>OZ010800.1:325054534-325666677 GCA_963932465.1 Maratus speciosus | reverse complement strand
ACTGTACGAAAAAAGCTGCAAATCTACAAAACTAGTTTTTGTAAAGCTACAAAAATCTGTAACTTTACAAATGAATCTGCTAAAATTTCAGTAATCTTACTAAACTTTTATTTGTAACCCTGGCTGCAGTTACATGAAAAGTTCTCGGAATCCCAGTTTCCAAAAAAATTCTTAGTAACCTTACAGATTTTTTGATTTTCGGCGCAAAAGTGTGTCTGTTACATGAAATTTTGTTGTTGCCGTTACATGAAAAGTTCTAGGAATCGCAGTTTCCTAGAAAAACTTTAGTAACTTCACAGATTTTTTTTTTACAGTGTAGGCAAACAATATAATAGGTAATATATGATTCGTTAAAACGAACTTGTAGAAGAGTGAGAAATTGCATTTTTCTTTTTCCTCACATGTATTTAAACTTTATTTATAGAGCCTATTTTGAACGTGATTCTGCAGGCAAGTACATGTTTTGCCGCTTTGCTTTTCCATTTCTTTCTGACCAAATTTGAATAACGCAGTGCTCAACTTGTTAAGGAATATTTATTTTTAACAATGATTGAAAAAAGCTAATGGAATTTCGGAATTCACATGCATTTTGTTAATAAAGTATAAAAGAAAGATACCTGGCTTTCAATAGTACTATCGAATGGAAAGGGGTGCCTTAAAAATTCTTTTTAAGGTGCTTAGAGGGAGTAATATGGGGCAGAAAAGATTGCAACAAATTTTGATCGTGAGACAATATAAACACATCACCGCACACAAGTTTACTATACGTGTTTCTCAGACTGAAGATTGTCTAGTTTGTGCTAGCGGGCATTTAATGGAAAAAAGGTGCTTTCAACGTCGAAAAAAAAGTAAAATAGGAAATTATGAAGATAACCAATTTAAGTTATAATTTTTACTCAAACTCGTGGATTTATGAAGTCATGTTTGTTTTCCAAAAACTGGATCAAAATCTAATCAAAACTCACAAAAAATATGTCAAATTCACGAGTTTTAACACAATGAATTTTCTTATGCACAATACTGAATTTCGCCAATATAATACATGTGTAATAATTCACCAATTAAAAAAAAGTTAAAAAAGGTAAAATATTTTTAAAAAAGTCGTCTTTTGTTTATTAGTTATGCTAAAATTTTCAGTTTTAGTTGGTTTTGATACCACAATAAATCTTTTTAATTTGACCTTATTAATTCAAACTACCCACAAAAAAGTCCATCAAACTCACGAGTTTCAGCACAATAATCAGTTTTCTTCTGCATAAAACTGAATTTCGCCAACATAATAAATGTGTCATCCATCAATTAAAAAAAGTTAAAAAAGGTAAAATATTTTTTTAAACTCGTATGTTGTATAATTCCTTTTAATATTTTTATAATAATATTTTTATAGTTACTTAAGCTTTAAACCTTCTTTTATGTCCTAAACCACTTTGACTAACAACTTTAAGAATCTTCATCACAACTCGAGAAATCAAATTACCCCACATTCTTTTGCCTTCATGATGTTACATTTGAATTCAATATAAGTTACTTTTCGTTAATGTATGTGCTATCCCCCATTACACGCTTACTCAGCTGGAAACTTGTAAAATTCCAGTGTCTGCGTGCCTGCTTAACTCTTGCTGAGCGGACTTCCTCTGAGGAAAACACCCCCTGCCTTCTTGAAGATTTTCTTCTTGAATTCTTAATGAAATCTCGAGCTAAAATATGCGTGACTCTCTCACTTAATAAGGGGATTGATATGATACGGTAGCAACATTTCGTGATACTTCAAGATTTCTTGGCTATTTTCCTTCTACAATTTTTAGGTAACCGCCAAATGCGAAGTTATGGAAGAGAATGAATGATATACGTTATATTTATGTTTCACGTGACTTTTATACCGGAAATTTAGATAAAACTATGCCAAGTGATACGTTTTAAATAATACTAATACAAAAATTACTGATTAACTGAAATAAATAAATGAGGAAACGCCATCAAAATATTTTTTTCATTATTTTTTATATTTAACTAAATGATGTAACGTGTAAAGAATGACGTGTAAATTAAAAAAAAAAATAAAACTGTAAGGTTCCTAATAAATTTGTTATCTAATAATAAAAAAGAACATACGTTATAAGATTGAAAAATCAAATCTAAAAAGTAAACAAGTCATCATGATGCCACTTGAAAGAATATAATTTTTAGGAATAACAATGGAGTCATTCTCAATAGTCATTCACGGCTCTGAACAAAAAAACTCTAACAATATTGCATTTACTACACACCTTCACTTGCCTTAAATTGGAGTTTTTAAAGAAAGTTTTAATGCATGGAGTTCGTTCAGATCGCTATATTTCCAATGAGCTCCATGCTCTATACTTTAATGAATCTCAAAGAAATGAATCGGAAACATTCATAATTAAACATTGTTTTTGAAATCGTGAAATGATTGCAAAAATCAGTATAATGTTTTTAGTTTTGTATATTTTATATTGTCGTTGAGCAAAATTAATGCATTCATGGTATCCATGGTCAATATTTTAATGAATCTCAAAGTAATGAATCGCATATTGTTTACCATTGCTGATTGCTGGTTGATACGATTTTCAACGGAAGATATATCGAAAAACATGCATATTTCGAAGTAGCACATCACTCAAACTGTTTTTTTTTTTTTGTTGTTGTTGTTGTTCTTGTTTTTGTAAACCTTTCTAAAAAGGTTAATCTTATGCAGCTTTATTGAAAAAATTGAATCTCTGAAAATTAAAATAAAATGTCTGATTTTAACGAAAGGTTATTGGGATCCGGATGAGTTCACTCCGGAGGTGTTATACACTTAGCACTATTATATATATAATGATAACACTGAAAAAAGTAATATACATCATCGTCACTGTTTCCAGTGAGAGGTTTTTAAATAGGTATTCATTACAGTTTTCGAAAATGTGTCTAAAAATACCTACTCATAAAAGATAGACTTTCTCTTTTGGATCAAATTAAGTAGAATAATAAGTAGAGGTAAATCTGAAAACTCTCTTTCCAACAACTTCAAGCATATTAACTAGTGAAGTAAATGAGGCGTCGTATTTACCTTAGCACATTGAACGTAATGGCACAAATATGTGTGCTAGAATTATTTCCCGCGCACCGTACTATATCAGTACTGTTACTGGAGACAATTTATTGCTATGAACCGGGACTATTGATAATTTATTACCATGTATTTAAAAAAGGGGGGGGGGAGGAAACCCATACCTTCTCTCTCTAGTCATGTTTAGCGATTTCAGCTTGGCGTAAAAATAACTAAAATTTGATATTGTTCAATTAAAAATGTATAAAATTAACACTTTGTATAAAATTTACGAACATTGGCGCTATTGGGAATTGTAAACCTACTCGATAAACAGCTTTGTCTGCCAAAAAAGTAACTTCGTCACGGTCTGCGGCACTCAGTGTGTTTGATAATGGGTAAAAGAGTTTTAAATCCACTATAAGAAAAAGAAATTTCGATTTCTTTCGTAGATATGAGAGTTTAACTTCTAGAATCCCCAAAAATTGAATCAAATACAAACAAAGATTCTAATTAAACACACACACACACACACACACACACAAAAAAAAAAAAAAAACAAAAAAAAAAAACGCAGGACTGACGACATTATAGCAAAGGAAGTTTTATTAGTTTTAACCCTAGAATACTAACCATTATATTTAGTACTTAAATACTAACCATGTGTAAAATTTACTCACTCCATATTAAAAATACATTTAAGGCATATTTAAAAAAATAATTCTTACCACTTGTATTGCCACAAGTGAAACACAATTTCTGTTGATGTTCACCGCATATTGGCGCACGCATTTCCTAGGTGTATGAGTAAAATTTACGCAGGTTAGTATTCTAGGGTTAAAGTAATATAGATAACCATTTCGAATAATATTGAAACATTTTATTAAGATAACGGATGACATAAAATACTTCATTTTTTTTAAATCTCCATATGAGCTTGACAATTCCCTAACTAACTCATTTATAGGAGGTATAAATGAGTTAGTTTGTATATTTCTATTTTTATATCTCGTATATTTCCACAATAATTAAACTCTTAAAAAGAGCCTTCAACTTCATAATCCTTTCAGAGGCAACTAATTATGTGTCTATAATGTTGAACTCACTTCAGAATTTTCGAAAAAAAAAATAGTTGAAAATAAAGAAGTGTGTTTTTTCCACCAAAACTATAAAAATAAAATTTTGTTCAAAAATTCTTGTACAAATCTTGATTAAAAGTAATTACTAGAAAAAATATCTCACCGCCTTTCAAAGGATTAAACAAACAATATCATGTTTATATGATTTTTTTGTAACTTTAGGTACACTTTCTATAAAACCTATTAAAACTGAGTTGAAACTTTACATGCTTGTATAATTAATTTGTTCCTTTAAAATCTGTTATCTAAAATTAGCAGTGTAGCTTTATTATTCCAGAATATATACTAGGAAAATCAGGTTTCTTTTCAATGTTTTTTGAATATGTCAGTAATTATTTTTTAAATTCATTTTGTTGAGAAAAATAAAAATGCTTTTTATTAAAGGATATATATTTTTTTACATTCATGGATGATTATTAAAAGTTATGGGCGATTTTCAAAAGGTGGGCACTGGACACACGTCATAACTTTAAGCCTTTCAAACATAACTTTAATTATCATTGACTTTATTATTATTATTTTTTTACACTGAGTTTTTTACACTGAGTTTCAGAGACAGAAAATGACATAATTTATTGTAAAAGCTTTGTATAAATATCTTAAAATTTTATGCTAAAGAGGCTAATTTCGGACATTCATAACGTTAACTGCTCCAATGTACCACCAAGAAAAAGAGTTTTAACTTTTTTCCAGGTGGTTCTAATGGTAAACAACGAATGCATAAAGGAAACAGATGATTTTTTGATAATTTCGTTAAGAGATGGCAGGCTGATTTATTGCTTTTTTGAAGATAGAAGGACTTTTCTATAAAGAATTTTTCTGTATTTTGTTATGTCCGAAAGTAACGTACGTAACAAAGCATTTGATTTTATTATTATTATTACTGGATAACAAAAAGGTAATTATACATATATATATGTATACAGACACATTTACTACATTCTTAGTCTTAAGAATTTTTTAAATACTAAGAGCAACGTCCAAAATCTGTAACGTACGTGCGAAAAAATGTCCAAAATTTGTAACGTACACAACTGTTAATTAAATGCTTTAATCATTAATTTTCCAGAATAGTTGCTGTCTTTTAACGTTTGTGTATAATTTTGTAGACATGCTATTAAAAATAGTTATATATTATATTTATAGACAAAATACTATACTATTAAAAAAATTGGCCTTAAATTTGAAAATTTTAAAAGTTACATATAGTTAACGTTTAATGATCCCACCTTTTGAGAATCTCCCTTATCTTAATTGCTTTTTTTGAAAAGTATGCTAAACTGATTGACAGTCATAGACTTTCTTGACACAAGTAAAACAAGTTGGAAATTGCTCGTCAAACGTGGCAAATGAGGTGCGTTCGTACTATAACTAGTTTTATAATTATTTTTTACACCCCATATTGTACTGAATGTATAGTTTTTCGGGCTTCATAAGTGCATAGTCTGTAACATCATTAAAATGCACTTGCAATAATTTTTTTTCCCATTCCCCGTAATGTAACGGAAAACTTTTGACTGCCCCTGTAATTAAACTATACATCCGATTTTCATAAAATTGGAAATAGCTCGACAAAATTTTGCAACAATTATATATTTTAAAATTTCAGACCATTCGGAAGGCTGTAACATCATTAAAATTCACTTGCAATAATTTTTCTATTGGCCGTAATGTAAAGAAAAACTTTTGACTGTCCCTGTAATTAAACTATGCATCCGATTTTCATAAAATTTGAAATGGCTCGACAAAATATTGCAGCAATCATATATTTAAAATTTCAGACCATTCGGTTGGGTAGTTTTTGCTCTGTTATATGCGGACAGACAGACGGACGGACTGAACGACGACTATAGGTGCTACGAATTTATATAATTACGAACGCACCTAAAAATGAAACAGTCAACCTCAATAAAATAATGTATATAGCTCAATTTTTTTTTTTTTTTTTTTTTTTTTTTTTTTTTTTTTTTTAAGTTTTATAGAAACTAGAATACATCTTTTTCAAGCGGTAATTTTTTTCTTCTAGCATATCTATTTATAAATAAGTTACATGATTATAAATATCATGCTAATCTTCTTCGTTCGTAGTGTCGCGATATAATCTATCCCATTAATTGTGGTTATTCAATAGGGAAAAAAAGATTACTGTAAAAGCACTTATTTTCGTGAGCCGTAATTTTCGCGGAAATGAAGATATCGGTGATTTCGCGAGCTGAAAATTTCGCGAATTTTACGTGAACAGAACCGAAAGTTGAAAAATCCGGAAACTACCTAAATAGAACCCTTTTTGCATAAGGCATTTTAAGAAACTTCCTTTTGTCTGAAAAGTTTGTTCTGTTAATTGTATTATTGTTTATATTCAAGAAATAGTTGTTGTAAGTATTCAAAAAATTTTTGTACTTATTTCTTATTTAAGTAATTGTAATTATTAAATTTTGGATAAGTGAAAAATTTCTGACTTTTTTATTAGCCATTTGGAAAACTGGTTATTGTTCTCGTCAGGATGGGAAATCAAAAGCATACCTCAATGTTTTCATTGGTTTAATCTGCAATTTATTAGTTTTCTGATTGGTCTATACAGTAATCTGTATTTCCCTTTAATTTCAAAAACGATGGATACCTTCTGTTGCCACTATGACAAAAAAGTAATAAAAACTACAAAAAAAATTAATAACTCAGAAACAAATTGAGAAACAAATTGCATTTAAAAGTACATTTTTTTTCTCTATCTGACGGTGTAAAAAGTAATAGTGTCGGATGTTTAAGAATGAAATTTCATTTAAAATTGGCCGTCAGATTTCTTGGAAATATGACGATGGAAAAGCCTTTTCCCGAATAGCCAATGAAATGCTTGGATATTTACGTAAGTTTCAGGTGGATAATACTTAAGTTTCATGAAATCTGACGCGTCGCAGGCGATTTTGTTGGCTTGCAATTTTTACGTGTAAGAACACTATTAATGTTTAATTCATGGCGTTCGTAATGTATGATCAACTCCGTGCGATTTTTTATGTCTTAAATTTTAGTCTTCGTAAAAATCGTTTTCCAAATGGTCGTTGTAATTTGATAAATAACTTTTTTTACATTTGAGCTATTGATTTTGAAAAGGGTAAGCCCATTTTATTTTATTTTTACTTGAGGCGAAAAAAAAAATATTTCGCGGGGCTTAAATTTTCGCGATTACGACGGGCTCGCGAAAATCGCGAAAATTAAAGCCTCGCGAAAATAAGTGCTTTTACAGTTTTACAATTTATGATAAATGCGCAAAATGTTTCACAATAACTATTTTCATGTGAAAATACGGTTCGGTATCAGTCCATTTTGTCAGTTTTGTATCACGAAGAATGTCTTCGGTAAGGATAATAAAGCAGAAAATTACTCTACTCATCGTTTTTATACAAATGAATCCCTAGAACACTTAAACAGTATCTTTTTTTCAGGCGACGTAAAATCGAATCAGCAAACTTTCCGCATCTCATATTTTCATCATATATGTTAAACATTGGGATCAGTAGTCCACCGAAATTTTCTCAAGAATTCTTAAGACTTCATAAATCCATCATAAATAATATTTTTTTCGTGATAAAATAATTTTTTACCTGATTTATAAATTCTAAGAAAGCTATAAATTACAACGAATAAAACACAAAACAGTCAAATTTTGTAAAGAAACACAAAAGAAATTAGAAATACAAAAACTGTATTTGTATTTTTGAATTTCAGCTGTGACAGCCTCATACTTTTGCCAAGACTATAACTATTCAAATGAATCAAGCACCATAAATTTTCTTGGTACCGTTCTCAAATTTACTCTAAAGGTATGAAATTCAGTCATCTTCTAAAGCTATGAAAGATCAAACTCAAACACATCGAAAAATCGACAAAAAAAAATTATCTCTGTAATTTACGAAAGTTTTTTCTTTTATATTTACATGGTATACTTTATGATGTAAGACTTTTTTATTGCAAGCAGTTTTTTAAATACTATGGTACACTGAAAACAAAAATAATTGAGAAAAATTCTATAAATTATGGAACTGCAAGCGCAAGAGGCTGATATGTTATCTTTACATTTCATAGAAATTCTGTACCGGACATTACTTTGTATAAACCCAAATTGTGTGACATATTTTGATTAATTTAGATTATTTTCATTAAAATTTAAAATATACTCTTATCCCTTCTAAGATAAAATACACTCATGTTTTCTGCTCAAACCACAGGTCTTCATATTCTAAGGAATCCAAATATTAAAAACAATAAAACAGAAAATAGAAAACTTTTAGGAATAAGTAGAAACGAAATTAGATATATGAAGTTATAAAAAGGAATGATTTGTTATCTCTGGAGTTGTATTATAAATTAATTAAAATAGATCTAGAGATAAATTTTGAACATTGTTAAAACCTTTAATTAACTTAGGTTAATTAAATGCGAAAACCTGATTTAGATTTAGAATAAAGTGACAAAGGACAAAATATGTTAATATTAACTTCCCTCAGGAGCAAATAAACAATTCTTATACCTATTGTGAGGAAATAATGTTATGTTTTCCTTTAAAACAATGTGAGTTCATATACTAAGATAATTGAAAGTAAAAATATATAAGAAAAGGTTTAAAAAGGAAATACTAAAGATAATTAGAAATAGGATATTATGGAAGATATTGATATATTACCTTTTATGTTACGAGTTACGGGACTTATACCGGAAATTAATTTAGATAAACCTTAATCAACTGATAAGTTTTAAGTACTGTTAAAATTTAATTAACTGAGATTAATTAATTGAGAAAATTGGCTTGAAAATTTATGATAACGAAACAAAGAGAAAAATGTTACATTGTAACTTTCCTCGGAAATTCTTAAAGCATTTATTTTATAATAATAAAATTCTATTAAAGATTCTAGTTTAGTGATATACGAAAATTCAATTTTCTTCCTTAGCTACTTGAATTAAACTTCTAGAAAGCTCATACATAAAGATAATTATGAAAAAATTTCATCTGCCAGAATTATATAAGTTGAAATGGAATAATTTAATAAAGTAATCGGTATTTTAATTTTATTATTGTTTTCTTCTTTATTTGTATGATACGCTTGATGATGTACTACTTTGTTTTATTCTAAGCAGATTTTTAAATACTGGGGTACATTTTGACTCACGTACCGGTGTTTAGACAAAATCGTCTTCTTATTATTTTTTTTATATATTTCTCTCAACTTAATGAAGTTTAAACTTTCCTCTTAAACGAAAAAGATTTTTCATGTCCTTTACGGTTTAGATGATTCTGAACAAACTTTCACTTCAGATTTGGAACAAATTTAATGAACTGCAGAATAAACTTTGTGTTTGTTAGTTATTTTTCTTCTTATCCAGTTGATAAAATACAGAATTTGTTTACGTTCATTTATTGTCTCTTTCATGGGAAAAATACACAGGAAAATATTCAGAAAACGGAACTTAATTCCACTTTAATAAATTCAGATAGTGAAAGGTATACCGCATTAGTACAAAGAAATGATTTTGGAAAAGTTTAGTTTATAATATTTTAAAGTGAATTTTGAAATAAGGAGTGGTGAAACCATGTTTTATATTATATATTAAATAAATTTGTCTTATTTAACGTTGCAGTTTTCAAATAAATAGATTTTTCGTATTAATTCAGGCATTTTTTTTTAATATTAAGGCACATGTTAATAGATAATTAGACAGAAAATCAAAGAAATAATGATAAATTTACATTTTAGACACTGAAAAAAAAATTGTTTTATTTTACAGAAAAAAAAGCTGTCAACGAAGGACACCTGTAAAAAACTGTTTATTTTTCTGATATAATCTGTATTTCTTACAAGAAATACAGATTTTTTCCGTAAAATTAATTAGCCTATGAACTATTTTCTTAGCCTGTTATCGATTTTTATGAAAACACGAAGGTTTTATTAAAATCATTTGTAAAATAATTATAAAATCATTTTATTCCAAAATATGGATTATCTCAACGTTCGCCATTCCTAATCTTCTGCGATATGGGGATATAATACGTTGTTAGAGGAACCGGGTTCGAAGTGACACTTGTTATGCTTATTAGTAAAAAAATGGTAAGAATATTGGTCACCTATTTTGTTGATAAAAAGTTTTGCTTACCCCCTCCCCGTCAAGGGGACAAGTGCAGAAGACAATATTATTGTTGAATGCATTGCGTAGCTAAAAGCGCCCCACCAGTGGCCGAGAGGTTCTGCTCTCGAAGCTGATAGACGGGAGGTGATGGGTTCGAACCCTGTCGGCCTAATCGTTCGGAGTTTTCGTGGTTTTCTTCGAACCATGGATTTCCATACGTAAATACAGGTTAGGTTCCCTTAGAAAGACCCCACGAAGGGCACTCCACTCCTGGGCCTATATCCCTCGAGTTGATAATTAGCCGTCAAAAATCAACCCAACCCACAGACGCGTAACTAAAAGCTATATTTTTACATAGTATTTCCTTAAAGTATTATTTGCTATAAAGTTATTTCACGTATAATAATAATATTTTATTGTTTTCTATACATTTAAATCAGCAAAATATGCGAATAATAAATGTATATCGCTGCAAACTTATTAAAAGAAAAAGAAAGACAAAATTGTAAAAATAAAAATATTTTTCAGACATTGATAACGATATTAGGACGGGGGTGGGGTGGGGGTGGGGGGTCGAGGTATGATAATGTATGATATCGTAAGGGGGGGAGGGGGTCCAAAATGGTCAAAAAGTTTATAACGTTATGTATGCACAGTCTCTTTACAGATTATCATTTTTATTAAAGCACCTGTTTTATGATACCTGATGTTTGTTTACCGACTTCATTTTTTTTTTTTTTCGGATATAGTTTATTTTATCATTGCTGGTATTCAGAAAGTCACCGGGTGTGTGTACAAAACTAGAAGGTTTGTTTATTAAAAGGTTTTTTAAGCCGTTATGTTTGCTATAATCACTTTTAGCATATGTATATAATTTAACCTCTTAAGGAATAATTTTTTATGGTGCGAAAAAAATACTTAATTTTTTTTTTATTTATTTATTCATTTTATATTAGTAACAGTTAAAAAAATATAAATAAATAAAAAATAAATAAAAATAAAAAAAAGGAAAAACAATAAAAAATCACAAAAAGTAATAACGTCCACATTTGTGGCCGCTGAGTGATAATGGTAAATGATGAGTGAAATGATTTCTTATAAAATAAAAAATGAACAGTAAATTTCATTTTTACATTTCTACAAATTATTAAAACTTAATATATTTAATATACTTGATATTATTTTTATTAAATATTAACGATTTGCTCATATAATCCAACAACACTGACTGTCGAAATATTACTTCACGCTTTTTTATATCTGAAACTGTACATCGGAAATAACATTATAAGTGCAGGCAAATCATACAACTTTTACTTATCTTGTTGAGTGATTCTGTATTGAATAAGTTGACAGTAATATTGACAGTAATTATAATTATTAAATCTAAACGTCCACAAATGTGGCCAAAGATGTGAAAAAATTCATGTGCTTTAATGTTTTAAAGGAACACTACAACATTATAGGGTAACATTAACAAAGGGGTTTTATTATTGGCAGTAATTATAATTATAGAAAACTAAACGTCCACATATGTAGCCAAAGGCGTAAAGAGGTTAATGTGTTTTAATGTTTTAAAGGGTAACATTACAACATTATAGGGTAACATTACAACATAAAGTGTAGCATTAACAAAGGGGTATTATTATTGACAGTAATTATAATTATAGAAAACTAAATGTCCACACATGTGGCCAAGAGCGTGAAGAGGTTAATGTTTTAAAGGGTAACAGTACAACATAAAGGGTAACATTAACAAAGAGGTTTCATTATTGACAGTAATTATAATTATAGAAAACAAAACGTCCACATATGTGGCCAAGGGCCTGAAGTGGTTAATGTGCTTTAATGTTTTACCTATTAGAGATACGTAGACAATATAAATTACAAACGTCTTCAAATAAGATAGACATCAAGATTATGGTTATGAAAACATCCTGCCATTAATTTTAAAAAAGTTAAAGTGTGTTTGAATAATTTTGGAACACCCTTTAGAGACCAATTTATGTCAATATCTCTAAAAAGACGCATAATTTCAACAACAAAATGTTTGCTCAATAAGACATTATGATGAACAATATGTTAATACCTCTTTTTCTCCTAACATTTTTCACAAAATCGTGCTTTTAATTCTTCAGTTATTACTCTATAATTTAACCTCTTCAACGTAACAAAAAAAAAAAAAAAAAAAAAAAAAAAAAAAAAAATCGTGCCGCTTACATTTCAAGATTGTCTTGAACAAAAATTCCGCTCTCAGTTTATTTGGGGTAAATTTAATGAACTGCAGAAAAAGTTTGTTTATTCAACTATTTTTCATCTTGCACAGTTGATAGAATACAGAACTTATTTATGTTCATTGATTGTTTCCTTTATAAAATAGACGCAATGAAAAATATTAAGCAAGTGCAATTTAATTTCATTTTAATAAATTTAGGTAGTGAAGGAAATCTTGCTATCCTGGCTTACATTTTATTTCTATTGAAGTACAAAGAAATGATTTTGAAGGAGTATTTTATGAGTAGACAAAATTGTCAGAGGACAAACTGTTTCAGAGAAAACAGTTCATTTTTTATCACATTTCATTTAATTACATTCTTCCGTCTTTAGTTCACAATATTTTTAACTCTTTCAAGCAAAAAATAAATTTATTTGCGTTCATTGATTGTTTCTTTTATAGAAAAGACGCAATGAAAAATATTAGGCAAGTATAATTTAATTCTACTTTAATAAATTGAGGAAGTGAAAGAAATCTTGTTATCCTGGCTTACATTCTATTTCTACTGGAGTACAAAGAAATGATTTTGAACGAGTATTCTACGAGTAGACAAAATTGTCAGAGAACGAACTGTTTCTGAAAAACCACATTTCATTTAATTACATACTTCCGTCTTTAGTTCACAATATTTTTAATTCTTTCAAGCATAAAATAAATTTAGTTGGATTCAAGAAGTGTTTTGAGCGCAACCTACATTTAAAATAAATTATTAGGAACACAAAATGTTTAATTAAAAAAATCTTACTCTTATTACAAAGTAGAAAACTTACAGGTGCTTATTGTATATATTTTACTAAAATTTACAATAATCTATTCCCAGTTACTACTGACGGTTCCAAAAAACGTTCTTTATCGTTTTAAACCTCCGAAACTACTATATTTTTGAAATTTTAAGAAACATCCGTAAAAAAATTATTTTGCTGCCACTGATTTTCGGAAACATTTCCAATTATCCTTTATCGTGTAATAATGAGTTTTTTCACCCCGTAATATAAATTTTCTGGATGCTTTCTCAAGCAAATATTTTCCATTCTCAAGTAAATATTTTCGTGCTCTAGAAACAAGATTTACAGACAGACATGGTAAATTAACAGCATTAACACTAGTGTTAAAATTAAAATTATTTTGTTACTCTTGCAAGTAATTATGCAACTGAAAATGTTTAATTGAGAATGGATAGCAGCCTAAAAATAGACATATTCCTGTTTGAGAAAACTGATAAATAAACTATATTAGTACTTGGAAAATTTTCACCTTGCATGCAATATTTCAAATGAAATTCAAATTTCAAATTGCTTAAAGGCGCAAAGGCCAACATAGTGAAAAAGTGTCCATGCCGGGACTCGAACCCGGGCCATCAGTATAGCGCACTGACCTTCTACCGACTAAACCACATGGAGCGATACCCAGCCTGGAACTTCTTCTATTACATGTTAGCAAGGCTACAAAAACAGCACAAGATGGAATATTTATCATGAGTCACCGACATGGGACAAACACGAAATTTTAATCAAATCCAGCATCGATAGAAACTATATTAATACATGGAAATTATTCCAGAGAGAAACATTCACCTTGCATACAATATTTCGAATGAAAAACAAATTTCAAAGTAATTGCTTAAGAGGCGCAAAGGCCAAAGTGAAAAAGTGTTGTGAAAAAGTGTTGCGTTTGTAGCCTTGCCAACTTCACACAGTAACTTTCACAAGATAGCTTGCTTTTCAAATTAGAATCAATTTACAAGAGAACTCTTAACATCCTTTTTATAAACCCAAAATTTATCAAAATCCACATTTAAAAATTTCCTTTTATCTTATGATTTTTTCATAGGTAAAATATTTTCTATTTTCATACGTTATCGGAACTATGTTCATCACTACTCTGTCCCTATTTCACGAAATTGTGCTATTAATCTTTTATTTCTTATTTTTTAACCTAATGAATTTTAACCTCTTCTTTTACAGGAAAAGATTTTTCATGTAGCGCTATTTATTAGACTGTTTAGAACAAACCTTTGAAACAACATATTTAATGAACTGTAGAGCAAACTTTTTGTTCATTCAGTTATCTTTTTCTTACGCAGTTGGCAGAATTTTTTTATGTTCATTCGTTGAGTTTTTTACAATAAAGACGCACAAGAAAATATTCAGCAAATACAATTTAATTCCACTTTAATGAATTAAGATAGTAACATATATATTATGTTTCTGATTTTCGTGCCGTATTTCTATGTCAATAATCGATGACACTTTATCTCTACGTCAATCATTTATTACACTTTATTTATGTGTCTATAACTTTAAAAGATTATTCTTTGAATAGTAAACCTTGTCAGAAGACGAAACGTTTGGACCAAAATCAGTTTAATTTACGAGGGTGGTTCAATATTTATTGTCCCGAGTGTGTATAAATTATTTGTACTGCGATGGTTGATGTGGAATATTGAGGCCTAATGTCTTAGATGCCTATATGCTCAATTTCAGAACCGTAGCTGCTTTATTAAAATTTTTTTTCCTTTTTAGGTGTGAGAGGTGGCACCTAGCTTGAAGGGGGGGGGGGGGGGCAGGCTGTTTATGAGCTTATGGTGCCAGACCTGAAGCGGTTCTGTGATAGATTTGTGACAGTGGATGAGACGTGGCTACATCACTATGATCCCTTGTCCAAAAGACAGTAGCCACGTCTCATTCACTGTCACCCTCCAACTCCCCTTTCAAGCTAGTTAGAGGTCTGCACGGGCCGGAATTTTCAGGCCCGGCCCGAACGAAAGCTATCTTGGTTCGGCCCAAGCCCAGCCCAGCCCGTTTGCATTTTTACAGTTCTCGGCCAGGCCCGGCCCGTACAAAAATCAGTGAAAACGGGCCCGACCCGACACAATTTCTACAAAAAAAAAAAAAATTCGCTTTTTCTCAACATACAATTAAGATTCTTTCGATGAATACTACATACATATTTATGGGAACATTTTACAGTATATTTTACATTACTATGATGTTCGCAAAACAGAAAACACACAATAGTAAATATTAACGATTACTTACAGTGTTTTAGTCATCGTGTCTACAGACATTTCAAAATGGAAATAAGAATTCATTAAAAGATTAATGTAGTTCAGAATAAAGGATTAAAAACATGATAACTTTTGAAGCTGTATAATAAAAAGTAGATTTGTGAAAATATTTCTCTCATTTTTAAGGCTTTTCTCAAATCCAAAGGAGCTACATTTCGACACATTTATGAATTCCTTTCTTTTCGGAAACGCGTAAGATTGGCAGGTATTCTTATTCAGAAGCTATGTAAATGTCGTTTTTTTTCATAGATAAAAGAAATATATCTTTCTGAAAATACTGTCAAAGTTAGCGTTTTGAATCGAATTTCCGGAAGCGATAGCACAGGAAAGAAGAAAAACGTACAGTCACGTGACATGAATCTCTGTTATCTATGCAAGTAATTTATCAAATATGGAAAAAGCTATTCGTTTCCAAATGCCTTCAATAGGCAGGTCTGTCGATTTTATGCCTTTATAGTTAAAACTTTTGTCAGAAAATGTGTCTGAAAGCTTCGCATTGTTGAGCAGTGAATATGAGAACCACCTTAAGGTATATTTCCAAAGATACTGTTAAAAGAAGTTCATTATCACTATTAATACTACAAAACACAATGACTGTTCTACACATCCTGAGATCGATTAAGACCTGTTCCGTCCCGGCACGAGTCTGCTGAAAAAAAATTAAACTCGGAATCAGACATTTTGTAACTGTACGATGCCGATCTCTACAATGGACGTGTTACATTTCTGTATTGATGTTGTTAAACTCGCATCGGCTCGTGACACACATTTATACTTCTCGAGAAAATCATATTCATTGAAAACGGCTCGTATTTTATATGCTTCGCTTAAATTCTTATATCGGGCCGTTAGGCCCGATTAATTTTTTTGCCGGCCAGGCCCGGCCCGCTTATTTTGTATGTCGGCCCGGCGCGTTGAAAAAATTGTCCTAATTTTGCCGGCCCGGCCCGTTTGAAAATTCGCCTTCATTCCGCCGGCCCGGCGCGGCCCGCGGGCTGGGCTGGGTACGGGCCTTGGGCCAAGCCCGGGCCCGTGCAGACCTCTAAGCTAGGTGCGACCTCTCACACCAAAAACGAAAACAAGTATGTTAATATAACAGCTACTGTTCTGAAATTGAGCATATAGGCATCTAAGATATTAGGCTTCAATATTCCACATCAACCATCGCAGTACATATATTTTATACACTCTCGGGACAATAATTATTGAACCCCCCTCGTATTACTGCTCTTCCATGTTTAATTTGCAGCTATATATTTTTTAATTTTAAGATAATAAGAATTAAATCTATGTTTCTCATTATATATTATACCGTTTACTTTATTTCAATGTAATCGTCACTAAATGTTTAGGAATC
The DNA here is from genome assembly GCA_963932465.1 of Maratus speciosus. Taxonomy (NCBI): domain Eukaryota; kingdom Metazoa; phylum Arthropoda; class Arachnida; order Araneae; family Salticidae; genus Maratus; species Maratus speciosus. The sequence continues at coordinate 325,649,667 of OZ010800.1, read as the reverse complement.
CCTTTTAATCCAAAATTCTTTTAAATGCTGGAGACGCACGTTGAAAAATAAATAAAACGACAATCAGAGATATGAAACCAAGCATATATTTTGACGAAATGTTTGGATGAAAATCAGTTTAATTTATTGCTACTCTTTCCTGTTTCATTTACAGCCATTTATATTCAATTTTTGAGATAATACGCATCGAATCTATGTTTTTTATTATTAATTATGTCATTTACTTAGTTTGAATTTTGTCGTCACTAAATGCTTAGGAATCCCTTTTAATCCAAAATTCTTTTAAATGCCGGAGACGCATGTTTAAATATAAATAAAGCAACAATCAGAGAAATAAAGCCAAGTATTTTTTATGACTAAATGTTTGGACGAAAATCAATTTAATTTATTATTGATCTCTCCTGATTTATTTACAGCCATTTATATTTAAATTTTGAGTTAATACGCATTGAATATATGTTTTTCATTATTAATTATATTATTTATTTTATTTGAATGTTGTCGTCACTAAATGCTTAGGAATCCCTTTTAATCCAAAATTCTTTTAAATGCTGGGGACGCATGTTGAAATATAAATAAAGCGACAATCAGAGAAATGAAATCAATTATATATTTTGAAAAAATGTTTGACCTAAAATGAGTTTAATTTATTACACGCTCTTTCCTGTTTCATTTACAACCACTTACATTAAAATTTTGAGATAATACGCATTGAATCTACGTTTTCCATTATTAATTATGCCATTTACTTTATTCGAATGTTGTCGTCACTAAATGATTAGGAATCCCTTTTTAATCCAAAATTCTTTTAAACGCTGGGGGTACATGTTGAAATATAATAAAACGACAATCAGAGAAATGAAACACAGTATATTTTGTGACGAAATGTTTGGACAAAACTCAAATAATTTATTACTGCTCTTCCCTGTTTCATTTACAGCTATTTATATTTAAATTTTGAGATCATAAGCATTGAATCTATGTTTTTCATTATTAATTATCTCATTTACTTAATTTGAATGTTATCGTGACTAAATGCTTAGAAACCTCTTTTAAATCGAAATTCTTTTAAGTGCTGGTTGAAATATACGTAAAACGCATGTTGAAATATAAATAAAACGACAATTCAAGAAATGAAACCGAGTATATATTTTGACGAAATGTTTGGAAGAAAATCAGTTTAATCTATTACTGCTCTTCCCTATTTAATTTGCAGCTAGTTATATTTAAATTTTGAGATAATAAGCATTGAATCTATGTTTTTCATTGTTAATTATGTCATTTACTTTATTTGAATATTATCGCCACTAAATGCTTAGAAACCACTTTTAAAGCAAAATTCTTTTAAATGCTGGGGACGCATGTTGAAATATAAATAAAAGGACAATCAGAGAAATGAAAGCAAGTATATAATTTGACGAAATGTTTGGACGAAAATCAGTTTAATTTATTACTGCTCTTCCCTATTTAATTTGCAGATAATTATATTTAAATTTTCACTGAATCTATGTTTTTCATTATAAATTATGTCATTTATTTTATTTGAATATTATCGTCGCTAAATGATTAGGAATCCCTTTTAATCCAAAATTCTTTTAAATGCTGCGAACGTAAGTTGAAGTATAAATAAAACGACAATCAGAGGAATTAAAAATTAAACCAAGTATTTATTTTCATCATACTTTATTCTGCTTCTTAAAAATGCAGTTTTTAAGGCAATCACATTTACGAAGTTAATTTACATGAACATAAATTCGTATCAAATTTATATATAGTGCTTTTAACATATTTTTAAACGTTTTATAAATTATACATGTCTGTTAAATTGTTAATTTTTTCAGTTATTCTATCTCTTTCACTCTTTATATGCATTTGTGAATTAACCTGTTGTAATCTATATAGCTGTATATACTATTATTTATACGCTTATCTCTTAACTGATATGTAATTCATTCGAACAAAATTTTTGTTCATTAAACTATGATTGAGGAACGTTGTTTTGGTGACTCTTTTCTAGATGGTACCCTTTAATGCAACCGTGCTTTCAGTTCTTTATTTATTACACTTAACTTAATGAATTTGGGCCTCTCCTCCTGTAACAAAAAAGAATTTTTGTGTCGCTTACATTTCCAGATTGTCTTGAACAAAATTCCTCTTTCCGTTTACTCGGAGAAAATCTAATGAACTGTGGAGTAAAGTTTGCGCTCCTTCAGTTTTGTTCTTCCTACAAAATTGATAGAAAACAGAATTTGTTTACGTTCATTTATAGTCTCCTTTACGGGAAAGACAAACAGGGAAAATATTCAGCAAATGTAATTTAATTCCTTATTAATGAATGTAGATAGTGAAAGAAACTTAGTTTCTGAAGTTTACATTTTATTTTTACTTGACTGCAAACACATGAATTTGAAAGAGTAGTTTATAAATAGACAAAGATGTCAGAAGACGAAATATTTCGACGAAAAACGAAATTCATTGTGTTACTACTCTTCTCTCTTTAATGTACAATTTCTATAATTGCATTTTGAGGTAAAGAATGTTGAAATTTCATATTTCATATTAAATTATATACTTAATTTAACTGTTGCACTCACTAAGAAAATAGAAATTTGTTTGAATCCAAGTATTTTTTTAAGTACGGGAGATATATGTTGACTAGTAAATTGGAGAGAATCAGAGGAATCAAAATAATAATAAATTTTAAGTTACAAATTATTCTGCTTTTTTAAAATACGGTGACACTCAATACAGTGGCTAGCATGCTGACGACAAAATAAGAAGTTCGATCTAAGTTTGCTGGTTTGATACTAGCGTGAGCAGGATGGAATGATTGTGCAAGGTCTTGATTACGGCTTCATCAACTCAGGCTGAATCGTCAAGCATCGTGTTTCCCACTTAGCATTTGTTTCCCATTAATTCTTATGGGGCGAGAACCGCTTAAATGATTATAAAGTTGCAAAAACGTTAAAAATGGACGTTTGATTAGCAGAAAACTGTTTTAACCTGCTCAGGAATGGGCTTAGAGTACTTAGATTCCATATAAATGAAGAAAAGCGGAATAAGTTGTGTATAAATGTTTACAATAATAGATCTGGATTGAACTTCGCCAAATACCGCGCCAACCTGATCACTTGTATACAAAAAACCGGTTCTTCGAATCTGATATATTTTGACCGACAATGAGAAGAGTCCAATTTTAAAAAGAGGACACTCCCCCCCCCCCCCCCCCACACACACACCCATTTCTAGAAATTTCGGATTATTCATTCACTTACTTATTTATTTTGATGGGTGGGGATGTTGATTTGGACTGTTAAATTCATTTAATGTTTCTAAAATGTAAAGAATAGGGAGATTTGCAATCGAAATTTAAAAATATCACATTTTTGCGGGAGAAGGAGGGTTAAAAAAAACAGCCGAAAGTTCAGAGGGAGGTGGGATCTTTATATATTTATTGTTAGAAACCAATAACAAAAACGAAAGAAAAAAATTTTAACTTTGAAAGATTTTTAATTTTGTCAGCTAAAAAATGAAGGGGGTGACAAATTTTATTATTATTATTTTTTTTTTATTTTATTATATTTTTTTTGGCCGGGGGGTGGGGGCGGGGAACGTTTGATTTGACAATTCATTATTTATTTACTGTTACTGTAAGATTACAAATAGAGGAGAAAAATAAAATAAAAAAGTTTTGTTTAATTATTTTATAGTTTGAATACTCAGTTCGGTGGGGGGGGGGGGGGGGGGGGGGGTTAAGATTAAATTAAAAGCGGAAACGCGGAAGGATCTTAATCTTTCTTATTAAATTATTTCCTTTTTAAAATGTTTAATAAAAGAGATATTTTACATGCGACTAAATCGTAAAAACTGGAAATACGAAACTTATTGCATTTGAAGATTATTTGTTTATTTTAATGATAAATTGTATCATAATTTTACAGTGAACGTGATAAAAAACATAGTACAATGCATGTGAATATATACTTAAATCAAATTTAGTATTAGTTCAATTTATATTGTGTTTCTAAAATATAAATGTAAAAAGTATCAATAAACATTAATTGATGAAAATAAATTTTAAATTCTAATATAGCGTAATACAAAAGCATAACTATGTGTAACTATTTCTTTTATATACGACATAATTAAATATATTAATTATTTATTCTTATATTTTTGCATGAGACTAAACTATTATACTATTAGAACGGAGTAACTAAATTCACTCGCCACCTTGCGCGATAAGATGACAAGTCAGGCGTCCGTTTGGGAAATTAAATGGATTCGTGAGCCAGCCCATATTACAGGAGCTTTAATCTTGATGGTGTAGTGACGTCATCTCTCACAACGAAACTGCTACAAACAATATATGAGTCATTGGCACAAAACAATCGAGCTAGCCTTTTGCTCTGTGCTACGGCTTTCGCTTTCCATACAGTAGATCACAGGTTCAAACACAGCCGATGTCAATTCCCTCTAAACCTACGTAGGTGACCCGAGAAATGTAACACGCAATCTTCACAGGAGATGGTGGCACCACAACGAATTCATCAGCAATAGAAAAAGTTTCACAGCAAATAGCTAAACGACCGCAAGCCAGTGTCTAAACAAGACGCTTTCACTTGGGGAGGAGTATGTAGTGGCGTCAGCTCTACCAACAAAACTGCAACAAACAATATATGATGAGTCACTGGTGCAAAACAATCCAACTAGCATTTTTCTCTGCTGCTACGGCTCTCGTCTTCCATACAGTAAGTCCCACGTTCAAACCCAGCCAATGCCAATTTTCTCGAAACCTACAATGGTTTGACTTGTACGAAATCGACAATTCGAGTCAGTTGTCCTTCAAAAGTGCTCTTTGAAATCATTCGTCTTATAGAAATACGGCTAAAACTGGCCAGTGCTTAACTTAGAAATGCTGTTATAAAACTATTTTCCTGCAAGTGATTTATATAAACACAAGCTTCACAAATTAAAAACACTTTCAAGTTTTTCCTTAATATCCTTAGAGTTATCCAAGTCTGTTGAATTTTTAATGTTTTCAGTTAATTTACCTGCTTCACTCAGTATCATCTGCCTATTAACCAGTTATAATCTATATATCTGTACATACATCTGTTATACGCTTATCTGTTAACCTATATGTAATTGATCCAAAAACAATTTTTTATTAAACTACTGTAAAGAAAATATTGTTTTGATGTCTCTTTCTAGGATATTACTTTTTTATGAAGTCTATTTTTTAATTATTTCTTTATTAATCTTAACTTAATGAATTTTGACTTATCCTTGTGTAACAAAAATTATTTTCATGTCACTCCAATTTTTAGATTGTGTTAAACAAAATTCGTCTTTCCATTAATTTGAAGACAATTTAATGAACTACAGAATAATGTTTCTGTTTACCCAGTTTCTGTTTCTTTTTACATAGTTGATTGAATGCAGAATTTGTTTTTGTTCATTTGTCTCAGGAAAATTTGTACACAGGAAAACATTCAGCAAACGAAACTTAATTCCAGTTTGATAAATTCAGATAGGTTAAGAAATTAAATTTTTGATATTTACATTTTGTATTTATCTGTATAAATAATATTACTTTGTAAGAGTAATTTTATGAATAGACATACTTATCAGGGAACGAAATGTTTCGACGCTAAGTTATTTCACTGTATTACTGATTTTTCATCTTTTAATTACTGTATTTTAAATTGAATTTTGAGAAAATGAGTTCTGAAAATATGTTTCCCATCGTGTATTATACCGTTTACTTAATTTAAATGTTACAAGCACTAAATTTATAGAGATTTGTTTTAATCCAAGCATTTTTTTTTTTAATACTGGTTGCGCAAGTTCACAGTTTAATGAAAGGACAATCGGAGGAATCAAACTAAGAATAAATTTTAAATTACTAATTTTTCAGCTTCTTAAAAATAGAGTTTCTAAAAGAAAGGTACTCATGTAATTAACTTACATAAACAGACACTACTCAAACTGGAAGAAAAAAATGCTTTCAGACTAATTTAAGTGGTCTCAGGAATCTTAAAATTGGAAGAAATGCTAAAAAGAGACCATTTTCAACATTTAATATCTTAAAATGTATATGATTCTAAAACACAATCTTTAATGAGATGAAAGATGTATGTCCTTTCATTTTATGTATTTAAAAATTTGCATGATGCAGAATTAGCCTTTACAGGGGGCTCCAAACTGTCAGATATTTGACGAGCAGAAAATTAGTATAACAGCTAACGCGCACGATTAGAAAATAAATATTTCAACGAGAATGAAAATTTTGGCGCCTACTTATACGTCAGACTGTAATAATTAACCTGAACCTACAAAAAATTTGTATTTGAAGCATTTTTATATTTTTACTACAAAGTTGTATTTATCTAATACAAAATTTTGAAATTTTCAACAACATAATCACCTAAAAAATATTTTTTTTTAACAATAAAAAGGGAATTTTAGGTTCAGTTTATATAGATTAACAAGAAACGTATATTTTGAAAATTTTATGAAAAAATGTTCAGCAGTTTTTGAGATATCGTGCGCGTTATACCCCAAAAAGTCATTTGGAGAAAAATGACTTCAAAGTTTCGGAAACGCCGCTTTAGCTGATGAGTGGGTATAATTCTAAAAGCCATAACTTGTGTTTTAATGAGAATTTCAAGGAAATAATTATATTAAAATGTTCAGAAAAGACAGTAGTTTAACATCTAAAAAAATTTAATTTTCGAAAATTTTGCAGCTTTAAAAGTCCTGAGACCCCTTAAAAATGCAAAGAGCTATCCATAACTGCTGATTAGTTAATATTGACAACATTAGTCTATTATAAAAAAATATATGTTAAAATCACTTAAAATCATCGAACTAATTGTTAATACTTGCTAAAACTGATAAAAATACACTTACAAGGCAAATAAATACATTTATTCAGATCGACAAGTTTTATTGCTCAGATGGCGACATTCTCAAGATCTATAACGATACAAATATTTCCTGCAAAAAATTTTCAATTGAAAACTGGTAAACGAAATTTACGAGATCTCGTGTAAAATTAAATCAAGTGCAAAAAAAAGAATGGATATTTTTGTGAACGTGAATTATTTTATACTATTGTTTCTTACTCTGCAGAGCATCCCTTTCCAATTTTTAGGTAACTCCAGTTACCTAAAATTAGCCATTAGTTATAATTAGACTATTAGTTACAATTTTATTAGAGTATTAGTTATAAATTCTTTAATTAATCTATGTGCTAGATTGCTTTATATGTATCTTGTTTAACTAGTTATAATCTATACATCTGTATATACAACTGTCTGTATATCTGTATATCTTAACTAATACGTAATTCATTCAAGTTCATTCAAACAAAATTTCACTTCATCAAACAACGATGAAACACTGTTTTGATGCTTCTTTTGTGGACATTACTTTTTAACGGAATTGTACATTTTGTTCATTATTTATTTCTCTAAAGTTAATGAATTTTAACGTCTGCTCTTGGACTAAAAAGAGAAATTTCGTATGGCTAACACTTTTTCTGGACAAAATTTTACAGCCGGTTTATTTTAAGGACTGAACAATAAAGTTTGTGTTCATTCAGTTTCTTTTCCTTTTTTTTTTTTTTTTTTTGTTTATTCTTTTACTGTTTATAAGACATAAAATTTCTTTACGTTTATTTCTTGTCTCATTTTCGGGAAAGAGGTACAGGAAAAAATTCAGAAAATGTAATTTAATTCTATTTTAATAAAGTCCGGTAGTAAATTAAACTATAAATAAAACCGTAAGATGAAATGCAATATTCCACCTTGATTCAATACAAATTACTCTACATGAACTTTAAAACAATTTCTCTTTACTTAAAAGATGACAGATAATAATACTACAGATGTTAGAAGTTTAAAATACACATTTTATTTAAATTTTCTAGTACTTTTGGTCTGCAAAACCCGCAGCCATTTTCCCTGACAATGTAACAGAAAGTAAACAGAAAACGTTTTAAAGTTCATATTGTGTAATTTGTAAAATTAAACTTTTTTTTTTGTTGCACTTTATGTGTACCTGATTATAAAGAAATGATTCTTAAGAAACAATTTATGAAAATTTTCAACGGACGAAATATTTCGCCATAAAGGTACAAGGGTTATCAAGAAAGTAATTTCTGTTTGCAATTTATCCTGAAGCTGTTCTGTAAACTCTAGCATACACATATGCCCCTTAGTTGGTAAGGAAATCAAGAACATGAGTGCTGAAGTAGACAGAAGTGCAAACACTTGGTAATGAATTGTGATAATGTTCGTGAAAATCGAAACGTCGCCGTTTGCGAAGAGCGCCATTCATATAGTTTCGGAATGCACAGGATGAACAGCTAAAGTTCAAAGTGAAATTTGAGAAGAGTCAAGAGTGTATAGTGAACGAATCATGAGTGACTCGATGCTATGAATTTTGGTGAGACACTATATCGAAGGATTACAATGTCTGCTTGATGAGGAGTGCAGCGGGCTACAATCTCAACATATTTAGTGATAATCCATTCGAAAAGAAGAACCATTTTTACCACCAGTGATTTTAGGATGTTGTCACAACAATCTGTTACTAGTTGGATATGGTATCATGGAAGATGGTATCATTCTTCGTTATGGACATACAGACTATGCTGTTTGTTAAGATGATTGTTTTAAAAGATGTGTTGAAACGTAGTCCAAGGTATGCACTTAATGATTCAGAAAACAGGAGTTCTGTTTTTACAGAATTTAGTGTCGCCCCCGATGAAAAAAAAATATGTATATAAATATAGATAGTACAAAACATATTTCAGTTCGAAGACTTAAAACACATGCTTTTATTTTATAGAAAATCACGTCATTCGCATCCGGAGGAAGAATTCGTCATTTACGATCTACAGTAAAGTATGCATAGGACGTCACTATCGCTAAATAATACACAAATCAAAAAAAAAAAAAAAAAAAAAAAAAAAAAAGAAAGAAAGAGTTGTTGTCATTCAAGAAGCTCGACAAAAAATTGGGTATCTAATGATTCATAACTCTTCATTTGTTTGTAATATTAATATAAATACTTAAAATTAAATATAGTTTATAGTAGCTCCATGTTTTATCAGAAATCAGTCATTTCTATTTTTTTCAAAATAACAGGCATTTTAATTATATTTTTATTCAGTTGATATGGGAAAATGGCAACAAAAAGATATAATTACTATTTTCCGAATATTTTTCCTTTACTTTCTACAGAAATGGAGTATTTCAGTTGCCAACATTCATTTTTTTATATAAAAAAAAATTATATCTCGAAAATAAGTTGAGATGCAGTTTTCAAACAAATTGCATTTGAAAGTACGTTTTTTTTCTCAATACGACGGTATAAAAATTGAAAATGTGCGAGCCTTAGAAGTTTGAAAAATTGCAATACAGTATTTAACAGTACAATGAAACATCTGCTTTTTTTACGGCTGGCTTATACAACGGAACGTTATTTTTTGGAGCGACTCTTTAATAACTGGGAGAAAGAAATAGCGTACCGGGGGCTAATAAAGTATTTAGTTCGTATTTTCGTATTTTTTTGTAATGTCAATCGGAACTTACTTCTGGATAACCTTGTATTTCACTGTGATACCCCGCTTCTCTCTTTCAGTTACAGAATTTTTAATTTAATTTTGAGATAACGAGCCATGAAACCACATTTCACATTGTATATTATATTATAGGTCTTTTAAATTAATTTAAATGTTACAGTCACTAAACGAAGAAATCTGTTTAAATTTAAGTTATTTTTTAATATTGGAAACGCATAATGGCAGATGAATAAAAAGAAAATTAGATGACTCAAAATAAGATTTTTTTTTAAAAATACGAATTATTCTTATTAAAAATGCAGTTATAAAGACTATTTACATTCATGCAGTTGATTAACAAGGTCAGAAGATTCTCATATTTAAAAAAAATTGCCTTAAAGATATTTTTAAAAGTCTTATTTCTGGTTAATTTATTATCTGTTTAGTTAATTTATCTGTTTCACAGCTTTCCTTTCTCTCTACAGAGAGATGGGTAATTGACCATTTATAAACTATATGCTTATAACCAATTGTCTGTATGCATTTAGTAATGTATACATTAAGTCTGCATGCAATAAACATACATGTATTAAGAAATATGCAATTCCGTTAGGGAAAAAAAAAATGTTTATTAAATAAGGGCGCTGAACACTGGTTCAATATCTCTTTTTCAGATATTTCTCTTTAACGAAATTGTGCTTTTAGTTTTTTATTTATTACTCTTAATTTAATGAATTTTAACGTCTCCTGTTGCAACGAAAAGAGAAGTTTTGTGTCGCTTATAGTTCTAAAATTGTCTTATGAAAAAATTCCTTTTCCAGTTTATTTAAAGAAAATTTAATGAATTGCGGAATAAACTTTCTTTTCTTCTTAGAAAGTTGATAGAATACAAAATTTGTTTACGTTCATTTAGTATCTCTGATACGAAGAAGACGTACAGGAAAATATTCAGGAAATGTAATTTAATTCGACTTTAATAATTTCGGATAGTGAAAGAAAATTTTTGTAACGTTTTTCTTTATTTTTTCTGTAACGTTTTCCTTTATTTTTTTTATTTTAGGAAGTGATTTTGAAACAAAATTTTTATGAATAGACAAAATTATCATAGAACATAATGCTTCGATGAAAAGGAAATTCACCGTATGACTATTTTTTCCTGTTTAAAAAACAGCATTTTAAATTAAAGTTTGAGATAATGAGTGTTAAAATTTCACATTGCATAATAAATTATTTACTTAGTTTAAATTTTGTTGTCACTAAATGCAAAGGCCTCTGTTTTCATACGGACATTTTTAAAATACTAGAATTATATTTAAGCTGGTAAATAAATAAATTTTAAATGACACATTATAATTTAGAATTCACGGGCAAGAAAATGATGAATTAATTACACAGCGGTCAGGAAGTTAATGATTTCATTTAGTATTGCTGAATATATCAGTTTTTTAGGTATCTTCTATTTCATAAAATAAGAAGCTACCAATCGAAACCTGGAAAGCAATTCCAAGAAATTTCGATGTAGTTTCATCGATTCTGAACCGCCAGACCCCATAAATCACACCCTGCTCAAATGTTTATATATACGAGGTAAAGTCAGTGAGTAGGTCACAAACCGATATGAGAGGTTGGAAATTAGTAGTAAATTGTTTCCAAATGTGACAATAGATGGCAGCACTGTCCAACTGTAAGATGTCAATTTCGAATTTATGAAACAACAGTTGTATAAGATGATCAGGGGCGTTCAAAAGTTGTTGACGAAGAACGAAGTGGCCGTCCTGTTAAGATTGCGACAGAAGAAACAGTGCGGAAGGTTCAAGAAATGGTTGGACATGACAGGCGAACAACAATAGACAGCATTAGCAACTGCAACAGGGTGTTAACGTGGTTTAGCTTACTGCCGACAGAAAACTCATAAAGAGATGGCACAAATGTATCAATGTAAATTACCATTATATAGAGAAATAAACATGCCTTTTAAATATGCACTTTGATCTCCCTTTTTTAACACTTTCCAACAAAGTTGAAAAGTGTTTATAACTTCGGTTTGTCTGGTCGTCTGGCCGCGCTCTAACACCTGTAAATATACTCGGATCATTCTGAAATTTTTGGATATTAGTGACCTCTACCATAGCACGAACCCTATTTCAAATGAAGTTTGTAGCATGCTTAGTTCATTTACAGGGACAGTGAAAAGTTTTCCGTTACGTTACGGCCTATAGGAAAAAATCGTTTAAAATGATTTTTAATGATGTTACATGCTTTCAAACATAATAAAATTGACATGCATTTATCAAGTGCACTAAGATATGCATTCTATAGAATATGCGGTGCAAAGAATAGTTATTATTCACTTACAGGGCCACACAAGATAATTCCGTTACATAATGATTTAGGGTGGAGGGAATTTTTTTCGGCGTCTTTTAATTATGTTAAATTATGTCATGTATAATCAAATTGATATACGTCGATGAGGTTTACTATAACTTATTTCATGCACAATACGAAGTGCATAGTACTTACAAGGTCACAGAAAAGATTTCATATACTGTATTGTATCCGAAATACTGTACGGTAGCGATGATTGCTGGAAATGAATTTTTAATTATGTTATGTGCTTTTATGTTTCACTATATTTGTGCATTATATATGGTGCGTATAAATTCTGTAATTCATATACAGGGCTACACAAAAGAATTCGAAATGGTTACTGGATACGATTTCAAATTGCTTAAAGGTGGGTTTTAAATGAGTTATGCATTTTTACGCTGAACTACATTTACTTTACTAAGAAATGTTTGTAGAACATAGATAAAATGATATACATGGTCACGCAAAGAATTGGATCCATGGCCGTCTATAAATGATAATTTCTGGAAATGTGATTCCAATAGATTTAAGAATGTTTTACTTTGAATTAAACTTTAGCTAAATAGTGGCGTGTAATAAAAGTACTAGGTTAACTACAGGGTTGTACAAAAGTATACTAGTATGTTTCCATCTATTAGTATAAATTGCTGAAAGAGAAATCTCATCCTGTTATGTGTTTTCTTGCTAAACTAAATTTCCCCATTATATAGTATATAGCAACCTACAGATCCAATACAGGGCTGTTCAAAAGAATTGGAATACATATTTGCTACGGACGGTAACTGCTGAAATCAGTTTTTCAAATTTTCTATGCGTTTTCTAAAATATTTACTTAGTTCTCTTATATACCTTATTTCCCTAAATAACGAAGTTTTGTTAAAGCATCCAGGAAGTGTTGGAAAGTCTTTAATAATCTATGCTTAACGCATGATTTTTCTTACTTATTTATTGGCTTTTGTGACCTACTTATACTGACTTGCCCACGTATATCCGATTTTTTGGTTAAGCGGCAGCACTCGTATTTATGAACCGTTCGACTAAACATGTGTACAACAACCAAGATCTCGACAGAATTCGTTGGCCAGCTTCATCCGTCACCTTGTTTCAAAATGGCAGCCACTTAAGACTTCAAAATTAAAAAAAAAATGTACAGAAAAAAATGAATGCTTTAAGTGTTTCCCGTTAAATTGTTAGTCTTGTTACAAGGATTCAGAAACTTTTTTTTTTTGTCTCTATGTTGTAAAATGAATAAGATACAGCAGTTTGAAATTCTAGAGGGCCTGAAATTTTGAAACAACACTGCAAGGTTAAAAATAAGGAATTCCCCCAAAAACTATTAGTTTAATGTGCTTTATTTAAGAATTTTAGTGAACGTAGTTTCTTCCAAATATTCTTTCATTGTTGTAAGCATATTTCCGACTCTCATATCCTTAAGACCTTTGGGGGAGTGGTGGGTGTTGATCAGTCATACACGTTTGTGCTCGAAAGCTTTTGTATTGTTGGTGAAGAAACTTCTTTCGTCATTCTACAAAATGATATTTTTTGAAATTCCAGATCTAACAAAGAAACATTTTGATTCGTAATTTAAAATATTTTTTAACAATAACGAAACTTATCGCATAATTTAAATGTAATTTTCTTCTTATTGATTCACATCTGATTTATTACTTTTAGTGAACTTAATTTTTATTAAATGAATTAATTTTTTTTTATGTTATGCAACACGAAATATTATTCATCCTTTACTTAGCAATTTTTTGTTACTTTTCTATAATATTTATTAAAATGCTTGAGTTGACTTTACAGACAGAAAGTGTTTGAGACATAATTCAAATGGATAAAACTAGAGAAACAATAATTTATCATGATTAGTGTTTTATGGTGCTTTTGCTCTCTATATAGTTTGTATTTTAATTAGAATACCTGAAAATTTTATGCACAAATTAACAAACAAGTTTTGACTCTGGCTAATAGATAAAACGCTTTGATTTTTAAAACACAAGAATTTGAAAAAATATTTACTTTAACTAAGATTTAAAAAAAAAAAAAAATTGTAAAGTTTCAGATAGTTCCAAACTTTTTCTTCCTTTAAAATTAAAATTTACGTTAAAAATTTAAAGATCACTGACTTTTTTGTTTTTATTTTTTGAAATAATGGCATTTTCTAATTGTATTTTAGATCAATAATCGAGCTAATAACTTTTAAATAATTGTATAATTTTAAATGGAGCTTCAACGGTAAATAACATGTTTAAGCAAGTTACAAAAAGTTAAAATATCGCTATAATGAAATGAAAATGCATCACTTTAACAGAATAATAAATACATAGATCGATCAAGTTAAATAACTATTACAAAGAATTATTTAACCCTTTAATATTAGTTTTAAAAAACTCTACTTTTCAGTAAAATACGGAACATAATTAGAAAAGATTTAAAATGAATCGCTAGTAAACATAAAATTTTTTTAATGCTACCATTTGCCGAGCGATTATGCGAACAGAGCTATCGATGAACTCCGAGTAAAAGTTCTATATTTATCGTACGCGAGCTAACACTCAAACGAAAAGTAAATATCTGTATCTTGGAACAAAAAGGGCCAATGTCCATTTTTCTCAAATGGCAGGAAGCCCAATTTAAGTTTGAGGAATTTTAAGAATCTTGCTACGATTTCTGTACTAATATTTTTCAAAGTTGTACCTTTCAATTTAGTGATGTTTTTCTCATTACAATCTAATGTTACATTCATTTAGTTTTTTTTTTTGTTGTTGTTTTTTTTACATTTTAAATTGGCCATTTTTACATTAACAGTAAGTAACATTGGCCTCGACAAAATAGTTTGTTTTTAATGATCTAATATTGGGAGGACTTTGGCTCTTTTACCAATTACTTTATATCGCATCCTGAACTCATTCGTACGTTTAACTCAAATTTCTCAGTTTTGGACATTGGCCCTTTTTTTCCAAGGTACTCCTTTCCTGGTATGAATGCTGAGAAAGATAGTCAACATCGTCAGAAATAGTGGCATCTACTACGTACAAATTAGCTGTGCTACGGCGTCGAAGCTTTCCTTTCATTCTATGATTAAAGCTTATGTATTAATTTCAACGTCAAAATTTCGCTAAGCTTCGCGACTATCGCCAAATTTGGCATCAAAAATAAATTGCTATATCGGAATCCAACTTCACTACCTTTGACTAATTTAGTACAATTCTTATTCAAATTCAGTATTGACGGAAACAGGGAATGAAAATATTCTATAATCGGGTTCCTCGCATTTTAGATACGTCATTCTTTAAAACAAGGAATACAGAAGCTACCCTTTCTACCCGCACAGGACGGAAGGACTTTTTCATGCAACGGGTTCTGTATAAATTTCATTAAAACTGTGATAAGCGCTCTAAACATATTCATCTTTCAAATTAAAGAAAAAAAAACGGAGATTTTTAACAATAACCTTAGTGAATTTCGAAAAAAAGACTTTTTTGGTGTCTGAGATTTCACAGCTTACCACGGGCAATACTCAGCTCAGCTGGATTTCGCTTCCAATCAGGATATAATGGCTAACTGTAATGTACTGTCAGCTCAACTGCAGTTTTCCATTACTGCTACTTCCATTACATTGCAATAATAATCCTTTAAAACCAGCCAATACATTCCACTCTATAGCAAACAACAATATGCAACATTGATCTACATTTTAAAATAAAACGATGTCCGTGCGTAACTCTGATGACATATTGACTGTAGCAATACCTGGCTAATAAACTTTACTTTTATCGCAATTTTCGTTAACTTCCAGACATCTCACAATTTCAGTTCTTACATCGACGAATAGGGAGAAAAATATTCTTTTAGATGCAAATTATTTAAAAACTGTAAATTGTTTTACTGATTTTTATGATTTTTAAAATAATTTCACGCATGATGTTTTTTTTAAATCTATCTCAGTCGCGTGCAGCTCGATTACAAATGATTAACCCGTTTGCACTTAAAACAATCTAAAACAGTTCAGAATTTTTGTCTGTCTAATATTCCATAACAACCTTAAAACTTCAGCAATAAATAAGTAAAATATTATAAATAAAACACAAATTTAATAAACATGTAATCGAACTACTAGATTAAACCACTGAAAATTTGAGAATCAAAAAGGTTACCATATGTAGAGAATTTTAAAAAAAGGAAATCCTTCTTGAATTTTTCTTATTTATTGTCGCAGTCAGAAAAAACAGAAATCTTCCAAAATACAAACATTACCATCTGAGTTGACAATTATGAAGAAATACAGATGCAAAGATCTGGTTTCACAAATAGAAAATCATAATTTCAGAACAAATGTCACGTTAATCAATTTCTAGCAGATAATAATTCCATTTTACATAAAAGCCTTTATATTAACTTATAAATGCACCCCTGCCAACTCTGTGCGAAGTTAAAATAAAACATATAAAAACATTATATGAAACAGCAGCACCTTCTGTGATACCGACAGCACTCTCAGAAACCTAAAGTGAACTAAAAAATGTTAAAATTCTGACTTAAAAACAAAAACGCATAGTGCTGTCATCTGCTAACAAAGAGAGCAACTAAATCCCAAATTACAAAAAAAAAATCTAAATTCATTGTACTGAACATACTATAAGTATCAAAATCTTAATGATTTCTTCAGCTGCTAACTCTTGAGATGCGATTAATATGAAAATATCGCTTTTCACAAATTTCAAAATTTTGATTGAATACATAATTTGGATTTGTCATATAAATGCTTTTTCGTTCATTAGTGAGAGCAAGCTAAAAAATATATTAAATGTAAAAATAAAAATCTATTAGAGTTTGCAAAGAAAAATACTTGGTTTTTACTTATCTTCTGTAATTCGGGTATCCCGGGTCGGATACTCTAGTTAAAATAAATTAAATAAAGTATAAAAGTCACTATTACACCATTTGGATTTCTCATATAAATGGTTTTTCGTTTGTTACTGAGCAGTCTAAATAACATACTAAATGTAAAACAAATCTATTAGACTGTGCAAAGGAAAATACTTGGTTTTTACTTATATTCTGTAATTGGGATATCCCGGGATTGGATACTCTAGTTAAAATAAATTGAATAAAGTGCAAAAGTCACTATTATACTACTGATCCCTTTCCCAATTGTGAAACTTAAAGAACGAAAATAAAGGTTTAAACATTTACGCATATGAGTTAACATACAAGAACAATACACTCCCTTTCAAACGCAAATCCCACAGAGCTCTTAATAATCGAACATGTGCTCTGACACAAAATATTATTTGCACAATTTCAGGGCTGGCGCAATGTCGCGCGCGGACCTGGCAAATTACTTGGCAGAGACCGGCGTCTTTGACTGCAATATTCGACAAACAAAAATCATTTTTTAAAATTGATATATCGTAGAATAATACATAATATAGAGTGTAACATGTATGGAAAATAACAAACAAATTATTTCATTTGTAATGTGTATAATTGTTTTTAATTTCTAAAAAAATTATATACTGTAGAATATTTTAAATATTTATTTTTTGTGTTTACGGGTACTTTCAGGATCTTACGTCTATACATTCCACGACAGTTATATCAACTAAGACTTTAAGAAATTAACTTCATACTAACTTTTCCCTCAAAAAACATTTAAAGACAACTTTAGAGCAACCGTTTCATTAAATTACACAAGGTAACCTTATTTCGAATTGTATAGAGATGATCGGGACCCATGGCAAGACCCCAACTACCGCGGGACAGTCGCACCCTTTTCCCGATGATTGCACCCGGTCATGCACAAATTTCACGAAAGTCTACGATTATATAAGCTCTTGATAAAAGAAGTAAATAGGTCGCAATTAGTAAATAAATACTGTGTTCTTGAGATCTGACTTCAGCAGGGGTTTTCTCCTATTTTCTGTTGATGTGGCGCTCTTTTACTGCTTCAGAATCAATAATAAGTATTTTAACCCCTTGACTTCCAGGCTTACTTTTGCCGGTGAAGGGCTATATAGCAGGTTGTGGGTGAAGAATGTTTGTGCCATACACTGTAAAAAGAAGTATGTGGTTTTACTAAGAAATACTTAGTATCATTACAGATATTATAGCAGTTACTAGAAAATCACCTATAAACAATCACTGCTACTAAAATTACAAAGAAAATAGCTGTAACTGAATGCTTATTGCGCATGCGTCCTTCTCTGTCCTTAAAATCTGTCATAAAATATTAACCCTCACCTGAAATTAAATTTACCTGAAATTCATTCTATGAAAATACACTTCGAAATTGTTTATTTTTCTGCAACAAATAATTCAGAACATATTCAAACCATTCATTAAGCAATGAAAATTCCAGTAAAGAATTATATTAATCAAACCATATTCTAATCTTCCATTAACTACAGAAAAACCTCAATAAAAAAATAAACTCATTAATTAAAACTTGGGTGAATTATAATAGCAGCAAAATATTTACGCTCAGTCCTATAAAAATATCAACACACAGCAGAACCAGTTTCATCACACATTACTCGCATTTAAAATCTTTTACAAATACGGTCCCAGTAGTAAGGTATGTAGAACGTTTGGTTCCCAAACCCCATACAGTAAGTTCTCTCCTCTGCAGAGGATAAAAACGCGACATAAATCTCCCCCACCAATAAATATAGGTGCTTCTGAAACTCTCAAAAGATCGCACCACCAGCGTCTTTTTTTTTTTTTTTTTTTTTTTTTTTTTTAACATTTTATACACAATTCAGTTCGCACAATTTCTTAGTGAAGATAACAAGAGAAGTATCTGTAATACTGCTAACCATTTCTTAGTATCTCTCTATTCTAACAAAAAAAAGTAACTAACGCTGTCACCGCCGCCGTCGCCGGTTTTGAATTTTTTGTGACAGAAGGTCTTTCTTCGATAATATTAAGAAATATATTGCATACAAAAATATGAAAATCGGTGGTGTTATAGAGAAATGTTTGATAAACACGCTGAGGCAAACAGTTTTCAAATCGAAGAATTATTTTAATTTAAGAGATATTTAATGCTAAAGTTGAACAAAATCGTTCCATTAAAAGAGTTTTATAGGAGCAAAAACTATACATGGAAATTTAATCATCTTTAGATAATTTTATACGTTAGAATTTCCCGGTGTGCAGACTGCATTTATTTTTTTAATTTGACTCATTTTTTGAGAATTTATTTCTATTTTAAATTCAAATTTTCAGCATTTCGAGAGATATTTTTTACATATTTTAGAAAATGTTATTAATTTACACTGTTGCCAACTATATAAACATCACAAACAATAATGTTTGCTTCAAATTAAAAACTTATATACACGTGAATATTGTAAACAGAAAAAACCTCTTCAAATTAATATTAAATAATTATGTATAAAAAGCAGCTATTTATTGAGAATTACATAAAAACTATATTTACACGTGAATTTTAAAAGAGAAAGGATATTGTAAAATAATAAATTCATTAACATGCGTTAGAAGTCTTTAATAGGAGAAATTATATCCCATTTATGTCACATTACACTTATTACGTAAAATGAACAAAAAATAATATTGCAAAACAGTTTAAATTTAAAATTACGCGAGATATTTATTTGATATTTTGAGATGATCTTTTCAACTATTTTTGTTATGACAGCGCAAATAATATTTCATTTCTAACAAAAGTATTTTCACGTGAATATTAAAAAGAGAAAGAAAAGTTTGGTGAATATTACGTCAGATTAAAAACGATACTTTTAAAATGTCTTTTTTAAAAGAACTTTCTTTTCGCTTTGTTAAAAAATACCGGGAGACAAAGACTCTGTTTACTTAATTAATTTTATATTAGCTTATTTTGAAATGTTTAACTGATTTTACTTAATCAAAGACGAAAACAGCCATTGTATCTTTTAACAGCAGCTGATTTTGCCTTAAAATTCCCCAATCAAAGAAAAATGAATAGAAACCCGTTTATAGGGAGATCGCCTTTGTTTTTTTTAATTATAATTCAATTTTCCGAAATCTTTTTAAAGCCGATCAAATTAGCGAGCTTTTAGAGTCAGCGATGTCTGAACGGGGGTTGGCGAGCGTAGCTCGTAGGGGACAGAGCACCCTAGTACATACTAATAAAGCACCTGTAATGGCTACTAACGATTTCCTTAGTATGTTCACTAAGGAAGTCTATGTGCTGTTTACTAAGTTAAATGCAGTAATGTTACTGAATAAGAAGATATATTGGTTACTAGAAAAGTTCATGGAATCCCAATTGCCTAGAAATTTTCTAGTAGTACTACAGATTTTTTTTTTTTTTTTTTTAACAATGTAAAACTTACCTTCGACCAGTGCCCTGATATATCGGTGGCATATCATAGACCAATCCGCTTCAAATATGCAATTATTACTATGTAGTGAACGACGTACCGGGTGTACGTCATAGTTGTTGATTACTGAAATGAGCGAAAGTAGAGGTCCTGGAGGTCAAGGGGTTAATCATAAGTTTTTATGAACATAATATCACAAAATTCAACCTAAGACTGCTCATCGTTCATCAGATTCCAAATTGTATTATATTAAGGTTTCGAGAAAATTAAATCGCCTCTTCATTTTCTAATTTTTAATATAACTCTCAAATTATTTTCTTCCTTGTAAAGATTGATGGAAAATTTTCTTAAAACTAAATACGATGCTTAATTATACAAAAGAAAAATATACATTATGTATCATTAGACATATTAAAATTATTAACTTTATGTTTCAGTATTTCAGTAAAAAATCAATATTCAATAATAAACACCTACATAAATATTTAATAATAAATTATTTTGGAGGACTAAATGAAGATTAAAATCTTGATTGAAAGTATTGGAAAAAAATTCGGTATATAATAGTAGCAACTCTTAATATCGATTTCGTACCATCGTTAATGTTTAAGATAAGTGTCTGACGGCTAGAATACTGCAGCAAAGAAATCGAAACTAAATTAGTTTAGAATAAATTTCTTCTTTGTTTTATCATGAATGCAAGCAAACGTGAGTGACGTGAAATTAATATACCCTATGCCTTAATTTGTTTCATTAAAAACGTAATATTAAGATTCGATTTATGTTATTCGGAATTTTGGTACTTTAAAAAATGTTTTGCTAATATTAGTAAAAGTTCAATCTTGTAATGTAGGAATTTTTCTAAAAGAGAAATATCAGAGACATTTTTGTTCTCTGTTTTAAAATGATAAAAATCATTTCAACTGATTTTATTTTATTCACAAATTGCCAAAGCCAGATATAATTTCAAACGTATACAATGCAATAGTCCAAGTTCAAGAGACAATGGCCATCGTACATAGTCATCTCACATATGCTGAATATTTGCTCCCAGAAATATTTTGTTCATATCAAGTCCATTTAACCTTTATTAAATATGTTTTTCACCGAATGAATGTTTCTTATGTTTACAAATAAAGGACATTATCTACAAACTACCTCTTACCCAATATGCGGATAAAAACATTGCATTAGCACAATGCAAAGAGTGGTATTTAAAAAAATATTTGTGCAAAATTACTTTAAAAGGTTTTACATGTTCATCAGAAAACTATACAAGCAGTACTAATAAATCATAAATTATGTTATTATGTAAAAAAGGATGATTTATATAAATATATGATAGTTACAGGGTGGTTTTATTTTTAAGTATTTTATTTTCAGAACATTTCATAAGTTCGACAAGTTGCTTCCTTAGAAACTCCAATTTCTAGTCTACTTTTCTACTGTGACACTGCTTCATTACTCCAAAGATATATTATGCGCATTTCTAAATATGTTACCATATTATTTACAAAAAGACAAAAAAATTCGATAAACTTAAAAATTATTTTTCTCCAAATATTCTGTATAATTTTCTTTTGGTTAAAGAAAAGAAAAGAAGAGTAATGGAAACAGATTCTATTTACTTATTTATTTTTAGAAACAAGTGTATATTTTATGAAAACACCGGAGTTCCATATTGAACTCAATTTAATTCCTTATTAGAATTATCTCTTTATGAAAAAATTTTAAGATAAAACAGTATATTTTCAAATATCAAACTGCCAATGGAAATTCATTATTTCAAAATTATTTATATGAAGTTAAATGTAATATACACACTTTCATTTTTAGAAACTGACGAACATTTCTGAAATTCGAGTGAGAATAATACTTTATAACTTCAACGGAAAGATACGGTAGGATAAGAGCATAATGGAAGGCAAGAACAGCGCATAAATTCCGAGTTAAATTGTATACATTTAGAAAACCTTTAACTTTTTAAAATTCTTAGCATACGGATGAAACAGGGGACGTATGCTAAAGAAAAAATTTGACATCTAAACATCAGATTTAAGATTTTGACTTTTGGCTACTTTTTCGAGCAAAATATGACTGTGTTTAGTATAACTGTGAAGTCAATATATGACTTATTTATCATTGATGATTTATTTTGAGATTTGGGGAATAAAATGTAATATAAAAATTATGATGTAAATATGAAAAGAATTTAACTCGTACTTAAAAATGCCATGATTTTGTTTATTAATGCTAAAATATTTCCTAAAATTTCATTTGTACTATCTTTTAGGATATGTACATATAAGGTGCTTCATAAAGCCATCCTAAGTTTAAAATTCAATAATTCCTTAACTGCGATAAATACAACTATTGAATACCTGAAATTTTTATAAGTTAGCTTATAGTGCTTGTACTTATATACTAATTTTTTTAAATAATTTAACATTTCGCCAACATATGGCGCTGTGATTCCTCGAAGTTTAAGGGGGCTCAGGGCTTGATGGATACCAAAAAACAGGTAAACAGGGCTCTCGCTTCGAGTTCATATAAAAAAAGAAGCATTCAATGTAACTAATTTAAACTTTCTGATATTTTTAAGGTATGTTTGTAGTCTTATTAAATTATAAAATGAAGTACTTCAATGTAATAAAGAAAAAATATAGCAAGATTTATATAACACAATTTTCGAAAAAAGATTTACGTGTTATAGCACCATCCGTAAGATATCTTAATGTTGAATTGACATAAGAACCTAATTTTTGCTTTAAAATGATCAGGAAACTTTACTCTGTGAAAATGAATTAAGGATTTAACTATCACTCAAAAGGAAACCTTATTAAAAAAATCTCAAATTTAAAAATTTTAAAAAACCTAAAAAATACAATTTTTTTTCATTAAAAATACTCAAAATTTTTAACTATCTAAAATATAATAATTCATTCTATAGATAATGATGTTCTATTCATGCAATAAACATTTTTTAGCCATTCCATCGATTGTTTTTTTTTTTATCTTACGGATAGTCGTCAAAAATTAAGTTTTGAGAAAACCCGACTCAAGGCTAATGTCAGACGAACGTCTATTTGCACGCTTTTTAACATGAAAAAGATGCGCCTGTTAGCGAAGGTGTTTCTTTTCACGTTGAAATAAAAAGCGTGCAAATAGACATTCGTCTGGCATTAGCCTAAAGTTGCAATTTAAATGGATGCGGCTTTGAAATTGATTGTTACATAAATGCTTATAACTCCGTTAAAAATGCAAATATTTTTATGCGGTTTTTTGCACTGTATTAAGAATTAATTGAATAATCCAAATAGATACTAAAAAAAAAAAAATCTTTTTTCTTTTCTTTTTTTTTTTTTTTAAGTTTTCAAACCCTGAGTTCCCTTAAGAGTGCACAATCTGAAGTGTAAAACTGCATCAAAGGTAATTAAGTGTCTACTTTGTATTCTTTTTTACTATGAAACGCTAAAAAAATATCTGTTTATTGGCATTTGGAAGTTAGATTGAGTATTGTTATTTTTTGCAAGGGCGCAGCGTTGTATATATTGACAAGCTCACAATATTTTAAAAATTACTTTATATAAAATTTATGAGCTACCCAAAAAGTGTGCCACTTATTTCATTTTTATATTTATTATACTTAAGGGGTCTCAAGACTCTTAAAAAAGAAAAAAAAAAGAGGCCAATTTAAACATTTAATATCTTAAAATGTATATGATTTTAAGACACAATTTTTATTGGGAAGAAAGATATAAGTATTTTCTTTCATTTCATGTATTTAAAAAAATCCAAGACGCAGAATTAACATTTACAGAGGAATCCAAACTGTCAGACATTTGACAAGCAGAAAATTGGCATAACATATTACGCGCAGGATTACAAAATAAATTTTGGAACTATGCTGAACATTTTGGTGCCTACTTATACTTCAGATTATACTAATTAACCTCAATCTAAATAAACTTATATTTAAAGAATTTTTTAATTTTTAATGCAAAGTTGCATTTAGCTAATGCAAAAATTCGAAAATTTCAAAAGTATAATCAACTAAAAATATTTTCTTGAACAATAAAGAAGAAATTTTAGTTTTTTTTTTTTTTTTTGTAAAATTTTCTCGATTAAAAAATACTAACATAAATGGCTTATAACTCAGTATGCTGCTTCAATATACAAACACTACACATTTAATTTTAATATACATTAATATTATCAGCTTCATAATTTAATAATCAGTCAAAAATCAATATAGAACAATTTCTACCTACATTCTAGTTTAATGATAAATTGCTTCGTATGACTAAATGAAGATTAAAATTTTGATTGAAAATATCGGGAAAAAATTCTCTGTATACTAGAAACAGCTTTTAATATCGATTTTACTCCATCTTTAATATTCAAGATAAGAGTCCAATGGCTAACGTCTCTCAGCCAAGAAATTGAACTTAAGTTAGTTTAGAATAAATTTATTCAAATTTTTATCGCCTTGAATGAAAGGGAATTTGAGTGACGTTAAATTAATATACACTACGCCATAACGTGTTTCGTTAAAAAAAAAGTAATAAGAAGATTCAATATGTCTTATTTTAGTTATAATTCTGGTACTTTTAAAAATTATTTTGATACTGTTGATAAATATTCAGTATTTTAGATTGTTAGAAGAAAAATAATATGACATAAAAATAATATAATTAATTAGATCAGTTTTTTTTTCATCAGTGATTAGATAAAATTAGATTCTACTATGAATATAAAAAAAAATAATCATAAATTTAAAAAAAAAACTGCGAAAAGACAATAGTTTTGAATTGTATAACTTTTATTCTTTCGTATATATTGTACTATTATGGGCTAATTCATTAAGTAAAATTATACGCTAAAGTTATTATGATTTGTTTATATTTATCCTTTTTACAAAAAGTGCGATCACTTTAAACGTTGTCCAAAATATCAATTCTGTCAGTAACAGAAAAATATTCCATAAATCTACAGAAATAATACAATAATCCTCCCAAGCTATCATATTTAACATTTTGAATGAGCAGCCAATAACTACGCATTCTGTTTTTAACTTGAGCGTTCGAAGCAGTTTAAATTCCAATATAAAGTAAATGTGTAAGTTATTTTAACATTAAAAATAAGGCAAACTATCTTACTGCTTAATCTAACATTTCTAGATTGTTTTTAAGAAACTCAGATACATAGATATATATGCGGAGAGAGAGACAGAGACAGGCCCGGCGTGTGCAAAGTTTTGGTTCAATAAGCACCATGCCCATAACATGACATCGCGGTGCTTAAGGAGTGCCAACGCGGCGTGAAACGCCTCCGCCCGTAACCTCCAATTAAATATTAAAATGGAACATAATGATGAATTTCGAAACAATGCACGAACTAAAAGTATAATTTGGAAGCTCTGGTGGAGTCCCGAGGGTCATTCAGGGTGGAGAGCACGAGGTTAAATATAACCTCCAGATATAATGCGCATTGAGCATCCAAATATTTGGTTGCTCTACACTTCGATGTCATTTCAACGACTGGCGTACGTAAAGAACGGAGAATGTAAAGGTAGTAAGGTACCAACGAGCACAGAAAAGACATAATATAAGGTAGCCAAGCCTAACTAACTTTTTTTTAAAGGGGGGGGGGGGGCACATAGCTCACTAATTTCCGATTCGGTTCCAGCTTCAAAGACGAGGGGATCCACGGAAGGGTTTTTTTTTTTTAGTCCTTTTTTCACATTACGGAAATTGTCTGTTCTATAACGGAAAAAAAGAACGGAAATTTCTTCAATTCTCGAATATATACAGGTAGCTGCCGGGAATATTTCCGTGAATTGAAGAAAGTATTTTTGGGAGTGCAGGGTTAGGAAGTTACTGTCAATTGAAAGCGAGCGTGGACCAGCTGAAATGCAGGTACACGAGACCAGGTGGCGGAACACAGCTGCATGACTGCTAATTTTTTTGCTTCGAAGGTATAAATCAGAGGATTTTGACAAACTGGTAAATTGCAAAATATAGAACTTAATTACAAAAATTGTACTCTCTGTCAGGAAAAAGAAATTGAAGATATCTTTCTTTTTATTCAAGAGCACGAGCCTTTAATATGTACCAAATAATATACAGGGTGCAATATGTTATCTATCGCCGACCTTTAATTTCTCAATCGCTGGTCGTAGACATATAGTTCCACTTACAAAAACGTTTCAAATGAAGTAAATATTCATGCTGTGGCATTATTTAAAGTAAAAAATCAATTTTATAAAAATTACGAAATCTAACTTTTTATACGGTCCTCCAGCCCCTATAGTTATATTTAGTAAAAGTTTACACATATCATAACACATATAACACAAAAAGTTTAACATCTGTACTACAAAAATTAACAGAGTTATTAAATTTCAAATTTTGAGATTTTTGCACATGATTTTATCTTTCATCGAGGGATCAGTTAAAAGATGAATTAAAGCAATTAGAGATCAAAGTCAGGGTGCTTTTTCTTTCAGGGATCTTTTTACGGCGAAACCACCTTTAGCCGGTATCGCAAATCAGGGTGTCACCGAAGAGGGTTATTTCATCTAAAAATTTGAGCTGACTTTTAGGAATCGTATACAAAGCGAAGAATGAAATATTGAAATTAAACAGAAAAATAAATATCAATTTTTTATAATATCAGAAAACGGTCTAGCATAAAAAATGAATACATAAAACGCCAGAATCTACTAGAGATACTGCTCAAAGTGTTCTCCATTGGTGGCAATGCACAACTGAATGCGTAACAATACTGCGTCCTGAACACGTTACAGCATAGCAGGCGTGCAAACTGTGCGACAATCAAAAGGATGATGCGACCTGGAAACCTCCAGATCGCCCGGACAGTACGACGCGTGTAGTGCGGTATATGTGGAACCTAGATTGTTGGACCTATCTTATACGATGGGAACTTAACGGGCGACCGTTACCTACATCGGCTACAAAATACGGTACGTGACTGGCATGAAGAGTTGCTCTCCGGCATGCATGCCGGGTGTGGTTTCAACATGATGGGCCCCTCTCAACATAAAACATCAAATGTGCTGGCGTATCTGACCACCGAATTTGGTCAACATATCCTTGGATATGGTAGTCGGTAGATTGGCCACTGCGTTCACCGGACTTGACTTCCATGGACTTCTATGTCTGGGATTACATCAAGGCATAAGTCTATGTAACTGAGACTACTTCTATGGGTTATCTGCACTCTCAGAAATGGATACTCAGATTTCACGAAATTTTCTTCGTTTTTGACGAAACCATTTCCTGGGATATGCTCCGAGCGAATATTTCGTCAAACTGAGAAAATTACTTTCTTCGCTTGTTTGAAGATAACAATTTCGTCAAAAGTGCTTGTTTGAAAAGTGCAATCAGAGGGCTGGTGGTGCCACCTATCGAACAGTTTAGAAGCTCTTGTATCGACAGGAGAAAAAAAATAATAGCTTCGGGGGGATTCGAACTCACGACCTGCGGTGTGAGAGACGGTCGCTCTAGCTATTACGCTATTGAGTCCTCGAATGGATATGATTTTAGATGCATGTAATGGATTCTACTGTATGTTTATATTTTTATAAGGTTGGTTGTAATTTTATAGATGCTGTTATACTTAAATTTTCTTGCAAGTTTTAATTAGTAAGGCTAATTTATTATTATTATTTCCTATGGTTAATATGAATAATTATAATATGGCTTGATTAATATAATTTATTAGGGAATTTTTTTTTTTTTTTTTGCTCGATGAATGATTAAAATATGGTCTGGTTAATTTGTTGCTCAGAAATAACGAATTTTAAAGTGCATATGGGGGAGATTTTATCAATTTGAGTAGGTGGTTAAGATTTTAACACTTTACTGTTTACAGAAGAGAAGGGATAGGGATCAATTATGCATATTTAATTTGATAGTTATATGAATATATTTCTTAAATGAAAAAGAGATCTTGGAATTTTGAAACTTTATTGACCAAATTTTCTTTTTGAACGATTTTGTAAAACACAGGAAATTTATTCTTTTCGAATTAAACCATAGCGAGTAAAATAATAATAATAATAATAATAATAAACATTCTTAAAAACTTTAACAGCTAAAAAAAATAACTAATGCAGAAACAATAACTACCTGTATTTCAGCATTTTCTGAAAAGCGCTAAAAAGTGCAATTTTTAAAATAAATTATGACAGGAATAACATAAACAAGCAAATATCTGCTTGCTAAATTCGCAGGATTTGAGGAGATACGGTTTCCTTAAAATGCATTGAGTCTGGCCGTGAGTGAAGAAACACCTTCGTCAAATATTTGAGAGTTTACGTGTCGTTAAAAGTCACGTGATTTTGATACGAAATGATTGTCAAAAACAACGAAATATAGCTCGAGGATTGCTGAATCGTCAAAATTGAGAGTTTTATTTCTGAGAGTGTGAAGCAGCGCATCATCCTTGATTGTCGCACAGTTTGCACACCTGCTATGCTTTAACGTGTCCAGGACTCAGTACTGACACTCATTCCATTGTGCATTGCCGCCAATGGAGAACACTTTAAGCAGTATCTCTAGTAGTTTCCGGCGTTTTATGTATTCATTTTTTATAGTAGACCGTTTTCGATATTATAATAAATTGATATTTATCTGTTTAATTTCAATATTTTATTATTCGCTTTGTATACGACCCCTAAATATATACTCAAATTTTTAGATGCAATAATCTTCTTTGGTAATACTCCGATTTGGCGATACCGGCTAAAGGTGGTTTCGCCGTAAAAAGGACATAGCACCCTGATTTTGATCTCGAATTACTTTAATTCACCTTTTAACTGATCCCTCAATGAAAGACAAAATCATGTGCAAAAATCTCTAAATTTGAAATTTAATAACTTTGTCAATATTTGTAGTACAGATGTAAAAGTATTTGTGTTATATGTGTTATGATATGTGTAAACTTTTACTAAATATAACTATAGGGACTGGGGGATCGTATAAAAAGTTAGATTTCGTAATTTTTATAAAATTGATTTTCTACTTTAAATAATGCCGCAGCATGAATATTTACTTCTTTTGAAACGTTTTTGTAATTGGAACTATATGTCTAGGACCAACGGTTGAGAAATTAAAGGTCGGCGATAGATAACATATTGCACCCTGTATATATATATATATATTAAGCGAGTTTGAAGTCAGAAAAAAAGGGCAAAAGAAAAGTAGACTTTTCGCAAACGACAACCATTTTGCTCAGTTTCGTAAAATAGAGTCCTGGACCCGCCAAATTCTGCTGGGCTGTGGAGTCGGAGTCGGTGTCGGACCCATTTTTGAGTTAAAGAGTCGGAGTCATTAAAAAAAGCCGACTCCGACTCCAGATTTTTTTGTTAGACATATTAAAATGAAATTAAACTAATTATATGTAATTTTAAATCTATAAAATGAATTATAATTGTTATTTATGGGCTATATCAAGCTACTCAAGTTAAAGATGAGACCGATTTACTGCGGTGTACAAAGTAGATCTGTACAGGGGTAGGTACAGGGTACTACTCATGTACAGAGTAGATGAAAACTGTTTTAATTCATAACTGTAGTTGATTTTTTGCATTTAGTATATAAGTACTTCCCCTCGTATTTTCGGGGTTTGCAGATGGAACCCGAGATAGAAAGGTCTGGGAGGACCCAAGGCCCAGAAAATGAAGGCAGTTTTTCAAACAGACCTAGTGAGTGGAATTAAGACAATTCATGTTAATAGGCCGGATCAGACTGATAAAAAAATTCAGCAGGCTGACAAGCCCAATATAACAAAATTGAAAGAATCAAACTACGCTGATAAGAAGCAATTTCCAATAGGCAATAGGCATGATTGCAGTGAGAATAAATATAAAAGCACGGCGGAACGTTTTAGGGGACGGGCCTTAAAATTTCGGTTCATACGGATCTCTTACCGGAGGTAATGCAAAAATTATAAATATGTGCTATTTTTGGAGGCAAAAGAACTGAGAACCAGATATAGCATTGTAATAGAAGCCTTTTCCCGTTTTTTCCACCTCAAAATTTTCCAGCCTGTATAAAAACGGCATTTTAGAATTTTGACTTTTGGAAAAAATTAAAATTCTAAAATACCGTTCTTATTTGTTTATTTATTTTTGTGCACAGGAGTCAAATTAAGATGAAACTGCAATTTTTTCCCCTGAATCGGCAGTACCTAAAATAACAATAAAATAGTGGAATTTCGTTATCTTTCACTTTTTGAGAATATCGTATTTTTCAGGTCTGCAGAACCCGAAAAAAAGCCAAAATTGTAAACTTAATTTTAAAAATGCAATTTTTTTTTATTATTTCGATAATATCCACAGGATATGAATTGTTTCCAAAATAATAAAATTTTCATCTTTATTTTTCATTCTTTCAATATAAGTTTTTCGAGTCTGGAGTAACAAAATAACAACTAAATTGTAAAATTTCACTTTTGCTTCTCAGTCCGCAGATCCATAATAGTAAAATTTTGTGTTCCTTGGACTTCGATAGTTGGATTTTTTGGAGTTTGCGGGGGCGAAATTGTAAAATTAATAAAGCGGAAAATGTAATTTTTTTCTGTTTTATTTAGAAAGCTCTAAAAAGATAGTTAATGCCGAAATAGATAAATTTTAGCTTTATTTTTCTTATGTTCCGTCATTATTTTAACCAACAGTCAACACTAGTACCCCAGACGGAGCACTAGTGTTGCCAGTCCGGAGTCGGAGTCGGACTCGTAGTCGACCATTTTCCCACCGACTGTGCAGCCCTGGTTTTTTGGAAATTTTAATTTAGTTTGTTTCAGATGATTTTGACAAGCTGTGGTGATTCGCACAGATCCATACCCATATCTTATCCATATGAAACTGGTAATGCATTCATCAGCTTTAATGATTGTTGTATAACAATTTTTTTTAATAGCAAAAACTATGAATAACAAGTGAGTAAATTCAGTTTTTGTGTTACTTTATTCTTTCTATTAAAAAAGAATAATAATATATCCCAAAGTTAACCTATTTTTCTGACTGATGAACGGTAGCCTGCCCTCAAACGACCATTCCAAGGATTATGGAAAAAGGATAATATACTTGAATTAAATACATAAAATGCTTCAAGAAAAGACAAAATATCTTACAGAAAAAACTCGAAAATAAAAGTTGAATAGAGCCTTTCTATTTTTTTAAAGTAAATATTGAAGCATAATAACATAAATCTGCTTTCTAAAAGGATCATCCTCTGAAAGTTAGAGTCTTACGTATCCAGTAGAACGAATGACTTTTCTTTATTTTAAAAATGTTTTTTATAATTGAGGTAAAATAGTACTTAAATATAAATAATTGACAAAATTTTATTTTCCTTATTGTATTTTAAAATGTAGTTCTTGTTAAATGTATTATTTTTCTGGGGCTTTGTTCACATGTCATGTGAGAATGTTCAGACAGTGCACATGTGAGCACATTTAATCATTCTTTAAAATGGTCATGAATCTTAGATGTTTTTCCTAAATATATAAATGAAATATCCTCAGATAAAAAGGAAGAGTAAATTATAGCATGAATTGGCTTTAATTTGATTAATTAAAAATGCCATATTCAGAAACAGCAAAAAGTAAAAAAATGGTCACATGTGCATCCTCTGCCCTTTACTATAAAAGAAAAAGACAAATATATATTAATCTATGATAATATAAAAAAATCACGTAAAAAAATGTACAATAACCACTTCTGATTTACCCACAATTTCGAAATGCATTCTTTATCTTTAGAAATATCAGAAACCAATATCTTTTTGAGATTTAAAGCAGCATTTTTAAAAACAATCTTCTTTTTGCTGCCACTGATTTTCGGAAACGTTTCTGAGTAGTTTTTATAGTGTAATTGTACTTTTTTTTAAACCGGAATATCAGATTTTAGTATGCTACGAATTCTCAATAAGAAATTTTCAATTGCTTAACTCAATTTATACATTCAATGGTAAGAAAATAACATTAATTTTAATGTGAATTTAATGCTCTTAATTTAGCAAGTTTGCCTGTAAAATATGTTTGTTGAACATTAAAATGTTTTTACTTGAGAATGAAGAGAATCGAAACTATTATATTCCTGGTTAAGAAAACGGATTAATACGTGATAAAAAACACTCGCAACCGTTTCCGAAAATCAGCGATAGCAAACGAAAGTTTGAGTTTATAAGGATATTTAAATCTCGAAAATATATAGTTTTCTGAGGTTTCTAAAGATGAAGAATGCTGTTCGTATCGTGGATAACTCGGAAAATATTATTGTATACTTCCTTTAGTGGTTATATTTTTCTGGATTTAAGAAATATATTTGTCCTTTTTACAGTGACATTTTTTTTAAACTGTACAATGATGGTATAAATAATTTCATGCGCTTTAATATTTAAAGGTACCAAAATTTGGCAAAAAAAAAATTACTAAAAGGCCAATTTAAAAAAATGTAAAGCTACACTGTTAAAACACTATTCTTAAAAATAAGTAAATTGTACTAATTATTGAGCACTTCCCGATCTTAAAATAGCTCCGAGTACTTAACTCTTAAATTTGAAAAACGCATGTACTCATTTTTTTTTAGTACATACAGTGACTCGAAAATAAGTATGTATGGAAACACACATACACTATAAGGGGAATAAAAGCGAAATTACAGGGAGCCGACAAATCACCATTTTTAATTGCGAAGAACTACAATTTTTTGAGTAAAGAACAACGAATTTACTATTTTAATTCTTGTGTATGAGCCGCCCCGTGGTTTGAACCCGAGTTCTCTAGGTGGGAGATCAGTATTGTACTGACTGTGCTATAAGAGCAGTACCAGCTGCTTCCAAATGACACCTTTTATAAATCAGCGACGGAAGATCGCTAACAGCAGAGATGAATTTTCCCTTTCTTAAATATTCTAATTTCTAATAAAACAATTTTTAAACTAAATTTTCTTCTTTAGCATTTCTAATGAAGTAAATAAATTGTAAATAAATTTGAAAAGTGTATATTATAAATTAAAAATTATAACAAAGATAGACATATCTTTAAATAAAAGCTTGGAAATCCCTACTGTCAATTCGGTATAAGAAAAGGGTTTATTTGAAAACTCGTATTTTTGAGCACATAGGATTTAAACATGAATATTAAGACTTTAAAATACAAAATATATGTATTCATTTCTACATACATTTATAAATCAAGTATAAGTATACACAACTTCAAAATATCATGTACTCGTTTCTGAATTAATTGCACTTAAAAAAAATCCAGTACAAAGAAATTTTCATTTTTAAGTAGATTAATGCTCCTTTTTGAAGCAATTGTACTTAAAAAATATGAGTACATAGAAATGCTCATTTTTAAGTAGATTATTTTTCATAATGTACTTCTTTTTGAAACAATTGTACTTAAAAAAAATACGAGTACATGGAAGTTCTGATTTTTAAGTAAATTATTTTTAAGAGTGTACTAAAAAACAAAAACAATCACGATATTATCAGACACTCCATCCACTCCCCAATGAAGCCTTCATTTTGAAAAATTTTATAACTTTATGACTTTCCATTATGTCGCTATGGATTTTCAACTGACATATAAACATTTTTTTACACTATTATAGATGAAAACGATTGCGATTGAAATTATACAGATTTTATATAACAGGGTTTTATATAAATGTACAGGGTTTTATATAAATAACAAATTAAAAGAATTTTAGTCACCTGTATATTTAAGACATGTAGATCAATGATACTATTATCAAATATAGAAAAAATATCATAATTTTCACTTATCAAAACCAGTAGCCAGATTTTCCTTTCTTGGTAAATTTCATGATGATAAATTTTTCTTACCTAAAAAAGAAAGGAAAAAAGCATGATTACAAACAGCATAATTATTATAAATACTAGAAAGATATCCCGTCAAAAATGACGGAAAATGAGATATAAAAATACATAGAACACATGTGCAAGAATATGAGCAGATTTTCTCACTTGTTACGTAGTGATAGATGAAAATAACATATTTTTAAATGTAGCAATATGTTGCCAAATTTTCTTCAAGGGAGTTTTCTCTATTTCGCCAAGACCCCTATACTGAAAACATACCGAGAATTTAATTTATGTATCCGGCTATGTAAAGCACATTAAAAATGGGCAGTTAGGAGCTCAGATAGCACAGCGCCGTCCAGTGGCGGTTATTTTATTAGTAGCATCGGGATGAAGATGTAAAGACGTACATTTTCGTATTAACACTGTAAATTTTTTATTACACTTTAAATTTTGACCCATAGATTTTGTAAAAAACCTTCAATGCGCGGAGTTTAAAATAAATAGCGGTGAGCTCGATTATGAAAGATTAATTGGTTTTCAATGGGAATTTCGCCAAATTAGCCAGCTATCGTCAAGTTGGCTTCATATATGACAACTTATTTTTGTTGCCAAATTTGGCGATGTTTTTCCAAGTTGGTCAAAATTTGGAGGCATTGGGGCAACCCTGCCATTGATACTTTGCAACAATTACTCATTGCTGAAGCTGGTACCGATTTCTTCATAGGAAGCCTAATCCTGACATGGCTTCGATCATTGAGGCGGTCCAACCAGAATTGTGAGGGACACACAGAGACTTGGATTTTATATAAATAGATATATATATAATAGAATTTAACTAATATAAGATGAAATTTCTGCAATTTTTTTATTGTATT
Organism: Maratus speciosus; assembly: GCA_963932465.1. Lineage (NCBI taxonomy): Eukaryota > Metazoa > Arthropoda > Arachnida > Araneae > Salticidae > Maratus > Maratus speciosus. The sequence goes on along the minus strand of OZ010800.1, from coordinate 325,614,659 downwards.
GTCATTTATATAGCTAATATAAAGAAAAAAATTTTTTTTTTCATTTTTCAGCTTAACTCTAAAATATAGTCCCAATATATGTTTCAAAAATTAGTTTTAAAATATCTTCTTTGTTGTTGTTTTTCCAAGCCATTCGACAAAGGGCATTCATACGTTCAACATTTAGTTTATCCCTTTCAGAGGTATTCGTACAATGCTGAAATGATTGAATGACACCAGAATTTACAAACAAATTTATTTAAAAATAAGTAAAAGCTTTTTCTTAACTTACTTATAATTTCCACTCCAAAATTTTGGTACCAATGTTATATTTAGAAATTAGAATTAAGCTGTCCAGAAATGAACCACCGCTCTTCAAGGAGTTAATATAAATCAACATGAAATTTAGAATGATTTAAGTTTCTAATATTCAAATTATATTAAAATACAATAACTAAGTGACTAGCAGTATATATTTCGAGAGTATGAATTTTAGATTTTGACACATAGACTATAAAAGAAATAATAACAATTAAGTCGGGAACATTTGGTTAATCTTTTGTAATCATGTCCATAGCCAATCCGTGTATTTGGACAAACATGAATTGGTGCATGGATGTTTTTTAAAACTTCCAGTTGCAGTCATACTCACTTTAAAGAGTAGTATTGTAGCCACGGTGGAAAAGCTTGGAAGTGGAGCCAATTACGAAAGATTAATAGGTCATATTTTTTTTAATTATTATGTTTAAAAAAAAATGCGTCTTTTTTATTTGCGTTTTCTAAATATGGTTGCAATTTTACCATTTGCAGTTTAGTTGCTTTACATTATTGTAGCAAATAGATGTTTATTGTTGAAATAGATTTTTTTTTTAATGATGCTTGAAAAAAATATGCTTTGAGTCATAAAAAAGCAATAACTTAAGCTACAAATTTCAAACAAATTTCATTTGAAAGTAATTTTGTTTTATTCGATGTTGTAAAAATTTAAATTATGCGATAATTAGAAATGAATGTAAAAGAGGTAAAAGCAAAAGCGATAACGCAGGTCATCGCCACTATTTATTTCTCATTTCCGTTTCTTAGATTAAATTTCTAGTATATTAGGTGATCGACACATCTCTCATGAGCACGTACTGAAATAAATAACATTTTGTCGCTAAAACTAGAAACTTCAAACTTCGTTGTAAATATCTTTTTCAATTACCATAGAAAATTATTTGATAGCAATATTTAATAAATTCATAACAACCAAAATTTTCGCATTTGTTAGATGCATATAGTTTAGGAATTTACCTAGCTTTCAGGATTATTTTACCTCTTGTTTAACATGGTATAACTTATATTTGATATCCTTTTTCTTCTATCCAACTACACAGAACACTGGATTATTTCAATGCATCTGCCTGGAGAATAATTGTATACAGAATGTGAGATAATATTCTTTTTAATAATTATAAATAAGCATGTTTTCAAAATATTTCCAATAAAGACATCTAATTAAGTAAATTTTATCGAACAATCTAAAATAAACATGGATAAACTTTTCTTTTCCGAAACGTATTATCTAGGAAGTCGTATTTATTTTCCGAAAAACATGTAATTAGGGCTTTGGATAAAGTACTGAGGGGGCGAGGTACACAGGAAAAGGTCTTTTCAAAAGTAATTGCTTCTCTTTAGGCTGGCATTGATCAAAATTTTCATCTAGAAGAAGAAAATTCCAAAGAGAAAGATGTTTCTTTATAGAAACTAGGGGATCATCTTGAAATAACATTTTCGAAATGAATTTTTAATAACTTGCATACAAGTAGAATACAAAAGCTGTATTTTGTACCTAACAAACCTTCATAAATTAAGAAAAACGATATTAACTATTTGAGAATAATATTATTAGACTGAAAAAGCAACTACTCAAAAATAAGAACTTGAACGTAATAGTTTTTATTAAAATATAATTGTGTCATTAACGGCTGCATGAAGGGCTGAAATTGAAGTAATTACACAAACTAACGAACACCATTAAGGAGAATAACTCTCATACGTTGCACGACAATCTGCACAATAACTATGAAGCTATATCCCGCATTTCCTGTCACGTAATAGTTTAAACAGCGATAGATAGTAACTCCAGAACCGCTAAAATGCTAAATTTTAGTGACAAATTCAGGCAATAAAAAATTTCTCTATTACGAAATACCACGATTTTTTTTTTCATTTTTGTAAAAAGCAAAGCATCCTTCTAAAGTCAATGTCTTTCGAGTTATATTTTTTTTCCTTTTATGGGTAATTTTAGATCGATCACACGGTTCGGCACATTGTAAAAAGAAAAAAAACCTAGCATTATTGCGTTTCTTAGAAAGCAAAAGAAAACTAGTTGTCAAACAAACTTTTAAAGAATGTTTTTCGAAAATATCAGAAACTTCTGAAATCTTGATTCACATGCTACAACTTTCATCAGAAATATAAATAGTAATCAGAATTTTCCATGAAACGGTGTTTCGACAATTAGCTAGAAAAAATGTAGAGAAAGTCAGGTAAAACCATGGAACTATTAAAAAAGAGGAAATGACATATCCTTAAAATAGTGAAGCTTCAACTGCAACCGCTTTCGCAGGGGTTGATTACTGCGGAGGGAAACTTCCACCTGTAAATTTAAATAGAAACATTCCCCTTATTTAAATGACTTATTAATGCAGAATTTCAGTCATAAATAATGGCAGAAACAGATATTCATTTTTTTCTGGTTGGAGTTTACTTTTGCGGTAGCCAGGCTCTGCGTTTCAGCCGTATTGTGACGACTTAGACAACATCCTGTCTAAGCCAGTGAAAAATATTATAATAACTGGGCAAACTGACACCAGCAAAAATAAATAGAAAATTTTACCATTTTTTGAGAAAATATTTCTATGATATAAGGTAGATATGAGATGATATAAGATTGATTATATATATTATTGATATTATGATATAAAAACGAAATTTTCTGTTTAAATTTACTGGTGGAAAGTTTGTCCCGGTGGTAATCGGAAACTGTATGTTTACACTATATGTCTCCTCCTCTTTATTCGTAACTCCATTGGTAAAACCGCGTAACCGGGTGAAAAACGGATATCTTAGTTTTGACTCAATTTGAGGAGGACAATAGAGGTTAATGTTTGAAATACTCATGTCAAAGCAAGACAAAAACAAGTGAAGAAGCGTAATTATGATTTTTCTACATCTCATAAAGAGGTAAAATTTTTTCTGCAATTTTTAAAACTACAATGAAGGTCATTATCCTTTTGCCTTTAAATATTAAACCTTTAGATCTATAACTGAAATATTGTTAGTTAAGTTTCTAGTTAAACATGGAAAGTAAATCATGTTATTCATTTACAAAAGAAAATCTAAGCTCGTTAATTTCCTGAAAAATTGACTTAAATATGCGGCCTTATACCACTGGTGAGGCAAGACCAGATGATTTGATTTCTTCTCGACACGCACTTATTTAAAAATGTGATAAACAAACCATATATTTAGAATGGTATTATGAGATACGCGTAAAGTATTTGCGTAAAGTTTCATTAAATGCTGTTGCACACCGACCTTTCTCGCGTTACAGGCGACTGGCCTTGGCAGGGATGTTATGCTTGTATTAGTGTTATTAGTCTCTACAACAAACTTTGAACATTAACTGATCATTCTATGAACTCATTCATTCATCACCTTATTCTTTCAGATTGTTTTAGTTGCTATCTGCCTTCTTATGTTTCCTCCACTTGTCGGCCTTTTGTTCGGCGATCTGAGTCTCTCAAAACTGTAAAAAATAGTTTTATCTTAAGACCTTAATAAAGGTGTCTAAGGGGGGGGGGGGTATTTATGCTCTAAAGACGTGGTTTCCACGTCTAAGTAGTCTCCCTTAGGTAGTCAAAAATGCTGTTGGAAATTCAGGCTTCCACAAGCAATTATTAATAAGGTATCCGATTTTACCCATCTGACTACCGCACCGCAGGTCGAGAGTTCAACTCCTGACTGGGCAAGGTTCACTCACCTTTCACCCCTTTAGGGTCGATAAAATGAGTACCGAGCTTGCTTGGGAACTAAACACCGAGGGTCTCGCGTTAGGCTAACCAACTGGCCGGGACGCAAGCTGTATAGCACCTCCGGGCCCAGGGTCAAGAAAACAGAGATGGGCACTGTCGGCCCAGATCCTTCATGTATTGTATAGCCACAGAGTTTAGTTTATCCGACTTTACCCTACTTTCTCCTATTATTACCGTCGTTTGTGATCAGAAATGTTTCAGAAAAGAAAACTTTTCACAAATACTTAAAACTTTTCACACAAAATAAATTTTCGAGAAAATATTTTTTCGACGTCCAGTTGCCCATCATTTTCAAGAACTTTCCTGTTTTTTTTATAGCGTACCTGGATGAAATTTAAGAAGGGAAAATGCATCTTCCAACATATTGTTTAGCATTTTATATTTTTATGGCCACACTCATTGTTTTTTTTTTGCTGCAAAGTTTTGACATTTGTCATATTTAACCCAAGAAGATCAGATTGTTGGCCCATCGTTACCAGTTTGGGAAAACACTTGCGAAATTGTAAGGTTGAGAAATGGTTTGGAAATGCTAGGCACAGACACCTCTCTAATTTGGAGGATATTCGAGTCGGATTCTGGGTGTATTCAGGTTGAATTCCGAGCAGCTTACGATTGGGCCACTGTTGTGCCTTTATCGGCAAATGCTTCTTTGGCCAATGGTACTGGATATTTTTTACCTTGAACCAAAATGGGACAACAGTTTCCCAATAATTATCTAACGTTGTCCCAACCCTTTTGTGCTACTTGGGCACGTTTCCTCTTTTGGTTGATTACCAAAATCTTATGGTTGGTTTATTACTTCTTTGGTTGGTTTATTACCATTATTTTTTACCTCTATTACATCTATTGGTTTATTACCTCTATTGGTTTATTACCTATTGGTTTATTGCCTCTATTTATTGGTTTATCTATTTATTACATCTATTGGTTTATTACCTATTTGTTTTTTACCTATTGGTATATTGCCTCTATTTATTACCTCTATTAATTTATGGTTCTTTTATTACCTCTTTGATTTATTATCAAAATCTTTGGTTTATTAACAAAATCTTTGGTTTCTTACCAAAAAAAAATAATTCTATTACCACTTAATGGAAAATTTTAATGGTTTATTCCTTACTTAATTAACTACAAGACTAAACAAATTTACGAGTCCGATGTTTAAAGTATACATAGCAATTTATGATTAAAATTATTCTAGATTCCTGGGAAAAACTAAAAAATTGTTTAAACCTCATATTATACTTTAGTAAAAAGAGACTAGAAAATTTTGCTGGAAAATAGTTATAATTTAAGGAAGCAGAGAGAACGTGTTACAATAATAATCATAACTTAGTAATTTTTTTAAATACGCAGAAGCTATCAGATGCTAAAAAACAAGAATATGTTTTACATCCAATTTCTAAACTGGATTAAGAGTCTTTTCGCTGACAGTTGATGGGTAGGGAATTTGGGTTCGATATACTAAAAGCACAATGTACGAACATTGATATGCAAAGAGTTAATTATGATTCATAAATATATCTTGTTGAGAGATTAACACTAAATAAAGAATACACAGTAGCTGAGAACGAAGTATAACAATGGTTTCAAAAAATTAACATTATGTAGACTGTCTTACATGAAGAAAGATAAGGGTATATCTAAAAAATTATTTTAATTGTTAAAAATACAACTTAATAAAAAGCAAAATGAACTCATCTTTGGGTATTTTCTTGCTTCTATTAGCTCCGAGTGTTTACGATTTCGAAAATTACACCAATTTTTTTTGTTGTATATATCGCTTTTACGTAAGTTCGCATTTAGAAATGCGTCTAAGATAAATCACTGCGCCGCGCCGCAAAAAATGCAAATAAAATGAGTCAGACATAATCACACACGGATTCCATACATCTGCCTCGATTTCGCTACGTTCGGAACTTTAAATCTTTAAAGTATTCAAAAATAATATTTCAAAAACGGACAATACTTCAAAATAATAATAATAATAATAATTCGAACAATGACTAACTTCATTTATAATTAATGCAGCGGAAAAAAGTACAGTACCATGTTAATTCTTATAAAGTTCAGAATAATAATATATGGATTATTTTGTAATAAGGGATCACGTACATATTAGAATCCAACACAACTTTTAAAAGCTGAATAGCAACACCAAAATTTTATTGCACTTTTAAGCTCTATATGCCAAATCTGAGGAAAAACAAATTTGCATCAATTTTTAATTGTGTGATAGTGAGATATAAATTATTGAAAAATGAAACAAGTTAAAAGTTAATGTCCAATACTTTGGTATAACTCAAAAAGTAATGTATGTATTTCTTTATTTGTTGTTTTTATTCTTTTTAAAATCAAAACTTAAGGCGCATTCATAATTTATAGGCCTCTCGCATACATACAAACACAGAAAAAAAATGCAAAAGAATATATCGAGGTCTTGAAAAAGTGAAAGAAAGAAGGTAGAGATAATGGCGTTTCAATTACTGCTTTTTTGTAAGACTTACTACAAAGACGTGGAAAGGGTGTGAATAAAAAATTATACGCTTTTTTTTTAATCGGGACTTTGGGCCATATTAACCACCCATTATACATGTCTCTTACAACATTGTTAAAATTAAAAAGTGTTCATCGTTTATCATCAATAATAGTAATAGTTCATTTACAGGAACACATAAAATAATTCGATTACTATTTAAGTATTGTCTATGAGTGATATTTGCTGGGTGTGTTTTCAGTTTTTGTACGCATTTTTAAATGTTACTAATTTTTTACATTTTACTTGGTAAGTGTATAAATTATACATATTATATACAGGACAGCACAGTGGAATTCGAGTACATTTTCATTTATTTGCGAAGATTGCTAACGGTCAATTTTCAACTGTATTATGCATTTCCTAACTGAAAAAAGTTTAACATAGCATGAAGTATTCTAAATATGTAGTATTCAGATAGGTCACATATTGTAGGTCATATGCAGAGCTACACAAAAGAATTTGGGCACTTTTCGTACTAAGGATGGTAATTGACGAAATTGGATTTTGATATGAGTTATGCGTTTTTCAAATTCTTTAATTAGATATCATTTTTCCCTTTATTAAATAGTGAAGTTTTATTACCGTATTCTGAATGTGTTGGAGAGTATTTTACAATCTACACTTTACGCATAATTTTTCTTTCATATTTATGTTTTGACTTACAAACGATTTTATTTCCATCAACTATTATGCACTTTGTTCAGTTTTTTCTTTGGGTTGTCAGGCTCCAGGGCAATTTTACCCAAATTTCATTATTTATTTATTTTTTAATCAAATACGAATTAAATATTTTGGCACCCAGGGCCTTTTTCGGTCTCGCTTCCCCTTAATTTCAGCTTTATTTTAAGCAACAAGCTGACCTAGGATCTTTTTTTTTTTTTTTTTACACGATACTGACAACATGAAATAAATCCTTCTAAACTAAATTATCAAATTTTGGGCTTAAACCTCTATTATTTTAAATGTCTCATACGAAATAAGGCAAAATAATGAGTTACTTCGACTTATTTAATACAAAGACGGTCCCTTACAGAGTTATTGATTACATTGCGCCTTTAGCGCGCAAGTTTTCCGGCCCACCTCCTACGGCTGTCTTTCAGCTATTTGTTAGAGGGATAAGGATAACTTGGGGAAGTATAGAATAATTTTAATCGATTTTTGAAACAAAAAGGTGATATTATTTTTCACTAAGTTGATTAACTTTAGAATGTTTAGGTTCTTATTAAAAACTTAAGAAGGTTTTCATTCTCTCGTTGTTTGTTGTCAAAACAAAAATAAGCTGAGAGAATAATAACATACTTAAGAAAATATTGCATTCATTCAGTTCATAAATTATAGAAAAAGAGAGACTTAAAAAGGAGACTATTAAAAGAGAGAGAACAGTTTATGTACTTATTGTTACATAAAATATTAATTATATCCGTGCGTACATATATATTTTAGACGATCGGCAATGGTTACCCCCCCCCCCCAGCACTACCATTTTTAGCACACAAGACTTAAACCTACAAGTGGTTACCAAGTAGATTCCAAGTCACTAGAAAAATCCAATCTTAACCCTTAAATGCCTGATTTTTCAAAAATCATTGTAATAATATTTTTTGGCTTTCATTTTTTAAATAAATCATGGGAAAAATACTTTAAAAATCCTATTTTGTTTTAAGTGGGATAAGGATACTGCTGTGGTTTACGGCTAAAACACAGTTTGTTACTAATCGGCAATACTGGTCTTTAATTGAAAAAATAATTTTCCTTGATAAAATTCTATAATATTAAACACACAAGAATTTTAGAAACTATAATAAGAAATAAATTTTACTAGCGCACTGCAGAACAAAATAGGGTATTTCGCAAGCATCAAAAAAAGAGAACAAGTAGCAACAATTGAAAAAATAAATCTATCTTTATTCTTAAACTGCACAAGTGTTGCCATCTACATGTTGAAAATCGATTTAATAATCTTTTCAGAATGTATGTTATTGGCAACATTAGGCATTATAGTTTCAATATTATTCTAATTGTATTTTAGAGCCTAAATTGGGTATGTTACCAAAAAGCAACACCCGGCATTTAAGGGTTAAACTACAAGTTGAACCCACAACACCATGGATGAGTCAGTCCCCAAACCACGGAGAAAGTCGGGCAGGGGGGAATTCAAAAGACAAATACGGAAGGTTTTACTGTCTTTCTAGTAGTACATATTCCATGCTAAAATTATAAATTATTGTTACATAAAATATTAATTATATCCTTGTGTACATATATTTTTTAGATGATCGGCAATGGTTACCACCAGTACTATCATTTTTAGCACACAAGATTTAAACCTAGAAGCGATTTCCAAGTAGATTCCAAGTCACTAGAAAAATCCAATCTTAAACTACACGTCGAACCCACAACACCATGGATGGAATCAGTCCCCAAACCACGGGGAAAGTGGGGGAGGTGGAATTCAAATGACAAATATGGAAGGTTTTACTGTCTTTCTAGTAGTACATATTTCATGCGAAAATTATTAATTATTGTTACATAAAATCTTAATTATATCCTTGTGTACATATTTTTTTAGACGATCGGAAATGGTTACCCACCAGTACTATCATTTCTAGCACACAAGACTTAAACCTACAAGCGATTTCCAAGTAGATTACAAGTCATTAGAAAAATCCAATCTTAAACTACAAGTCGAATCCATGACACCATGGATGGATTCAGTCCCCAAGCCACGGGGAAAGTGGGGAAGGGGAATTCAAATGACAAATACGGAAGGTTTTACTGTCTTTCTAGTAGTACATATTCCATGCTAAAATTATAAATTATTGTTACATAAAATATTAATTATATCCTTGAGTACATATATTTTGTAGACGATCGGCAATGGTTACCACGAGTACTATCATTTTTAACACACAAGACTTAAACCCAGGGCCAAAACTAGGGGGGGGGGGCAGAGGGGGCACGTGCCCGGGCGCCGCTTTAACAGAAGGTGAGGGGGACGCCAAAATGAAGATTTTGTTTGACGTTTGATACAAGAATGTATATATATACGAAATTTGTATAAAAATGTCTTGCAGCCGGAAAATTTAAAAGGAAAACGGAACCAAATGCATTAAACTTTACAAATAGATAAAAAGATTCATCTAGAATACAAAATTGCAAATGAATAAGAAAAAACTATTGTCCTCTCAGGCTTTTTTCATTCTCCCATTCAAAAAGTATCATGTCTATGCCTTTGCTTTCTATCTTTTAAATCACTTCCTGTGTAGGAAAATCGCTATCGTTTTTCAAGGTCTGTCTCTATTGTGGTATACTGCCCACTATGGATAACTACTAAACGAGAAGCGACCCCTCAGTCTGACTTTTCTATTAGATAAAAAAAAAAATCCATAAAAGCTGTTTGTTTTTTTTCCGCTGAGCAGCGTTGAGCTTCCTTTCTTTTCTTTTTTTTTATTCGTCTTGCCATGGCGATAACTGCCCGGGACAATAAAAACAAACGAGAGGAGGAATGCACAAAGTAAAATTCTGAGTGAAGCCCTTTTTTTTTAGATATTTAGCCTATACAAAAAAAAAAAAAATGTTTAAAAAATATTTAAAATGCAATTCGATTCCTTTTGATTTCGTTTTCAAGGTTTTAAATGAATCAATGTTTGACAAAACTAATTACGTAGTTCAGTTTTATATATTTTAAATTTAAAAATAAGTTGTCTATTAGATACTTAGTAAAATTCTTTTTGTAAATTTACTTTGTGGTGGAGAGGGGGGGGGGGGAGGAGAGCGCCACCAGTGGCCGAGAGGTTCTGCTCTCGAAGCTGGTAGACGAGAGGTACTGGGTTCGATCCCAATCACGCCCGTCGGCCTAATCGTTCGGAGTTTTCGTGGTTTTCTTCGAGCCTTGGTTCTCCAAGCGTTAATACGGGTTAGACTCCCTTAGAAAGATCCCCACGAAGGACACTCCTCCCCCTTAGGGCCTATATCCCTAGTGTTGATAATTGGCCGTCAAAAACACAAGCAAACAACTGTAATTTGATTAAACTCCATCATTAGTTCTTGAGATAGAGCGAGCACAATATTTGTGACACAAAGAGACAGACAAACTCACTGACAGACACTTTCTAAAAGCAGACAAATCCTGTTCAGGGTACAACGTATAACTATGTCGGAAAACGGAAGTCAAAACTTTTCACGGATTCAACTATTTCTTCTTGTAAAGACAGAAGCAAGTAAAAATAATGAGAAATGAAAAATTTAAATATTCAAATATTTTTATAAATGTACAAAACAAGTAGATTTTGATTCTGGGTTGGGTTGGGTTGATGTTTGACGGCCAATTATCTATACTAGGGATATAGGCCCGGGGGGAAGTGCCCTCCGTGGGGGTCTTTCTAAGGGAACCTCATCCGTATTTACGCATGGAAAATCCACGGCTCGAAGAAAACCATGAAAACTCCGAACGATTAGTCCGACGGGCGCGATTGGGATCGAACCCAGCACCTCCCGTCTACCAGCTTCGAGAGCAGAACCTCTCGGCCACTGGTGGGGCGTTTTTGATTCTGCCTGGTTAATTTGTGAAAAATTATACATATTATCTAACGTATTCAGCGATGTCTTTTGCAAATAGAAAATGATGGGGAAAATGAAATTTCCCTCAGAAATCAAGATATAGGTCTTAAGTAGAGAACGATATATTAAGGGAAATCTACTGTGTGAGATCTTAAAATATTATGCATTATTTGACCTTAATAATCCTTTTTAAATATGTTTTAAATGCAAAATATGTTTTTAATCCATTTAAAATTATTTCATGCATAATAGGATTATTTAAATACTCAATTAAAAAAATATATTATTCCTTTAACATTTAACTTGTTTAAGAAAACTTTTTAAATTGTAATTTATCCTTTTCGACATACGTGTGTCGGAAATTTCCCACTAAAACCTGAACGTAAAAATATATCTTTCTTTAAAAAAGAGAAGAATTATCGATTATAGTGCGGCGCTGACGCGTTATTATTTTTTTATTTTTCCAGAATAACGCTTATGGATTTTTATTCATTTAGCGGTACTATGATGCCGTTGATTAAGAAGCACTTGGGTATTTATTCCTTAAAACAAGTCAAACATTGTATGCGAAACGTGGTAAATGAGGTGCGTTTGCACTATAACTTGCTTTATAAATATTCAGATCTTGGAGCAATAGCTGTTGCACTGTTATGCAAAAATGTATGAATGCAAAATTTATTACGATTCTACACATTAAATTCAGTAATACAGAAATAATAGGAATTCATCTTAAATAGGACACAATCACCATGGCATTCTAGAATCATTACTTATCGTGGGATATCATTGAATTAATTACTTATGATAGGATTTAATAGAATGAAGAAAATTTTTAGTAATATCTTTTTAAGTTCTGATTCGATTTTCATAAAATTTCAAATAACTCGACAAAATTCTGCAACGATTATATAGGTTAAATTACAAACCATTCGGTTGGGTAGTTTTTGCGCTAGTATATGCGGACAGACGGATAGGCAGACGGACGGATCAGACGACGACTATAGGTGTACGTATTTATATAACTACGAACGCACCTAAAAATGGTACCTTCTTTCCCAAGTACTCTTCAAAAGTACCTTCTTTCCCAAATAAATTACAGAATTTTAGTTGTTATTCATAAATAAAGCTGTTAATTCATAAGTTTATAGATAAAATATAAATAGATATGTTTAAATAAATCGCAAATATTAGAACAGAGTAACATCATTAAAAATCTAATAAAAGGAATTACTAGTTTGAAAAAATATCATGAAATCAAACTGATTTCTGTAACAACTAATCTAACTCTCGTAAATATATTTCTACTACCAGACATTATTATATGTTATTGAGGCTCACTATAGCCTATTCCCTACTGAAGATGAAGTATGCAGCCGTTATAGCTCGTTTACAGAGACGCGCAAAAGAATTCCGTTACATTAAGGTCTGTGTGAAAAAAAAATAATGGACTGATGAGATTGAAATATTGTACTAAATACAAAAAAATACTTTTTTATGAAATTTTCCGGATTACAGGATGAATGTCGGGAAAAACGTGTAAAAGTTACACTTACAAAAGATGGCAGTAAAGCATGTTTTTTATTCTTTAAACAGCTTGAATATAATAAAAAAAAATACCCAATAATGTAAAAGTACAACATATGTACACAAATATAAAATGAAAAACGTGCACTGTAGGCCTACTGGTAGAAGCTATCTTAAAAAAATCTCGAATATCAGTTTGTTTGTCAGTGACTATAAAATTCAATTCTAAAATACAAAAGCATTTAATTCAGATTATAAAAAATTATTTTTTTTTCAACAATTTGATTTCGCAATTTAATTACAGAAATATCCTTTTCTTCCCCTTTCGTCAACGTGGTGACTGAGCTATGTATATATTCGTGATTTTGAACCGTTTGTAATGTATTGTTAGGCAATTCCTCATTCTGAAGTCATTCATTTATTCACTACACAGAAATCTTTTTACTAAATAATTCGACATGCAGGGATAACGTCCATAGTCATAGAGTTTCCTGTCCAGTAGATGAAATCTTGCTGTCCAGAATAGATTAAGTAATTTCTAGATAAATTTCTATCAAAATTATTATATTTTATTGGTTAATATTTTAAAACACATAATTCATTAAGAAAACCTTTAATTTAATTTAGAAAAGCATAAAAAAATTCTAAAAAGAATGTTTCTTTTCAAAATATCAACTTCGGAATTTCCTCAATAAATCATTTAATTCAAAAAATATATAGCAGCTTGAAAATATTTCTTTCTGTGAAACTCTGAAGCGTTATTTTTTACGTTAAGTGGTTAAAGTTTTTTTTTTTTTCCTCAGATTAAAGTTTGTTGTGTTTAGCGATAACTTCCTATACTTGATCAAGAAGTGTATCGATATTTATTTGCTCGAAAAATGAAAATATAATTTTCTCCGAATTAATTACAGTACAGATGTTTAAGTAAACAACATCATGAGGATATTATTAATTAATTATAAAAAAAGTATGAAAATTAAATATTGAAAAAAAATCCTCAAAATTAATCTGGCTTCTGCGGCAATTATCCATGAATAAAAAGACTCGATAGTTACATGTAAGAATGTACAAAATGTATTTAAACAGTAACAGTGGGAACATTAAAACATAAAAAAATTATTATTTAAATGAGTTTTATCCTTATTTATATTTATGATAATACATAGATTTTCGTTCCATATTTAAAAAATCGCGAAATTAAAACGTAAAAATGTGTATATCCCATTCAAAAACATCAATTATTTGAAGGTTTACTTTTTATATCTTATTATTATTAGTCGTGGATTTCTGCTACATATATAACTTAAACATTCGCTAGTTTCAAAATCCTTTTATTTTAAATGTTAAACCAATATTTTAAAATTTAAATAACATGAAAATACACAAATTCTTCCTAACACTTTACGGAATAGTATCATTTTTCTAAAAAAGCACAACAATTTCCGTAACTGACATGCTTATATTACAAACCCGAAAAAATGCAGGAATTTTCGGTAAATTTTACGAAATATTTCCGTATTGCTTTCAAAACAGTCCTTAAATAATCTTTACAAGTCTTGTTTGAAATGAGAAGTAATTAATTCTTGCATATATAATTGCTTTACAGTCGAAATATTTCCAATAAAACTTCAAATATTCACTTTATACAGGAAATATTTCAAATATAACCCAAATATTGTTAAACATTGGCTTTCTATTGCTACCGTTTTTAATGAACCCAATATTGGTTTTAAATTTCACATACATGCAATGAAGCTCTATTTTTTTCTAAATGTGCCTCTATATTGAAACTTTATCTAATAATAGCCCAATATTGTCTAAATGTTGGTTTTACATTGTGTTATACACATATCTTGCATAAAACCGATAAAATTTATGATGCCATCTGTAGTATGCACATTTAAACAACACGCAATATTTTTCCTTTTCCTTTTTTTTTCTTTATAAAAAGCTAACGTAGTTTTAAGGTATAAAAAAAATTTAAATCTTGCTGCTTCTTTTTAAATCTAAGGCAGTAAACAAGGAAATATTACAGCTTATTTTTTATTACTAGTTTAAACAAAAGTTCGACTTATCAATCATGAGCTATAATTATTTTTTTAAATGCTGCTGTAGAATGTTTTAAAATACAAATCTGTTTTTTTTTATTTTGATATTTATTAATCTATTCGGTTTAATAGTACCGTACACAAAAATATTCGACGCATATCAAATATAATACAGTGAAACTTCTTTTAAAGGGCCTCTATTAAGGGCCAATATTTTTAGGAGCAAAAATTTTTCCCATAGACATAATGTTAAATTTACTCCTATTAGGGGCCGCACCTTCCTCTCATAAAAGCCATTTTTTTCACATGTGCCTTAAATCCTAAACAGCTATATTGAATTCCTGAACCAAAAGATAAGAGTTCAGCAAACAACTGCACTTGCAACAAAGAAGGCAGGGGAGATGAGGGTGGGGGAGATTTAGTAACTTTTCCACAAGTGAGACAAACGGGTATTCCTCACACTTTGTTTGACCTTTCAACCTCTAGTGGTTGTGTTGGAAAGGAATCTTGACTTTTTGTTGTGGGCACACAAAGGATAACAGGTTATCTAGAAAAACTGATTCCACATTTTAAAAAACTGTGAATTCATATTGGAGCACAATTTTTATAATTGTCAGGAAACGCAAACAGAAATAAATAAACTAATACTATCTCATTCTAAGGCATTAATAAATGATGAAATTTAAGTAATTCGTTCTATAAAGTAAAAGAATTATTAGAAATCAAAACTGTCTGCGAAAAAATTATGAAAAGTAAACAAACTTCAATAGAAAATTTTTTCAATCATGTATAGAGTTTGAAAATGTTAATAAACAATTTTTTCACCTATATAGATTTTGATTTCCTTATTTTAGTTGTTGTTTTTTGTCACCCCTATTCAAGGGACACTCCTCATTAGGGCCAATTTTCAATGGAACGGCAGGTGGCCCTTACAGAGAGGTTTCACTGTAGTTTAATTTATTATAAAATGTTTATCTATCTAAGTTATAACAAGCAATAAAAAAAAGTGTTTTAATGCCATGTAGTAAGTACATCTACTTAAAATAGTTATTTTCTTTATTAGAATATATAGTTACGTTCATGAAAACGTTGATAAAAGTAATGTTTGAAAAAAAAAAAAAAAAAAAAAAAAAAAAAATCCAATAAGAAACATTCATTACTCTAATATATTTTTTTTACGCCTGTAATACATAAAAGGCTAACATTTATCTTTTAAAAATCATAAAATAAAAAAAGCCAAGTATTGAAAATT
This sequence comes from Maratus speciosus, assembly GCA_963932465.1. Lineage (NCBI taxonomy): Eukaryota > Metazoa > Arthropoda > Arachnida > Araneae > Salticidae > Maratus > Maratus speciosus. Next base: position 325,598,678 of record OZ010800.1, on the reverse strand, counting down.
ATGGTATGAAAATTTATGAAACATTCACAACTATACTCAGTTGGAATAAATCTATCTGTATCAAAGATACTTTTCGTACTTCTTGACACCATGCTCTGCTTCATAAAAGTGTCTAAAATAAGTAACAGTATTTCAAAACGCAGCTGATGTTATCGTAACTGAACGGTCAAAGCGGTATCCTGGAAAGTAAAAGTTCCCTATCTCGTATCCCGCCGTGGATATTGCTTGTTTAGTGTAGATTGAATTAAATAGAGAGTTTCTTAAAAGTGATGATTTAAATTCTTAAGATATATAAGCTTTCCTTTGAAAAATTGCATTTTATTCTTTAAAGTACTTTTTAACGGAAAATTTTAAACACGCAAGTATGCAAGATGAAAAGTAATAATTTTGAGAAAAAAAAAGTTTCCTCGAATTTACAGAAAACATTTTCGTTAAAATAGGGAAATAGTACTAGCATCTTGATTGCCAATGCACTGCAAATTTTCAAACACAAAAATAAACACATTTTACAACACTTCTTCTTGTCAAATTAACAACACATTAATGTGTTGGGAATTAGAAAATGCATATACAATTTTTTTTTTGTTTCGTGATTGTGTTCTTAATATGTTGCAAAAGTGTTGCTATCCAGAAATGTGTTCTTAATATGTTGCAAAAGTGTTGCTACCTAAAAATGTGTTCTAAAAATAGTGTTGTTAATTGTGTTGAAATCGTGTTGTAACAACAACGACAACACATTGTAAACACCACACAATTTAGAACACTATAAAACAACACTTGCAAAACACTTTCTACATACACTTAAAACATACCATTTATTATACATTTATAGCACAATTTTAAAAAGGAATGTTTTGAAAACACATTTTCTGCTGTTGTAATTTTTAACAACACTTTTTGCACAATATTTTTATTTGCCACAACATATTCGTAACACATTCACAACACAATCGAAAATTATTTTAGTTTGAAGTGTTAATTATTATGTTCAGTTAGCGTCGCAAAAGTATTTCACGAATCTGCAGTGTACAATTTCCGTATTTAAACGGATTTTTATGCATAAGTTTTTATACAGGGTATATACATAATTCAAATGATAGGTCATTAACACTTGAAAAGTATAAAAAAAATTTCGGTAAAGAATTGTTTCTTTTCGAAATATTTGTGTAGGAATACTCGAACTTAAACGATCAAATACAAAAGAATGACAGCTTGAATAATTATTTCTCTAGGAAACTTCGATAATTTATTAATTATATTGCATTGCTAACAAACCCTTTTTTATTTTAGATTACCACTTTCACTTAGCAATACGTTGATGTACCTATGTCATTAGAAGAATATTGGTATTTGTTAGTTGAAAAAAAGGGTGTGAAGATATGTTTTGCTCCAATTTATAACAGTTATGACGTCTAAGTAAATGAAAAATAAAAGAAGTGACTAATTATTAATAAATAATACTTAAAGTGAAATAAGACTGAAATTTTATTTTTAGAAAATAAATCACATTTGCATGGTGCGATGAATCACTCCTGAAAAAAAAAAAAAAAAAAAAAAAAAAAAAAAAAAAAAAAAACTTGACAATCGAATACGTTTAAAATGTAATGTGTATCATTTAGAAATTCAAATTAAACAATTGCCAGGTAAATGATGATAAAATCATTGCATTTTATTTTTGGATTTACCATGTTAAAAACATAATTAAATATATTTCTACGAGGAAGGTCTTTAACATTTAGAAATTAGAAATTAAGAATGATTTTAGAAGAAATTGTTCCTTTTTGAAATACTTGCGTTGGAATGTTCCTACTGAAACCTTCAAATCCGAAAGAGATGCCATCTTAAAACAATCCCTAAGTAACCCAGAAGAGTTATTGATTGCATTGCGCCGCTAACATACTATTTTTCCCCCAGATTGCCGCTTGTGGATTTTCTTGCACTTAGAATAAGTTGATGTAGCTGATTCGATGGATAGTGTTATTTGTTTTCTGAAAAAAATAAAAAAAAATAAAAAAAAATTGAGTTGGCGCAAATTAATTACCCTAAAGACGTCTAAGTAAACATCAAATATGATAAAGAATTAATCTTCTTAATTAACTAAAAAACTAATTAAAACATTTAAACGATTGAAATTTAATTTTCCAAAATGAATAGAATTTTTATGGCAATTGCACATTAATATTATTATGTTATATGAATGTACTCAAATGTGTTTAAGTGGGTTTTTTTTTCATCTTGTTTTTAGTTTTATAGGAATACGTAGATTTTCGTCTCATGTTTAATTAAATAATTAGCCAAGTTTTTTTTCCGTCAAAATTACGGTATTTTACTTTTTAAGTTTACATTCGAAATACATACAATTAAAAATATTGTTAAAAACATTCAAACCTTTGAAAAGAATATAAATTTCATAAAAACAGTTTTTTTTTGTGTGTGTGAAATTAGCATTGGAACGTTTACACTAAAGCATTCTAATCCGAATAAAAATACCATCTTGAAGCATAATATCTCAGAGTAACTCAGAAGCGTGTTTTATTGCTTTGCACTACTAACTCACTATTTTTACTTTCTTCTATCTTTACAAGAAGAAAGTATTGGATTCATAAAAAATTTCGACTTCCGGTTTTCGACGGATTTACACGTTTTAGAGGTCAGAGATTTCGAAAAACAAGTTTTTACAAAATGTCTGTCTGTGAGTCTGTGAGTCTGTCTGCATGTGGGAGGATTATATGCCGGCACACAAAACTGTGACTTGTTCAAACTGAGAAATATTTTAATTATAACTTTCTTGACTATTCACTAAAAATACAGGCACTTAAAAATTCTGGGCTATAGGAATTATGGAATATATACAGGGATACAATATTTAAAATATAATTGAAGGTTAAATTATTGATCCGATCAACACGATCCTATTCCATCAGGAATAAAAGAAAGCGGCTACGCCCGATCATCAAAACAGCGGTCGGCAGAGACGTCTTTCTCTAGCTGACGCTTAAAAGCATCTCCCGTCGTCTGTCCTCAGATATCTGGGTGTTCATCCTTGAGTTTTTGCTGGGCTCACAGTTCTTTTCATGGGAATCGGACCTCGACCTCTCAAACCATCTGGTGTGCGGTATTTCTCGCCACCAGATGTAGGTATGTGACACAAATTTTATCTGCGCTCTATCTCAAGAACTAATGCACGGAATTTAATAAAAATTTATATTCAAGTAGTCCCTAATATAAATTGGTGCTGATTAGATTTTGGTGCAAATCGCCCAACAAGTGACGCTGCTATGCTGCATTTTTCGCGATTTCTGCAACAGCTCTATCTCCAGAACTAATGCACGGAATTTTCATCAAACTTCAGATTCAGTTATTCCTTGATATGAATTGTTGCTGGTGACGTTTTAGTGTAAATCGCCCAACAGATGACGCTTCTATGCTGCATTTTGCAGGATTAACACGATTTTCGCAATAGCTCTATTTCAAGAAATAATGCACGGATTTTCATCAAACTGCAGATTCAGTTAGTCCTTGATATGAATTGACGTTTTATGCATTTTGGTGTAAATCGCTCAACAGGTGGCGCTGCTATGCTGCATTTTTTGCGATTTTCGCAATAGCTCTATCTCAAGAACTAATATGCATGGGTTTTCAACAAACTTCAGATTTAGGTATACCTTGATTTGAATTAGTGCTGTTTATGTTTTGGTGCAAATCGCTCAACAGGTGGTGCGGCTATGCTGCATTTTTCAAAATTTCCACTATAGCTCTATCTCAATAACTAATGCTCGAATTTTCATCAAACTTCAGATTCAGTTACACCTTGATATAAATCAGTGCTGTTTATGTTTTGGTGTAAATTGCTCAACAGACGGTGCTGCTATTTTCAGAATTTCCGCTATAGCTCTATCTCAAGAACTAATGCACGAATTATCGTGAAACTTCAAATTTAGATATACTTTGATATGAACTGGTGCTAAATTGATTTAATTTCTTGTAGTATTTAAATGATTTAATTGGCGTGATTTATGTAGAAGAAAGTTTTGTGATGGCCAGAACATACTAGTTTCTTTTAGATTGTCACTGTTGCTTAGAAATGCGCTGATGTATCTGACGAGAAGGATATTGATATTTATTCGCAGGAAAATAGTAGCAAACATATATTTGACCGAAATTAATTACAGTTATTGATTATATTGCGCTCTAATATACAATTTCTTATCTTATCTTTTTTTTTTTTTCAGATTGCAGATTATGGGCTTTTTCTCATTTAAATTAAATATAGCAAGGATGTGTAAGTAAACAACAAACATGAGAAGTCCAAACTAAGCTAAAAGTTACTAAAAGTGATAAAAAATATAGACTTAAAAGGCATATATCAGCATACCCAGGTCCAGCGAATAATACCCTGATTTCAAAATAAAATATCTCAAAAACAAAGATCAATAGAATTATGCGGTGAACGGTTTGTTTATTAGCTAAGCTGTAAAAATGTTATACACAAGTTTCACAATTTAGTTTCAAAAACTGTTAACAGATGACTCTATAATCGTAAAGCCTAAAAATTGTTCTTCGAAGTCCAGAGCACTAGCGTCTCATTCCTAGATGGTTCCCTATGGAACAACGAAAACTGGGAAAGTCCACTTTTTCGTTGGTGTGATGTGCAGAAGTGGAGGCATCTGGCCACAGAATTATTGCACTAGCTTTAATTTTAGAGAATATCAATTAATAGAATTTTCAATAAAAAGTTTAGAAATCATTATATAAGAACTTATAAAAATCTTTTATTAAATTCAATTTTAAATGCCATATAATTATTAAAATCGAAATGCATATATTTAGAAAAATAATTTTGTACTTTTTATTTATTTTTTATATTTTAAAATTACGGCATAATATTTTGATATTATTGTTTATAACTGAATTATTATAAATAAAAAAGTAATTTTGCACTTTTATTTAAATTTTTTTATCACGCATAATATTTTTGTTTTAGCACAACACATATATTTCTTTTCTTTATAAACAAACTTTTAGGAACAAAAATGATGCATTAAATTATTTCATTTTAAAAAGAAATTGATAATAAGTCATATAATCAACGTCGAAGCAAAAGTATTTTGGAGGCTGTACTCCTTTCCAAAACTTCTGATCATATTGCTAGAAGTTGCATCATACTTCTGTGCTCAATGATAAAAAAAATGAAAAGGAGTTTTTAAAATGAAAATGATTTTTTTAACTTAATTAAATTTTTAAAAATAGAAACTTTGTATTTTTTCATTCAAACTATTTTCTACAATTAAAAAAAAATGATTTATGAATCGTTGTTATAAATGCTCAATGATTTTTTTTTTAAGATTCCTTTTAGCTTAATTAAATTTTAAAACTAGAAACTTTAATTTTTTTTTTGTTTAATTTTTTTTCACAATCTAAATAAATATTAAAAAGTAAAGATTTCCAATTTTTTAAAAACCTCCTCTGCTTGGATTCGATTCCACGATCTACCAATTAGGAGAGAAAAGACATACCACAGAGATACTGGTATCCAGACCGAAATAGCTTATAACAAAATTTGAAACAAATCTCAATTCTTCAACGCATGGCTCCGCTTCTGTACATCACCCCAACTAAGAAGCGGATTTCCCACTTTTCGTCCTTCCATAGGGAACCATCTAGGAATGAGACGTTAATGCTCTGGACTTCGAAGCACAATCACGGAGTAAGAATTCTTTTACTCCGTGGCACAATTTATAGGCATTGCGAATACAGCGCCATCTGTTAACGGGTTTTGCAACTAAATTTTGAAACTTCTTTATAACATTTTGGCAGCTTAGCTAATAAACAAACCGTTTACCGCATAATTCTGTTGACCTTTTGTTTTTGAGATATTTAATTTTGAAATCAGGGTCTTATTCGCTGGACACTCTGTATATACCTCTATTCAGATCGACTTACGTTTCATTGCTAAAACGGCTGCATTTTCAAGATAATCATTTTCAATAACAAATATCCATTTTTATTTTACTTTATGTTTGTATTTGTTTTTCATTGTACGTGTGGTCTCATGATTTTATTTATCGATTTCTTGTTTTTAAAAAAAATTCCGAAAACATTTCTACCAAGAAAGATCTTGAAAATGTCACCGTTTGAACGATAAAACATATGTAGATCTCGATAAAGATAGTTATATGTCTTTTAAGCATATCTTTTATCACTTTTAGCAATTTTGAGCTTAGTTTGGATGATTTTAATTAATTTTAATACAGGCTAGTTCCCTGTGTTTTTGTAGTATAAGTCACATAGCTTATAACTGCTATACTTGTTGGTCACCGTTTTTTTTTTTTTCTAAAAGTTTGCTTGGCCTTATTCAATTAATGATATATCTCCGATAAAGTAAGTCACATTTTCCGTTCTAAAATACTATGTTAGCCAAAAATCGTAACAAGGGACTTACACTACAAGTACTCATGGAACTAGCCTACATACTTTTAAACATGAGAAGTATTATTATTTAATTTTTTTAATACTAGACTATTTAAAAGGAAATGAAGGAAATGATTAAAAGGAAATATATCCAAGTACAGTAGAGAGTCGATAAACCGCATTCCCCAATTAACCGGATCGATCAAGGTGCATACTTTTATCCCGCCTTCTCCAAAATTTTTGAAGTGAAACTTCTTTAGGCGCGGTAGAGTGAATTTGGCTGGATGTCACGATAGTTAACCGTTAAATAACCATTTCCTAATCCTGAAATAATAAAATAGTCAACAAATGCGAGGACGACGAAGCAGATGGAGCTGAAGAATCTTGAGGTCCAGCAGACACAGAAGTATTTAATGCACTTAAACTTGCGATGGAATGGCAACAACATCAATATTCTCAAAATTAAGTCGATCTTTTTCAATTCCTGCATTTAAAGATTAAGAGTATGGCTGCAAAAAAAGAGCATGTCCTCTATGAAGCAGAAGACTATCAAGAATTTCTTTTCCCTATCACAATGATTTTCTTTTTAATAAATGTACTGTACAGTGTATGTTATACACATGTTTGTATCAATTTTGTTGAAAATAAAATTTAAAAAATTAAAAAAAACCCTTCTAAACACGCCATTTGTAATATGCTAAAATGTGCACTACTACAATTGATAAGAATATGTGAATGAATGATTATTTTAAGTTGTGCATCTATTATAAATATGATCTTTAATAATCACATAACTTAGGATATATTTTTATCAAACCGTCATGACATTATTAACTTTTGTATTAATCAATTTGCAGGTATTTAATAAATTATTCGGCGAAAATTATATAACAATTACAAGCGTGAAAAGGACAATTATCAAAGAAACAAAAATACTTCAGCGTATTTTATTAATCTTGCGTTATAATGACCATTATTCCCGTATAAACATACACAAAAAAACATTTTCATGAGTTTACTTCTTTATTTATTGGGTAGAGTTTCAAATTAAAAAAAAAAAAATCTTGATATTGATTTACTATGGATACTATATCGTGAGTTACATTTAATATTTAAAAGTCTCAAACGTAAATTTAAATACTAGTTTTTAAATTGGTTTTCATATTCTGACATTTTTAATAAAATAGTATTTGTAATTGTTATATCTAAAAGATATCAATAGAAAACTATCAATTATTTGGAATATCATTCTAATGTAAACTTAGGTTAGCCGTGATAAAATAGTTCAAACTAGTCGGATGTGCTAATCCCAAAACTTTCTTCGATATCATACATGTTAACACAGTGATACTCCGATTTTCGTCGATAATCCGTTAGAATACAATCGGCGAAATCAGAAACCAAGGCAATTATTTCCATAGGAATCTATGTAAATCCAATTAATTCGTTCTAAACACTCCAAAATAGGTACCAAAAACGCATTTTATAGAGAATAAGTATAACGTTTAATACTAAAAACAATAAGAAATTAATATAGTGTTCTTGGCGTATGCTATCAAGGCACTATATCTGGGGTCACTTCCCTTTTTGGTCTTTTGGCAATAGGACTAGCTTCAGTGTCAGGTGACCTGGATCTATGTCACTCAAAAAAGTGGTCTGTTTCATTCACCTCTAAGATTTACCTAAAATATGGCAAGATATAATTATCAAACAAGTTGCAGACACGGCGTGCAATAGCTTTGTCTGTGTGATTTTCACCAGAAAGCCCTGTACTTTACTCCATGTATAGAAGATGTCCTTAATCTCTGAAGAAGGCACAATCTCCCCTGTCTCTCCCTCTTCATCTGCCGTCTGTTGCGTTTCTAGGTGAAGGTCTTGCAGCTCTTCAGTGGTGAGTTTTTCACTGTATTCATCTACCAACTCTTTCGCATCCTCACCACTCACTTCCAAACCCACGGACTTCTCGAAATCAATAATCGACTGCACCACATGTCTAGGATCTGTTGGATCTGAAGCTTTTTTTAGTCCCATGATGGACCACTCGCAATCATTAGAAGAATTCCCGAAATTACCTTGGAAATAAGCGAAACTCTTGGCCTAGACACGCAGGTTGATGCACACACATACACAACGAGAAGCAATGCCACATTGACCAGGAAAACGCATGATAGCCCGCTTTGTTTACAGAAAATACAGAGAGATCAATAGAGTTTACCGACGAAATCCGAGACAACCGACGAAAATCGAGACAAAGTTTTCGGTGCAAAAAGTCGACGAAAACCGAAACCGACGATAACCGCAGTCAACGAAAACCGAGGTATTACTGTACTTCAAAATTCACTATCACAGCACCAAAATTAAATGACAATCTACAGCCATCATGGGGATTCTAAAGATATGAAATTCCATGCATTACTTCTTGAGATATAACTATCGCTAAAATCACGTAATTTTTGAAAAATACAGCTTAGCAGCCCCCCCCCCCCCACCCTGTTGTGTAATTTACACCAAATCCTAATCAGAAACAACTTATGTCAACGTCTAACTGAATGTGAACTTTAATGAAAATCCGTACATTATATTTTGAGATAGAGCTATTGCTGAAATCGAGAAACATTCTTCATAGCAACGCCACCTGTTGGACATTTCACACCAATAACAAATTAGCGCCAATTTAAATAAGGGACTAACTGAATCGAAAGTTTTATTAAATTCTGTGCGTTTGTTCTCGAGATAGAGTGCCCACAAACATTTGTAACATACATACAGACAGAATCATAGACAGATATTAAAAAAAAAATCAAATCGTGTTCAGGACCATCTAAAACGTGTAAATCCGTCGAAAACCGGAAGTCGAATTTTTTCGCGAATCCAATACTTTCTTCTTGTAAAGATAGAAGAAAATGAAAACAGTGGCAGTCCTCCGTTATCGTAGGTTTTTTAGAAAATGTTGAAAAATATCCCTTTCTGGGAAATAAAGTTGAGGCAGACACGTTCTTCGGATTTTGAAAACTGTAATTAAAATGGTATGATATGCAGGATGAACGAAGAAAATGTCTGGTACTTTAATCCTCGTACAAAGGCCTACACTGTAAAAAAAAATCTGTAATTCTACAGATGTAAAATTAGAAATCCTTATGCTTACTAAAATTTTATCTGCACACTGTACAAAAAACTGATGTAAATCTACAAAACTAGTTTTTGTAAAGCTACAGAAATCTGTAGCTTTACAAAAGAATCTACTAAAATTACAGCAATTGTACTAAAATTTTATCTTTAACCCGAGTTGCAGTTACATAAAAAGTTCTAGGCATCCCAATTTCCTAAATAATTCTTAGTAACCTTACAGATTTTTTTAATTTACAGTGCAAAAGTGTATCTATTGCATGATTTTTTGTAGTTGCCGTTACGTAAAAAGTTCTATGAATCCTAGTTTCCTAGAAAAATTTTAGTAACTTTACAGATTTTCTTTTACAGTGTATACGTTTGCAGACAAGTTGGTGACAGAAAAAATGATCAAACACATGCGCCGCAAATTCTTCATTACCATAGCTGCCAACATCTTACGCTTTTTCAGACCACAAAAATTTTATAGTAAATTTTACCTTTTTAAATCGCCGTAATCTGCCGATTAAATAAAGCAAAAATTTCTATTAAATTTTTGTGGTCTGAAAAAGCGGAAGAGTTGGCAGCTATGTTCATTACTTTCTTCCAGTGTCCCCAGATTGTTGATTGTCACCGCTTTTTTGAAATAAAAATATTCGGTCTATTTAAAAATAGATTAAAAATTCTAAAAAAATAAGACGAATTATACTATTTAAAAAAAGTGGTGACAGTCAAATAATCTGAATTAAAAAAGGTCCCAGTCTGGCAACACTGCTTTCTTCTATCTTTAAAAAAGAAACTGTTGGATTCGTGAAAATTTTCAACTTCCGGTTTTTGCCGGATTTACGCATTTTATTCATCAGAGATTCCATAAACATTTTTTTACAAAATGTATTTCTGTGAGTCTGGGACTCTGCTTGTCTGTATGTGAGTCTGTGACTCTGTCTGTTTGTCTGTCTGGCTGTAAGTGAGTCTGTGACCCTGTCTGTTTGAATGTGACACAAATTTTCTGGGAGCTCTATCTTAAGAATTAATGCACAGAATTTAATAAAAAAATATATCCAGTTAGTCCCGGATATAAATTAGTGCTGATTAGGTTTTGGTATAAATCGCCCAATAAATGGAATGCTGCATTTTTCACGATTTCCGCAATAGCTCGATCTCAAGAAGTAATACACGGATTTTCATCAAACTTCAGATTCAGCTAATCCTTGATATGAATTGGTGCTGGTTACGTTTTGGTTTAAATCACCCAAAAGGTGGCGCAACTATGTTGCTTTATTCATGATTTCCGCAATAACCCTATCTCAAGAACTAACGCAAGAATTTTCACCAAACTTCAGATTCAGGTATACCTTATTAATATTGGTTCTAATTATGTTTTGGTGTCAATTGTCCAATAGGTGGTGCTGATATGCACCATTTCTCACGATTCCTGCAATGCTCTATCTCAAGAACTAAATTTTCATCTAATTTCAGATTCAGTTAAACGGTGACATAAGTTGTTGCTGATTGGGTTTTAGTGTAAATTATCCAACAGGTGGCGCTGCTATGCTGCATTTTGCAGGGTTTACACGGTTCTAGCGATAGTCATATCTCAAGAACTAATGCACGGAATTTCTTGCACCATTTATTTTTGGCACTGTGATAATTCTGCGAATTTTGAAGTATTAACATATATGAAATAGAAAAAAATTTTGAGATTGGCACAACCGACAGTTTTAACTTGCTGGCATAATAAATTTAGCAGGGGAATATGAGTAATTAGATATCCGTAATAAAAACATATGCGTAATTTTGAATTTAAGGATAAACTTTCTAAGTTAGCAAGACTGAAAATATGCCAATTAGTACGTTACTAAACAGTTTTAAAAAAACCCGTGAGAAGGTTTTAAGTAGACAAAATAATGAAGGAGTGGCTACCATTTAGCTATTATTTGATTTAAGCAAATAAATAAAGAAGAAATTTATAACGAACGGGAAAAGGAGCAAAGTTAATTTTGCAGCCGATATATTTCTTTTACATTTTTTTTGAAGATTGACTGAAGATTAGAATTTGCGTCGGATCGTTTAAGGGGTTTGAGGACTCTTAAAGCTTAAAAATCTTCGAAATTTTAATTTTTTTAGATGTTAAACTCCTATTTTTTTCTGAACATTTTCATATAATTGTTTACTTGAAATTCCTGTTAGAACAGAAGTTATGACTTTTAGAAATATACACGCTCAATAGCTGAAGCGGAGTTTCCGAAACTTTGAAGTCATTTTTCTCTAAATGACGTTTTTGGGGGATAACGCGAACGATATCTCAAAATCTTCTGAATATTTTTTCATGAAATTTTCAAAACATGTGTTTCATTTTAGTCTGTATAAATTGAACCTAAAAGTTTTTCTTAATTGTTCAAGAAAATGTTTCTTTAGGGGATTATCCTGTTGGAATTTTCGAAATTTTGTATTAGTTAAATACATCTTTTTATTAAAAATTTAAAAAATTCCTTAAATACAAATTTATTTACGTTCAGAGTAATTATTATAATCTGAAGTATAAGTAGGTACCAAAATTTTCATTATAGTTCCAAAATTTATTTTGTAATCCTGCGCATAACATGTTATGCCAATTTTCTGCTCCTCAAATGTCTGACAGTTTGGATCCCCCTGTAAATGCTAATTCTGAATCTTGCATTTTTTTAAATACATGAAATGAAAGAAAATACTTATATCTTTCGTCCCAATAAAAATTGTGTCTTAAAATCATATACGTTTTAAGATATTAAATGTTTAAAATGGCCTCTATTTTTTTTCTTTTTTTTTATTTTAAGAGTTCTGAGACCCCTTAAGTATAATAAATACAAATCTTCAATAATAAATATAAATCAGAAATTACGGCTTTTAGAATTATACCCGCCCAACAGCTGAAGGAGCGTTTACGAAACTTACATTTTTCTCCAGATGACGATTTTGGTCATGACACGCAGGATAGCTCAAAAACTTATGAAAGTTTTTTCCTGAAATTTTTAAAACATATGTTTCATGTTAGTCTGCATAAACTGAACCTAAAATTTCCTTTTTATTGTTCAAATAAAATATTTTTCTAGGTGATTGTACTGTTGTAATTTTCAAAATTTTGTATTAGCTAAAATCAACTTTGTATTAATAATATAAAAATGCTTTAAATACAATTTTATTGAGGTTCAGGGTATGTGCTACAATCTGAAGTATAAGTAGGAACCAAAATTTGCATTCTAGTTGCGAAATTTATTTTGTAATCCTGCGCTTAAGCTGTTATATCAATTTCCTGTTCTCCAAACGTCAGCACCCTATAAACGCCAATTCCGCATCTTGTAATTTTTTAAATACATTAAATGAAAGCACATACTTATATCTTTTATTTCAATAAAAATTGTGTTTAAAAATCATACACATTTTAAGAGATTGAATGTTGAAAAAGGTCTTTTTTTTTTTATGTGTCCTGAGACCCCTTAACAATAGAAAAGCTTAAGTATTTTTTTCATTTGTTTAGAATAAAAAAACATGAAGTTTAATTAATCTTCAAAATCAATCAATAAATTTAAAATGGTATTAAAAGAAAATGAAATAATTAAAAACCATGTGCAATTTCATGTCATATTGCTTTCATGTTTTATTTTATTATTTAAGCATTTTTCATTTAAAAAAGTAACTTTCATATGTTTAACAGAAAGAGATGTTAACTCGTAGATTTAAATAATGTGCAAAATATGTTAAGTTGTAATTTTCCAATTGGGCGAAAAATGTCCGGGCCAGGATCGAACCAGGGATGTCTTGGCTGAAACATAGATTAACATACAAGATGGGACACTTCCATAGAGCGTAATTGTAGTGCGATTGTGATGGTAGCGCCTTTAGTGACAATGGGGAAGATACTCTCCATCGTAATATTTTTATTATTGAGTATCAACCTTAATTGCGATCTTTCTGTTTTAATGTTGCATGTTTACATTTTCAATAGAATCTTACACCGATACATTCTATTTTATATATCTAATATCTATTCTATGTTCATGCACGGATATGTGCCTTTTTTTTACAAGATGACTAAACGATTTCAGTGCAACGGGAAAAAAGGTAAAAATTTCGTCTTGAATGCTATAATATATCAAGTAAATATGACATAATTGGATTTAAAGCTAAATAAAGCAATGGTGTAATATAAAAGTATATGAAATATTGCACTTTACAAGTCCCAGAAAATTTCATAAATATTCCCATTTGGTAGGGAAATTTTCAGACCGATGTTTTATTAATTTATGAAGTTTAAGGTAATAAACAATCGTTATAATAATCTTTTAAAATTTACCCATTTTAAAACAATAAACATATTTTTTAATGTAAATACCGTACAATCAATTCAATAATATTTATAATATTAACATATAAGAAATAATAGTAAAATTACAGATGGGGAAATATTCCTTTCTACAATTTTTAGAATTATATAAATCTGAAAGTTAAAAATAAATAGAGGTACTGACATTACACTCAATTAAATTTTATTTGATATGAATAAATTAACACAATACCTGAATTTGATTTTTACAGTTTAATCTCATAAACTTACATATTCCCGTTCCTAACAGAATTTTCTAGGGTTTTTCTTTTATATTATTACTCTAATTATCATTTTGTAAGTTTAAGGCGAACGTTACAAGTGCGATAAAAGAAAAAAGCAGCTAAATAAATAAAGCATAAATACAATATCATCTGCCTCGTTTAAGACAGAATAGATATGGGGCATTCTCACAATCTTTTGACTTTCATGTCCCTGAATAATAATTTTTTATTTAATACACTGTTTTGTGTTTTTTTTATTTCATATACTGAGGAACATCCCATTTCATCATTGCATAACAATATTAAGGAGATAAGTTTTGGACGATGTTGGGGGTCCAAATACCAGGAAAACTCATCTACCGTCACGTGTCCTTGATGCTGATTTTTAAGTTTGGAGCTGTCTGGATAAAATTGTTTCAATAAAAATATTTAAATGTAATTTTTTTTCTAAAACTGGAGCTATTGTTTTATATAAATATATAGCTAAAAATTAACCTGCACACACTTTTAAGGTTGTTATTATTTTTTAAACTCTGTCCCTGGGTTTTAGATTCCTTACCAACCCTCTTCTAAAATTATACAGAAAATCATTTCAGATGCAGCCACAGAATTTTTTTCAAGTTTTTTCTTATGCAGAAGTATGCTAGAGAAATAATGTCTAAAATTCGTTGGTAGGAAATTTACTGTAGAATTTAAATCAGCATTTAAATATCAATTTCAAGCATCGTGGCTCACCGTCCCCAAGGTTTATTCCTGCACTCTTCGAGGTAAATTAAAAAAAAGAATTAATATAATCCAATGTTAACAACTGTTTCTAAAAATCAATGAACATTGTGGATATCACTTAGTCTTAACATGATTTTCCTAAAAATAGGTGGTAATTTTCCTTACCGTTCCATCCTTACCGTCCCATTTTTTATCATTTCGTCCTTTTTTCCCAATACCATCCCCCTTTTTTACCTTAACGTCCCTTCTTTAACACCCCTTTAAGACAATGATATACAAAAATTCTGTATTAAAAGTACTACATTGTTATTATTTCTTATTCGAATGTCCCGTGGGTACTATCCAAATTTATTATAAGTAAAAATTTAGAAGAAAATAAAAAGTTATAGGGGTAAAATGGTAAGGAAAATTAAACTCGCAAGTTTAACTTAAACCTCAGTTAAATAAAAAAAATTTCGCTGCTGACCATTTTTTCTTTATTCTGAATCATTAAGGCATTCGTCTATCAGATTAAAATGTTATTTTAGCAAGTTTAATTTTGTCAGATTTTTTCCCCTAAAAGTCAAAAGCTTGTGATAATGCCCCATATTCAAAACATAGAGCATAAACATATTTCCTAAACACAGGTAAATTTTGGAGGCTTGTTAATTCTTCTCCCTTGTCGGTAGTGATGCTAGTACTGTTGCCAATACAGATTTTGCCGTAAATGCCCCATCTAGTATGTTATTCTATGGGCTGAAGCTGCCACTGCTCTGCCATTCTGTCCCGGATATATTTCGCCAAGTTGGAAAATTACAACTTATGTGAAGTAAATAACCAATTAAAGAAATTGTGTTAAAATTAATCTAGTGTAATTATGTATCCAGCGTTTACTGGAGTTCAATATAAGCTTGCGATTTATTCTGTTGAGCTGATTCATATATCAGACCAGATGCTACGATCAATTAGGTTATCTCGGTGAATTAGGCTCTCCAGATTCGTCCGGGATAGCTCGGTTGGCAGAGCATTAACAGCTTCCAGCCAAAAGATCTCTGGTTCGAATCCTGCCCCGGACATTTTTGGCCAAGTTGAAAAATTACAACTTATATGAATTATTTACAAATTAGAATAACTGTGTTAAAATTAATCTAAATAGTACAAAATATGTTGCTGTTTTTTTCTTTATTTAAATTCTGCAGCTATTATTTGGTGTGTGTACAAAATAATAGTACAAAAATTTCAAACTTCTTTTTTTAAAAACTTTTTACTAAAAAAAAAAAAAAAAAAAAAAAAAAAAAAAAAAAAAAAGCGTTAAACAGTGATACTTTATCTATTTTTTTAAAACATTATTTTATTACATCATTTTTTCCACGCATACAAGAAACAACAAACATAAATGGAAAGAAACCTAATTAGAAAAAATGTAACACTACAATTCATATACTGCCATATTTTATTATTTAATTAAAAAAACAAAGACATAAAAATTCTAAGAAAATTGAGTAGTCAAATCTCTAAAATGATAATCTCTTAAAAATCAACAATTAAAAAATAAATATATTTTTTTCAGAAATTCATAAATTAATCCACACATATTAAGATAGAAAATTCAATTCCATTTAAGCATCGTGATGAAATTTTTTAAATATAATTGCCTATTTTAAGAGAATAGTAAGAAATGCTTTCCCAAAATATCTAATTAAAAGTGTGTAAGCCGTATTTAATGACGGCCTACGTCTTTATCAAGCAAAGCAACAAGAAATGTTGATTGCATAATGTTTATGTCATTTATTTCTGCTCTTTTTCCTGGCTTTTCCTAATTGTTTAAATTCAAGAAAAAGAGTTAAGAGATGCGTGTTTATTTATTTTAATTATAAAGTTTCAGATACCTTTTACTCTCTATAAATATTAGGATTAAATATTAATTTTGTAAACGTTTAAGCTGTTACATTAATAATTTTTCACATTGTTGGTTCTACGCTTCGTTAGCAATGTGATAAATCACGTATTATATATTCAATAATTTTGAGCGTAATTTCACTGCTGAAAATTAATTGAAAGATTAATTAAATTATATACAGTAGCGGTCAAAAGTTTCCGGCCAGCATAAAATTTTTGGTTAATTTGTAAGCATACCCATATGAAGAGGAATCTCAAAGTGGTACTTATACACTTTATTGACATAACAGTTAAAAACTTATTTATGGGATAAAAAATAAATATTAGTAAATTTAATTTACAAAATTAATTGCAAAAGAAAACGCATGTTTTCAAAAGTTTCCGACCACCTTGGCATGTTTGGAAAAAAATGGTGTTATAACAGAACATAGCAGTGATCAACAACATTTACAATTATTATTTTGCATTCATAGACTTAGCAATAAGTACTGCGGCGCAGAAACGGGGAATCTATTCAATGAACGGTTGTAGATTATCATCAATGTTAAGTATTTTCCAACGTTCTTGCAATTTTTGTGAAAATGCTGCTGAATTTGAGTTTTTATATTTCCACACATGTTTTCAAGTTAGTTTCAAATATTTTCCATTGGATTCATATCGGGTGATTGGACTGTCCATTTCAAAAGCAGAAATTTCAGGTGCGAAAGTCACTGCTTGACGAGCTTGCATGTATGCTTTTGGTCGTTATCATGATGAAACAAATAGTTGCGACACAATTTTTTCTCCAATAAGGCAGCAAATGATCTTGCAAGATATTCTTATGCATTGCACTATTCCTCTTGCCGCGGATTTCAAATAACGGACAGGCACATTTTCCAGAAAATGCACCCCACAGCATAACGTGTCCTCCGCCATGCTTCATTGTAGGAATAACATATCTCGAATCTTATCTTTTGTTTTTAGGTCGTCAGTTGTAGCGTCTGTTATCACTCCCAAAAAGATTGAACGTCGATTCACCAGAAAATGGTACTTTTTTCCAGTTTTCGCTCTTGACCAGTCTTTGTATTCCTCGGCTAGTCAGGCCCTCGGATTTTTTTTTTACTTATGGAATGTGTTTTAACACCGACTGTTCCTTAAAGTCCTACGTCACGTAAGCCTCTTGACACGGTAGACCAACTTATTTCAGCAATATTTTAACACCGTAAATCGTGGGGAATTGCAGCGACATTTTTATGCGGGTCATCAACTACTTTTCTCCTGATAATTATGTCCACAATAATAGCGTTTCGCCGAATCCCCCGGACCTTGGCAAGTTGCGAAGGCCATGACCATCTTTATATATTTTTTTAATATCGTTCACAGCAAATTTTCCGATCGACAACTTTGCCGCAATCTCACGAGAGGAATGTCCCTTTAGCGACAAACAAATCACTCGTTTAGGAGCAATAAATTATTCAACATTTCATTTTTGAATTTCATATACGTTATTCGCGTTGATTAATTAACAAACACGGCCAAAAGAACACTTTACCTACAGCAAAAACTGACGGATGACGAATGGCCGGAACTTTTGCACACGCGAATTTCGAATTCCTCCCCTTTGCAACAAGTATCTTCGATATCCAATCGAAATGATCACGTGGTCATAGGTGATTTGCTTATTCCTAACTTTTGAAGCAATTGTGCTTCTTCTTCGCTGAAACGTTCTGTCAAACAAATCAAAGAAACTAACTGGCCGAAAACTTTTGACCGCCACTGCATGTGTTCACCGGTACTGGGGTTATTTGTGTCTCATGTTTCGCTACAAAATTGTGAGATCATGATGACTGTTCCATCTTATGCTGTAGTTGCAGCCTTAACAACATATGTGGGAAGTGCCAAGCTGGGCATCGTCCTCGTAGCTTAAATGGTAGAGCACTTGGAGCGCTATTCCAAGGGTTCCGGGTTCGATTCCCGGCTTGGACATTTTTCACATTGTTGGTTCTACGCTTCGTTGGCAATGTGATAAATCACGTGCTATATACAGTAAACTCTGTCTAAGGCGAAATCAATCGGGACTGAGAAAATTTTCCGTGGTAGACAATATTCCGGCTTATGCAACCCCCCCCCCCCCCCCCGCCAAAAAAAAAAAAAAATCCCTCGAATTTGATGATTTTTTATTGATTTTACTGACTCGAAAATCGGTTGAAAACTGAAATTCGAAAGGAACTTTTGTCTGTATAGATAAATTAGAAACGCTATTAAATTTCTTAGTATTGCTGTAATACATGCGAATTGGAAGTTTACACACACACACAAAAAAAAAACTAACTCCCCCCCCCCTCCCTCTCTCTCTCTAAAACTTCGAGAAGTAGACAGAACGCTATAACTTTGAATTTCAGTACATCCTTAAAGTATAATATATTGCACTTTCGAAAATATATATTTTGATAAATGTTCATTCTACTACAAATATTAACTTTTAAATATAATTTTGCAAATGAAAAAAATGACACAAGCATAAATTCCTTAAAATTTAAGCAGTTTCTGTCCTTTTCAATTATCTTTTTCAAAGTGTTACGTAATTTAATTAACATGCACGACATTGAGTATTTGACTTATCAGTTTTAAAGTTTAATAAACAAAATAACTTTCATTTTTAAATTATACTTTTTTCCGCCTTATGAAAAATTTTGGTTTCCGTGGGACCTTAAAATGCTTTCCGTTAGACAGATTTCGCCTTATGCAGCATGAATTAATGTAATTTTCTATGGGTTCGCCGGGACTTGAAAATTTTTCCGCGGTAGACAGATTTCCGGCTTATACAGAGTCCGCCTTAGACAGAATTTACTGTATTCAATAATTTCGAGCGTAATTTCACTGCTGAAAATTAATTGAAAAATTACTTAAATTATACAATAATTGTATTTGATATTAACACGTTCACGCCGGCGCGGTGGGTCACACTGGACTGTCTCAGAGTTGTCAAGTCTCCGGCTTTTTGCACACCACTGTTATTTTAGAGAAAATGTTGTTCCTTTAAATCACCCAATTGTTCTAATTAAATAAAACAACATTTTCTGCATTAAAATACTGGTATCCAAAAGGCCGCAGACTTGCCAGCTCTGAGCCAGTCAAGTGTGACACACCGCGCCGGCATGAACGTGTTAAAAGAGAAATATGCATCATATAAATTTATACTTCAAATCGCAACTAACATATTTTCATTTTAAAAATTTGCTAATTTAGATATATTTTAAAAAGTTTATGAAGCAGTTACTAACTACAATTGTTTAAAAAATTTAAATACATTAAGAGATTACATTTATACTAATATTACAAAGAAGTGAAGTTTGTTTGTGTGTTTGTAGGGGGTAATCTTTGGAACGGATTTCAAACGTAATGGTGATAAAATGATGGTGACAGTCCCTGTTCCAACATAGGCTATATTTTATGTCGGTGATACTTACCGCAGAGGAGTGCAAGAGCAAAACACATTCTAAAAATGTGATTTTTGTGATTACTAAAGGGTCTAGAAACTTGAAATATGGAATGGTACTTACTTATAAGATGTAAATGCTCTCTAACAACAGCTTCTAAAATATTCGAAATTTAAAAGGGGCAAAAATGATCGAAAAGAATTCTAAAAAAGTTCTAAATTATAATTTCTATGGCATTGTTAAAGATAGAAACTTGGAATTTGGCATTGTTTATAAATATAAGATGTAAATGCTCTGTAAGAACAATTTAACAGGGCAAAATGCGTTAAAAACGTTCTAAAAACCTTCTAAAAATTACGATTTCTATGGAATTTCATGAAACACCAAACCGACTTCAAAAGTAATGCTGGCAAATTGATGGTTTCAGTCCCTGCTCCAGCGTAGGCTGTATGTTTTTTCATGCCACTACCAAAAGGGGGTATTAGAGAGAAGAACGTTCGAAAATTGGATTTTTTGTGATATTGAAAAGGCTAGAAACTTGAAATTTGGAATGGTAGTTACTTATAAGATATAAATGCTCCCTGAAAGCAATGTCTAAAAAACCGAAATTTATAAGGGGCGAAAATGCGCGAAAAGCATTCTAAAAACGATCTAAATTACGATTCCTATGAATTCTTAAAGAAAGAAGCTTGAAATATGGCATAGTAGTTACTTTTAAGATATTAATGCTCTTTAAGAATAATATAAAAAAAAAATCCAAATTTAACGTACAAATTTTTCGTAAAATGAGCGAAACTTGTTCGAAAAACTTTTTAAATTACGAATTCTCTGGAATACTTAAAGATAGAAACTTAAAATTAGGCATGATACATACTTATTAAATGTAAAGAATATAATGCTCTCTAAGAACAGTTTCTAACTAAATTTAAAAGGGTAAAGTGAGGAAAGAAGTTTTCTAAATTACGATTTCTGTGAAATCTCAGGAAAAAGCAAACCGATTTCCAAAGTAATGTTGGCAAATTGATGGTGGCAGTCCCTGCTCCAATATAGGCTATATTTCATGTTGGTGTCACTACCAACAGGGGTGGGTAGACCGTTAAATTACAAACTTGGAATATGGTATGATCGTTACTTTTAAAATGTAAATGCTTGCTGAAAACGGTTTTTATTAAATTTAAAACGTCAAATAAAAACTAATATGAGCGTAAAAACATCTAAATATATTTGAAATTTTCATTTATTTAGAAATAATTTTAGTTCTTATTGATTTCAATTTCGTTTTTGCTTAATGCAAGAGTAATAATGGAGTTTAGTCAAACTGTGACTTAATTAGTAATTTTTGTATTACAGCAGTATAATTTCTTCTAATAAAAATTGGCACACAAACACTACATGGCATAATTCAGTTATTATGCGAGTGAAGCCGTGCGTTATCCTAGTATTTAATAATTTTATGTTATCAAAATTAATTTTTATTTAAAATATTAAGTTTATTTTACAGACAGTAAACAAGTAATATGTAAATAACACTTCTATCCTAATTTATATATAAATCACTGTTTCCTTATAATTGGCACACAAACACTACATGGCATAATTCAGTTATTATGCGAGTGAAGCCGTGCGTTATCCTAGTATTTAATAATTTTATGTTATCAAAATTAATTTTTATTTAAAATATTAAGTTTATTTTACAGACAGTAAACAAGTAATATGTAAATAACACTTCTATCCTAAT
Source organism: Maratus speciosus (assembly GCA_963932465.1). Lineage (NCBI taxonomy): Eukaryota > Metazoa > Arthropoda > Arachnida > Araneae > Salticidae > Maratus > Maratus speciosus. The sequence continues at coordinate 325,576,814 of OZ010800.1, read as the reverse complement.
TTATATATAAATCACTGTTTCCTTATATATTATATCCCTTATATAAAGTTTAGTACATTTTTGTCTTTAAGAAATTAGTACTTGGGTAAAGAACCCTTGGAATTTACGTGTTTTATGCGTAATTGTTTATTATGTTATACCTAATTTTATCATCGTGCATAGGTTAAAATGAATAAATAAACTTTTATCCATTGACTATTAACGCAGTATTAGTCACTATTTATATAGATTACACCGAAATTAATTAGTCAAAGAATTATCATGAGGCAGTTGTTAAAGAGAAAAAAACCTTTTGCGAAAAATTATAAAATAAACATTTTTTTTTAATAAAGAATATCTTTTTCTCGAACGATAATGCATTATTGTGATCATATTCTCAAACTGACAATGAAGTTTCTGTAAATCTGAAGGATAAAGAAAACCCGAGAACGAAACAACCCTTCTTCATCTCAATTAAATGTCTTTGAAGAAATTTTAACAAAGCCTGTAACATAGTACCAGTAATACGAGACATTATTAGTATTCATATTAATATAATGTCATCAGCAATAGTGCTAGAATGCGGTCAATCGCATACATAACAAGTTGGAAATTGCACCTCAAACGTGCAAATGAGGTGCGTTCGTACTATAACTAATTTTATAGATATTTTTTGCACCGCATATTGTACTGAAAGTATATTTTACAGCACTTTATAAGTACCTATCAATTTCATTCTGTTCGAAAGGCTGTAACATCATTAAAATAAACTTGAAGTATTTTTTTCCCATTGGCCGTAATGTAATTGAAAATTTTGACTGTCCCTGTAATTTAACTATTCATCCGACTTTCATAAAATTTGAAATGGCTCGGCGAAATTTTGCAAAAATTATATATTTAAAATTTCAGACCATTCGACTGGGTAGTTTTTGCTCTGTTATATGCGAACGGACGAACAGACGGACAGACAGACGGACCGAACGACGACTATAGATGCAACGTATTTATATAATTACGATCGCACCTAAAAAGGATTAGAGATATGGCAACATTGAAAAGAATGTCTTCGTTGAAGAAAGCAACAATCAAAAGCTCTTTTAGTTAAGTTATAATCTCTGGAGTTCATAAAATGATAAAAAGAGAAAAAAAATAATGATAAAAATTTAAACAAGAAAAAAAAAAAAATTAAAAAGACAAAAAAAAAAAAAAAAAAAAAAAAAAAAAAAAAAAAAAATTAAACACTCCAGCACTAACTGGTGCTCCCAGTCCTAAGCTTAGATAACGTGTGAAGGTTTTAGTATAATCAGAAACATCCCATAAATTGTCTGTCCATTTATTCGAACTTTTGCTTATCCGAACTAGGGTCGTTCCCGACCTGTTCGGATAATCGCGCTCTACTGTATTTGTATTGACAAATTCACCCCTGCAGTCAACAGATCCGTTATGATTGTTTCACCGTATAGTTTTTATAAGATGGCAGTGTATTTTGTAAGGAAGTAGTAAATTATACAATTAGATGGGATGAAGGGTGAATAACTGAAGTACACTTTAATTGCTACCTCTGCTCACGCCAGAAGTACTAATGAATACTTACTTCAGTAATCTGTATGTATCTCTCATTGATTTTTTTATCAAGATTCAGCTTTAGACTGTAAATTATTTTTTTTATTTTAAGAAGAAAAGTACTAACCAGATTTATTTAAATGACGGTCATCAATGAGTCGAATACACTGTAAAAAAAAAAACGGAAATAGTACTGGCAATCCAGACGCCAGTACTATTTCCCTAATTTAACGAAACTTTTTCCCACTAAATTACAGAAAAATTCCCGTTAAATTAAAAAAAACGGAAAATTTTCTGTAATTTACCGGGGAAAAGTTCCGTTAAAATACGGAAATAGTACTGGCGTCTAGATTGGCAGTAGTATTTCCGTATTTTAGCCCGGGTTTTTTTTTTTACAGTGTAGAAATGACTTATCCAACCTGGTGCTATTACTCGTTTTAATGTTTTTCAAGACCTTACCAGATCAGTTACGCGTAAGAACCCTTTCTTAAGATTCCTTTTCTGACTAATTTTGCACCTCCTTTTCCCCAACCTTTTCCTTTCAGAAACTTTTTCGTTAGATTACTGCAAATTTTTAAGGAAGTATTATTAGTACTTCTGCCGTGAGCAGAGGTAGCAATTCAAGTGTACTTCAGTTATTCACCTCTCTCCCCATCTAACTGTATAATTTAGCACTTCCTCACAAAATGTACTATACGGTTAAACAATCATAACGAATCCGTTGACTGCAGGCGTAAATTTGTGAATACAAATACAGTAGAGCACGATTATCCAAACAAGTTGGGAACGACCCTAGTTCGGTTAAGCAAAAGTTCGAATAAATGGACAGACAATTTATGGGATGTTTCTGATTATACTAAAACCTTCACACGTTATCTAAGCTTAGGACTGGCAGCACCAGTTAGTGCTGGCGTGTTTAAAAACTGTTTTTTTGTCTTTTTAATTTTTTTGTTTGTTTAAATTTTTATCATTATATTTTTTTTCTCTTTTTATCATTTTATGAACTCCAGAAATTATAACGTAACCAAAAGAGCTTTTGATTGTTGCTTTCCTCAACGAAGACATTCTTTTCTATGTTGCCATATCTTTAATTCTTCTTAAATACGTTACTTGAACAGGATCAATGTTCTTCTGCCGTTCGAATCATTTCACGGCTGTTTCCAAACGTTCAAGGGCTTCGTTATGTGATGGACCTGGATTGTTTTCAGAGCATTTATTTTATTCAATTTCTTTTTGAACATGAATCTCATCATCATTTAAAATCTGATATCCAAGGTACTTTACCATTGAACCACTCGTTAATTTCCTTTTCTTCATAGCTTAGATTCTTCCCATCTCCTTTATTGTTTTACATACCTCATTTTCTGATCCTTTATCAGTTTTTTCTTTATTTAAAATTTTATTACAAGCCAATGGATAATTGGGATTTCGGTTAAATATTTTTGGGGAGAAATAGACTGTTCGGTAACTGGAAGTTCGGTTAAAAAATTTTTTGGGGAGAAATAGGCTGTTCGGATAATTGGAAGTTCGGTTAATTGGAGTTCCGATAATCGGCGCTCTACTGTAATGTGAATTTCAGATAGTAAAAGCATCTAGCAAAAAATATTATTTCTTGTTTATGAAAAAGAAAAAAATGAAAATACAATTAAGAAAAGGTTATAGATTATATTTTAAAGAGATTGGAAGAGAGTGCTTAAATATAACATAATTTTACATAAAGTAAAATAATTTATTTGAAGATGTATAAGAATTTTTCATTATTAACTGTAACTTAAAAATTTAATTGGGAGAATAAAAGTACCAGGCGTTTCAACAGCGTGAAATTAACTGACATATGCTAGAAAAATAATAAAAACCACATTGCCCATGATATGTAAATAATGAATTGTATGGGAGAACGCGGCTGGTTGTCACAAACTCAGCCCTCCTCTCCTATAATCTGTATCAGCTCATAAAATCATCAGCACATGCACTTAATAATGTAAGTTAATCGATATGATGTATGCGTTCATTATTTAGTTAGTTTTACTTCTGTCAGACGTTGTTGCATGTCAATTTTTTTTATTGGTGTTTGTTTTTATGCTGAGTGAATATTTCTTTTATATCGTTCCAAATATTCCATATTATTAATAATGCACTATTAGCTTACATTTCTATGTTCCACTATAAAGGAATAAAATTTAGATAACGCTCTACAGACAAAAAAGGGTTTAGTTTTGATTGGTGGTGCCTCATGTGATAGCTATCCTTAGTCTCATAAGCCATCTAGTAATTAAATTCTGGAAGTAAATTAACTACTTACGAGTTTCATTATATTTGAATATTTTTTAACGTCATTAAAGTGCCTCGGAAACGATTTTCCCCATAGACCACAATGTAACGGTATTCTTTTGTGTGTCCCTGTAAACAAGCTATAAATGCTACTTCCCTAGTTATAAATAAATGTATGAAAATTTTTATTAGGATAGATAATAAAAAATAAAGGTAAAGCAATATTAATACTGCAATAATAAAATAAATAAAGATGAAAAGAAAAATTGGAAAGAAAACAGTGTAAGAAATACAGAAATTAAAAACAAACATTGCCATTGTGTAAAATTGGAAACCACATATTTTCTAGATCAAATATAAACCAAACAATGCCATTTTGCTTCCCAGAATGAACTTCTGTTCTTTAAAACGACCAATATTCTATTTTTTTTATATTTTACAATTTTTTTATTTCTTTTATTTATATGCACTTTATTATTTAAATTATATTAATTTATGTAATGATCCGCAGAATTGTATACATATCTGAAAAAACAAAATAATATGATTCCTAAAAATACTTCATAATTTACAGAGAAAAACCCGAACCTCTCTTTCAAAGTTCATTCGACAAACGTCATATAATTAGTAAATATTTTCAACTAAAATAATAAATTGCAGCAAATCTAGTAAATTTAGTTATTTTTAGAAAGTCGTCGTTAAACTACTGCACTGAAACTAAACAATGAATTGCATTCCGCATAATCAAGACGACAAAAGTTGTTTTAAAATTTAATTGCCTAATTTTAAGATGATCGTTTGGAATATTTCTTCAAAATATCTAATTAAAAATGTATAAGCCGTGTTTAATGATGCCCTTCTGAAACAAGTCAACAAGAATAATTGATTACACAAACTTACTTTAAAAAAATTTCTGGTTTCTTTTCAAGTATTTTATTAACTACATGCGCATTGAAAATAATTAATTAAGACTCGAGTCTACATTTATTTGACTTGGAAAATCCGAAATCTCTCGCTCTTTCTTTTTGTATAAATACGTTAAGTAGATTAAATGAATGAATTGTTATATTTTAAAGTTTAGGTTTTTATCTTGTGACGGCAAATAATGAAATCTGTCTACACAAAATTTATAATTTATATTTTAATCAGACTTTTTGAAAACATTAAGAAAACTGCCAGTTAACTTAAAAATAATAATAAAGTAATTAGAAAAACTAGAGAACAGGAATTCTGCTTTTTCAGTATTTCGTGTCGCCCCCGATGAAAAAAAAAAAAAAAATAGTTTTTTTCAATCGAACTTATACCTTTGGAATGGATCATTTTCTTCTGATGGACTGATGTCTCCATTATTATGAAACAGCCATTATAAATGAAGTTTTTGGTGAAGATGAAAGAACAGTCGTAAAAAGTTAGAGCTCTGATTTTCTGGTCAGAATGGGGAAAAAAAATGGCCACCAATTTTTTTACCATTCTGACCAGAAAATCAGAGTTCTAACTTTTTACGACTGTTCTTTCATCTTCACCTAACACTTCATTTATAATGGCTGTTTCATAATCATGGAAGCCATCAGCCCATCAAAAATAACTTGGTTAAAGTGGAAACTCGCTTAAGCGGGACTCGGATAATCGGGACTCTACTGTAGTTTCGTTTTAAGACTTAAAACACGGGATTTTATTTTATATAAAAGGACGTCATCCACATCCGCTGAAGAATTCCTCGTTTGCGATCTAGTATTAAACAACATCTGCAGTAAAGTACGCATAGGACGTCACTATCGCTGAATAATACACAAATAAAAAAAAAGAGATTTAGTCATTAAGAATCTCGTCAAAAAAAGAAAAAAAAAATCCGCTATCTCATGATTTATATGCCTTCATTTGTTTGTAATATTAATGTAGATATTTAAAATTAAGTTTAGTTTATTATGTTTTATCCATGTTTTATCAGAAATCATCCATTTATATTTTTTCAAAATAGCACGTATTTTAAATACATTTTTTTTTCCAGTTTTTATGGGAAAATGGCAACAAGAAGATATAATTGCTATTTTTCTTTTACTTTCTACAGAAATGGAGTACTTGTGTTGCGAATATTAAACAAATGGCTCAAAAAACTACAAAAAAAAAATTATATCTCAAAAATAAATGGAGATGCAGTTTTCAAGCAAATTGCATTAAAAATTACTTTTTTTCCCCGAAGACGACGGTATAAAAATTGAAAATGTGCTATGCTTAGCAGGTTAAAAAATTACTTTAGAGTATTTAATCGTACAATGATCCATCTGCTTTGTTTTAAAGCTGGCTTATACAACGTAACGTTATTTTTTGGAGACGACACAAAATAAGCTGGGAGAAAGAAATAGCATACTGGGAGCTAATAAATAATCTTAAAATATTTTTCTCAGTTAAACGAAGGGGGGAGGGGGATTCCTAAACAGGTAGTAACAAGTCACTTATTCCCACTTCAACATATATTTATTTTTCTTCATTTTTTTTTCTTTTTAATTTAGAAAGTTTTAAAGTATACAGGATGTCCCTAAAATAATGTCCCAGTTATAAATTTTACTAGTATCAACTGTAAGCATTATAGAGTGTTGGTTCAAGGTCACAAATAAAGAATAACTCAAACAATTTTAGATAAGCGCATGCGCAAGTACTGCTTTGTTATTGACTCGCTTTTAGTGCCACATAAGCAAAGTGGCAACTCCGGTGCGTGAAGCGTTATTGCTTGGCTAAAGATCTAACCCATGCAAGCATGGCGTCTCACTTTTGGGACGCTTCAATTTTTATGCATTTGTATAATGTTCTGCTTCTTTATAACATGAAAATTGTATGAAATAATTATCGATAAATGTCTTTATTTGTTACCGACAGATGACAGAACAAGATGGATATTTATTTGCTTAAAATGAAGGTTTTTTTTTTTATAGGAGATAATAGATTTTTCATTTATCAGGATGGCGAAATGTAAAAAGTAAGATTATTTGTGTTTTTTCTACGAAGGATCCAAATAAATAAGTCATAATCTTAGCTTGTAGACTTTTGTGAAATACGTATTTTTTTAAATTATGAAATTATATGTTCAAGCCTACTTTTTATGCATTTTTGTAACGTACAAAATATAGGGCGCTAGGTATGAATGGGTACATAATTTTATTAGCCATTTGTTTCATAATCCTTTTCAAGATGATTATGAAACAAATTGTTTTTAAGCCTCAAATACGATTATTCTTAGTTTGTTATTACTAATACTTATAATGTTATTAGTCTCTGTAAATAAATAAATATATTTTTTTAGTAATTCATAAAAATACTAATTAAAGTATATACAATCGAACTTGCTTATAACGAGCCCTGATTTAACGAGGAAATTATAAGTACTTGGTTGGTACAATGTTAAATCTATGGTAGCATAACTCGCTTTTAACGAGCAAACCCCGGTTATAGCGAGCAATATTTTTGTGAGTCATAAAATTTCTATTGACTTCCACCTCTCCAGCTCAGAGAAACATTTCTTGGAAAAACTCCTTTAACATTCCGAAGTTAACCGAAATTTAGTGCGCAGAAAAACTTCAAACGTTTCGAAGCCAGGGGTCCAAATAACGATGTTTTTCGGGCCACGAGTCTTATCCGAAGAACAATGACGCAAGAAAGAGACAATAAGAAAGTTCAAAGCAAATTAACCAACTTCTTTTGTACTGCACAGAAATAAAAAATAAATAAAGTCTGTATAATAAAATAAGTATGCATGAATTTTTGTAATTTTTGACGAACCCTTTTTAACGAGCACCCGGTTATAACGAGCAAATATCACGGTCCCTACGCGCTCGCTATAAGCGAGTTCGACTGTAGTATACAAATTAAAAGCTTATTTTATATGAATTTAGACAAAGAAAAATAATTTTGCATATTATAATATTACTATACATATTCCCTTACTTAGTAAGTTTACATTTTATCAAATAAATAGAAAGAAATTATAGTGTATTTTTTTTTTTTTTTTTTTTAGTATTTTTCCAGTTCATTTTGCAGCATGTTACAGTGATTTTACCAACAAATTTCAGAAAACAAAAATTCAGGCACAAATGGATTAATAGCCGTTACAGCCATGCGATTTTTTCCTTTGGGGCTTTATAAAAAGATCGTGTCTACGTTCCGCCGCTACCTAATGATTTGCCTGAGTTGAGACATAGAATTGAAGAGGCTATTGCTTCCATTACTTCAGACTTGCTAACCAAAGTGTGAGAAGAATTGGACTTTACTTTATGTATGTGCCATATAACTAAATGTGCACATATTGAACATTTGCAAGAAAAAATAAGCTAGTTTACCTTCAATTTGATGTATGATTTGTTGTAAATAGTCTAAATTAAACTTTTATAATATACCATTGAAACTGGGACATTATTTTACGGCCACCAAAGGTACGCAAAACTTCAGCGAAATTCACTTTTAGTTTTCAGAAAATTATTATTTGAAAATAAAATGATAGAGCTGATATATTTTTTAAAATTTACTTTCTGAAATGTCAGTTCTACTTTTTATAACATAAATATTCTACAATTCTTAGTATATATAAATGTTTCATTTTTTATGCATATTACTAGAAATTCATTTTTAACATATTTAAAATATTCTCTTTTATATACTCTTTTATTTAACATACTCTTTTTAAATTTGAAAATTCAGCTTTTGTGATGTGTAACTGAATGATGTAAAAAAGAGTTACATCTATTTCATCATCCAAAAAACAAGTAATTATATTTTTTAAATGTATACAGCTCCCTTCCATTGCATATTTAAAAAACAATAGAAATTTTACTTTTTACTTAATATATAAGCATAAAACTTCTACCATGTCACCATCCATATTTCCGCATGCATGCTTTCCTGGGCTTTGTATATTCCGCTGCGATTACATAAGATTAATCACCAAAACTTACAGACATTCGTTTTGCTCATAAATTTTTGGAATCATGTTAGTTATTGAGTCATAATGCCTAATATTTATAATATTATTGTAAAAACGGTATTACCATATACATTACTATAGTAGTTATTGAATTAATCACGTAAATGATAATATATTTCAATTTTTTATGCTCTTTACATTAAAAGTATGTGGGTGGGGTGAACCTTTTCAAATAAATGTTCTTGTCTTAAAAAAACATCGAAAAAGTGTCGTCAGATAATTAAAGTATAAAAAAAATGTTTAGTACTATTTCTACCGGTGACACCTTTTAAAATACTTCGATTTATGGTTTTCCATTTGTACGTTTTAGATGGAAACAATTACAAATCATTTTTAATACATTGAAGACATTTTTATGCTTATTAGATAAAAACAAAAAATTACGAGCAAAATAAACATAAATACTAATTTTAAAAAGGTGTCATTTGACACCGATCGAAATAGCATACCACAAAAATATATAAAATAACCATTATGGATTCTTTTGGGTTATAGATTTATTATTTTTTTTCTTTTGGTATAAAAATTAACTAAATTATTTCAAAACTAATAAATTATTAATTAAACTCATTTTATAGATTTTTATTATTTTCTTCATCTTCTTCTCCTCACTTTATTTTGTTCTTTTTACCTGTAGAACTCTCTTTTCAACCACTTATTATAATATTTCTTACTTCTCCACCTTTTCTCTCAATTGACTCGTCCTCCTCCATCCGAGATTATTCCAATTTTTACCCCTTTTCTTCTTCAAATGTGTTTGCATTCAAATTACGTGCAGCTATACACCTCTTTACTTATATAAGAAAAGAAACGAATTTGTAGTGTTAATTTTCATTACTTTTATTATGTTTTTTAATAAAGTTTTGTATTTTTAATATTATCTTGCTTCATATCGCAATTATATGCACATTCAATATCCATAGAAGTAATTTTTTACAGATGAAAATATATTCAAACATTTTACACGTCTCTATAGATAAAAAAACAAAAGTGATGGAATAAGTAAATTTCGGAATGCATATTAGTAATACAATATAAAAAATAAACGGTCAAGTGTGAGTATTACTCGCGCTCTGAGGGTTCTGTACAATAAATAGATGAATTAATAATTGTATTATTTGAAAAAATTGTTGCTAAAAGAATAATAAGATTTTCTAAAAAACTATATTACGTAGGGTTGGGTATAGCTGTATATACTAGAAAAGTATAAATGTGTTTACCATAAAAGTTCAAAGATATATATATGAAGCCCAAGTAATATCAAATATTGCTATTCTGTGTAACTATTTTTTAAATCTTATCCTAATCTGTTTATGATGAATTTAATTCGGTACTGACACTAAAAATAGCACACATTTAAACTTCATTTGGTATTTCATAAAACTAAATTCAGCGTGATAATAATCTTCTCTTTTTACAGTGCACCTAAAATCCTTGTTCAAAATTTAAACTTGGCATTGTGCTAAGCGCACTTCGATTAGAGGTCGCAAAGTTGCAACGCCTCCTTGGTTCGTGCAACATTTTTCCAGATAGCTTTTAATTAACGTTTAAAGTCACGGGAGGCGTATTGAGAGAGCCTCTCAATGCAAACTAGTCGCGAATCCCATAGTTTCTTTGTGATTAATTCTAATTAAACTAGTTTGTTTTTAACAATTTGACGTTTATTGCTTTTATACTGCTACTGGGCATTGCATTACACAAATATATCATTAAAAGTTGTTATCTAGGATTTAAAAGACGATGATACATAGCATACGCCGCCCCTGTCACTATGTTATGTCCAAACCGTCTGTGTCTTTCAGGGTTAATATCTCGGCTAATTACCGACGATTTTTTTTTCAAAAATCATTAACAACTATGCTTATATACTTCTGCAACTATAAGTACCTCCAGCGCTCCCCAAAACCTTTACTGAATGCCCACAAATCGAAATTTGTGTGTAACGGAAAATCGCGATTTCTCATTAAATATCTGACCTAGGGTTATCGCTACAATTTTCCTGCAAGGTTTAAATTGACGTCTACTACCTCTAATTTTTTCATAATTTTAGTTTCAGTAGATTCGGAAATAGATGGGGGGGGTCACAATTTTGCCATACATTTTCTACGATATTTTTGAAAGTATAATACCTAAAATTTAAAGAGATGTATTTTTGAGTTCACGTTACGAAAGCTTTCACACAATATACTAAGAAAATTTTTTATTTTATCAAGCAACTTAATTAGCTCCTCTACATGTTCCATAAATGCGGTTGAAAATGTTTGATTGAGAATCGATAGGTCCTAAAACCCAATATTTTGGTTTGGAAAAACTAATTAATTCACTATAAAAAGTACTCGAAAATGTTTGTGAAAATCAGTGGCTGCAAAAGAAACTTTGGTTTTATAAATGCTCCTATAAATCTCAAAAATATATTGTATTCTGAGGTTTAGGGAAATAAAGAACGTTTTTCGGAAACGTGGGCAACTCGGAAGAGGTTAATGCATATTTTTGAACGTTGTTTCATTAAATTTTTTAGATTGAGAATCATTTGTGTTTTTCTTTTATATGTGCTTTAACAACATATCCAAAGTTCACGACGATTGGACTATTTGTGCGAAAGTTAGTTCCAAGACAGATCCCTAAATATTTCATTTTTGGATCCTAAAACAATCACAGGTCCATCATAAAAACATAACTTTTCCAACTAACATAATTAAGGTACCTGGTATCTGATAAGGTAAGGCATGACCCTTTTCGTGAAAATTTTTGATTTTTTTTTCTTGTTCTATTTGAAAGATCAAAAACCAAACGTTCAGGATTTCAAATCTGTTTTGATTTTATTTCAATGATTACTAGAAGGGTAGTTATGGCCAATTTAATAAACAGGAACTAATGATTCAAATACCGAAAGTGGGTGTAGGAAGGACAGGAGAAATGTAAACAATATTTCTATGTATCCTTCTGTTATGTTTTTTACATAAAAACACTAATAAATCTCAAATTGACACTTCTAGATTAATTTTGCTTATATCTCAAAGAAAGAAAAATCATTAATTGCGATTTCTGGGAAAATAATTTTTCCGTTATTTCCACTTTCGATAAACTTCATTACATAAAATATATGTTAAACATATTTCAGTGAAATTTTCTTAGAATACTTTCCATATTCCTTACCTTGTTCTGAACTAGAATCTATGCTCTATGTGGTAAAGTGATTATTTTTTAGGTATTCTAATATAAAACGATCGTAACTTTTAATAAAATATGCATATATTTTGCCATATTTCATTTAATTTTGCAGATATTGTAAAACTCCTGACGAAAGATATTTCAATATTATAATCCCCTAATAAAGATCCGAAACCTTTTTCCCTCCTTCGCTACAGAAAATAACATCATTAAAAGTTCGAAGTGAAAGAACGCTTTGCAGCTTTTAGATAGAAAACCAGAAAGTCTGTATTTCTTCTTTTTTCGTATCATGTTAAATACGTAATGCTTATCCATATGCTCACACGTATTTTCTTCTGGCTTGCTTAAGAACTTATAAACACTATAAATGACTTCTACACTGAGCTTTTTACCGAACATTTATTTCATTTTGACTTTAATATAAATAGCCAATTATACTTAATTGGATGATTGCAACAAAGTGCGAAAATATATATACTTGTTAAAAATTAATGATGTAAGCCACGCGATGAAAATGTGTTTTGTAACTCACTTTCCTATCGGCTCTCAACTGTAAAAGAGTCGAAAATATTACGCTCTTTCTTTCTTAATATGTTTAATTAAATTTCTCCTTTTTCTTTCCTATCATACGAGTAGATTCATAAAGTATAACACCATATACACACTGCACAATAATATAAGATGATTAAACCCGACGAACAGCCATGAAATGGATACACGATAATTTTCAACGGCCCTGACTTACCGGGAGTGATATATGGAATATGGATATCCAAAAAACACAAGCGAATTATTTATTCTCCTTTTTTGCTATAGTGAGGCATAGCGCCATTTATGTTCATAGAATTGAATGAATTGAGGAGCGTGAGAACTCATGCCAAAAAATGTTAGGCATACATTTTTTCTAACAACTTCTAGTTCAGCGCACAGGTAAATGTAATAATAGTATGTAGTCCAAAGTAAATTCAAATATATTTAGTTGAATTGAGTGTAATTGGGTGTAAAGCAGAATGTCATGCTGTCTGACGTAAGCGTGAAATTTTGCTAAAAAATGGCAAAAATCCAAAATATTTTTAAATGTTATGAAGATATTGCTAGGATTTTATGTTTATTCATCATTCTGTATTCCAACTGAAGTAAAAATGTCCGTATTTATTCAATATTACACATTTTATTTATAAAAAGAGAAGCTCTCTGAACGTAGACACATACCTTAACCCTTTTTCTACTGACGGTACTTCTAAGTACCATTACAATAACTTGTTTAAAATTCATTCAATACATCGATTAGTAGTAATACAGTTTAGAATGAGTTATAGATACATTACTTTATCTTGTTCCAAAAGCATTATGGGTTACACAAAACAAAAATATTTTTAAAAGGATGATTTTCGTATGCCTTTGTATCTTTTCAGCTTTCTTGGCTTTGGGAGGGGGGGGGGAGGATTTTCAATTCGGAAATATTTCTTAGTTCTATTGTAAGAACATTATATTTGTACATTTCCTAGGTGTTAGAACCTTATGTCCGATATTTCAGAGGCGCTTATGGATCTGACTTTTTATTTATGGATGATAAAGCTCATCCGCATTTAGCACTCTTCATTGACGACTATCTTGAAAGTGAAGTTATTGAACGAATATAATATAACAAAAAAACTAAGAAAAATATTTAAAATAAAAGATTTGAGTGGGGTTATATATATTTCACAAAAATAATTCAAATTTAATTAATCTTTCAATCTTTGCCTTCTAAAACCCTTCTAAAATTTATTAAACGATTATGTAACTCTTCTAATGTAGTTTCAAAAATTCACGAAACATGCTTTAGAAGATAAAATTTTCATAAATTCATAATGAAGTACATAAAAGGTTAACAAATCCGAAGCATCTATTACGTTATGCGTGGTTGTACATGAAAATGCATAAATAAGGAGGGATTGTAAAATATACTTATTCTAAAGTCGGCTAAAAATATGAGCACATTCTTATGTTTAAACTGCTTAATGAAGAAGAAGAAAAACTAAACGGGAATGAATTTCATCGTAATTCTTCAGAATTAGACATTCATAATTTCATTTATAGTATTGAAGAATTGATGCTAACTGTTTATGTTTTTTTTTTTTTTTATCTTGAAACATTTTCATTCATTTTTGATGTTCACTGTAAAAAAAAAAGTCAGATATTTCTTAATCTAGGAAAATATAATATATCCACTAACGAAAATATTTAATCACCACTTCCGAGTTACCCAAGATACCGAAAGGCATTCTTTATCTTTAGAAACCACGGAAACTAATATATTTTCGAGATTTAAAAAAGCATTTATATAAAAAAAAGATTCTTTGTTTTCTACCACTGATTTTCAGAAACGTTTCTGAGTAGATTTTATAGTGTATTAATCAGTATTCTCAAACCAGAATATAGGTTTTTAGAATGCTAGTCATTCTCAAGTAAATATTTTCATGTTCAACAAACATGTTTTACCAAAAAAATATTAAAAATTAATAGCGTTAACATACCAATAAAATAACCGCTACTTTGTTAATCTTGCATTTATAAATGCAATTACTCAGCTAAAAATACTTTAATTGAGTCTAAATAGCATTATAAAATCCGGTATTACGGTTTGAAAAAACTGATTCATACGCTATGAAAAATACACGGGAACGTTTCCGAAATTCTATGGCAGCAAAAGAAACTTTTTTTTTAAATTAATTATTCTTAAAATCTCAAAAATATATAAGTTTCTGAGGTGTCTAACGATAAGAAAAAGTTTTCCGGAATTTTGGGTAACTTGAAAAAGGTTTACAGTACATATACATTTAACGTCTAAATTTAAAAACCATTAAAACATCAAATAAAATAAACTAAGACAGACTTGAGCCCAGTTAAAAAATAAAATTTATAAAGAATATACTTAAAAACAATTAAAAATACAATATGCAAACGTTTCGCCAAGCAACACGCAAGGCATCATCAGTACAAAAAATATCCATTGCATTTCAAACGACAGAACCAAATCAAGAACTGCTGTTCCATTTGGAACAACAGGAATTGTTGTTCCATAACATCAATTCCTGCAACAACTACCATGGTAGATTGCTCCTTGAGGCTTGGTTCACTGAATTGCGATCGCAGGCTTTGAATGATGCTCGTTCTGTCCCTAGTGAATATTGCTTGTTTTTAAAATAACTAACTTTAACTGTTCTTGATTTAGTTCTGTCGTTTGAAATGCAATGGATATTTTTTGTACTGATGATGCCTTGCGTGTCGCTTGGCGAAACGTTTACATATTGTATTTTTAATTGTTTTTAAGCATATTCTTTATAAATTTTATTTTTTAACTGTGCTCAAGTCTGTCTTAGTTTATTTTATTTGGTGTTTTAATTGAAAGAGATTATTTTATGTTTTTGCTCATGGTTATATTCCCGTAGATTAAGAAACATTAGTCTTTTTACAGAGCGAAAAATAAGCCCCACACTTAAAGAGCTTCTCTACCGCTGCAATAAGACGAAATTTAAATTACAGTTAGCTCAGATGTACTTAGCATATGTTAAGCAAAAAATTTCATTTTTAAAATTCGTCAAAAGGTTGAAGCGTAATATTAAAAAATTATTCATTAAGCTTAAACATTTGAATGTCTACTATTATTTCATATAAATGTTTGATATGCTTCCAATAAATGTTCTCTGATTCCATTAGCAACAACTATCGAAACATGCAGTTAATCTGACTAAATATCCAAAATACATAGCGATGAATGTTTTCTTTTTTTTGTCTGATACACTTACATTTATTCATGAATATTTGTATAAAATTCCTGTTTAACACATGATTAGCGCATCAAATGAATTTTCTGTAGTTTAAATTCCTTTTTATTCAGAGCAGAATAATGCACTTCATATCCCTCCTCTGAAGTAGGTAGCTTGTGCATTGCCCCTTTTACAAAATTTGATTTCGTATCATCCTGTGATTTTAAACATTTAACTAAGTTGTTTCTAAATAGTCGATAGTTTCAGGTTAAATGGTATAATAAAACTAAGTTATTCAAAACGGCACGTGTAATCAAAAATCAATACAAAAGCTTCTCTCCCTTGATTAAATCAATGAATAATTCAAAACATTTTTCTGAAAAGTTGAAAAGCGTCATTTCTAATGCAGCTGTAAATATTCGACGATACAGTCGTTGCTGTTTTTAAGCTTATAATATCATTGTTTTAATAAATTTATCATTGAATAAACACAATTTATTTTGTTATTTTGGTATCTAAGCATAGTATTTTCGAACAATTTTCACCAATAACGTTTCTCTAACATTGATCTTTTTTTCCCATGAATTGTTGTTATGTAAATAAGCAGGAACTGCTTTTTATATTGAAAGTAAGGGAGAAATATATGTATTACGTCCAGATCAAAATATATCTCATATTTCAATTGGATTCTAGTTAACAATCACTCCTTGTGGAAACTTACTGCAAGCATTAAAACCAAAACCAAAATTCTGCACTGAAGTTCTCAGCCAGTTTGACAGTGAACGGTATAGGCGAATATCCTAGTAGCACTATCCTCTCCCATTTAACAGACACTCAACAAGAGGAATTTACACACTACGGATTTTACGCACACATGTGTGGCACATATACTACTACCACTAAAAGCCGGATTTTCATTTGAGAAAATTTAGACTAATTTATTAATTGATTGTCGTGACAAGTTGAAGTAGAACTTAGTTCTTCATTAAAAAAACAGTTTTATTCATCTCATATACCACGAGATGAATTCCCTGCACGGAGAACTCTTGTAAGGTGATTTATTGTGGTTGAAATATACACTATATGGCCAAAAGGTGACCGGTCACTTGCGATTTTAGACGTTTTGTTAAACATCTAGAAAAAATACATGAGGAATTAACCTGAAACTGCAGGTGTGTAAACAGTATACTATAGGTTATATATTTCCGCGAAGATTTTTTTTCTTGAAACCCCATAGGGGACCGGCAACAAATTGAAAAAGAACGAATATCTTTTGGATAACCCTGTGAAAACTAATGTAGCAAAAGCGTTCAAACTCGAGATTTTTAATAAGTGGCTTATTGTAATATTTTGTGTTCATTTTTATGAGGATAGCATGTATACTCGTAGAGAAATTAAGGTTTTTATAAAAACTAGGGGATCATACCCGGGCTTCCCGGGTTAAAGAATATAGCTGAAAACATTTTTTTTTAAATGAAAACTAATAATTTTTTTATATGCAATAAATTTTTTAGATTGCCCACTTACATTAAAAAAGCATTTTTCATATGGAAAATACGAATTATACAATCAAAAATTTTTTTTGAAATTTATCAAAAGCGATATTTTCTTATTAGCCGCATGCTAAGAGTTATTTGACCAAGATTTTGATACTTATGGCGTCCTTTTATGTTCTGATAATTTCAGAGCTTGTACATGTCTGTTAAATTTGTGTTTTATTTATATTATTTTATTTATATTATTTTATTTATATATTCATAGGCAATTTTTTTTTTTTGTTACCGGATATTAGCCGTAAGAAAATGATGAACTCTTTATTTTGTTTTAAGGGCAAACGGATTAACCTTTCGTAATCGAGCTCCGCGCGATATAGATAAATTAAAAAAAAAATATTTCATGCTTTAAAATTGTTTTTAAAACCACAGACAATCAGTAAACTGAGATGAACTTTGCAAACAAATTCCATTTTAAAAAAAAAAAAGAAAAAAAAAAGCCTTATTTGGTGATCTAAATATTTAAATTGTACGATTACAAATATGTTAGATTTGTGTTTTTACAATATTATTCTTTTATTTGTTTATAAAAGAAGTATAAATTTCGTTAATTTGTCTTTCACAAATATGTTAGATTGATGGTTCCTTTAATATTATCCTTTTATTTGCTTATAAAGGAAGTATTAATTTCGTTATGCAAAAATAGTCAGAAACAAATGCTGAAAAATGTTTGTTTCTTTATGCGCAAAATGTTTATTATTATCATGTATTAAAACCGGCACGCAGTGATGGAAAATTGGCGCAGAGGAGGAGCTTATTGACACCGCTAATTTTTTATTGTATTATTCACCTTAATAAGAAGTCGGAAATTATGTCATTAGATAAGCCGCAAAATACTACTAAAATTTAGTGGTGTCGATAGACTCCGCCTCTGCGCCATTTTTCCAGCACTGGGCACGTGATAAGATAAACTTTAAAAAAATCATGCTTAAAAATTATTTTAGAAAATATAATACATCAGTCAATTAAGATACAGTTTTTAAACAAATTGCATTTGAAAGTAAATATTTTCCCTATGCGACGAAAATTGAAAATGTACGATGGTCAGAAGATTAAAAAATTGCAGTAGCGAAATTTTCAAGACTAAAATTTGATCGTGAAGTGTTGCTATTCGCAAAATGACGTCAGCATACGTTTGTTCTTTATAATATAGATAATTAATCAGTAAAATATAATAAAAATCAGTTATTAGGATGTGGTTATAAATTGAGGCTCTTATGCTTGGTATTCCGGTATGAAAAGCAGCAATTTTCACCTTCTCAAAATTTGCATACGCACTTCTCATATCCATATTCATCATTTTTTTAAAATGTGTATTTTGTTTGATCATTTAAAAATCATTTTAACTAAAAACTTGAAGTCACGATTGTCAGCAACAACTTTTATGTGAACAGACGCACCCTTTACTTGAGATTCTAATCTCAATTCCGGAGAGTAAAAATTTCCGTAATTTATGTTTTTTAGACGCATTTGTGTTAAAATGTTTAGTTTTATCTAAGAAAATGAACTTTCTTTTGTTTGAGTGAGAACTTTCTTTGAATGAGTTTTCTTTTGAATATGACTTCATTTTCACTTAAATAAGCATTTCGCCTAGTGTCTGAATCTTAGTATCAGTACACATGCAGAAGGAAAAACAATACAGAAAATCTATGAGGAAAAATGCGTGTTTTCAAAAGCAGTATGTCATTTTCCGTTATTGTGCCCCTAATATAATATTCTGCTCCTAAGGGGATTTTGCGACACTAAACCCTATACAACAATTTTTTACCAACAATTTTGAATTTTTGTCAGAAAATAGCATGAATAAAGACAAAAATACCTCATTATTTCTCTCTTGTCTGTAATAATGAAAGATATCTAATTTTCACCATTTTGAAGAAATTAGATAAAATGCTTTTAAAATTAAAATATAAAAGTGGGGATATTTAAAAAAAAAAAACAGATAGTGCGATCACATCTACAAATGAAGAGCTTTCAGTTTAAAAAAATATATTAGTAAAATTGGTTCAGCAGAAAGATCAGGGCAGATGATTAAAAAACACACTTGTGTTTTAAATATATAGATTATATAAAATTAAGAAAAATTAAATTAAGCAAATTATGTTATTTTGATAAAATTATAGTAGAATGTCTTAAGCAATAGCATTAAAATTTTATTATTCGATAGAATTTTGGACAAAAACTTCAGGAACATGATATTATTTTAAACCACGAATTATTTGTTTGCTTGTCTAATTCGGCGAAGCAAATCCATCCAGGCGAGAATCATCTATTTCTGTAATTTGAATCGCTATTATTTGCATGTCACCTCTCTTCTATAAAGACACTCTAAATTTTTGTAAACCATTGCGTTTTATCAGTGTGGGATTTCGATTACATTATTTTCAAAAGTGAAGCATTTTGACCTGTGAAGAATTTCAAAGCAGTTGGGCTGTGAACATGACGCACTTCTACAAAACACAATTCAGGTTTAACAATTAAAATACACGCTTTTTTATAAAATGACGTCATTTGCATCCGCTAACGCAATCCACTTTTACAATAAAGTCTTAAACTTCGTCTATAGAAAAGTATGCGGGGCTAACGAAAAAGACGGGCTACCGCGCTTCTCCAATTTAGAGCAGTCACGTGACGTTCCCGGTCTCAGCTGAGCTACGCAAATCAATTGACAAAATAGATTATTCTCCCGGCTTTAAATTACTATCTCATCTAAACCATTCTGTAATTCAATAAAATTCGTTATTTTATCAAGCAGCGGCAATCATGATATCAATCATCTTATAAAAATTCCAAAACACTAGCATAAATTTAAGTTTATTAAATAAAATCATTTGTAAACAGCTATAATGTTGTAAAAAGTGAAAAAGAATCAACTGAGTTTTTTATGGCCTATAAATAATTATTTTAAACAGGCCAAATTCACAAACCTATTTAAGAATAATTTAATTAATGCATACAATTTCAAAGCTGTAACACAATTTTAAGCTATTGAAAAAAATAAAGAAAATGATTGTCGAAAGAAAAGAGAAAAATAAGTGAGATTTTTTTTTTCAAACAGGATCTTTATTTACTAAATATTAATATATCCGCATGAACATGGTCACCAAAAACATATTTTACTTAATTTTTTTGTAAAAAGATTAAAATTTTGAAAAAAAAATTCTTCTAAATTATTTAAAATTTTGAAAACTTTAGTCTAAAAATAAATATTTAAAAATAATTAAACGTGTTTAATATTTACTTCTGGGTTGAATAGTTAAAAACAAAAATAAAACAATTTTCACACACAAAATACCTAAAAATTAAAAAAGAACGAAAATTTTTTCCAAGAGACCCCTGAATTATAATTGTAAAATCTTACGAACATTCGAAACCACTGGCATCATTTTAAGAATATCGAATAAAATAATTTATAAACAGACATAATGTTGTCAAAAGTAAAAAACTCAACTCAGCTTTTTATACTCTAGAAATAATTATTGTAAATAAACGTAAATTGAAGACTGACTATTTAAGAAAGATTTATTTAACATATAAAAATTTCAAAGCTTTAACACAAATTTATGTTATTAAAAAATGCAATTGTCAAAAACAGATAAAAAGTGAGAATTTTTTTTTTTCAAATGAGCATTTTATACTTTAAATATCAATATGTGTGCACGAAAATTATTCACGGTCATCATACACATATTCAATTTAATATATAATCTAAACAGCTTTGGTATAAAAATAAGTACTTAAAAATAATTTCATGTGTTCAAATACTTACTTCTGAGCATAAGAGTTAAAGACTAAAATAAAACAATTTTAGCACATTATAAACATCTAAAAATTAGAATCTTTTAACCAGAAGATTTCTCAAGCAGTAAAAGTATGGTTGTAAATTCTCATAAAAAGTTCAATCCCTAGCATCATTTTAAGTATATCAAACAAAATAATTTGTAAGGAGATAATAATGTAGTCAAAAATGGGGAAACAATCGACTGGACATTTTAATCCTATAAATAAACATTGTAAATACCGCAAAATTAAACACGAATACTTAATAATGATTTAAACAATTTCAAAGACATAAACATTTTAAATAAAAAAATAAAAATAAAAATTTCGAAGATGTAGTACACTTTTAAGTTATTGAAAAAAAAACAAGATCGTTAAAAGAAAAGAGAAAATAAAAGTTTTTACTTTTTTAAAATCCAAACAGGATATTTATACACTAAATATTAATATTTATTCATGAAAATTATACATGATCGTCAGATACATATTTTATTTATTACATAAAATTTTAAAAACTTTAATACAAAACTATGTATTTAAAAAATGTGCTCGATATTTATTTTTCAGCATAATAGTTAAAAACGGAAGTAAAACAATTTTAGCACACAAGAATATCTAAAAATTAATATTCTCGCATCGAAATTTTTTCCCAAGCCGTAGAATTATGATTCTCAGATCTTATAAAAAATTTCAAAACACTGACATAATTTTATTTATATTAAGTAAAATAATTTGTAACTATAGGTATAAGTTATCAAAAGTGAAAAAAAAGGACTGAGCTAATTGTCAGCTAGAAATCATTGTAAACACACCATAGACTACTTAAGAATGATTTTTTATCACATAAACATTTTACAGCTGTAGAAAATTTTTAAGTTATTGGGAAAATTACACCAGAATCGTATATTATTATCTACTAAAACATTTGCTAGATCTTCTAGATTACAATTTTACCGAGCTACGAACTACTTTATTGCAAAAATAAAAGTTATCGGCAATGTGCTTGTGAACTAAACAAATTCACTAGAAAGAAAGCTTTACCAGGAGAATTTATATAATTTAGAGTTAATAAATACTTAATTTAGATTTCATCTTTTGTTACAAAATTTAATATTTTAACAGAAGGTTGCAGAACGTAAAAAATCCTTGTATTTACCCCTGAAGAAAACAAAAATCTCATCTACATAAAACCTTCTTGAAAGGAAAAATAAATAAATAAATAAATTGCAAATAAATAAATGAAAATAACATTCATTCGATGAACACATAAAAAATATATGAATCATTTAATGAAACCAAAACGTAAAAACACCACAGGGTAATATCACGAGCTTAATGTTCAGGCAAATAATATTGATGTAATTAATGATTATTGAATGTTATTAATGTTTTTTTCTTTTCCTGCTTATATTGAAAATGAAAAACATTTAGTATAAATAGTGCATGTAAAGATTAATTCATTTAAAATAAATTATGTTTACCTAAAGAATACAAAATAAACAATCATATGAATACATCAGACATCAATCACACTAAAACAGTAAAATGGATTACTTACATTCGACAGATTAGCATAATGATGTATCCACGCTCTCGTCGTATTACAAATGGATTAAAAATAGTGAAGTAATGTCAATTTGACAAAATTAAAATAACTTATTCACAACAAAAAGTGTATTTACAGGACTTAAAACAAAGTAGTAGAATTCCCTTTATTAAAAGCTGCGCGTTGTAATTGGTTAAGACCGCGACTGTCACGTGACTTTCAACTGCGGGAGCCCTCTACGTTAGCCCCGAAAAGTATGCATATGACGTCATTATCACGGAATAACAGACAATATTCTTGACATAGCCCATATTTTAATTTCAACTTTTTTTTTCAGGTTTTATGACAAAATGGCAACAAAAAGATACAATATCTCCTATTTTCGGCTATTTTCCGTTTACTTTCAATAGAAATGGGGTACTTTTGTTGCCACGATAGGAAAAATGGTTAAAAACTACAAAAAAAAAAAAAAAAAATATCTCAAACATAAATTGAGATACAAAATTCAAACAAATTGCATTTAAAAGAGCATTTTTTTTCCTCATACGACGGTGTAAAAATTTAAAATGTGCGATGTTTAGAAGTTTCAAAATTTGCAGTAGAGAAAATTGCAAAACCGAAATTTTATTTCAAAATTCAAAGTGTTGCCATTCGCAAAATGACGTATGCGTTACGCACAGATATGTTTGTCCTTTATAATATAGACAGTCCAAATTTCGCAAGCTTTTTGCTTATAATTTGCAGAGTTCTTCATATAAAAAAAAAAGTTATTTTCTTAAAATATAACAAACAACATTGTACACAATACTCTGCAATCAGAATTTAAAAAATAATAAAAATTGGATGATAATTGAGCAGGTTTACAAAAAAATGTTTCACTGCGAATGCGCGAATGCAATAAAAATATAATATGCATAATGTATTAGCTAAGTATATAGAGCAATTTTTGTGAAAATCTCAAAATCATAGCTTGAAAATTCTGAAAATTATTGTCGATAAAATAAGCTCGAAATCCGTTGTTCCCAAAAAGAAGCAAAAATATGAGGGGTTGTATCAAATATCTGCTGATTAGTGCCAAGATAGCGTACACAATATTGCACGTACTACTATATTTGCATACAACCCCTCATCTTTTTGCTTCCTTTTCGGAACAACGGATTTTGAGCTTATTCTATCGACGATAATTTTCAGAATTTTCAAGCTATGATTTTGAGCCTTTCACAACAGTTGCTCTATGTACTTAGCTAATACATTATCTACATTATATTTTGATTGCATTCGCGCATGCGCAGTGAAACATGTTTTAGTATACCAGCTCATTTTTCATCCAATTTTTATTATTTTTTAATGCTGATTGCAGAATATTGTGCGCAATGTTATTTGTGATATTTTCTGAAAAGAACTTTTTTTTATATTAAGAACTCTGTAAATTATAAGCAAAAAACTTGGAGAAATTTGGGACTGTTTTTATAAAAGCCTTAATTTCTCTACAAGTATATATGCTATCAAAGCACTGGGCATAAAAAGGAACACAGTATACTACAACCCAGCAAAGAAAGAAATAGTGGGCCACCAGCTGGAAAAAAAGATGGCAGCCAGCAGTGCCATCAGCGGTAAAGTGCAATGGTGCCATTACTTAAACCAATACAAAAATGTCCGTGCGGAATGTAGCTGGCCCATCAGAGATGGCCAACAGCGGGCCAGCATTGGTATGCCATCACATTACTTCAATCCGGCACTTTTCCTGCAGTGCTAGCACCTATCCTACTGCTATTCCTTTGCTGGCCCAGCACTTTCCCTTACAAAAATTTCTCATAGAATTCGATAAAAAACTTATAGAAATATTATTATTGAATAATGGCCCTTTTTTATGAGCTAGTTTTACTATCAGCTTGATGATAAATTATTCTACTATTTTCAAAATCTATCTGTAAAGGTTCTTTGCTGCAGAATTAGGCCAAAGCTGTAGTTCTCTTGTTGTATTTGATGCCTGCTATAGATTCTTTGAGTCTAATTTTAAGTTTTCTGCTTGTCATACTTATATAAAATTGCATTGTTTCATCTTTACTCCTGATAATTGGTTTGATTCAATTGGATCTATTTTCTTACATACTATATTTTTTAATTTTATGAAAGCTTTAGTCATTTTTAAGACTAATAATGACTAAAGCCTTTTTTTACTAAAGCAGGCGTAACTTATACATTTTTAAACAGACAAATGTTTCTTAACCTTCAAAAATATAACAGAACAGCGGAGGAAAATACAATATATCTTCTTCCAAGTTACCCACGATTCCGAAAAACGTTCCTTTAACTTTAGAATCCTCAGAAACTAATCTTTTTCGAGATTTAAAGAAGCATTTATAGAAACAATGTTTCTTTTGCTGCAACTGATTTTCGGAAACGTTTCAGAGTATCTTTTAAAGTATATGAATTACTTTTTTCAAATCGGAATATAGGTTTTTCAGATGCTATTAATTCTCAAGTAAATATTTTCAGCAGCGTAAATGAATTTATGCATGCGGAAGTAATAAAACAATATTAATTTTAATGCTGATATTACATGTTTGTTTGTTAAACATTCTGACATTGAAACATCCGAAAATCTATTATTTTCGGTTGAGATAACAGATTAACCCATTTGTGCCTGAATTTTTATTTTCTCATATTTGTTTGTAAAATCTCTTTAAAATGTTGTAAAATGAACTGGAAAAATACTGAAAAAAATTACCCTAAAATTTTTTTGTATTTATTTGATGAAGTGTAAACGTACTAAATATGGGAATATGCATAATATTTGTAATAATATAATAGGCATAATTATATGTTTTGTCTATATTTATATAAAATAAATGTATATTATATACTATAATTTGTATTTTTATGAATTACTGAAAAAATATAGATATTTCTTTACAGAGACTAATAACATTATAAGTATTAGTAATAGTAAACTAAGAATAATTGTATTTGAAGCTTAAAAACAATTTGTTTCATAATCATCTTGAAAAGAACTTTCCGTCAATAACTGTCCCCTAAATGGATAATAAAAATAGGTACACATTCGTGCCTAGCGTCCTATATTTTGTACGTCACAAAAATGCATAAAAAATAGGTTTGAACACATAATTTCATAATTAAAAAAAAATTGTATTTCAATGAAGTCTACAAGCTACAATTATGACTTATTTATTTAGATAATTGGTAGAAAACACAAAAATAAACTTACTTTTTACGTTTCGCCATCTTAAAAATGAAAAATCTATAAACTCCGAAAAAAAGCCTTTATTTTAAGCAAATAAATATCCATCTTTCGGTAACAGATATAGATTTATAGATAATCCTTACATACAATTTTCAAGTTACAAAGAAGAAGGAAAATTCTACAAACTTATTAAAATTCGAAGCATCCCAAAAATGGGACACTAGACATAAATGGGTTAATATACTGTAAAAACTACTCAGAAACGTTTGCGAAATTTACGGCTGCAAAACAAACATTATTTTTATAAATGTTTTTTTAAATCTCAAAAATCTCTTGGTTTCTGAGGTTTCTAAACATATTCGAAATCGTGGATAACCCTGAAGAGATTATGTGAAATTTTCATTAGTTGTAATACTACTTTTTGTATGTAAAGAAACTTTAATCTTTTTCTTTACAGGGTAAAAAACATTTTAAATAAGAGTTTTATCTTTTTTAGAATCCCAATGAAGAACATTCTACAAATTAGCAATTGCAACCATATTAAAAAGTTAGATTGCAAACGGCACAGAAGCAGATAATTAACCTAAAATATTCTCCCATTGCGTTTTAAAAGAATAAAAATTATAGAACTAGTTAAAAAAAATGAACCTAGCCAGATATTGTATTTTGAATTTTGACATTCATGAGTAATTAAACAACGTAATTATTGCATCATCTAATTTAAATTTATATTCATATTAACATACTTTGATAAAAAAAATAGTTAATATAGTATTTATCAAATAATATTATAAGACAAAACGTAATATTTCAAATTGATTTAAACATGAACTATATTATATAAACTTTAAAAAATTCACTGTATAACTTAAAAGGTGAATAAAATAATGAAAGGATGTTACAAGCAAAAAATATTCATTTTATTTAAAACCTCTTCTTTTCCAAGCTTTTCTTCAGAGAATATTTTAATAACTAATTGCTGTTTACCTATACAAATACGTCACTTCATTTTGAAAATGAGTGAGGCAATAATTATTAGAGTTGAAAGTAGAAGTAGCAGTTTCTTGGACTGAACTTAATTAGAGAAAATATATACTATTATTAACTGCAGTTCCATTTATTTTATTACATCACTCTGATCTCATACGTCACTTTCCTTTTTAAATGCGTAGTTGGACAGTCGAAGTAGCAGTGTTTCAGATTAAATTTGGATAGAAGAAAATATTTAACTGCCGAACCATAAACTTTAATACTCAATTTTCTCAAATTAATTATACTGTATAAATAAATAATATTTATCTTCATATACTATTATTCAAAAGTTGTAACGTAATATTATTTAGAAATATAAAGGATTATTCCTTCAAAATTTAAAGGAGCGAAGTAACTTTTCTCGCAATTTACAAAATAAACAAACACGAATTCACTTTCCTCCGAAATTTTTGGTTCTAATAATGTATTTATTTTACGAAGACTGTTGACCGTACGGATTTAAAGTGAAAATAGCCGAGCATCTGAACAACTTGAAAGAGGCCTTTTAAGAAGCATTTTGCGCTAACCTCATCAGAATCTTCAATTTACGGAAAATAGACTCTTGACTTGAAACTCTCTCTTTTCAGAAATGCAGTGGAATTATTTGATTATGCTATTCTTCCCAGTGTGTCTTGTTTTCCTACTTTCTCCCGTTATCAGAATTCGTATTAAGTTAAATATGAGAAATAATTAATTCGCTGGGGAAAGGAATGTAATTTTCGTATTGTCAAAAGAGAAAAATAAATAGACATTACATTTTGAGTTTTAAAAATTAAAGCTTGTTGAATAGAGTAATGTCTTTTAAATTCTTTAAGCTTGGTTCAATTTAAAATGAAGAATCGACCATAATGGTGCTAACGTATAAAAAAGACTTGTAATTTAATTTTATGAAATTAAGATACTTTATAAAAGCTCAATATACAAAAAATACAAATGTTTTTTAATGAAATATAATATAACCACAAACGAAAATATACGATGGTGGTTCAATAATTACTGTCCTGAGTGTGTATAAAATATTTGTACTGCGATGGTTGATGTAGAATATTGAAGCCTAATGTCTTAGACGCCTATATGCTCAATTTGAGAACTGTAGCGGCTATATTAACTTTTTTTTTTGTTTCGTTTTGGTGCGAGAGGTCGTATCTAGCTTGAAAGGAAGGGTTGGGAGGTTGACAGTGAATGAGGCGTGGCTATTGTCGTTTGGACTCGGGATCATAGTGATGTAGCCACCTCTCATCCACTGTCACAAATCTATAGCAGAACTGTTTCAGGTCTGTCTCCATAAGCTCCAAATGAGCCTTTCTCCTCCAACTCCTCCCAGAGCCCGATTAAGGTTATCGGGGCCCCAATGCCCAGCACATTTTCTGGGTCCCCTCACACCAAAATAGAAGCCAGATTTTTTTCACCGGAAGTTTTCGAGGGGTTATTAGATTATCATACGGATGCCAAGTTAACCAAAATATAGTTTTTGAGAAAATAATTGCAGGAAACTGTAATTTTAGGAATTTTTTTCCAAATCATTTTTTTAAATTTGGGCCACTAGGGGCCCCTTTCAGCAGAGGGCCCAAGTCCACGGCCTAGTTGGCCTGTGCGATAATCAGGCCCGGACTCCTCCCCCTTTCAAGCTAGGTACGACCTCTCACACCTAAAACGAAAAACAATATGTTAATAAAGCAGCTACGGTTCTGAAATTGATCATATAGGCATCTAAGACATTAGGCTTCAATATTCTACATCAACCATCGCAGTACAAATATTTTATACACACTCGGGACAATAATTATTGAACCACCCTCGTATAGTAATCTCTTCCGAGTTATCCACGATCCCGAAAAGCGTTCTTTATCGTTAGAAATCTCAGAAACGAATATATTTTCGGTCCATAACCAAAGTTTCTTTTGTTGGCTCTTGTTTTCGGAAACGTTTCCGAGTTGTTTTTATAGCGTATTAATCAATTTTCGAAACTCAGAATTCAGGTTTTTCGGATACTATCCATCCTCAAGTAAACATTTTCATGTTCAACATTAACATTAAAATTAAAATTATCTTTTTGCACTTGCATGTGTAAATTTAGTTACGCAGCTGCAAAACTTCAATTGAGATTCTTAACTTCCTAAAAACCGATATACCGCGTTAAGAAACTGATTAATACACTATAAAAAGTACTCGGAAACATTTGCGAAAACCAGTGGCAGCAAAAGAAACATTGTTTTCATAAAATTTCACTTAAATTTCGAAAATATATCGGTTTCTGTGGTTTCTGAAGATTAAGGACGCTTTCTGAATAGTGGATAAATTATTGTATATTTTCGAATGGTTCTATTATATTTTCGAAGATTCAAAAACATTTGCCATTTTTATGGCGCATTTGTATGTTCATATTTCTTCTGAATAGAAGATAATAAAGTAGTAGTAAGCTGTGAATAAAAAAAAATATTCAATAATGTCAAAGAAAAATAAACGAAAATTGCAATGAAGTTTCGAAAACGAAGTCGGTAAAAAAAATTAACCTTCTCACCGCCGTGAACTGATATATGCGTTCACTAAACTGTAGGTTTCACGGCAATAAAAGCATTTTTTAAATCAATATATTTCTATATATATAATCCAGTTTTGAAAGATTAAGTTATGATTAATAATCTCAAGCGTTACAGTCCTATACATAATTAAATTTTTATATCACACTGAAATAATTATCTTTCTTCAGCGTTTTAAAAAAAAAATTACAGAGAAAAAAACATTACAAGTTTGACCTTTTGCTCGGCGGTCAGGAAATTTATATTCGATTAATGATTACACACTTATGTTTTGTAAGAGAATAATAAAAAACAAATACAGCAATAGATGACAAAATCATTTTCTGTTTGACTATTCAGTTGGAAAATCCGCCTTTGACAATTTTTTTAACTGTTTTCCGAGAGAGAAAACTTCTTCAAAGAATTCTGCTCTTGGACAGGGTTTAATTTCTCACAAAAATATGCCGGAGCCCTAATATTCTGCGGTACTGCCCGTACTAACAACTGTACCGTTCCCCCTCCACCACCTCCCCTGTCACTTCAGTCTGCATATTTTTATTTAATACTGCATATTTTTATTTCATTTATTTAAAATTTAAAGCATTCTTTTTTTCAAAATAAAAATTTTAAATATATCTATCGACATACTTTTAGTTGTCAAGTATTCTTCATTTTAGTTATTACTCCTTCCGAACAGTAATCTTTGCCTAATTTTAATGTTAATTAATTGCAGATTTCTGCGATAAAAGGTAAGGATTATTATTAGAAATAGAGTTAACATAAAAAAAGGATAGTTCGCAGCTATGCATTTTTTATGAAAAAAATGAATGAAATTTACAGAAATTAATATTTCTATGCTACGCTGAAGGCAATATTTTTCAATTTCCTATGAAAGACGCAAATCTTAAACTACAACCGATTCCTTCCGCATAACAATCTTTTGTGGCGAGTCCCTGAAAATCAGATTAAATTAAAAATTTGATGCCGTTATCGGAAAAATTCGAGACTTTTATGGAAAAGGAGTAAACACTGCTCGATTGCTTTCAATCAGAATAACAGTATACGGTAATTATATATCTACTTACACATGCAATTGACTTCATAAATGTGCAGAGCAGAGCCTCAGCATGGGCAGCTTTCACGATACAAGATAAAGAGAAAAATCACTAACGTGATTTTTATACTCTTAATTAATAGAAGACAAAAAAACTCAAGCTGATGCTCGTTGGCTAGAAACAGAAAATATTATTTTCATGTTAGACATCTAAATAAAAAATAAAATAAAACAGCCAATTAAAAATTATCCTACTGTCACAAAAGAAACTCGAACTGAAAGCAAATTCATTGTTCAGTCTCTTGAGAGGCCGTTTTCAACATGTCGCCTCCATCGATGCCATAAATTTGCAAATATCACTAGAATAGAAAAACCCGAATTCTGTTTCTCATCATTCTGATCAAAATAGCATTAAAATGATTTGAAATAGAATCTAATACGTCATTTTAAAGGAGGAAAAGTTTTTTTTTTTTTTCCATACATGAATAAATAAAATTTTGAATGTAAGACACATTGAGCTTGAGCCAGTCCAAGCCCATAAACTGATGTAAAAATTGAGACCGTTTCATCTCCATCTCCTACGTGTGAGACACGTTACGTCACATATAAGCGTTTTGATAAAAAAGAACGCAAAAGCTTGGAGATGGGAAGGAAAGAAAAGCGTAATTTAGGCTTTGGTTTTTCGGAAACGCTATTGCACTGGGCGCCAGGTCCTATAATTATGAGCTCCGGTGAATTACGACCAATATTTAAATATTTACTAAAAACAGAGACGTACCGGAGCTGGGCACCGGTGGGCTCCGGCGCAAATTAAGCCCTGTATCTTGGATCTAAAAAACATAGCCAATTTTTTTCTTACTAGAAAGTTACAAAAAGAAAATCATGCTTTCAACACTAAGTGAAAAATTTGTATTAATGTATCGAAATTAAAATTTTATAAGCCATTATTTAATATGTATTAATGGTAACTTTTTATTGTACTCAAACAAAAAGTTTCTTATTCTAGTAAAATATGATATAATCACGAACAAAAGTATACAGTAACCTTTTCCGAGTTATTCAATTTAGAAATTTATATTTATCAACCTTAGAAATCAGTATGTTTTCGCGATTTAAATAAACATTTTAGAAAGAAATTTGGCTTTGCTGCCACTGATTGCCACAGAAACGATTCGTAATAGTTTTTATGGTGTATTAATCAGTTTTCATAACCTGGAATTCAGGTTTATAGGATGTTATTAATTCTCAATTAAGCACCTTCATGTTCAACAAACACATTTTACACACAAACATGATAAATTAACAGCATTAGCATTAACTTTAAAATTAATATTATTTTGCTACTGTTCTTAATCCAACTATGCAGCTGAAAATATTTAATCCTGAGTGCGCAGCTTTGCATATATGCAAAAAACACTGTTTTGAATTTAATAGATTTTTTTATTCGTATATACCTAATTTACATCAGAAAATTAAAATGGCAATATTTGCTTTAATTAATAGCACACATTCCGTATTTAAATAAAGCTAAATTAACCATTGAAACTTTCTGGAGTAAAGTCAGATTCTCTGAACTACGTAATTTCTAGAACGTATTCTATCATGGGAATTAAAGGGTTAAAAGTTAAGTTTTATAAAATAAATAATTTTACAAAATAAAGTATTTGGAGACATACTTATTAAAATATTTATTAATTAGCAATATTTTAGCGTGAAACAACCACACGACAGTAGTTTTTACTTATATTGCAGATGTGCAACAGACGAAAAGATTGACATATTTCATGAAAAATGTATCTCAGATTTTTTTCATTATTTTTCCCGTGCAATATACCTTTCAGAGAATCCTATATAATCTTTTCGAAACAAAATAAAAAAGTCGCGCATTTAAGGGTTAACATTTGATAGCACCCTAAATAGCAATATTCCGGTTTTAGAAAACTGATTAACGCACAAAAAAAATTATTTGGAACGTTTCCGAAAATCACTGTTGCAAAAGAAACTTTGTTTTTATTGTTCTTTAAAATTTAATTTTTAGCACGCTGAGAGCAACGCCAGTCACTGGTGATTGACGCTAAAGACTGACTTTACAAAGACAATAATGGTATTTAACTTAGTTTGTAAACAGTAATTTACAATGCCTTTTTATTAGGATTTTTCTGTAGAATATAAAAATATCAAGTTTTCGAATCATACCCTTAAATTAAACATATTACAAATTTGATTTCTCCCCAAAAAATGATGATTTTCTCTGGAATTGCCCTAAATGTAGTATTTTTAAAAGAGCAACATGATTTGTTCTTAAGGGAAGACAAGACTGGGTGCAATCCTATGGAAAATATGCCAGCCTTAAGACCCGTTTCATCGGAAACTACCCGACTGATTTTAGCGAAATTTGAAATCCATATTCACTGGATTATACTCAATATTTATTACCAGACATTTTTTTTCTGCGACGAAAACTTTTTATTTTAGAGCCACCAATCATGTGAATATTGTCAATATCAATTGTCAAATGTCAATGTCAAATGTCAATTTTTCAGAAATTTTCCATTTTTCAGAAATTTTTTTCTGAAACTAATTAAAGTTCTTTAAAGCTGTTTTTAATACATGATCTTATATTTATGCTCTACCAACAAAACAAATTATCAAAATCGTTCGCGTACTTTATGAGATAATGGGATTTTTACCTGAAAAGTACAATTTTTCAGGAGGCACAGAAAACTTAGACTTTTCTAACTTGTGTGCAGTTCTTGCACAATTGCACAATTTTATCAAACACATGAATTAAAGAACAGTAGAATATCTTTTATCCGAAACTCTTTTAACCGAAACTCTCAGTTAACCGAAATCCATTTTGAAAGCTTTTTTTTTTTTTTAACGATCACATTCTTTGTGTGCAATATTCTTTTTGAAAGATTTTTTTTTTAACTATCACATTCAATGTGTGCAAGCTGTCCTTTCCGAACTACGAGTACATATAAATATTTCCCATCCTATTTCTTAGAGTTCCTTTGAATTTAACTTGAGCACCCGTATACTGCGGAGTGGAACGAAGAAAGAAAACGAACAAATTAGCGATTCTCAAGCTTTTGAATATTTTCAAAAGGTTTGGCTTGGCTGGACCAGCAGAAAGACTGCGATACTGGTGAACTAATAATATTAAAAACTCCGTGATAGAGATTTAAAGCAAAGGCAATCGAAACTGCGACAAACAAAACATTTTTTCTCTAATCCTTGTGATAGGGGAGACCGGGGCTAGTAGGCGCAGCTTTTTGTAATTAATTTTTATTATTTTTTTGTTTTTGTTTTTTAACAAACTTTAACTGCACTTTTGAAGAACAGACATTTGGCTATAAATACCCGGAGTTTTGAGTTTGTAGCTTTTGCAGTTTATGTTTAGTGGAAGCCTAAAGTAAAAGGAAAATTGTGCGCATTTTGTTAAATTTTATTGGTATCCGATATCCGTACAAGTTGGCAGCTATGCCAATGGATTCAGGAAGTTCAAAGAACTTTTCAAGGCAATAAAACAAAAATCAATTTTTTTCAAAAAATTTCACTCATGTCTCCTTTTAATCCATTTTAAATCTATTT
Organism: Maratus speciosus; assembly: GCA_963932465.1. Taxonomy (NCBI): domain Eukaryota; kingdom Metazoa; phylum Arthropoda; class Arachnida; order Araneae; family Salticidae; genus Maratus; species Maratus speciosus. Next base: position 325,542,823 of record OZ010800.1, on the reverse strand, counting down.
TAAACGTCCAATGTGTTTCTCCTCCAGTCAAAAATACTTTATGCATGAGAGGTTAAAAAAAAACACTCAGGTGAAATTATCACATCTGTACATTTATATTATCTTCATTGATGAATTAGAAACAAATGCCACTTTATTCGCAACAGATTCGGCGTCACAAGTAGAACGAAATGTGTGAGCTTTGCCAAGAGAATTTGCACTGCATCCAATAAAGACATTTGTTTCTGACAGTTGAAAAATTAGCTCAAATTATTTTCAAAGATATTCAATGGCACAATGACAGCATGCAAGAAAATAAACCAGAAGCAAGTCCGACAATTTTCATTCAGTCGTGAGACATTTCGATAAATTTAATTTCAAAATAAACATTTCATGAAGTACAATCAGGCAAGAACAAAATTTTCACGCAGTGGAAATTCAAGCGGACCCGTAACAGTTATTTACTTTGAAGAATATTATTTCAGAGTTTCAAAAATATTCTTTTGGATTTGGAAAAAATATCTACAATAATAAAGATAGAAGTTTGTCTGTGTGTGTGTGTTGTGTTCTGAAGAGATTGCTGCGTTTACAGTTACAAGATTTGGCAAGTCCTTATGTCAGTAGTTTTGCATCTCGAAGCAGGTTTTTGGATTTTTTGATTAGATTTTTTTAATTTAATTTTTTATATGATTTTTTGCATTTTTTTTTTTATATTTCGCAATGAATTTTTTCACATAAGTAAAACGAATCCGGTTTCAATCTTTTAGTCTGATGTAGTAAATTTTATGGTATTTTCGATAAAGTTTATTCTGAATTAGCACAACAATTTTTTAATATATCACGAATTTTTTAAAGCAATTTTTAGCGTTTTTAACGGAGATTTTTTGACATTCGAAAAAAATTGCTGTTGCAATGTTTTAGCCGACTGTAAGTAAATTTTGTCTTCTCCAGTTTTATTATTTTTTTGTGAATTTTTAATGTAATTGTTAGCAGTCTGTTGCGTTTTGTTTCAATTATTTACATATTAGTAAAAATAATTAAGTTTCAGTATTTTAACCCATTATAGTAAATGTGGTCATCTTTTTAATAAAGTTTATTAGAATTTCGTTCGGCAAAAACTAAAAATATCTGCTTATATCGGGTACTTTTCTGGTTCTAACAATATCTTTGAAGCAAAAAAATAATAATAATACTTACCATTTCAAAAAAAAAAAAAAAAAAAAAAATGATCATTCAATTGATTAATCATAAAATTACTCATTTGCCAGAGTTCATTTTCCTTTGGGTGAGCACCTTTGAAGGTACAGTTTGAGAGAATTCTGCTTTGGATGTTCTTTTGCTCTTACCGTAGCGTATGTATCACATCACTTCCGGGGTACATTGCAGAAAGCAGTTCGACCCCCAGTTTTAGGTAGGTTTGGGCGGATTTTCATTTAAAAATGTAAAACCATCAAGTTCGAAGATGTACGTTGCCGAAGGCAGTCGGGTCCCCGACATTAAATTCGTTTGCTAAAATTTTCATTTAAAATATAAAATCAAAACAGACCGGATCGTGCGTAGTACTTACGGTTGACGCTGCTAAAGGCTGTGGGGAGCACCAAACTCCAGGTGGTTTTGGATGGGTTTTCGTTGAAAAATATAAAATAATACAAATTCGATGTTCGCTTACAAAAACAGACAGAAACGTTCGGAGGACGCCCTGTGTACCATGCCAAAGAGAGTGGGGACATCAACTCTAGGTACGTTTGGATTTATTTGTGTTTAAAAATGTCAAATGATTCAAAACTAATTTTAGGTATATTTAAGGTTACTATCACGGTTTCTTGCGTCTTCGGACGGGTCAGCTAGTACATAAATAAAAAAAACTTAGGATCAGAGACCAACAATCTAATGGAAAACTCGGTTAGAGGAAAGGAGACTTTAACTTAAAAAAAAATTATTTTGACAGTGTCAATATTTTTTTCGGGGGGGGGGGGGGGTGTAAAAGGAAATAAACTTAAAGCGACCTTTAAACGAAGCTTACTCAGACTGCAATAAAAATTCCACGCAGATTAAAATCATCGCAAGCAATCATTTACACAGAAAAAAATAATGGTTTTCGAGGAAAACAGAAAGGAATACAGGTTGTCTTGAAACGGCTGAAGCACGCTTTAATTTTTACCTGTTGGAGGTAAGTTGTTGATATCTGTTGGAGATTACAAAAACTTTCAACATAAACTGGTAAATAGGATTATGTCAATGAAATAGTTTTCCCATAAATTTAAAAAAGTTACAACTGTAAGATTTTTATAGGATCATTTTCTGCCCACGAAAAAAGAAAGTTGTCAATTAGAATTTTTTTGCTTTCCTTGAAAGACCGTTATAACAAAATATTACATATCTGTATCTTAAAAACTAACTCAATTATAATGAATGGTAACAAATAATTTACACCACTTTTCCATGCTTTAAAAATTTTATTTCATGAGGAACTGGGACCATATATAAAGTGACGATGGCATTCTGTAGATCAAAAATATGTAAACAAATGTAAAAAAATAACAACAGAAAGACATCTAAATAAAATATTAAAGCTATTACGTAAAGCGATAAATGCATAAAAATCTAAAAACATAAATAAACAAGAACTAAAAATAATGCATCAAGGCATAGAATATAAAACACCTTCCAATTTTATCAGAATATTGTTAAGAAATTTCTTTTTATAAAATGAAATGAGACACCTAAAAAAATATTTAAAACACACAGACACAGCGCAGTAAAACTGCATTTTTAGAAATTACTGCCCATAGCTAAAAATGTGCTCGAATTTTTTCATACAGCCCGGTATATGATCGCTACAAGTCGTAATAGACTAAAAATTAGTTAAGTTTTAAAATGCATTATCAGCTGAAACGCACATCGAGCAGTTATCACTCATAGTCAGTCCTTTAACCGGATTCTTTTGCGTATCCCTGTAAATGAATGACTAAAAAACAGTAATTCTGCTTTTTCAGAAATTAGTGTCGCCCCTGATGAAAAAAAAAATATGTATATAAATATAGATAGTGCAAAACATATTTCAGTTTTAACACTTAAAAGACACGCTTTTATTTTATATAAAATGACGTCATTCGCATCCGCTGAAGAATTCCCATTTACGATCCAGCCTTAAACAACATCTACAGTAAAGTATGCCTAGGACGTCACTATCGCAGAATAATGCACAAATCCAGCAAAAAGTGATGTCGTCAATCCAGAAAATAGACAAAAAATCGGGCATCTAATGATTCATCAGCCTTCCTTTGATTGTAGTATTAATATGGATACAGAAAATTAAATGTAGTTTATAATAGCTCCATTTTTTATCAGAAATCATTCATTTATATATATTTTTTAAATAGCACGTATTTTAATTAGATTTTTTTTTCAATTGTTACGGGAAAATGACAACAAAAAGATATAATTACTATTTTCCAACTATTTTTCCTTTACTTTCTACAGAAATGGAGTACTTCAGCTGCCAACATTAAACAAATAGCACTAAAAAATACAAAAGAATATCTTAAAAATAAATTTAGATGCAGTATAAATTGCATTTAAAGGTAGTTTTTTCTTTATACGACGGTATAAAAATTAAAAATGTGCGATGCTTAGAAGTTTAAATACAATGATAAATCTGCTTTGCTTTACGGCTGGCTTATATAACGTAACGTTATTTTTTAGAGACGACATTTTAACTGCTGACCGAAAGAAATAGCATATCGGGGGCTGATAAATTATACGCACTCAGTAATCTATAGAAAACATGTTATAGCGAACCTCATTAATGTATATCCATTTCATTATGCTTGAAATAGTGAAATATCATTAAATACACAGCAAACAATTTTCCCCCATAGATCATAATGTAATGGAAATATCTTGCGCGTCCCTGTAAACGAACTATAAATGCTACTTACTCTGCACACTACAGAAAGAATGTTGTCATCCCCTCAGTGACGCATATCAATTTCATTATGTTTAATTTATCTTAACATCCCCAAATTGTGTCGCAAACGATTTTCCCCCATATACCATAATGTGACCGGAATACGTTTTTGTGTCTATGTAAACGAAGTATAAACTATACAATTCATTTTCAGTATCACTCAACAACATATATTAATTACATCACAACACCAGTACGTTTACAAGAGCTAGATCGTGGACAGACGTCCAAACAATCCGAAGTTATAAAAAGTTTTCAATTTTGTTTAAAAGTGTTAAAAAAGCAATTAAAAAGCATTCTCAAAAAGTTTTTTATCAACTCTAGTGCTTAAATTTTTTTTTCTAATAACGCTTTCATGAATATTTTTCAGAGACTTCGCCACTAATATTATTGCAAACATAGAATTCCTTTTATCTAAGGTCAACTGGGCAGTCATTATCGAGTATGTTTCTTTTTTATTTGGAATATCTCACAGATTTACGTTTCTAATTTTATATATGACCCTCATTCAAAATGTTCAATATTCAATTAAGCATAACCCATTCAGTTTTAAAGATACAGGTAAAAAAATATTAATAATGAGATTGTTGTAAGCATTTAAAAAATGTAACTTTTAGAAAATTAATAGCAGGCCTATTTCATTAACATATTCTTACTTCTTATCTTATTTTAAATACTTTCAAAATCTACATTGTGTACTTACATCGATCAACTAAAAAAATTAAGATGAGTTTCGATTTTGTACGATATCCTGTATATCAAAATATAGAGCGTCATTAGCATTCTTATTTATTTGTTTATTTATCTATTTATTTTGAAAATAGGAAATACTATTTTCTAATCTTCATCTTACTAATTGAAAATAAACACAGATGAAAACATTCAAGATCTCAATAAATTCTTTTTATTTTTAGAATACAGCAGAAAATTGAAATCAATCATTGAGTAGTTTTGATAATATTGTTATATCAGAAACTCCTCAAAAGAAATACGCAAGGAAGAAGGGACTAAAAATGCACAAAAACACACAAATTCAAAGTATCTTATTTGGTAACGCTACTCCATGTACAACAGGGTCGATCTTAAGTGATTTCCTAGCGATTTTTTTTTCTTTTGTTTCTGAAAAGCTAACGCACAGATAAGGTAAATTTAGTAATGTGCTTCTTAGAATGATTAAAAGAAAATGAAAATCGATCAGTGGCCAGCTACGATCTAAAAAAAAAAAAAAAAACCTGTGGCGCTACGATCCATTAAGAATCATGTGTCTACAGAGCGCAAGCCTGTTTTCTTGAAAATGGGCAATGAGGTGCTATACAATATATGCTCCGGTCAGGTGGTCAGCCGAACGCGGGGCCCCCAGTATTTAGTTCCTAAGTAAACTCGGTATTCATTTTATCAACCACAAAGGCTGAGTGAATCGTGCCTAGTCTGCAGTCCGGAATCGAAATGTGGACCTGCAGCGTGTTAGTGCGACGGAATAACCACTACGCTACTGGCCTTGTCGCACTCGCAACTGTAACAAACGTGCTATTTAACTCGTCAATTTAAAACTTTTCAATGACCGCCAGTTCGTGACTTAACTGTCAATTCCACATGTCCATTTTTTTTAGTCAAAACACTACTTGAAACTCTTTCCTAAACACTACCGACCACCGTCTCACTGACTCCTTTTCCACATTACGTGACAGTAATGTGGACAGTAAGAGTTGAATTTGTATCACGATCTGTCACCTTTTTGTCACATTCAGCACACCGTGCTATTAGGATACAATACACCAAAAATAGATTCCTATGATTCACTACCTATAGTGCTCTATTTCTAAACCATGGATCTCGGGATGCTTTACATTGCATGTCCTGGTCAGGTGATTAATCTAACGCGGGAACCCATTGTTTAGTTTCTAAGCAAACTTGGTACTCTTTTATCGAGCCTGAAGCGATGAAAGTTTGAGTGAACCTTGTCCAGCCCGGAGTTAAACTCGAGACGTGTAGTGTGATAGTCAGACGTTCTGACCACCACGCCACTGGGTTTCTATGATCCTATATTCAAATTAGGAACACTTTGCAAACGCTTTTAATATAGAAGTGCCCGGAACTCGCAATAATTATAAACATTCCTATACAATAAAATCAAAACATTGTATTAACTAGTTCCGTGAAGGAATTTTCACCTTATTATTAATATAAAAAGTTAAAAACATGCATAAAATTACTTAAGAGGTTCTGAAATTTAGATGTTAGTGTATCTCGAGATCATTCGAACACACACGCGTTCCTTGTTAAGGGAAAAAAAGTGACTGACTAGATTACAAGAAAACACACGTAAAACAAGATGAAAATAGTACTACCAATGTGCAAGCGAGGTTCGGTCTACCGCTGGCTTACACATGCGTACTATTATCATCTTGTTTTACGTGTGTTTTCTTGTAATCTATTCAGTCACTTTTTCCCCCTTGAAAATGAACGCGTGTACGTTCGAAGGATCTCGGGATATACTAACATCTTTATAAGTTTCAGCACCTTTTAAGTAATTTTATGCATGTTCGTAACTTTTTATAACATTCTTATATTCTACGCCGAATCGCAGGAAATAGTATCGAACCAACTGACACTTTGATTTTCTCCCGTAAAGCTAGAACGCGAACCACAGGGTATTAGATATGTATTAATTTGTAGAAATCTGAACAAATCTTCAAAGGTAGATGAACTATTCAAGAGAATGGACGTAAACTCTCGATGCTTGCAAGAATTCAAGATATCTTATGTCGTCACGCCACTTTCACAGAGCATTATAAAGATCCACAGACTCAGTTTTATCGATTTTCACGTTTCTACAAAACAAACACACAACCCATTCAGGAAACTGGAGTAATGTTTCTTAGTAGGAAATTCTTTCATTAGGATTTGTTGAAGTTGTAATACTCAGTTTTTTAGCTTACTTCTACAAAGACGTTATACAATTCGCTTCTACATATATATATATATTTCTAATATATATATATATATATATATATATATACAGTATTACTTCAAAAATCCGGCTTTCAGAAATCAGACAACTTAAAAAATCCGGCATAAAAACCATTTTTTCCCTCCCTTTTAGGTGATTTCATATGAAATACTACCTATTGGCGTCGTTCCTATGTTGGAATTTCTGAAAAATTTTTGCAGATCTACACCGATCATGACCCCTAGAACCCAAAACCACCCTCAATAAAAAACTTTATCTATCTATCTATATATATATATATAAAGTTTTTTACTTACATATCTACTACATATATATATATATATATATATATGTATGTATGTATGTATGTATCTATCTATATATATCACTTTCTTCTGGACACGATAACTTCCACAATTCTGCGCAAATCTCTTCCAAACTGATACATAAAATCAAGGTCAAGTTCGTTAATGGGCAAAATCGGGCCAAGGGGCTGGAAATAGGGAAGGGTTTTGTGAAAATAGAAAAATCCCCATAACGTCTTAAATTTTGTACATATCAAATCAGTTTAAAGTTTTTATTACTCCTAAAAATAGGGCCAAAAATTTATGCATCACAGATTTTTGATAAAATTAAAAATGGGCTCAAGGGGCGCAAAAAATAGGGTTTTTGGGAGAAAAAAATTCGCAACTTCGCCACTTCTCAAGATATCAAATTCAATTAATTTTATTATACATCTCCTTAATATTATCTACAACTTTTATATTCACAAGTTTTTGATAGGACCAATTAGTACCGCAAAAAAAATTAAAAACGAAAACAAAAAAAGGGGGGTGAAGAAGAAAAATTTCCATTACTTCGTCAATTCACAAGATATAAAATCCCCCCTGAATTTATCATATATCTTCTGAATATTGTCTTCAGCATTTATATAGATAAGTTTTTGATAGGACCAATTCTTACAGCAAAATCAAATTAAAAATACATAGCGGTTGAAGAAAAGAAATCATCTTATTAAGGGTATATTCAAATCCAAACTGCTTATTTTCTGACTCATTTTTAAATTCATTTTTGTTCTCAAACGCATCCAATTGATAGATTCTTTTCTTCAGAAACTATATAATGTACCGTATTGATCGATTTTTTTATAGATTTTTTTATTAATTGAAAGAAAAACAAGAACACATGCCGCTTATAAATCTTTTCAAAAATCACGTCAGCAATTTTCGTATTTTTTCTATTAAAAATGAGTCTGAAAATGTGCCAGAAAATTTCGAGTTGTTGAGCATGGAAAAGTATTTTTTTTAATACCGCCTTAACATGATTCTGATAAAACCAGCTACTATATAAAAATGAAATAAAAACTCGTCAAAAGCGGCCAGGTAAAACTGTTAAAGTAGATTTATATCTAATCATGATTTAGTTTTTGTTGGAGCAATTAATATACATAACTTCGAAATCTACCTCCGCCTGTAGGCCGGGCCGGCAGGGATTTTTTTTCTTTTACATTTTCAAGTTATGGGAGAAGAAAAATAGCAATTCTTTATGAATTAAAAACTTCAAGATCGAAAGTAAAATTGTAAAATAAGAATATTTGACTTTTTATTTTCATTTGTCAGAGGCGATTATTTTCTGAACAAATTTTATGGGAGCTGCACTGTTGCTTAGCAACGGGGATAACTTTGGAGACAACTTTGGCGAATGAATGGCACAATATATGGCCGGAACGAATTTTCGGCAAAGGCGACATGAATGATGAGGAAAAATTTTCAGTCTTTCAAATTTGCCGTGAAAAGACCGCATTTTATAAGCAGATTGAACACGCAAAATCTGAAAATGCATTAAGTGCCGAAAATAGGGATATAGATGATTAGCTAGGCATTTCGAAAATGCATCAACAACGAACAATTTAACAGACAGCGAGATCACTGACGCTGTGCTAAATAGAACCGCCTATAATTCTATTAGTGGCTCAGAAGACGAGCATGAACAACCAGCAGAAGAAAAGGTGTCACTAGAAAAATGCACAAATTTGATTGGAGAATTTATTGATATATGCTTTAGAGAAACAAGACTGTATTTCCGAAATAGACATTCTTTATTTGTATAAAATAAATAATAAAGACACTTGTTAAAGAACGGGCAAAAATAATTGAAGCAAACAAAGCTGAAATCAATGTTTCCGAAATTACAAGAGAAGAAATAATTTCATTCTTTATTAGTTCTGTAACATAGAAAATATCAATTAAAGTAAGTTTTTTTTATATTTAATTTTCTCTTTTTCTTACACAATTATCACTTAATAATGAATTATATTATGACTAAAGGCACCATTAAGAATATAGAACTACTTCTGATATTCCTAGTTACTACTTTTGATATTCCTAGTTACTATTTTGGATATTCCTTCAAAAATCCGGCATAGTCTAAGTCCCGATGTTGCCGGATTTTTGAAGTTATACTGTGTATATATATATATATATCTACATATATATTAAACAAAAACATAATTTGAAGAACAAATGAAAAAAAAACAAAATTTATTTCCTATATTGCTTAAGCCCGAGAAGGGACAGATATTAAGATATTTCATTCAATTAGTTCTACATTTAATGTTAATTTTTTTGTAACAAATAAGTTAAGCCAATTGAAGATTAAAAAATAAAAATAAAATTCATACAATATGATTCTTAAAACATCCTAAAAAATTGGATTCCGTTCAAAGGAAATAGAAATAAATCTTAGACTTCTGCAATTTTTAACTGAAAATATTAGTATTGCAGATTCTGTATTGCGTTTATGACGATTGTACATAAAATGATAAGATGCATGCAATATACAAAACTTTTAAAAAAGTCTAAGATTTATTTCGATTTCATTTGAACGGAATCTAATTTTTAAGGGTGTTTTAAGTATCATATTGTATGAATTTTATTTTTATTTTTTAATCTTCAATCGGCTTAACTTATTTGTTACAAAAAATTAACATTAAATGTAGAACTAATTGAATGAAATATCTTAATAGCTGTCCCTTCTCGGGCTTAAGCAATGTAGGAAATAAATTTTGTTTTGTTTTTCATTTGTTCTTCAAATTATGTTTTGGTTTAATATGTCAAGTTTTTTAATAACTACTGCATTCAGAAGAACTCATTTCAAAATTAATAGAGGGTATCATCATCAGGTTTTGATGTATCCGGTATTGCAACACAATGAGTAATGCAGTTTACCAACGTATAATAATTCAAAATATTTCCCCACTGCAGTTATATAGGTTGCTGTAGTTCGGACAAAAACTTCCGATCTGAACGTAAAAAATCTATAACCAAAACATAAAAAATTAATTTCACTTAAATTTAGATACCCTATTTCCCACTCAGGAACGCTATGAATGCAAAAATAAATTGTGTTGAATCCTTACTGCTAACATTTAACAATATAATAGCTGTGATACAGTAAAAAATTTGAACAAAAAGTTTTACTTAAATTTTGTTATCTTATTCCCTTCCAAGGGTTGATGTAAACACAGGAGAAAATTATTCCCTAAGTTTAACAAAACATTTTAAAATTATGTTATGTAATTCCTCAAAAAGTTCGCTACCTGTGTAAAAACAGCTATCCTTTTGAAACTTTTTACTAAAACATAAACTTGACCAAAGCAAAAACTTATTCTGAAAATGTCCTTTTTTTTCCACTATGACGCCATATTCGTCTTTTTAATTCCTAAAAAGAAAAAAAAAATCAGTTTAATTTTTCACGTGGAAATTTTTCAACTAAAGAGAGATAAATTATTATTACGGCTTTTGAATTATTTGCAACAATGAAGAAAAAACGTTAAATTTTAAAGGGAAAATGTCCGTTAATTCTTAATAAAAAAAGCGAAATTTGGAATTATTAAGAAAAATATTTGAATAATCTAAGTAAACATTAGCCATGTTACTCTCTGGGTTATAATTCACCCATATGGAAAGGCATTTTATCATCCGTTTTAACCCTGATGTCAGGCAAACATTTTTACACTTTAAATTTATAATATCATTAGAATGAGTAAAGAATAAAAAAAAATTGTGGCATCAGGGACAAAAAGGTGCGAAGGAAAAAATGAAAAAGTTATGAGTTCCGTAGGCTATGTTAAATTAACATTGAGAAGTGACACTGGAATTAAATAAGTATTGCACTGCCGTGCAATACTTAAATACATGTTAAGAAGCAAAAACATGCCCGTGAGTAACGATGAGGCTATATTGACAGTGGCAACACATGACCAATAAATTTCGTTTTTACTGAGTTTTTTTTTTTTTTTTTTTTTTTTTTTTAACTTTTAAGGATCGCACAATTTCAGTTTTTACACCGTCGAATAAGAAACAAAATGTTCTTTCAAATGCAAGTTGTTCAAATGCAAAACTGTACCATAATATGCAGATTTTTTATGGTTTGAAAATATTTTTGAAGCATGAGATTTTTTTTAATCTGCCTCAATAGCGTGCATCCTGGTTGTAAAAGATTCACCTTTTTGCATTTAAAACAATATAAACAGTTTAGCATTTGTTTCCGGCTAATATTTTATAACAAGACTATAACTTCACTAATAAATAAGTAAAATAATATAACTAAAACACAAATTTAACAGTCATACATTCAAACTATGCACCTAAAATGCCGAGTCAAAAATGCTGCTCTTAAGTAGATAAATCTTTGACGATTTTCTAAAAAAACATTTCTTGTTGTAAATATATGTCTTTATTTTAAAGACAATACTAAATTGACTTCGCTCACAGTGCTCAGATATCATATGTGCCTTTAAAAGACGGAATGAACGAAAATTTTAATATTTATCAGGGAAGAGGACGTATGACCCAGACAGAATATTTCGCTGGAACATTAATTCAGCAAAAGATAAAAAAGAAAAATCAGTGAAAAAGAGAAATCTACTTGCTGTTTACTCCAATGTGACGTGCCGATTACCTGCAGAAATAGTGTACATTATGTCGAGCTACCTCACTGTAAAAAAAAAATGGAAACGTTCCATGTAAAATCCAGGAACGTTTCGCCTTTTCTCAGGTTTTCAGAATAATTTAGCTCTTTCCTGTGAAATTCTGGTTTTCTTATCTGAAACGTTCCTGAACAAAAGTTGGAAACAGCAAAACGCTGCGGCCGCCATTTATTATTTTTTTGCTATAATCCGTTGCTCGCGCGCGAGTGTCGAAAAAGAATTCCTTAAATGAACGTAAAAAAATCAATATGGAATGCAAATAAATCAATAGACGACATAATCCTTTACGTCTCTATTGTCAAGACCATTCAGATGAAAATACAATACATCCGTGACATCGCTAAGAGATTATCTCTCGTACTTGTCTGTGGAATGTTTAAGGAGCAGACCGTGTAAAAAAAATACACCTATTATTTGGATCTCCATTAACCAGGGGACCATCAAACATGATTCTCACCGATTTTGATTAATTTAAAGTATGTTTTAGAGTTCTTATCTCTAATTATTCTTGTGAAAGGATTTCTTCAAATGGGACTTAGATTTTCAGAAATTAGATGCCGAGGTTTAGCATACGTTTCAAATACCCATTAGTTTGCAGCTCTCAACGTGTCTTTCGTGGTGTGGACGCAGAAAGCTCGCGCGCCACCCGTACGGCCCGAGTTCGATGCTACCTCTGGACTTTTTTTTTCTTTTTTAATTAATTTTATATTTTAACACTTTATTACAATTTGATTTAAATTTGATATATATTTGACACTTTGAATTGCTGCAAATTTAAATTTTTTTTTATTTTCGGAAAAAAATATACAATTACGTTTAGTTTTTTTTTTTTTTTCATGAAAATTTATATGTATTTTATCTAACTTGTAAACTAACATAATTACTAACGAAAATCCAAAATATTTTATGTCTAGATTTTTTTTCTAATTATTATTTACATTTATATATTTTAAGCAAAGTTCAGAAACAATATATCATATATATATTTACTTTATTGAATTTTAGCTGAAAATTTATTTTTTCGTGTAAATTATAAATAATAATTTTGATGTCAATTTCAAAATATTTTTTCATTCTAACAAATAATGATAATAAAGCAAAAATTGTCAACTGGAAATGTAAAAATCGTCTGCGGATCCCGCATGCTGTGAAATGTCAGTAATGTTTTGCTGTCAACAGAAATATTCCTGGTATTTCGCAGGAAACTTACTGGCATTTCTGTAGAAAGTTTTAAACATATACAGTAAAGTTCCAGTCATTTTCAAGAAATGTTTCTTGGAAATAATGGGCAACTCAGCTGCCCATTTTTTCCCAGGAACGTTGCGGAATTTTTTTTACAGTGCTTGTTGCATCAAAAATGCCCTAACTTATCATGAATTTACATTTTGTATCTTTTGCGCGCAAACATATGAATGTTTATAGTTTCTGTTTACTACAAATCAGAGAACGTGTATCCAGAATGGCAAAAAACAATATACAGTGAAACAACTGATTATGCATTGATGACCAAAATGAAAAAACAAAACGCTTTGCGAAGAATTTTCAATCCGTATACAAGATTGGTTAGTCACAATGCGAACTGTCAATAATAGCTAAGGAAGATTTCGTAAAATGAAAAGTAGCGTAACGACAAGCAAAAATAAACAAAACAAGTAAGAAAAATGATACGTTAAGCATAGATTATGAAACACTTTCCAACACTTCCTGAATGCTTTAACAAAACTTCGATATTTAGGGAAATAAGGTATATCAGAAAACTAAGCAAACATTTTAGAAAACGCATAAAACATTTGAAAAAAAATTTTGAGCAGTTACCGTCCATAGCAAATATGTATTCCAATTTTTTTGAACAGCCCTGTATCTGACCTGTAGGTTGCTATATATACTATATAATGGGGAAATTTAGTTTAGCAAGAAAGCGCATAGCAGGTTGAAATTTCTCTATCAGCAATTTCTACTAATAGATGGAAACATACTTGTATACATATGTACAACCCTGTAGTTAACCTAGTATCTTTATTACACGCCACTATTTATCAAAAGTTTAATTCAAAGTAAAACACTCTTAAAACTACTGAGATCACATTTGCAGAAACTATCATTTATAGACGGTCATGTGTTCAACTCTTTGCGTGACACTGTATATCATTTTATGTATGTTCTACAAACATTTCTTTGTAAACTAAATGGAGTTCAGCGTAAAAATGCATAACTCATTTAAAAACTACCTTTAAGCAATTTACAATCATACTCAGTAACCCTTACGAATTCTTTTGTGCAGCCCTGTATACGAATTACAGCTTTTATACACACCATATATTATGCATAAACATAGTGAAACATAAAAGCACAAAACATAATTAAAAATGCATTTCCAGCAATCATCGCTACTGTACAGTACTTCGGATACAATATAATATCTGAAATCTTTTCTGTGTCCCTGTAAATGCTATGCACTTCGTATTATACATGAAATAAGTTATAGTAAACCTCAGCTACGTATATCAATTTCATTATACATGAAATAATTTAACATAATTAAAATACGCCGCAAACAATTCCCTCCATCCCTATATCATTATGTAACGGAATTCTTTTATGTGACCCTGTAAATGAATAATAACTATTCATTGCGCCGCATATTCTGCAGAATGGATATTATAGTGAACATGATAAATACATATCAATTTTACTATGTTTGTAAACATGTAACATCATTAAAATTCATTTTAAACGATTTTTTCACACAAACCGTAATGTAACAGAAAAATTTTGACTGTCTCTGTAAATGAACTAAACATGCTAGGTACTTCATTTGAAATAGGTAACGTACTATGGTAAACATTAATAACATCCAAAAATTTCAGGGCAATCCGAGGATGCTTACGGGAGTTAGAGCGCAGACAGACGGGCAGACACTCCGAAGTCATAATCAATTTCCAACTTTGAAGGAAAGTGTTAAAAAGTGTAGAATATAGCTGTTTTTTAAGAAAAATATAACAAATGGTGTGCAAGTATGTGGATTTCATACATAACAGCCTCCGACCTTTTTTAAGTCAAAAAATTATACTTCGAACCAGAAATTTGCTAAATGAATGAAAATAAGTAGATTTCAGATGACTGCCACAATTAATTCAAGACATGTTTATTCAGCTAATTTTTAAAGTTTAAATTTAATTAACTGATTTTTAAACTTTAATGTCTATTTTACAGTATTTTCGATCGCAATTATTTTAACAGTAGTACTTGAGTTCATTGCAGTCTTCGATTTTCGTATCACAGTTTCTTATGACATTACATATACACTGTTAAAAATTTGGTACAACGTTGCACAAATTTTTGGTGCCGCAGTAGCTACCACCATAAGATGTTGAAACATTGTTCCATCATTTGATTCTAAGGATGAACCATAAGTTGGTAAAACCTTCAACCATACGTTGGTGAAAACCTTGAACCATAAATTGGTGAAACGTTTAACCGCAAATTGGCGAAATGTTGAACCATAAATTGGTGAAATATTGATGAAGCAATTGTTTTCGTCCTTTAGTACTTTAAGTATAGCTTATGTTACCTTCTTTGAATTACAACCATTTCAAACGGGGGAAAATTCACATTAAAATAACGTAAATACAGGAATATTGTTCAATTTGGAATAGTTTAAAAAACTGTCTAACAACATTGAGTAGCACATACTTAAATTTCATCGTAACAAAAATTAGTCTAATGAAAACACATTATGTAAATATTTACTATATAGAAAACAGGCAAATAATCTAAAAATAGTATAGATTCTTACATGTTATTTTACAAAACAATTTGCAGTCAAAAGTGTTACTTCTCCCTGGATCACTCAAAACTCTAAAATTCAATCTCTATTATTTCATGAAGAATGTTTAGATGTACAATCTGATTATTATAAAGTTTTGTTTCGTATAGAAAACTCATGGATAATGGCAAATGACTCCCAAGTTTAAAAAGTAGACAAATGACCTATAAATATTTAAGAAGCTTGCCTATTATTTAAAAAAACAATTAATAGAGAGATTCATATGATGTGCAAGTAATATTAATGAAACTCTTAGCTAATGCAAATTCCGCAACAGGACTTATGGATGATACATCTGTTGAATGTCTGTCATATGATGTGCAAGTAATATTAATGCAACTCTTAGCTAATGTAAATTCCGCAACAGGACTTATGGATGATACATCTGTTGAAAGATTAATTGATTTACTCTGAAATCAAGGAACAAGATGAATTTTCTGACGAAGAACAACCCCCTTCCCTATCTCCCCCACAAAAATGAAATCGATATGAAAATAAAAATGTAAAAGAATTGGTTAATTTTACTTATATCTGTGATTCTTTGTCAGAGTTAAATAGAAAGGCATAGGTAATCAAAAGAATACCATAAACAGATCGGACGAATGAAGATTCTCAAAGTATGAGACAGTTTTCTGATATCTCTATGTCCGTCTCTATATACACTGGTGTCCAAAATTAAGGACCAATCACAAAATGCTAATTTTCAAGTACGCGAATACTCAAAAGGAAATAATATAATTCGAATAATTACTATCTCTACAGCACAGCTAGTCCATATAACATCTCATTTATGTCACACATAGTCACAAGTGTCACAGTCACTACGTTGAAGCAAAAAATAGGAAATTCCATACATCTCATTATGAGTCTCAAATGATCGCTATATGTGACTCCACTGAGTCGTCACTGTGACTGCTGCTTTGTGACGAGTCACCAGATGACTTTACAGTGTAGTTACATTGTGACTCTCATGTGACTATCATCTGTAGACTCAATTCTAAGTCATCGTGAACGCTGCATTGTGATAAGTTATCAAATAATGTCACATTAAAGTCACATGATGACTTTCAGGTGACAGAGAGACTACTGTGAAGTCACTATTGTGACCTTTTGTGAAAAGTCACCATGTGACTATAATGTGATATTATTTGGTGACTTATCCTAATACAACATTCATGATGACTTTGAAATTGAGTCTAAAAATGACAGTAACATGAGAGTCACAGTGTAACTACATTGTAAAGTCAACTGGTGACTCGTGACAAAGCAATAGTCACATTGACGTCTCAGTGGAGTCACATATAGTGATCATTTGAGACTCATAATGAGACGTGTGGAATTTCCTATTTTTTGTTTCACCGTGGTGACTGTGACACTTGTGACCATGGGTGACATGAATGAGATGCTATATGGACCAGCTGTGCTGTAGGGATAGTAATTATTTGAATTATATTATTTCCTTTTTATTCGCTTACTTAAAAATTAGCATTTTGTGACTGGTCCTTAATTTTGGACATCAGTGTATGTGAGTCTGTGTCTTTAATAGCAATTTACTGAATACAATAAATTTAAAGGTATTTTTATGTGATAAAATATTCCCACACTCATGCAAACAGATATGGATAAACATAGTGGAGTAAAAATTACATTTTTCATCTTCCTTCTATACAACCTAATGTGAACAAAGAAGTAGTTTTATGAATAGTTTATTTCTTTCAATTTTTAGATGGATTTTTGTTAAATAAATATTACAATTCTCGTATTTTAGACAACTCATTATGGATAAAATTGGCAGATCCACAAATATGGATTCTAATCTTCTATTATCTAGATGACTGCCGAATAATTCAATCCTTGGATTAACCGTGGTTGTTTGTAAAAAAAAATTGGAAAACTGTATGCAAAAAGTTACCAACAAGCTATCAATTAAGTAACAGACTAACTACAAAAGTTTATTTTATTTCGACTCCATCCATTTTTTATTTATTTTCTGTCTGTCATAAAAAAAAATAACGTATAAACTGAGAAAGACTTATATTTTGAAAAAAGAAATTGATTTTTACAGCTTTTAAATGAATAATTAACTCTAAGAAATGAATTAAAACGAACAAAATGCGTACATATTGTTTTTAACAGCTGTAAAAACAAATTTTACGCGAGCTCATGCTAATTTCTGTGAATATATTATTTAAATAATATAATATGTAAAACAAATATATTAATAAACACTTTTAAAGATTAAAAAACAGAAAAAATGCTTTAAAAAAGTCCTTCCGGCCAGTACCGGGAGGAAGAGGTAGCTTTCATATTCCTTATTTTAAAAAAGCCAACTTATATTATTCAAACACACGAAGCTCAATTAGTGGAAACCGAATATAGGAGATTCAATATTAATTTTTATCAATACTAAATCATTCTGAATCAGAATTTCGCGAAATTAGTCAGCTTTATCCAAGCTGCTTTTATTTGAAGTAACTTATATTTGGCTGCCAAATTCGGCGATTTCTTAAAGTGCCTGCCATTTGAAGACAACATGGTGGATGAGGCTAACCAGTGAACTGGTCGAAACCTTAGTAATTGCTGTGCAGACGCTCACTCACATCGGAATCGATTGATGTATACGAGTGCTGTCGCAGTCAAAAAATCAGATTTTCCAAAATGTCACCCATATTAGAAATTAAAACTGCTATATCTGAGCCATTCTTTAAGATAAAAACAAACAAAAAATGCTCCTCAATCCTTATATCAAGGAAAACACTTAAGAAAGAAACCTTTTTCAATTTCTAAATTTTTTGCACCTCACTTTAAATATATATATTTTTTTAATTTAATGGCCGCCATTTTGAAACAAGATGGCTGATGAAGCTGGCCAGCGATCTTGGTCGAGATATTGATGTATACTATCCACATGCCTTCTTACATCGAAATAGGCGAATACGTGTGTTATCGCGTGACAAATATAAGATCGTTTCAAAATGTTAACCATGCTAGAAATTCAAAGTGCTATAATCCAACCATTTTTTAAGATATAAACAAAAGAAAAAATTTTCAGAAATAAAAACTGCTCCGAAATCTTTGTATCAAGGCCAAACACATAAAAAAAATCTTTTTCATTTTCCAATTTTTTAATACCTCATTTTAAATTTTAAATTTATTTATTTTTTAAAATGCCAACCCTTTTGAAACAAGATGGCGAATGAAGCTGGCCAACGAACTCGGTCGAGACATTGGCATGTACTATGTACAGACCAAATTACATCCAAATCGGTTCATAAATACGACTGTTATCGCGTGACAAAAATCAGGTCGTTTTAAAATGTCAGCCACAATAGAAATTCAAAATGCTATAACTCAGCCATTTTTTTAGATATAGACGAAGCAAAAACTGTTCCGGAATCTTTGTATTAAGGTCAAATACATACAAAAAAAAATCTTTTTCATTTTCCAATTTTTTGATATCTCATTTTAAATTTTTAAATTTTTAAATTTTTTTAAATGGCCGCCATTTTTAAACAAGATGGCGGATGAAGCCAACGAACTAGGTTGAGATATTTGTATGTACTATGTACAAACCAAGGTACATGCAAATCGGTTCATAAATATGCCTGTTATCACGTGACAAAAATAGGACGTTTCAAAATGTCAGCCACGCTAGAAATTCAAAATGCTATAACTCAGCCATTTTTTAAGATATAGACGAAACAAAAACTGCTCCCGAATCTTTGTATCAAGGTCAAACACATAAGTAAAAAATATTTTTTCAATTTTTAATTTTTTGGTACCACATTTTAAATTTAAATTTTTCTTAAAAATTTAAATGGCCGCCATTTTTAAACAAGCAGGAGGATGAAGCTAGCCAACGAACTCGGTCAAGACATTGGTATGTACTATGTATAAACGAAGTTACATCCAAATCGGTTCATAAATACGCCTTTTATCGCTTGACAAATTTCAGGCCGTTTCAAAATGTTAGCCACGCTAGAAATTCAAAACGCTATAACTCAACCATTTTTTAAGATATAGACAAAACAAAAACTGCTTCGGAATCTTTGTTTAAAGGTCAAATACATAAGAAAAAAATATTTTTACATTTTCAATTTTTTGGTACCACATTTCAAATTTAAATTTTAAAAAAATTTAATGGCCGCCATTTTGAAACAAAATGGCGGATGAAGCTGGCCAACGAACTCGGTCGAGACATTGGTATGTACTATGTACACACTGAATTACATCCAAATCGGTTCATAAATACGAGAGTTACAGTGTGACAAAGGTCAAATATATATATATATATATATATATATATATACATGGATATATATATATATATATATATATATATATATATATATCGCTTTCCTCCGAACGGCTGCAATAGGTAGCTGTTTGTAATGAAAGCTACCTAATATGAAAAGAAAACACAAATAAACAGAATAAAAGGTCTGTCATGAAAATGGTGTGATATCAAATTTCCAACCTTATACTCTTTCACTTATTTAAAATTTTAACATACAGTGGTGGTCAAAATTGTGGACATTTTTTGAAATTTTCAACTTTGTGTGCTTATAGAATATATTAATTTTCCCATAAATACAAATGTTTATATATCAAATTCCAGGAAATTTAATGTAAAATTTAATTAAAAAAACAGAATTGAAATATCTCCATTACAAAAAAACGTTACGCTTACTTTAGCCTAAATTACAAACACAATTATTCATGAATGGTAAAGTGTATTGTAATAAAGGCTTTCTAGCCAATCACAATGACTGCTCTGAGAACCAGTCAAATGTCAGTAACTAAACTGTAGTATGTTTTTGACTTGTAAAAGCGGTATATTGCTGGAATGACTTTTGCAGAAGGGTAAATACTAGTGTAACTAAATAGAATAAAAAAAATTATATTTCTATATTTTCTTTATGCAGATAATCTAAAACAATGTCATCAACAACTAGAACTGATTAAACACCTACAAAAAGCAGCAGATTTGCCATATTGAGAGAAAAGGGTCCATCTTATGCTGCAAGACAGGTTGGTGGATCAGTCACTTTATCTGGCATACGAAAGTTGTACTTACGTTATGAAGTATCTAAATCAGTGATAAATAAGGCAAGATCAGGCAGAAAAAAATGCACAAGTGCTTTTGATGACAGAAAGATAAAAAGGATATGCCTCAAATATAGAAGAATTTCATCAGATGCTGTTAGATGTGAAACGAATGCAATGGGTATTTCAGTTAGTTCAAGAACAATAAGGAGAAGATTAGCAGGTTTTGGGCTGAAAGGTAGAATTCTGATGAAAATAACCATTTTTAAATTTTCAGCAACGCAAGAAAAGAGTTCAGTGGCAAAAGAACACATTAATTGGTCAGAAAATCAGTGGAAGCAAATAATCTGGAGCGATGAGAGTAAAATATCGCTCTTTGGTAGTGACGGGCGTAAGTATGCGGGTCGTAGAGTATGTTAAGAGCTGAATCCTGACTGCATTGAAGCAACTACAAAGGTTCCAACAAACGTCATTATTTGTGCCTGTATGCCTGCAGATGGTGAGGACCGCATTCAAGTGATTGATAGTGTTCTGAATGCAAAAAAATACATCTAAACTGTCCTGGAACCAAAATTGATACCTTCCACCAGGGATCTCTTCCGCCAATAAAGCAGCATTTATCTTTCAGCAGGATTCAGTTCCATGACATACGGCAAAAATATGAAAAGAATGGTTTAAAAATAAAAGCATAGTACAATTATTAACCTCGCAAGGAAACAGCCCTGATCTGAATCCTATAGAAAATTTCTGACGACGTTTGAAAATCCTCGTACAAAAAAAGCGTCCATCTAATAAAACACAACTTATTGAAGCTATAATTGATTCTTGGAATCATGTGATTAAAAAACCATAAAATCCAAACACTAGTTCTCCCAATGAAAAGACGCTGTGAAGCTGTAATAAGAAACAAGGGTTATCCTACTAAATATTGAATGTGTATGTGTAACTTTAAAATATAATAAAATCTAAAATAGATCTTACTTTTTGTAACCGTAACTTTTTTGTAATGCAGATATTGTAATTATTTTTTTATTAAATTCTACATTGAATTTCCTTTAATTTGATATTTAAAAATTTGTATTTAAGTGAAATTTATTATATTCTTCAAGCACACAAAATTATAAAACACGAAAATATCACACAATGTCCACAATTGTGGCCACAACTGTAGTCATGGCTGTCTGCAATGGAAAAAAAATCTGAAAAAATGTATGCAAAAAATTACCAACGAACAATGAGCTAAGTGACAGACTAACTACAGATCTTTAGTTTAATTCGACTCCATCCAGATTCTATTTAATTTTTATCCATAATAAAAAAAATAATATAAAAACTGAGAAAGATTTACATTTTGAAAAAGTAAATTGATTTCACTGCTTTTAAATGAATATTCCAAGAAATAAATTAAAGTAATCAAAATGTCTACATAATATGTTTACCCTTTGCTTTAAAAAGTTTTACAAGAGGTCATGTTAATTTCAGTGAGTACTTTAATTAAATTATATAATATGTTAAAAAAAAGATCTAAAAAAACTTTTTAAAGAGTCATAAACAAAAGAAAGCATTAAATAAATGAAAACAAAGGAAAAATAAACTGGGCGAAAGTTCTGTCTAAAATATGGTGCAATATCAAATTGCTTATGTATAATATGTGGATAGAAATCTTCCTCTCATGTACTAAATACATCACAAAACGCGCTTCTGCAAGTAACAATTTTCAAAAATTATGCATAGGCTTGGCGGCCAGCTTAAAAGTAACAAATATGTACATGAAAAGCGTAAATGGTTAAATTGAGTGAATATTTCGAAATTGGGATTTTCGAACTTCGGATACACAAATTTCTATCACCCATGTGTATAGTTAACTATTCACATGGGTGATAGAAAATTTTGTAAAATATGAAAGGATGGCCGCCAAACCCATTATGCATTATTTTTAATAATTTTAACTATCAAAAACACGTTGTGATGTAGGGGAGACTTGGGAGGGTTGATCATAGGGGAGCCCTTCCTTCAGTTTTTCATATTTAAAAGAATGTCAGAGTTTTGGCAATAGGTGGCAACAAAGTTACTAAAATGCTCCAACAATAAATAATCTTTGTTTCATGCACATAATTAAAACAGGTGTGGAAAAATCAATTGTGAAGAGTTTACAGCATAAAAAATGCTTTTTTTAGAAATATTTTGTAAGATTTTATCAGATAAACTAAGTCATAGAAATTTAAGTAAGTAGGTTTTAAGGGGCTCAGGGCTTAAAAACTTTTCAAAAAATTGATTTTTTTTTTTTTTTTTTTTTTTTTATTATTTAATTACTTTTAAACACAGTGCAAAAAACCGCATAAAAATATTTGCATTTTTGCATAGAAGTTAAGCATTTATGTAACAATCAGTTTCATAGCCGCGCCCATTTAATTGCAACTTTAAGTCGCGTTTTCTCAAAACATGAATTTTGACGACTATCCGTAAGATTATAAAAAAAAACGATTTGATGGAATGGCTTAAAATTTTTTTTGCATGCATATAACATCATTATCTATAGAATGAATTAATATATTTTAGATAGCTTAATATTTTGCGTATTTATAAGGGAAAAAAACTTGTATTTTTTACGGGGTTTTAAATTTTCAAAGTTGAGAGTTTTTTTAATAAGGTTTCCTTTGAGTGATAGTTATATCCTTAATTCATTCTATAGAGTAAAGTTTCTGATCATTTTAAAGCAAAAATTAGGTTCTTATGTCAATTCAACGTTAAGATATCTTGCGGGTGGTGATATAACACCTAAATTTTTTTTCGAAAATTGTGTTATATAGATTTTGCTGTATTTTTATTCCATCGATGTACTTCATTTTATAATTTTATAAGACTATAAATGTACCTTAAAAATATCAGGAAGTTCAAATTAGTTACATTGAATACTTCTGTTTTTATATGGATTGGAAGCGAGAGCTCTGTTTACATGTTTTTCAATATCGATCAAGCCCTGAGCCCCCTTAAGTAATGCAGAAATACTGCGTTTTCATTCCAAGCATAAAGATTGTACAGTAAATTAGGCTAAACATAACTATGTGCTGCACTTTAAAAACGGCTATGTGAGGAAGGCTTGACCCAATCAATGTGAGGGAGGGTTGACCAGGTGGTAAAAACACCCTTATTTAAGTATTTTTGGAAATCTTTTAATTATACACTGTACATAATGAAAGGATAATGGTTATATTTCTAAAATAATAGAAATTTATTCTGTAAAGCTACAGTAAATGGGGGTAATAGAAAGGAAGATGTTTAAAATTGATTAAAGTAAGATGTGAAAAATTATGATCTTTTCCATTTTTTCTATTTACATACTATGGGAACTACTTAAATGAAATAAAAGTTCCTATCAACTTTCCAATTAATATTTTGCTAAATGTTTTCTTACTTCTATAGCAAATATAGCAGCAACACCTGTTGAGCGGTATAAACCGAAATCTAATAAGGATCTATTTATGTCGAGATCTATAGAATGTGAAGTTTGGTAAAATTCTACGCATTAGTTCGTAAGAAGTAGCTATCGCGAAAATTCTAAAAAATGCAGCATTACAGCGCTGCCTGACGGGCAATTACTCCAAAACCTAATCAGCGTCTATGTATATGTCAAAATCTAACAGAATATGAAGTTTAATGAAATTTCGTGCATTAATTTATGAGATATAGCTAATGCGAAAATCGTAAAAATTGCACCATAGCAGCGAAACCTTCTAGGCGATTTACATTAAACACTAAGCAACACCAATGTATGTCAAAGTTTAACTGAATCTGAAGTTTAATGAAATTCCAATTATCTTAATTCTTGACATAGAGCGCCCACAAAATTTGTGTCATATACAGACAGACACATAGACAGATTCACGGACAGACATTTTTTGAAAAAAAACCAATCAAATCGCGTTCAGGACTTTCTAAAATATATTAAGTCCGTCGAAATTTTTCACGAATCCAATACTTCCTTCCTGTAAAGATAAAAGAAAGTAAAAACACTGCGTGAAATAATTTTCATGCCTTTTTCTTATACAAATTACCATTTTCAAATGTCGACAGGTATGCGATAGAATTTTTTTTTAAATTGAAACAGACAGAAAGCAGCAATGCATATTCTTACAGTATAGGCTAAATTCAAAATTGAGAATAGGTACGGACTGGTATAAATGAGAAATTTCAAATTCTTTTCCCAGCGAAAATCGTTATAAGGTACTTGCACCAAATAAAGCCATGATCATAATAATGCCAGTAACTTATATCTTATAGATAATGGTCTCAGGCCGACACATGGCAGAAAACACCTGGCAGTTTACGTGTCCTTGATACGTGCAAATAGTTTCAAACACCACCGATACCGGCGTCGACGTCATTTTTGGATCACCTGAATCTTTCGATATGTTTTCTGGGTCGTACGGGTCCCATTATTTTCCCGGTGAAATATCAGTATTTTTTTTTTTTTTTTTTTTTTTTTTTTACAATAAATCTAGTTGAAACGCGCGAAACTTTACCTTAGTCAGGGAGAGATTTTCTCTAGGAAAATACTGGTACCGAAGACTTTCCCGGTCTGAAAATTCCAGGATGCATACGAACCCTGTTTTTGTTAAAAACAGTAAGTATTCTTTGAGACGAAATCAACGTAAATTATTCATTAAATCTTACAAGCGTTGCATGACGCACGAGATAATTTAGCGATCTTCTTAACCGGCTGCCAAGAAGGGTTATGTGTTTCACGCGTATCTGGATAAGTGGATTTCTTTATACTCTCGAAACATCACAACGGCTGGATGGATTTTAATGATTGAGGTCTCTATCGATTCGTCATAACAGTTCGATGGTTATAGGCTAGGTTTTGTTTTTATAAATTCAAAATGGCGGCCGTAAAATACAAATGGCGATAGACACGAAAAAAAATTTACGCACCATATTGACTGGCATATCATTGGATAGGTCTTTCAGACGATGTTTCATTGACTATTTTACAGTCAGAAGCTCCGTTTAAACATTACACAACCTGGAAGTTGTGTAGGTATTATCTCTAGCTTTACTGCAACTCTAACCATCATAGACATCTATAGGCTTCATCAAAACAGTGTTTATAGATAGGAACTAAGAATTAAACACAACTTAAAAGTCATCAATACAGGTAGATAAAAAAAATAGGTAAGTAATATAAAAAATAGTATCACATTGATGAGAAATAATTAATGAGTTTGCTTTTACGCGGTCGGGTTTTTTTATTTTTTTAAATTTAATCACTTATTAGAATGTATATTCAACTATTATGTATTTTTAATATTACTTGTGTGTGAAAGTGAAATATGAGAAAAAAAAGTCCCTAATTAAGTTTTGTTTCAGTTGCCAAAAAAGTGCCTTAGATATGCATCTTTGCTCAAATGCAAGAAGTATGTCTATAAAGAATGTGTAGTATTGTGTCGAAATGACAAAGGTATTTTCCTCTGCCACGAATGTGAATAACTTCATTTGTATTTCTTCATGAAATAATAATGGCTTTATTTTGACCTTTTTTATCATACATATATATTTCATTTTCAATTCTTAAAATGATCAATTTAAAATCACTTTCTTTATTTTCTAAAAACAGTCAAATCACGTTCAGGAGCTTCTAAAACGTATAAATC
Organism: Maratus speciosus; assembly: GCA_963932465.1. NCBI lineage: Eukaryota > Metazoa > Arthropoda > Arachnida > Araneae > Salticidae > Maratus > Maratus speciosus. The sequence goes on along the minus strand of OZ010800.1, from coordinate 325,516,408 downwards.
TCTCGAAAACCGGAAGTCCATTTTGCCGTAATATCAATAAATATCTATTAATTAAAGTTAAACCGTGTAGTTAAAAGATCGTGGCCTTATTTAGAAAACATACCGTTAATAATTCAACTTCTAAGTGTCTGCTCTGTTGTTTTGAAGTCTCCAGGCCAAAATTCAACAACTAGAAAAGCATGCATGATTAATTATTGTAAAAATATGTATAATCTATTACATTCCGCAACGTTTAAAATGCCCATACTGATATAACATATTTCATTCTGACATTAATCCATAATTTGGCCTTATTTGGTACAGGTACCTTATTACAAATTTTACACTACATCGAATACGTCAGAATATTCTACATTCCGGAATTTGTTTTTGTAGTTTTATGCTTTATGTAATTGGGTTAAATGTTCTTTTACTGAAGAAATTGGGGTTATTGGACTAAATAAAATTCTGCGATATTTAAAAAAATTGTTCGCGTCCAGGTATTAAATTGTTAAACGTGCACGGATTGGGGGAAACCTTTTAAATGCTTGTCGTCAAGATGCATCCATATGCAATACCACGATTCATCATTACGTATTAAGGAATCGGTTTTTTCTATGTTATTTTTTACTGAAATGCATTACTCTAAACGTTCAATCCGGAATGATTCAAAACACATTGTTTATCGTTTATTAATGTCATAAGGTGGAAATCGATTCAATAACAACAAAAGAAAAAAGCGTACTTACATAGCATCTGCAAATGGACTCCTCTTTTTTTTACCTGTGGACACTTTATCCAATTAAGAAGATCAGGATGTTTTCCGCTGACGGAACATTTACAGGACATTCCTTTAAGCGTTTCAAACTTATAATTAATTGATTTACAAATTTATTAACAATTCATTAGCAAATTACAGATATAGTTACTAAACTTGCAGACTAACTTTTAAAAATGTGATAATGACGAGCTTTATCTAAGCACCTTTTCCCGACTATATTTAATTTCTTAATATATTGATATATAAAATTCTATATGGTGTATCATATAGAGTTTTCGTACGTGTATGTTATAGAGGCCTTGTTAAGGCAGGCAAAAGAACTTTGGCAAGAGAAGGAAAATGTTCAGACATGTTTTCTGGGAACCCATTTACTGTTTCATATACAGAAGCATTTTTTTTTTTTTTTCAATATTTATAAAATTTATTTAATATAAAGGAGCCATTTATCTATTTTTACATACAAACATAAATAATTTATAGATAAGAAACATTAATAATAATACATACATGAATAAAATGTATGTATGTAAAAGCAGATATCTATAAAAATATATATAAAAGCAGAAATCTTCATCAGGTTTGTTTTCATAGTTATTTATATTATTGACAACAAATTTCTGAAGCCCAAATTACGCCAATCTTCTTTAAAAAATAATAAACAAAAACGCCAAGCTCCCTCTAACAAACAAGTACCGAATTTTCTGGGCATGCATTTGTCATGGCGCCACGTCATTCTGTTTAACGATAGCACAAAGGCATTTTTCGTGTGCACACTTTTATTTTCTAAGTACAGTGGGCATTTTTCATACCGCCTTGCTTCTTTTTTTCTTTCTTTCTTCACAGAATGAACATTCGGGTTTCACAACACATGAAATAATTTTTAAGGAGAAACAGGAGTATACAAAAAATACCATTTAAATGTGGTCAAAACTGAATCGTAGAGGCTACATAAAATGACTCTGTTTGGGAAAAGACCTACTTACTTCATTATATCTTATTTAGGTGACTGTTAAATTTGGTTAAATATAGTAATTTTGCAGCAAAAATTGCAAGTGTGAATTTAAAAAAAATTAAACATTTAAAAGATATAAAATAAACTTTATGTAATTGCTAAAAGGCTCAAGAGGTGACCAAGGCGGTACTACCTTTTGGTCAATTTTATCTATGTTACGCTAACAGAAGTGCCTTCAAGTGAGACACTTTGAAAAAAATAAACTGTCAAGTGCAAATATTACTCGCTTGGGTTCCGTACAGTAAATATATGAATTAGTAACTGTATTATTTAAAAACTCGTTGCTAAAAGAATAATAAGACTTTGTAAAAAAAAAATATACTACGGGTTGGGTATAGCAGTATGCGAGCTGTAGATCACACGTTGTGTATAGCTGTAGCTAGTATACTAGAAAAGTATAAATGAATATATCATGAAAGTTCAAAGAGATATGAAGCCTAAATAATAACAAATATTGCTATTATGTATAACTCTTTTTTTATTCTTATCCTAATCTGTTTGTGGTGAACTTAATTCGGTACCGACAGTAAAACTGGGGCCTATTTATACTTCATTTGGAATTTCATAAAATTAAATTCAGCTTAGTAATAATCTTTTCAATAAGAAAAACTTGGACTTACGCTGTCAATATTTTTTCTTTTTACAATGTAGCTAAAACAAAACCCTTTTTCAAAGTTTAAACTTGGCATTGTGCTAAGCGCGCTTTGAAAAGAGGTCACAAAGTTGCAAAGCCGCCTCGGTCCGTGCCGTATTTTTCAAGATAGGTTTTTAATTAACATTTAAAGACACGGGAGGCGTAATGAGAGATCCACTCAGTGCAAACTAGTCGCGAATCTCATAGTATTTATGTTATTAATTCTAATAATTTGACGTTTATTGCTTTTAAACTGCTACTGGCATTGTGTTACACAAATATACCATTAAAAGTTGCTAAGCATTGTATCATGTTACTTTTATTCATAATTTAATTTACTTGGACTCCCTTAAATATAATTAATATAATCCGTTAAGCTAATATTATTTTTTGTTGCCTTCAAATATCTCAATTTGTTGATTTTCTGTAAGCAAGTAAACCCTATTGGTTTACAATGGAAGTCTATGGGAATTTGGCGAAATATTAGAGATATTGCTAAGTTGGCGACACTTTTGGCGGCAAATTTTGGTCGCTAATTTTGGCGATATATTTCCAAGTTGGCGACGGTCCCTCCTATGGTAAGCCCCCTTATAGGTATGGAGATGCATTAAACGCTGTTCAATAACCAATGAGATGAGTTTCATTCGGGCGTTGCCATTAAACAATTAACAAATAATCGCAATTTCTGTGCCACGTACGATAGCATAATATATGTAGAGAGATTCAGTGGTGAGTTATATGCAAATGCAGAAACATTTGCTTCTCATATTTAAAAATTAATGGAGTCTTGAAGTCAGTAAAATATTCTGTAACTGCAATAAAATAATGTGTATCTTATACCTACGGTTGGTTTTGAGATAAACACTACTTACTTAATCCTGCCCAAGTGACATAGATTATAGATTGTCAGCCAACAATTGGCAGTTTGTGGAAATATTTGGGAAATTGTACGTTGGGAATGATACAGGTGTGATGGTTGCGAAATAGTACAGAGACCGTTCTAATTTGGAGAGTGTCTAAACATGATTCTGTACAGCTAACGATTGGATCATTGCTGGGCCTTTGTAAACAAACGATTCGTTGGTCAATGGTACGGCAAGGCGGGCATTTCTTACTATGAGACAACGTGGGATAAGAATTAGCCAGCACTTAACCAACGTCGGCCCATTCATTTTGTGCTACTTCGGTGAAGTCCTCTTGACAAATAAAATGTTCTGAAACTTCATAATCATGCTGTGTTTATGAAATAATTCTATATATGACTTCAGTACTGAAAATTGGCGTTGTTATAAAAGATAGAAATAGATTATCATATTGATAGTCATAGTAACCAACTCCTATCACAGGATTTCGTTATGAACAACGACACTCAAGACATCTCTGTTTGTTAATAACACTCAGCCCAATGGGAATTTTATCGCAAAAGGGAAAGACCTAGCGTCCTATATCGATATTGTTTAGAATCAATTTATTTTACTTTTATATTGAGACAGACTGACAGAGTTCTGAGTATAACCATTAACATCTTGTAATAAAGTATAGCCCTTCTTCATTCGTGATACAGTTAAAAGATTCGGCATATACGAAAAAAAAATTCCAGCTATTTATAAAAAAAATTAAAATTAGCCATAAACGGCGGCAGTACCTGAATGGGGCCCATTCATTTTCGGAGACAAAGGCCGAATGTTCATACCATGATATTCTCAGAAAATTTCGACGACTTGGCACCTTCGTTAGAAATGGTAGTGCAATTAAAGGGATATTAATGTTAGTGCTCTGATATAGCTGCTTACAAGATTACAGAACACAGTAAAAATAGACAGATGTTCCTTAATTTAGGAAAATATGATATAACCACAAACGAAAATATGTAATAACCTGTTTCGAATTATTAAAGATTCCGAAACGCCTTCTTAATATTTAGAAATCTCAAATCCGGGGTCTTTTCCGACTTTTTATAGCACATTAATCAGTCTTCCCAACCCGCAATATAGAATTTTCTAATGCTATCGATTCTAATTTAAACATTTTCATGCTGACCAAACATGTTTCACAGTCTAAAATGATAAATTAACAGCAGAAACGTTCACATTAAAGTTACTGTTATTTTCTTACATGTATACATGTCTTGCATGTATAACCTAAATTATGCAACTAAAAACGTTTGATTGAGAATTTGTAGCTTCAAAAGTTCTTTCCGATATCCCTGTTTAAGAAGACTGATTAATACATTATAAAAACTACTCCGAAACATTTTTAAAACTCAATGGCAGCAAAAAAAAACTTTGTTTTTATAAATGTTTCTTTAAATCTCAAATATATATTAATTTCCAAGGTTTCTAATGATAAAAAAACGATTTTTGGAATCATGGATAACTCAGAAGAGGTTATTTTATATTTTCGTTCATGGTTATGTTATATTTTTGTAGATTATTATTATTATTTTTTTTTTTTTTAACAGTGTATCGAAAAACACGTGCAGCTAAATTTCAAATATTTCAGTTGGCTGATCCATTTAAAGACAGCCATATAAATAAAAGTTGCTCAAGATCAATTTATTAATACAGTAGAACCCCACTAATCCGAACTAATTGAGACAGGTGTCTGTTCGGATAACAAAAAATTTGGATTATCCGAAATTCCAATGAAGATAGAAAAGAAAAAGATAAGTGCTAAAAAATGCATGTTATAAGTACTCAGTAATACAATAAACATTCCATAATCCAGCATGCTGGACAATCCAGTACGACTTTCGGAAAAAAATAATATTCCTTGTTTAATCACTCCTGATGTTTATAACAATCCAATGGAACTTCGGAATGAAGAATTACATAATAACCCATTACAAATGGTTCAAAATCTCGAATATATAAATAGCTCAGCCACCATGTCAACGAGGAGGGAAGAAAAAAACATTTCTGTACGTGATTTGTGAAATCAAACTGTTGAAAGGAAAAATAAATTTTATCATCTGAATTAAATACTTTTGCATATTTTTTTTTTTATAGTGACTGGCAAACAAAATGATATTCGAGATTTTTTGAAGATGGCTTCAAAGAGTAGGCCTACAGTGCACATTTTCATTTTATATTCGTGTACATATGTTGTGCTTTTATATCATTTTTTTTTATATTCTGTTCAAGCTGTTTAAAGGAAAAAAAATACTTTTTTGCCATTTTTTGTTTTCTTCTAACTTCTACACGTTTTTCCCGACATTCATCTTTTAATCCGGAAAATTATTTTCAGTTAATCTGTTCATGTATAATTTTCGAAAATAAAATCGGTTCGGATTAACCGGAATTTCGGATTACCGGGGTTCTACTGTATGTGAAATAAAAAACATTAAAAAAAAAAAAAAGATTTGTAGAAATAAGAATTCAAAATAAAATTGCACATGTTCTTCCTTATTTGTTTTTCAAAAACCTTTCGCTACCATTCAGAGTAACTAAATTTTATACAAATGTATAAATAAACAGTAGGATAAATCAAACTTAAAACCCATTTCATCTGAATATTGCCATTCTTTATTCATGAAAAATCCGATGTTAAACTACTTTCCTTTTTAAAAATTTACCAAAAACAATTGCATACTTAGTTCAATAAATTGAAATTAGTGAGCTAATTACTTATCTTAATGACTTTTTAAGTAATTATTTCGCAAGATAAAAAATAACACGGGATTTATGAAATTTTAATCAAGATGTTTCATCGCTAATTATCAAATATTGAAAAAAATCTTCAAAATAATTAGATTCAATTCATTGCAGAAATAATAATTTAAGTTTTCTTATTTTACTAATTTTCAGTGAGGGATATAATCATTAAAATTATTTTTTATGAAATCAGTCTTGCATGAACAATTTCTTTTTATTATAAACAAAGAGTAATAAAAATATTGTAATTTATTGTTTAAGATTAGTTAAATATCTATTAATTGTGCAATATTTAATGCTTTAATGTATTAAAAAAATAAGTTTAACAAAATTGAAAAATGGCGATGACAACTATAAGTGATTATTTCAAAAACATCTTTCAATAGTAAAAAAATAATAATAATACAAATTTAAATAACATTTTCGCAGGGTTACCAATATTGAAAATGAGTCAAATTTCATTTAAAGCGAGCATACAAATAAACAAATAAAGTCAAAGAGGTGGTCCGCACTTATTTTATTTTAAAACTGTGCAAAATAGGGAATTTTGTCTTTAATGCTATAGATGTATTTGTCAATATATCTAACACTAATGTATTTATTTATTTATCTATGTCAGTGTAACTTAAAGTGCAAATCAACACATTCATCATTTCTTATTTAACCCACATGTCTTTAACACGTCCACGCCAGCGTGCATCACCAGTGGGTCACGCTCCATTGTCCCATCAGGTGGCGTGCATCACCGGTGGGTCACGCTTGACTGTAGCATCTGGCGGCGTGCATCACCGGTGGGTCACACTCGACTATGCTATAGACGGCGTGCACTACAAGTGGGTCACACTTGAATATTCGAAAATTCAGTAGTAAAAACAATTCATTATTTTAAACATAATACATTCACGACGGGAAACGAGAATTCTCGTTTTAAAATCGTATTCTATTCTAATGTCATATATTAATCATAATCTTCACTTGTTCTACCAATTTATTTACAGACATTAAAACACACTAAGAAATCGCAGTTTAACATACACCAAAAAATATTGTACATGTCAAAATTTTAAAACACATATATACGCTAAAACATACATTTAAGAGGGTTTAAAAATATTTCCACCTCTTTAATACCGAGGTTTCTTCAGTTACTGATCTTTTCGACTCTCTCTCTCTCGCTAGTCACTGCTTTCCAAATTTTCCCTGCCATTTATCCCTATTTTTAAAATGTGTCGCCATCTATTGTCGATACTTGCATGCATTACATCATTGCAGGTTTCTGATTTCGATGAGATTATTTCAATGGCTTCTCTACACTCCTGACCTGCTAATCTTTAAATTAATCAGAACAGACATTGAGAAAATTTCATACTTACAGACATCTGAAATATACAAAATCAATTTAAAAAACAATGAAGGAAAAGATGTGTCATATATAGGAATGACAAAAAAGAAACTGGAAGACAGGATAAAAGAACACAAACGAGATATACGACTTAATAAATCATCTACTGCAATAGCAAGACTAAATAATAAATCCCCCATCACAATAGATTTTTAAAATGTTGAAAAATTAGCAAAATACAATAGTTTAAATTACGCATTAATAAGAGAAGCCATTAAAATAATCTCATCAAAATCAGAAACCTGTAATGATGTATTGCACGCAAGTATCGACAATAGATGGCGACACATTTTAAAAATAGGGATAAATGGCAGGGAAAATTTGGAAAGCAGTGACTAGCGAGAGAGAGACAGTCGAAAAGATGCCTCGGTAAGAACGAGGTGAAAATATTTGTAAATCATCTTAAATGTATGTTTTAGAGTACAGGGTGGCTGAAAAGTATTGGTGCGTTGTTTCGATGCTGCCATTTCACAACCAAAATTGGAAGAAACCTAATTATCTTTTATATTTTTTTGTAGTATTTTTTATGGACTTTCTTGTAACGTATTACTTATTTACTTTCTATGGTCTTATGAAGACCTGTGTTCATCGTTTAGCTATTGCCCAATTGGCGGCAAATGGAGAGAAGACATCAACAAATACATCTCGTCTGAAAGTCCCACTTCGAACAGTGCAGAGCATTATTAAGCAGTGGAAAGAAGTAGTAGACGTTGATGTAAAAAGAGATCTGGCCGACCACTTTATGTCAATATCCCAAAAATTCGTAACGTTATCGAGAAGAGAAATATCCGAAATGATGGCGTAAGCCTGAATTCCATTGCAAAGAAACTGGATATTTCTGATCAAAGTGTCCAGAACATTGTTACAAACTTTCTCGGATTTCATAGTTACCGTCTTTAGCGTGGACAACATTTGTCAGATGATGCCAAGCAAAAGAGACTAACGAGATGCAAGAAGATGCTCCAACTTTTCAAAGATCGCCGCGTGGAAGTTGTTTTGGGATCGGATGAGAAAATGTTCACTATTGAGAAGGTACACAACCGTAAGAATGTTCGGGCTCTGTTCAATGCAGTGAAATGCTAGAAAAACAAAAATCGTTAAACGATCGCTTTTTTACGAAAGGATTAATGGTTGGGCAGAGGTTACTGCCACGTAGAACACTCCTTTGATTTTTTTTATTGAAAAAACGTGATGATTAAAGCAAAACGTGCCAACACGAAGTGTTGGTTAAGATTGTGCTCCAATGGAAACAAAATAACGCTAATGAAATCTTCCAGAAGGATTGGGCACCTGCACATGGAGCAAAAACGACATCGGCCTTCCTCGATGCCCACATGCCTGGATATTTAACAAAGGATAAATGGCCTTCAAACAGTCTGGATCTCAACCCACGCGATTTTTCTGTTTGTGGCTAATTAGAAGAAAAGTTAAAGCGTAAAAAATATTCATTTTGGTTTCTCTGTGATGCGAACTTATCACGACTTGGGATGATTTAGATGAGAGTTACCTGCGGCGCAACGTCAATTCTGTGATCCCTCGTTTGAAAGCCCTCGTTTGAAAGCGAATGGCGGATATTTTGAACAAGTTGTTTAAATATTGTTATTTGTTATAGTTTTATTTTGTTAGAATAAAAATTGTCATCAGATAATTCGTACATATGTACTCAATAAAATCATGACTCTAAGTAGTTTGCTTACTCCTTAAGAACTTTCAGACATTCACAATCAACTCTGCTTGTTATGTTCTCTACTTGTTACGGTAGTATTATACAGAAATGTTTGATAAACACGCTGAGCAGACAGTTTTCAATTCAAAGAATAATTTTAAGATATATTTAATGCTACAGTTGGACAAAATTGTTCCACTAAAAAAATTTTATAGCAGCAAAAACTATTCATGGGAATTTAATCATTTTTTGATCATTTTATACATTTGAAGTTCCCGGTGTATTTCTTTTTTTAATTTGACTCATTTTTGAGGTTTTATTTCTATTTTATATTCAAATTTTCAGCATTTCTAGAGATATTTTTAACATATTTTAGAAAGTGATATTAATTTAAACTGTTGCCAACTATATAAACAGCGCAAACAATAATGTTTGCTTCAAATAAAAAAAAAAATATTTATACGTGTAAATAAATAAAAATTTATTTACAAGTGACTATTATAAACAGAAGAAAACATTTGGAATTAGAATTAAATAATTATGTACAAAAAGCAGGAACTTATTAAAAATTACGTCATAAAAACTATATTTACACGTGAATTATAAGAGAAAAAAGATATGGTAAAATAATAAATTCATTAACATGCGTTAGAAGTCTTAAATAGGAGAAATTACGTCATATTTACGTCACATTACAGTTATTACATAAAATGAACAAAAAATAATATTGCAAAACAGTTTAAATTTAGAAATTGCGCTAGACATTTATTTGATATTTTGAGAAGATACTTTTCAACTATTTTTGTTAGGAAAGCACAAATAATATTTAATCTCTAACAAAAGTATTTTCACGTGAATATTAAAAAGAGAAAGAATAGTTTGGTCAAATTTACGTCAGATTAAAAACGATTAATTTAAAATGTCTTATTTAAAAGAACTTTCTTTTCGCTTTGTTAAAAAATACCGGGAGACAAAGACTCTGTTTACTTAATTCCTTTTATATTAGCTTATTTTGAAATGTTTAACTTATTTTACTTAATCAGAGACGAAAACAGCGAATGTATCGTTGGTACTACTTAGTTATCCCGTCGACCAAAAATCTATCATTCGCCAAACTATAAGATTAAATGCCAATAATGGTTGATCGTAAATATCACATTAACTTGACTTTAAGCAAGTTACACGTGTCTACGTCATCAAGTTATTTTTATTTCGACGTTTTATTTGTATTTTTATTAATGTTGCAGTAATTTATTTGTTCTTTAATTATTTAAAATAAAAATTATGTCAATTTCTATAATTTGGCGAGTGGTTTGGCGATTTATATAATTTGGCGAAATTGGTGGACGGGATAATCAAGTAGTACGGCAACGGTTGGTTGATTTTGACGGCCGATTATCTACACTAGGGATATAAGCCCGAGGGCGGGAGTTCCTTTCGTGGGGATCTTTCTAAGGGAACCCAACCCGTATTTACACATCGAAATCCATGGCTCGAAGAAAACCACGAAAACTCCGAACGATTAGGCCGACGGGCGCGATTGGGATCGAACCCAGTACTTCCCGTCTACCGGCTTCGAGAGCAGAACCTCTCAGCCACTGGTGGGGCAGTACCGCAGCGGATTTGGCCTTAAAATTCCCCAATCAAAGAGAAATGAATAGAAATCCGTTTATAGGGAGATCGCCACTGTTTTTTAAATTATAATTCAATCTTCCGAAATCTTTTTAAAGCCGATCAATTAGCGTACTTTTAGAGTCTGCGGTGTCTGAACGGGGTTTGAACAGCGTAGCTCGTAGGGGGCAGAGCCCCCTAGTATTATATATATTGTAAACTAGGGTGGAGCGAAAAAAATTATTATTTTTTAGCAAAAGCGGGTAGGTGCCAAAAGTTGCTTTAGACAAGTACATCAACTGCGTGAAATTTTACAGCTGAAAAAAAAAATTCTTGAGTCTGCACTTTTGGTCCAAAAGTCGAAATTTTGGGTAAAATTTGACATTTTTCCAAAAAAATTTAAAAATTCCTATACAGATGGTTATTATTTAAAAGTGTTATTTAAACGTATATTATTAAGGTCTTAACATATTTAAACGATAAAACGATATCTTTATTCTGTATAACTGGAGCAAAACTGACAACTTTCGATAAAAAAAGTATGTTGCCACTTTGTTGTGTCATTCAACGAAGTTGCTTTCAAAACTTCTCAGGACATCTAGCTAGACTACACTACCATCTGAACACAATGTTTTATTTATACATTGAATTGTGATTTTTTATCAAATACTGGCATAAGTTTTCCATGTATCAACCAAGGCCATCTCTTCTTTGTATCCACAGACTTTGGATGCTGCTGCTGTGATCCCCTTCACGAGTTTTTTCACTGCTTGTGTAAGAGAAGGCAAACGATGTAATGCAGTGGGGATGATATTCATGCAATTTATTCAGCCGTCTATCATCTTCACCAAGATTGCACCCGATAAGTGCATACTGATTATGGGTCTGTTACCACAACAATTTTCCAATCCATTAGATTTATATAATTATCCGCTTCAAAGTTGATTGTCGGTGTTTCAGATTTGCGTATGCGCCATCATTTACTCTCATCTTTCAACTATTAAGTGCTGAGCAACTAGCTGTTTAATGTAATGGCGATCGTCAGAGAGCATTGAAATCAGAATTTCCTCTACGTATGCAAAGCAACCATTGTCCTAAATAACTTTTTTTAGTTTTTGTTTTATTTCGTTTTGTGTGTTGTTTAGTAGCCGAGTAATTTCCCATGAGTTTTTAGGTCCCTTCTTTATATGTGGATTACATTTAATGGTAAACCCTCCTGGGGCCAAACTCGGATTGCATAGTACCTTTTGAGTGAATGTAGAGACTCTGATGGCAATGAGTGCTCATTTATAGGCGGAAAATTCTGTTCGTCGTTGCCATCCATTCTGCGTGGAACATGTTCAGAATGAACCAATACAATGGATCATATGCCACCTAAAATTCCAGAGAATGTTCTCTGCATCATTTATTAGACAAGATCGTTGACAAAAATTAGATTCTAACCGACAGGGATTCGCCGGACCAATAAGAAAATCTTTGTCTATGCGCCATTCCTTTCTTATTTCAATTTTTGAAGCCATGGAGAGTAATTTTGAAACATTTTTTCCATAAATAGAGAAAAGGGTACTCAGCACAGACAAGAAATACTTGATAGACATTTGCAAAGTTATTTCATCAAGATATTGCTCAGAAGAACAAGCAAACAGGAACCCAAGAAACTTGTCCAACGCAGGATGGCTCACAAAGGCGAATAAAAATTTTCGCCTTTATATATGCACTGATTGACCATCAGAGTCTGTAGGTTCACTCACAAAGTATATAATCCAAATTTATGCCGCAAGATGGTTTACACCACATGTAATCATCATCTAAAAAATGGATCTAAAAACTTATGGGAAATTACTCGGTAACTAAGCATCGCAGCAAACGGCATAAAACAAATACTAAAAAAAATTACATAGGACAATGGTTGTTTTGCACATCGAGGGCAAATTCTTATCGCAATGCTCTCTGACGATCGCCATCACATTAAACAGCAAGTTTCTCAGCATGTAAAAAATGCATGAAGTGGAGTAAAAGATGGCATACTCAAAAATGAAATACCTAAATGTTGTAGTAACAGAACTCCCAATCACTATGCATTTACTGGATGCAATTTTGGCGAAGATAATAGACGGCTGAATAGATTCCATTAATTCCACTGCATTACTCTGCTAGACTTAACATACGCAAACAGTAGAAATACACGTGAAGGAGTGTCACAGTAACATCATCAATGTCTGTGGATACAAAGAAGAGATAGAATAGGTTGATAGATAGAAAACTTATGCCAGTTTTGGCAAAAAATCACAATTCAATGTATAAATAAAATATTGTGCGCAGATGGTAGGGTGGTCGATCTATGCACTGTTGTGACATAGAATGCAGCTATCCTCACGTGGTATCTCCTGGGTAGTTTTGAAAGAAGCTTGGTAAGAGCTGTATTCTAAACAACAATTAGTTGTATGACGCAACAAAGTGGCAACGCCTTTTTTTTTTACCAAAAGCTGTCAGTTTTGCTCCAGTTAAACAGAATAAAGATATCGTTTTATCGTTTAAATATGTTAAGTCGTTAATAATAAAGGTTTAAATAACACATTTAAATAATGACCATTTCTATAGGAATTTTTTAATTTTTTTGAAAAAAATGTCAAATTTTACACAAAATTTCGACTTTTGAACCAAAAGCGCAGACTTAAGCCATTTTTTTTCAGCGGTAAAATTGGACGCAGTTGATGTACTAGTATAAATGCAACTTTTGGCACCAACCCGTTTTTGCTAAAAAAAAATAATAATTTTTTTCGCTCCACCTTATTGTACACACATGTTACTATATTATTTACATTAGAAAGCGTGTCAGCTTAAAAGCTTCAACTGATTATAACTATTTCACCATTTTAACCAGATAGTCTGGACAATCTCATAAAACGCCGTTCTGCCAACATCATTCCACTACTCTCCCGCGAAAGCATAATAAAAATGACGTTTTTGCACAAGCTGTCGTTTCTCACTTCCTTTCAGTTCGTGTTTTTTCCCCGCTCGCAAACGAACATCTCCAGTTCCGAACATTCTACCACTTACGCATGCGCTTACGTGCTCTGACATACGAGTGCTCTTATAATGGTTCCGTTTGTACTTTTTAAGGGTGTTCTCAAATCCAAAAGGCCAACTTTCTGACATAAATTTAATTTATTTTTGTTCGAAAATGCATGAAACTAGCTGGTGTTGTTGTTCAAAAACAATGTAATCGAGCTGTTTTTTCCAATTTTTTGCAAACGCAATAGATCTTTCAGAAAATAGTGTCAAAATGGACGTTTTGAACCGAATTTCCCCGCGAAAATAGAAAAAGCACTCAAGAGCGAGCGAAAAACGTGTTTGTCACGTGGTTAAAATTGCTTATAACTCAATAGGTAATTTATTGACCCAAAAATGGAAAACATAGTTCGATTCCAAATCGCTTCCATGGCCAGGCTTTCCAATTTTATATCTTTCCGTTAAAAAATGAATTTGTAAATGTGTCAAAACGTTTTGCGCTTGTTGAGCAGAGCAGTTAAGAACAGCCTTAAGTACGGAATACTAAAAATTAAGTATAACACACCAAAAAAATTGACCGTTCCGCAAACAAAATCATACTTTTTTACAGAGGTTTTTTTATGGGAGTATGTGTTTAATTAAAAGTTAAAACTAATAATCTAATAATAAGCTAAATAGTTGAGATTTTGGGTTATAACTGTTAGGAATTGACTTTATGAGACGTCGACTATTGCCAAAGCTGTCATCCTGAAAAACCGTTGAGTATAAAATAATTACCAACCGAAAAATGCATAGTTCTCTCAGATCTTGTTTCTACTAATTTTACAGTATGTTTCCTCTTACTATTATCAAATGCCTTTCAGTAAGAACAGAAAAATGAGTAACACATAAAACAATATTTTATTTATTTATATAATGTTTCTTTTTAAAGGTCTGAAATGTTTTCAATGCATAAATATTATGAGAAAATAACTTTTCTTTGTGTTCTTATAGGGAAAGGGAAATATTAAAATGTGGAAAAGAATTAATTTCAAACATCTATAAAGTAATCAGTTTGATTGCTTTGTAATCCTTTTTCAGAGAGCAATTAAAAAAAAATGAAAATATATTCAATGCGCATGAAAAATGATTTTTTAAATAAACTTTTAAAAAAACAATACGTCTAATTAATGTAAGTAAACACTAAGTTGCATAAATTAACTTTTTTTTTCTCGTTACCATTTGTTGAAAATGAAGTAGAAATTATTTTAAAAGCACAAATATTTTAATTGGCTGATGTTTATTTGTGTTTTTATAAGGAAAAGAAAATATTAAAATGTTGAACAAAAACAAAATTAATTTTTTAGCAACTATAAAGTAATCAGTTGAATTACTTTGGAATAATTTTTTAGAAAGTCAAAATAATGAAAATATATTAAATACGCATGACAAATAATTCTTTTTTAAAAGGTTTTGAAAATAGTGCATCATATTAATGTAAGTAAACATTAAGTTACGCAAGTCTTAATTTCTTTCTTTTTTTTTCTTTTTTTCTTTTTTTTTTTTTTTTTTTTTTTTTTTCGTTATCATTTGCTGAGAATGGAGCGAAAATGCTTTTATTATACAGTATACTGAAAGCATTTTAAGCTTTTATATTTATTAGCTAACTGCAAAAGAAGAAAAATTATATACTTTGGGAAATATATATATAATCATAATTTATTTAAAAAGTACTTAATGCAAGCACAGAGGTACCCATTTTCCAGTGAATTCAAACAATCCAGATGAAATAAACAAGAAATGATTAATAAACTAAAAGATTTGTTTTCAATAGTTTAATTCAAATAAATGTTAGATACCATTTTCCAATAATTCCAATGCATTTCTGAATGAAACAGATTTATAAAACTTTTAAGAGCCATAACATTTTCCACTTACATAAATTGCATAATACTTTTCAAGAATGTCGCCATCTAAAACTGATTTCGTCGTTCATAAGGCAGGTATATTAATAAATACTTTTAATTAAGGTTTTGAATTTCATAGTGATTGATGGATATGAGAACGATTCGAGAAAAAGGTTTCATTTCGCAGTCTTTGCATCAGCTGTGAACAAAATTTTCCCATAAAGTCTCTGTCATAACCAAAAATACTGTGTGAAAGATTTATTTTCAATAGTTTAATTAAAATAAATGATAAATAACATTTTCCAATAATTCCAATGCATTTCTGAATATTTCTGAATGAAACAGATTTATAAAATTTTAACAGCTCTCCGCATTTTTCACTTACATAAATTGCATAATACTTTTCAAAAATATCGCCATCGAAAACTGCTTTCGTCATTCATAAGACAGTTATTATAAATACTTTTAATTAAGAATTTGAAGTTTATAGTAATTGGTGGGTGTGTGAACGATTCCAGAAAAAGGTTTCATTTTGTAGTCTTTGCATCAGCTGTGAACAAAATTTAGCTGTGAATAGCATTTTCTTAAGGAGCGAAGTAACAGAGATTATTGATTTCTTTGTTTGCCCCTCTGGTGCACTAGTTTTCAGTTTCCCTTTTCACGAGTATCTTTCATCCACCTAAAAAGAGGATAAAGATTACTGGTGGTGATACTGAATTAAAAACTTGTTTCTGGTTTTATAATCAAACCTCGAACGAGAAATATCTTCTGTTAATTAAATGAATAAGCGTCGAATCGTGTATGTAATAATAAAGTTAGAAGTTTGATTTTTTTTATTGTTGCTATTAATGTTCGCATTAGAGAAATTGATCTGTCCCGCTTCTCACGAGTATCTTTCATCCAGCTAAAAACAGGATGAAGATTACTGGCGGTGATATAGAATTAAAAACTTGTTTGATTTTGTAATCAACCTTAGGTCGAGAAATATTTTCTGTTAATTAAATGAATAAGCATAAAATAGTGTATGTAATAATCAAGTTGTAATGTTTTATTTTGCTATTTTTATACAATTACTGTTGGTATTAGAGAAATTGATACTAATTAATGATTAAGACGAGTCGGCCTGGTGTATTTTATATTCCAGTATTTTAAGCTAGCTGTATGTGCCCTTCTTGTGTACTAGTTTTCCGTTTCACTTCTCACGTTTGTTTGATCCAGCTGAAAGAGGATGAAAATTACTTGCGTGTGTATGGTCGAAATATGATTGATCATAATTGGGTGGAGAAATATTTTCTGTTAATAAAGTGAATAACCCCAAATTGTGTAATGCAATAATCAAGTTTTAATGTTTGATTTTGTTAATGTTACGATTTCTGTTGGTATTAGAGAAATCGATACTAATTAACGTATAAGAAGAATCGACCATGTGTATTAAATTCCGGTATTTTATGCATGCTGTGTGTGCTGCTCTGGTGAACCGGTTTTCCGTTTCGCTTCTCACGAGTAGTTTTCATCCAGCTAAACAGTGAAGAAGGATTACTAGCGGTTATATAGAATTTTGTAATCAAAATTGTTTCGAGAAATACTTTCCATTACATAAAGAAAGAAAACGTCAAATTGTGTAATACAATAATCAAGTATTAATGCTTGATTTTGTTATTGTTACCATTTCTGTTGGTATTAGAGAACTAGATACTAATTTATGGATCAGATGACTCGCCCATATGTATTATATTGTGGTATTTTATGTCTGCGGTGTGTTTGTTCTCTTTTGGTGCACTAGTTTTCCGTTTCGCTTCTCACGAGTATCTTTCATCCATCTAAACAGGGGATGAAAATTACTGGCGGTGATATAGAATTAAAAGCTTATATCTAATTTTGTAATCAAAATTGTGTCGAGAAATATTTTCCATTAAATAAATGATAGAAAACGTTAGATTGTGTAATGCAATAATCAAGTTTTAATGTTTGATTTTATTATTGTTACGATTTTTGTTTGTTTTAGAGAAATTTATACTAATTAATGGATAAGAAGATTCGTCCTGGGTATTATTATTGTGATATTTTATGTCTGCGGTGTGTGTTCCTTCTGGTGCACTAGTTTTCCGTTTCGCTTCTCATGAGTATCTTTCATCCATCTAAACAGGGGATGAAGATTACTGGCGGCGATATAGAATTAAAAGCTTATATCAGATTTTGTAATCAAAATTGTGACGAGAAATATTTTCCATTAAATAAATGATAGAAAACGTTAGATTGTGTAATGCAATAATCGAGTTTTAATGTTTGATTTTATTATTGTTACGATTTTCGTTTGTTTTAGAGAAATTTATACTAATTAATGGATAAGAAGATTCGTCCTGGGTATTATTATTGTGATATTTTATGTCTGCGGTGTGTTCTCCTTCTGATGCACTAGTTTTCCGTTTCGCTTCTCACGAGTATCTTTCATCCATCTAAACAGGGGATGAAGATTACTGGAGTGATATAGAATTAAAAGCTTCTATCAGATTTTGTAATCAAAATTAGATCGAGAAATATTTTTCACTAATTAAGTAAATAAGTGTTAAATTGTGTATTGTAATATTAAATTTGCAATGATTGATTTTGTTAATGTTACCATTAATGCTGGTATTATAGAAATTTCTTATAGGCGGATCGACTGTGTGTATTATATTCCGGTATTTTATGTCAGCTGTGATAAAGAAAAAAAAGCTTCCATAAATTCTCTGGAAAAAAAAAATACTGTGTGAATAGCATGTTGATTTTTTTAGGAGCAGAACTTAGAGAAATTATTGATTTCTTTGGGTGTACTTCCGAATTCCGATGCACTAGTTTTCCGTTTCGCTTTCTAAAAGTATATTTAACAGAGCTAAAAAGAGCATGAAAATTCATTGCGGCGATACTGAATTAAAAACGTATATGACTTCGCAATCAGAATTACGCTGAGAAATAATTTCCGTTAATTTAATAAGGATCCAATTGTGTTCTGTAATAATCAAGGTACAAAGTTAGATTTTCTTATTGTTATTATTTCTTCTTGTATTAGAGAAATTACTTATAGTACTTAATGCATAAGAAGATTTGGTCATGTGTATTATACTCCACTATTTTATGTCAACTGTGATTAACCCTTAAATGCCTGATTTTTCAAAAATCATTGTATTAATGTTTTTCGGCTTTCATTTTTTAAATAAATCATGGGAAAAATACTTTAAAAAATCATATTTTGTTTTAGGGATAGTTTACGGCTAAAAAACAGTTTGTTACTAATCGGCAATACTGGTGTTTAATTGAAAAAATAATTTTCCTTGATGAAATTCTATAATATTAAACACACAAGAATTTTAAGAACTATAATAAGAAATAAATTTTACTTGCTCACTGCAGGTCAAAATAGGGTATTTCGCAAGCTCCCAAACAAAACAAAAATAACAAGTAGCAACAATTGAAAAAATAAATCTATCTTTATTCTTAAACAGCACAAGTGTTGCCATCTACATGCTGAAAATCGATTTAATAATATTTTCAGAATGTATTTTATTGGCAACATTAGGCATTATAGCTTTAATATTATTCTAATAGTATTTTAGAGCCTAAATTGGGTATGTTGCCGAAAAGCAACACCAGGCATTTAAGGGTTAAAATGTTTCCCTTGAAACGTTTGAAAGACGGAAAATGGTATCTGAAAGGTAGTTTTGCCTTTTTTTAAAGAGTGAACTGATATAGAGATATTGATTTTCTATGTGCCTCTAGAGCACTAGATTAAGTTTCGCTTCTTACAAGTGCCTTTCATCTAGCTAAAAGAAGATGAGAATTTCTTGTGGTTATATTGAATTAAAATGTTATCTGAAATCGCCAGAAAAATTGGGTCGAGTACTAATTTCAATTAAATTAATAAGCGTTAAATTGTGTGTTGCAATAAAAAAAGTGTCAGATTAGATTTCTGTTTCTTCTGTTGTACACAGAAAAAAATAAGACCTAAAACGGGTAGAAAAATACCCGAATTGGGTAGAAAAATTCTTAGGTATGAGGTTACCCAATTTTGTGTCCGTATACCTGTTTTGATTACCACTGTGTATCCATTTTGGGCGTTGTTACATGCACATTTTGAAAAAAAAAAAACATTTTTTTAACTAAAAGGCATCAGAAACAGCGTCCAAAATGGATACACAGTGGTAACCAAAACGAGTATATGGACCCTAATTGGGTAACCTCAGACTTAAGAATCTTTCTACCCAATTCGGGTATTTTCTACCTGTTTTATGTCTTTTTTTTCTGTGTATAGCCGACGATATTAGTATTAAACTATAGTACATGATGAATACGACAAATAAGTCTTGTCTATTTGGTGTTGTTTATTTATTTAATTTTTACGTGAGCTATAATTAAAATCCTTACCTTAAAATCTCTGGGAGACTAACAAGAACAGAAAACAATGCATCAAGCATAAATTATGAAACACTTTCAACACTAACAGAATACTATTAAGAAATTTCATTTTTTTATACAATGAATCCGTACATAGTCTGTCCTGCAACCGAATATTTTTATGCATATCTGAAAATGAAATGCTACATACGCCATAACCTATAGAAAACATGTTATAGTGAACGTCAGTGATGCTTTTTTAATTCCATTATGCTCAAAGCCCCAGAACATCATTAAAATGCATCGCAAACGACTTTTTCCCATGCATCATAATATATTGGAATTCTTTTGTGCTTCCTGTAAACGAACTATAAATGCTGATTGTTACATATTTCTGAGAAAGCATGTTTTAGTTCATTGCAGTGATGCATATCAATTTCTTTATGTTTGAAATATTAAAACATCATTAGAGTGCATAGGAAACAATCCCCCCTCCCTCTCCATAGATCATAATGTAACGGAATTCTTTTGTGTGTCATTTTAAATGAGCTATAAATGCTACACACTTCATTTACAACACCGAACATTCTACAGTAAAAAACAAAAACACATAAAAATTTCAAGGCAATCCGAGTATATTTAGTAGAACATGGATAGACGACAGGCAGACAGAGAAACCGAATTCATAAACACTTTTCAACTAAGTCGCAAAGTATTAAAAATGATGCCTGAAAAACATTTTGTCTTTTTTCCTTTTAAAAGGAGAAATAATGGAAAGGATGGTTGAAGCTTTTGAGTACGGGTTGGGATATATATATCTCAGTGGACTATGTTTTTTTTTTTTTTTTTTTTTTTTTTTTTTTCTATTCGTACCACTTTTTGAAATATATCCTCTTCTGTATACTTATAACTAAGATATTATCAAGATAAATCTAACATAAAGGAACAAATTTGTAAATCGCGATTGAACAAAAAAAAAAAAGTCGCGGGCGGAACACGGATACTATTGATTTTCTGTGTTTACTTGGGTTTACTGTTCATTTTTTAAGAGCGCCTTTCGTTTCAAGTGCCAGTTTAAAAAAAAAAAATAAAAGAAGGTTATTACTTGCGATCGGTGGTATTAAATTGAATTACTATCAAAATGTATCGAGATATAATTTGGATAAATTCATTTCTGTTTGCAGAAATTATGTCTAGATACACATTAAAATTATTTTAACCATAACATTACTCAAGAGCGAAGGCTGTATATGAACTTTTCCTGTGGTATTCTGATGTACTAAAATTGTCCCAAGTAAAGCTCTCTTTTAACAACGGTGATCAAACGTCCCCGAATTTTCGCAAAATAGGGAAGGAAAAAAAACAGAACTTTGTAGAGAACCGGGACACCACTTTTAACGCTACTTCAGGGTTGAAATGGGAATTATTCTACCCACGTGGCAGTAACTTACTTATTTTCTGCGAAACAGCTTGCGAATGTCAGCAACTCAGAGCAACGTTCAACAATACATCATATCACGTCATGGGTTTTTTCATTGATACTTGCAGGTAAATTCTAGTGGCCAAATCCAATTTAAAGAAATTAATCCTCTTGCTGCAAACACTTGTCTACTTATACTCATTATGAGATCTTCGTGTTTTAACAAGGCGTTTCTTGTTTTGGAATCGTTTTATTTACAGATTGATTGTTTTTTTTTGACATTATGACAGATATAATTATTATTGAATTCCTCTGGTACATCCTTCGGTACATCTGGTACATCCTCCAACATATATCGAGTAATATACACATAAAATATTTTAAAGAATAACACAAAACACTTTCTTTTATTTTACCTTTTTGATTTTTTATTAACATTGTTTTTATCGCATTTATTTTATTATATTCGGGTAAACGCAATACAGTGCACCGCAAAAGTTTAAGCATAACGCAAATCTATATAAATAAAAATGTAAATGTTCGTTTGTTTCTAATCGCTAATCTCTGAAAGTTCTTCACCGATTTCTTTGAAATTCACGGATTGAGTTGCATTCAAATCCGGAAGTGTTGTTATGTAGTTATTATGAACCTCGCTCCCCCACCACCCCATTTGCCATCACCACCACCAGGGGGCGCTTTTTAATTTTTTTCCAAAACCCATCATGTAATATATCATTAGAAAGCCCTTGGAATACTGTTTCATATTATGCACCTCGTATCTCGCTCCCCTCACTTTCTCCACGTGGGGGCACATTTCTATATAAATAAAAACATAAATGTTCGTTTGTACAAAATCTTAAAAATTCCGAAAGTACTTCACCGATTGCTTTGAAATTCACGGATTGCGTTGCATTTGAATACGCGTGTTTTTATATACCTATCACGAACCTCGCTCCTCCCTCCTCCAATTTCCTCGCCACCACCAGGGGGCGCTTTTTTAATTTTTTCAGGCACACGTCATGTGACATATCATTAGAAAGCCCTTTGACTACTCCTTCATATTATGCACCTACCATCCCCCTCATCCCACTTTCCCCCCGTGGGAGCACATTTCTATATTAAAAAAATGTAAATGTTCGTTTGTACGAAATCTTAAACCTCCGAAAGTTCTTCACCGATTTCTTTGAAATTCATCGATTGCGTTGCATTTGAATGCTCGCGTGTTTTTATATTACTATTATGAACCTCGCACTCCCCTCCCCCCCAATTTCATCCCCCGGGGCACTTTTTTAATATTTTTCGACGCCCATTATGTGGTATATCATTAGAAAGCCCTTTGACCACATCATTTCATATTATGCATCTCCCCTCACTATGTCCTCCGGAGGGACACATTACTGAAATATTTCGTCAGTATTTTTTATGATATTTGTTTTTGCTTTGTTTTTTTAGTTCGTCTTTTTTTCTTTTTAGCTCACAGGCTATTAAAGCCTGAGAGATAATGTGCCTGCAGGTTCTGCATGTACGAATGTATGTAACGCGATAACTCTTGATAGAAATATCCGATTTGCTTCAAATTTTGTAAATAGTTTCATTCTGATAAGGCGTTTCCCTGATTAGTTTTGGGAATTCATTGGTTAAGCATAAAAGGGGCAACGGGGGCTAATCTCCCCTTAATTTAGATAAATGGGTTTTTCATGCAGAATTATCTGATTTGCTTCAAATTCTGATAAAGTGCTTCCCTGATTAGTTTGGTGTTTTATTGGTTGTGCAAAGGGGAACGGGGAGCTAATTCCCCCCGCCCTTAATTTAGATAACGTGGTTTTTCATGTAGAATTATTCGATTTGCTTCAAATTTTGTGAATAGGTACTATCTGATAAGGCGCTTCCCTGATTTGTTTTAGGGGTTCATTGATTAAGTATAAAGGGGCCAACGGAGGCTAATCCACCCTTAATATAGATAAATGGATTTTTCATGCAGAATTATCCGATTTGCTTCAAATTTGGTATAGCGGTTTATTCTGATATGGCGTTTCCCTGATTAGATTTGGAGGTTCATTGGTTAAGTATAAAGGGGGGGGGGGAGTAATCCCCTTAATTTATTTTTCAAAGGGCAATATTCTTTGAAATAAGAGTATAATATACAATTAGTGTGAATAGCCTGTGAGCTCGATGCCATAAGTTTAACTCGACACACATCTTTTTAATTCACTCGATGTGCCAGGCATGCCACCGCACGTGCTGCAATTGACAATCGGCCTGCCAATTCAGATGTTGTGAAATATTCACAAGCCAAATCTTTGCAACGGCACGCGGCTTGCAGTAAAGAAATAATGAGCAACTTTGTAGAAGCAACAATCTTGATAGGACTTTTAAAAGGTGAAGATGTCCTCATTCCTCGCATTCCTTTTATTACAATGGATGAGCGATTTCAATTTAAGACATTGCAGTTACCTATTTGATTTGCGTTTGTAATCTCCATCAACAAAGCTTAGGGCCAAGCTTTAAAATTCTGCGGTTTAGATCTAGACATGAATTGCTTCTCACATAGGCAATTATATTTTTCGTGTTCTAGAATCGACAAATCAGACAATCTCTATATCTGCACAGACAATGTAACGACAAAAATATTGTATACCCACAAGTATTGTGAAATTAAACATATTATAGAAACGCGCACTTTCTCTTTTCTTTTTTTTCCACTTAGCCAGACTGGGCCATAGCAACGCGTGGCCGGGTACAGCTAGTATTTTAATAAAAATAAAATTGTACAACGGAATGTTTTCAAATATCCGTTGTAGGTGAATAATATGGTCATAAATATATACCTTAAGTATGGAAAAAAATCATCGTTATGAAAATCAAAATTACAAAAAACATTTTTTGTGATGTCGCAAAAGTTTATGCACAATTGAGATTTTATGCAAATATCTCTTTAAATATGATAGGTGGAGGATCGGCGAGACTTTTTTCCTAGAGTTTAAAGCGTAGCGATTGCGGTACGAGTTATCGAAATGCCGAAATCCCTGCAGTTTTCACCTGAACAAGTTGAGGAAGTTTGGAAGCTGAAAGTTTAAGGTAAATCCGTTTTACAAATTTCACTTATTTTAAATCGGTCTAAATGTTGGATTTATAGTGTTTAGCTCGTAAGACTCTACTGAAACAGTACCACAAACTAGCAAGACTTCAATGGGCTAAACAGCACATGTTTTATTGTGACGAATGGATTAGTGTTATTTTTTCTGATGAAAAAAGAATGGAATTGGGATTGTCTAGATGGGTTCTCATTCTTTTGTCGTCACTTGAGGATATTCGTAGAGCATATCCAGCAGGCAACAACGTGGTGGTTCGCTCATGGTATGGGACGCTTTTAGCTACAATGGACAAAAGTGTCTTTGCTTCCTAAATCGCAAACAAGATTCACAAAAGTATTGGGAAACTCTCAGTGAGCATTTCCTGCCATTTGATCAGCCCAGATCTCAATCCGATAGGGAACATCTGGGGAATCCTCTCACGTGACGTCTAGAAGAATAAGAAGCAGTAATTATAAAGAAGGAGCTTGGTGCAATATAATAGGAGCGTAAAAAATACAACGGTAAAACCACCAAAAATTTTAAATTTTAAGCATACCGGTTTCGGTAGCATATAGCATACCTTCCTCAGTGCTCAAGCCCAGAGGCACTGAGGAAGGTATGCTATACGCTACCGAAACCGGTATGCTTAAAATTTAAAATTTTTGGTGCTTTTAACGTTGTATTTTTTACGCTTCTATAATGAGAAGCAGTATTACTCTGTGCAAGATTTCAAATAAGCGATCGAAGAAGCCTGGTACAGACTTGCTCCAGAAACCTTCATACTCTCGTGTTATCAATGGAAAATAGCATATTCGATTTCATCAGGTGCAATGGAAACACCATAGACTACTAAAGGACTTTTGTGCTTTGTGAAATGTAAATATTTCGTTTTTGTGTATAAACTTTTGCGACATCACAATTTTGATTTTTTTTTTTTCATAATTTATTATTTCCTTTCAATGAATTGTTTCCGAATTCGAAATATGAATTTGTAATCCAATTGTTTATATACAGTAAACATTTCTTAGCATTCCGGCGTATATTCTTTATTTTATAAAAACATTTAGCTTGTGCATAAAATTTTGCGCCGCACTGTATAACGAGGAGCCTTTGTATTATACTTGATTCGTGTTGTCAATTTCCTGCGTTGATTGAACTCTTTGACAGAATCTGAAAGTAGCGAAATAGCGACTACTTTCGAAAAGCAGTTTGTAGCCACTAATTTTTAAAATAATATTTTCGATAAAGTAGTGGTAGTTATAGTTCGCTATAAAAATAAAGTAGTTTTTTTAAACCTTTGATCAGACTGTAGTTATCAAGGTGCGGTGTTTCATTCTGTTGTTACTACCGCTGCTGTCGTTGTTAACGAAATGATTTAAAACTTTAGAAAAAACTGTTTATATTAATATTCAATACCAAATTTCAGTAATAAATTAATATACTTCACAATATATTGCTTAAAAAATATAATGCATTAAAGAAAAATCCGGAAATAGACAGTCTCTTAAAGCTACTTTTCTATTTGTTTATTTGTTTTTGTATCACAGTTGATGGCTGAATGCACTTATTATATACATTTCGTAAAAAGAGACTTTTCAAAATTTTACGCAAAAGATAAATCGTGAGAACATATCGCTCACCCGCAAGAAAAGTGACACATCTCGACAAATGTAAATTTCACAGGAGAGACAAAAGAAAATTTGCATCATTTTACTGTAACATGAAATTATAGCATTTAGCTCTTCATGTAGGAGTAAAAACGTGCATAAAAGCGTAAACCCGTAAGAATTAAGACGTAGATGAGGTTTAGAAGGTTGAGTAATTTTACCTCTCCATAAATTCCACTCCTTTTTTGTGGTCACGAACGACCATATAGCGTAATAAAGCGATTTTCCGTATAACTACACTTAAGAAAACTTTCCTGTAGCAAGACTCACCTATGACAGAAACCTATTAGTGGAATAAACTGTGAAATAAATTTTTGCGAGATGTGTCACTTTTTTTGCTGGTGAGCGATATTCATTGTTGTTATTTGCCGTAAAAAATATTTAAACCACTTTTAAATATAACCTAACACGCTTAATACGAGCCTGGGTAAAACGAACAATAATCATGTTATAAGAATAGTTCATAATTTAAACCACTAAGGCAATAAACCTTCAATAACGATTCTCAGGCAACGCAAACGACATTTATTTGCAGTACACGTGAGCAGCAGAAAATTGTAAAATAAACATTGAGTAATGCACGTACTTTGATCTAAATCCGGCGGCCATCAGGGCTCGCCTTTCTAGAACTCACGGGACACGTACTCCTTCTCCAGTTTCGTAACGAACTAGCTTCATATTGAATCTTTTGCATCATGTATATAGGGTACAGTCCCCATATTCCGTCCCCCCCAGTCACTTTTAAGCCCTAAATGTTGTAATTTTCAGTGAAAACCTACCAAATTTGAATTTTCCATAGACTAACTACCCACGCACATAGAAACACTGGCAAATATCGTACAGAAAACTTTTAACAATACGAAAAATCGTTTTTTCAAAAGTATCTAAAAAATGCAAAAGAAAAAATGGTCCTAATTTCGTCCCCCCAAAAAATCCAATATACCGAGGCTTAAATTAAAACTAATTAAAAATTTATACCTAAATGAATAAGTAATTTATTTTACATTAAAGAAAGGCACAAAGAAATGTACTAATTATCAATGGAAGAATAACATAATCAAACATTAGTCATTCAAACATGAGGAAAAAATTGAAAAAATTGTCATGAAAAAGCATTCTTAATTTCGTCCCCGGGACGAAAATAAGAACTGCAAGGGGGATGAAATTGGCACCACGCTACTTCCGAATATAGCGGAGTTTCAGTTCCCGTAAGATGAACTGAGCGTCCTAAAATTCACTGTATGCTACTGTCAGCATCTTACCTACGTAAAATACATGCAATGAATAAGAAATAAATACAGTACAGTAAATAACTTCTACAAATGCCGTAATAAGAACTCAAGTCTTCTAAAAATAGGACATTCGGCGTCTTTAATTTATGTACGCGTTTATGTATTGGCGAACGAAACTTTCAATACTGACCCCTTTTACCTTCCGTCCCCTGGGCCTTGCGCCATAAGTTACGCACTTTCGCAGAAGAAGAAGGGGACGAAATTAGGAAAGGGGACGAAATATGGGCACTTTACCCTATATCGCTGGAAATTCAAGTGCCTTACAAGAGCCCGGAGTGGGTTTTAAGTATCTATGAATTATGAACTCTTAAAGGTTGAGAGACTTAAAGTTACAAGCGTTATACTCTCTGAAACTCATTAACAGAAAAAGATATGGCCTCTTGAAGAATTTTTGCGGTAGGCATCAGGATTGTTTTGGAATGCATTCTGTCAAAAGCAACTTATTTGAGGAGCAATTATGATGCATTATTCACTTCGCATTAGACCTGTTTAAAACAAGGAATTTTATACAAGATTTCTATGCAAGATAACACACTGCATTCAGATTTCCACGCTTCTTACGAGCAACAAAATCAGGATCGCGGCTAATATCATACAAGAACAAAACCTAATTATTTATGTGTCTAAATTGTTTTGGAATGCATTCTGTCAAAAGCAACTTATTGAGGAGCAATTATGATGTATTATTGACTTCTAATTAGACCTGTTTAAAACAAGGAATTTTATACAAGATTTCTATGTAAGATATCACACCACATTCAGATTTCACCGCTTCTTACGAGCAACAAAAGCAGGATCGCGGCCAATACAAGGACAAAATCTGTTTATTTATATGTTTCTGGATTGTTTTGGAATGCATTCTGTCAAAAGCAACTTATTTGAGGAGCAATTATGATGTATTATTGACTTCTAATTAGACCTGTTTAAAACAAGGAATTTTATCCAAGATGTCTATGTAAGATAACACACCACATTCAGATTTCCACGCTTCTTACGAGCAACAGAAGCAGGATCGCGACTAATACAAGAACAAAATCTGTTTATTTATATGTATCTGGATTGTTTCGGAATGCATTCTGTCAAAAGCAACTTATTTGAGGAGCAATTATGATGTATTATTGACTTCTAATTAGACCAGTTTAAAACAAGGAATTTTATACAAGTTTTCTATGTAAGATATCACACCACATTGAGATTTCCACGCTTCTTACGAGCAACAAAAGCAGGATCGCGGCCAATACAAGGACAAAATCTGTTTATTTATATGTTTCTGGATTGTTTTGGAATGCATTCTGTCAAAAGCAACTTATTTGAGGAGCAATTATGTGTATTATTGACTTCTAATTAGACCTGTTTAAAACAAGGAATTTTATACAAGATTTCTATGTAAGATATCACACCACATTCAGATTTTCACGTTTCTTACGAGCAACAAAAGCAGGATCGCGGTTAATACAAGAACAAAATCTGTTTATTTATATGTGTCTGGATTGGTTTGGAATGCATTCTGTCAAAAGCAACTTATTTGAGGAGCAATTATGATATATTATTGACTTCTAATTAGACCTGTTTAAAACAAGGAATTTTATGCAAGATTTCTAACAAAATCTGTTTATTTATATGTGTCTGGATTGTTTTGGAATGCATTCTGTCAAAAGCAACTTATTGAGGAGAAATTATGATGTATTATTGACTTCTAATTAGACCTGTTTAAAACAAGGAATTTTATACAAGATTTCTATGTAAGATATCACACCACATTCAGATTTCACCGCTTCTTACGAGCAACAAAAGCAGGATCGCGGCCAATACAAGGACAAAATCTGTTTATTTATATGTTTCTGGATTGTTTTGGAATGCATTCTGTCAAAAGCAACTTATTTGAGGAGCAATTATGATGTATTATTGACTTCTAATTAGACATGTTTAAAACAAGGAATTTTATCCAAGATGTCTATGTAAGATATCACACCACATTCAGATTTCCACGCTTCTCACGAGCAACAGAAGCAGGATCGCGACTAATACAAGAACAAAATCTGTTTATTTATATGTGTCTGGATTGTTTTGGAATGCATTCTGTCAAAAGCAACTTATTTGAGGAGCAATTATGATGTATTATTGACTTCTAATTAGACCAGTTTAAAACAAGGAATTTTATACAAGTTTTCTATGTAAGATATCACACCACATTGAGATTTCCACGCTTCTTACGAGCAACAAAAGCAGGATCGCGGCCAATACAAGGACAAAATCTGTTTATTTATATGTGTCTGGATTGGTTTGGAATGCATTCTGTCAAAAGCAACTTATTTGAGGAGCAATTATGATGTATTATTGACTTCTAATTAGACCTGTTTAAAACAAAGAATTTTATGCAAGATTTCTAACAAAATCTGTTTATTTATATGTGTCTGGATTGTTTTGGAATGCATTCTGTCAAAAGCAACTTATTGAGGAGCAATTATGATGTACTATTGACTTCTAATTAGACCTGTTTAAAACAAGGAATTTTATACAAGATTTCTATGTAAGATATCACACCACATTCAGATTTCACCGCTTCTTACGAGCAACAAAAGCAGGATCGCGGCCAATACAAGGACAAAATCTGTTTATTTATATGTTTCTGGATTGTTTTGGAATGCATTCTGTCAAAAGCAACTTATTTGAGGAGCAATTATGTGTATTATTGACTTCTAATTAGACCTGTTTAAAACAAGGAAATTTATACAAGATTTCTATGTAAGATATCACACCACATTCAGATTTTCACGTTTCTTACGAGCAACAAAAGCAGGATCGCGGTTAATACAAGAACAAAATCTGTTTATTTATATGTGTCTGGATTGGTTTGGAATGCATTCTGTCAAAAGCAACTTATTTGAGGAGCAATTATGATGTATTATTGACTTTTAATTAGACCTGTTTAAAACAAGGAATTTTATACAAGATTTCTATGTAAGATATCACACCACATTCAGATTTCCACGCTTCTTACGAGCAACAAAAGCAGGATGGTTTTGGATTGAATTCTGTCAAAAGCAACTTATTTGAGGAGCAATTATGATGTATTATTAACTTCTAATTAGACCTGTTTAAAACAAGGAATTTTATACAAGATTCCTATGTAAGATATTACACTACATTGAGATTTCCACGCTTCTTACGAGCAACAAAAGCAGGATCGCGGCTAATACAAGAACAAAATCTGTTTATTTAAATGCGATTGCGGTGAAAAGTGAGGTAGAAATAGGAAAGAAATTTCTTTCCTTTTGAACACCGTGTTCTCTCAGCGATAATATTTCTACATAACGACTGCCTGTCAAGATGCAGTAATTTATCAGTTTTACCAAGCAGAATTTCAACCTATGAGAAAACCCATCCCTCCCAAGCAAGAAAATGCAAAGAAAAGTCCTGAGGTCTTAAAAGAAAGAAAGAAAGAAGGGAGAGAGAAGAACTATTCAAATACCGACCCCCTTTGTAAGATTTACAACTGAGCCATGGAAACGTAAAAGCATAGATGAATACGTTTATTTCTTTCTTTCTTTAAATCCGAACTCTGATCTATATTAACCCCTTAAAGGGCGATGGGATATATTATATCCCACCGCCCTTCAAGGGTTATATTATATCCCGCCTAATTTTTATCAATAATTGCACTAGAAACATTTAATTGAACTTTATTTTCATAACTTTTATGGAAAAAGTTTTAAAACTGCTTTTACTTATTTTAATAAAAAAAATTCGAAAATTCCGGTGTGAATTCAACATTACAAAAACACAATGATATGCCTCTGAGACGGTTAACACGCTTTTCCCTGTCTCTTATGGCACTGTTTCGAGGCTTTTCGGAAAAAAAAAGTGGAGTGATCATTCGCATTACTCTACGTCGTTCACGTCGTTTTGAATTACTAGTTCTTTAGAGGTTTTGACTATAGTACTGTAATTTTGTCTTAAGAAAAGACCCGTATAAAGAAAATGACACTCAAAAAGGTAAGACTAAATATTTCTTGTTAGAATTATAAAATTAATTTAATTTTAGCATTCAAATTATTAGGGGAATTAACAGTACTAATTAATTTGACTATGGGTCTGTTTTGGGGATTTTTATTATCGTCCCCGGTATTACGAGTAACGGTTGATACGGGGACTTTTATAATTCCTTTGCTTCTTGTATTAAAGGAGTTCAAATGTATTTTCTGGAATTCATCAGTCAGTATTAGGAAAAACTTGTCAGTATTCCTCCACCTTTTTAGCCACCGATATGTTATTTCTTTTGGACAGCAATAAAAATATCGTCTCTAAAAAATAACGTTCTGTTGTATAAGCCAGCCGTGAAACAAAGCAGATGTATCATTGTATGTTTAAATACTCTACTGCAATTTTTTTTTTACTTCTAAGCATCGCAAATTTTCAATTTTTATACCGTCGTATAGGGGAAAAATACTTTTAAATTTGTTTGAAACCTTCATCTCAAAATTTTTTGAGATATTATTTATAGTTTTTAACGAATTTTTTTTATGTTGGCAACTGAAGTACTCCATTTTTGTCGAAAGTAAAGGAAAAACAGTTGGAAAATAGTAGACTATTACATCTTTTTGTTCTCATTTTCCCATAATAACTGAAAAAAATTTAATTAAAATACGTGCTGTTTTAAAAAAATATATAAATTAACGATTTCTGATAAAACATGGAGCTATTATAATCTATATGTGATTTTAAATATCTATATTAATGTTTCAAACAAATGAAGGCATATGAATAATTAGATAGCTGATTTTTTTGGTCGAGTTTCTTGAATGACGACATCGCTTTTTGCTGAAATGGTGTAATAGTGACGTCATATGCGTACTTTTCGGTAGATGTTGTTTAAGACTGGACTGCAAATGTGGAATTCTTCAGCGGATGCGAATGACATCATTTTATCTATAATAATAAAGAAAGAAGTTTGTGTATGAGTAAGTGAGCGAGTGTGTCGACGGTGTTCTGAAGAGACCACTGCACGTAGAGCTACAAAATTTAGGGAAAAGGTACGTCTACATATGAAGTTTTGCACCTCGAAGCCCGATTTTCGATTTTTTGATTAGATTTTTTTTATTTAATTTTTCATGCGATTTTTAGCGCTTTTTTATGTTTCGAGGCGATTTTTCCATATAAGTGAGAAGAATATGGTTTCTTTCTTTTAACTCAATATAGTAAATTTTATTCTATTTTCAAAAAAGTTTATTCGGAATTCGTGCAGCGATTTTCGAATTTTTAGCGAATTTTTTATGCAATTATTGAACAGCAATTAATACATTTCCATACCTATAAGGAGGTTACCGTAGAGGGACATAGTTCTGTCGCCAAATTCAGCTAAGTTTGTCGCCAACTTGGCAGTTATCGCCAAATTTGGCGACCAAAATGAGCCGCCAAAAGTGACGCCAACGTGGCGATATCTCTAATATTTCGCCAAATTCCCATAGACTTCCATTGTAAACCAATATGGATTACTTTCTTACAGAAAATCAACAAATTGAGATATTTTAATGCAACAAAAACCAATATTAACTTAAGGGATTATATTAATTCGATTTTTCCACATTAGGAAAAAGAATACAGTTTCTTTCTTTTAACCCAATATAGTAAATTTTGCTCTCTTTTCAAAAAAGTTTATTCGGAATTCGTGCAGCGATTGTTGAATTTTTAGCGAATTTTTTATGCGATTATTGAACAGCATGTAATACATGTCCATACCTATAAGGGAGGTTACCGTAGGGGGATCCAGTTCTGTTGCCAAATAACGCCAAGTTTGTCGCCAACGTGGCGATATATCGCCAAATTTGGAGACCGAAATGAGTCGCCAAAAGTGACGCCAACTTGGCGATATCTCTAATATTTCGCCAAATTCCCGTAGACTTCCACTGTAAAACAATAGGGTTTACTTGCTTACAGAAAATCAACAAATTGAGATATTTTAATGCAACAAAAACTAATATTAACTTAAGGGATTATATTAATTATATTTAAGGAAGTCCAAGTAAATTAATTACGAATAAAAGTAACATGATCTAATGCTTAGCATGATTTCCAAAACATAAATTTTAAGAGAGCCCACAGGTCAAAGGAATTAGATTTGAAACTTTTATCCAATTATAGTAAATTTTGACTTTCGTGATTTTTGAACGTTTTGTGATTTTTAATGCGCTTTTTACGGTTCTTCGCGTTCTGCTCCATTTTTGACCTAAAGTACATTCTGCCCTCATTTCAATAAAGTTTATTCGGATTTCGTATAGCAATTTTCGAATTTTTCGGGAATTTTGTATGTGATTTTTAGTGTATTTTAGCGATTTGCTACTATTTTTCCACATTAGTGAAAGGAATCAACTTGCAATTTTCGAACATAATATATATATATATATATATATATATATTTCTCTTTTCATAATTTGAGAAGCGAATTTAAAAATTTTCGCGATATCTTATTGTGATTTTCAGAGCTTTTTCGTAATTCCTGCTGTTTTTTGACGTACCCGGGCGACGCCGGGCAATTTCGCTAGTATAAAATAAAAGTGTGTGTTTTAAGTTTTAAAACTGAAATATGTTTTGTACTATCTATATTTATATACGCACATTTTTTTTTCATCGGGGGCGACACTAAATTCTGAAAAAGCAGAATGTCTGCTTTCTAGATATTAATTACATTTCTTCGGTAAATAAATTATATTTTTGTATATTTAATGCATTTTGCAAACTTTTATTTGAAGAACTGAAAAAAAAAAAGAAAATAATATTCTGCTTTCCAATAATTAACTAGTTGGATGTGCCAATCCCAAAACTTTCTTCTATCTTATGCATCCTAATATTTCAAAACTTAGTTACACATGTTAATACTTCAATATTATTAGTTCAATACTATACCAACTTTGATTTTCATCTTAAATTTCTGCTCAAGTCAATTAAACGGGCTAAAAACGAGTTAATCTATATCATGATATTTGTTAAAATTATTAATTTTTCCTTATTCTGTCGTTATCAGCTGTTTGCGAATAGCCGGCATAGCAGAAAGCGAGTTCCCGCCGCTGCATGAGCCGCCGATGCACAATAGAACTACGAAAAATCAAGAAAAGTATACAAAAATCGCTAGCACGGAGACCCTTTACCGCGCAATATTTCCAAATTCAAGGAGAACCTGTTGGCCAAAGCCAAAAACAAACACAAACATTTTGGTTCAATTGTATGCATAATTTTATACGCTGATCGATGGTACAATAATGAAAATGGCACAGAGATCGGAATTATAGCGCCCCCTTCTTTCGGAATTTTTTCAAGTTCAGGGAGGACTTGTTTGCCATAGACAGAAACATGCACAAAAAATTTGGTTCAATTAGATGGATAACTTCATACACTTTTCGATGGTACAATAATGAAAATGGTACAGACATCGCAATTATAGTGCCCCCTTCCGGCAGAATTTTTCCAAATTCAGGGAGGACCTTCGTGACATGACGAAAAATAAACACATAAAATTTGGTTCAATTCTATGCATAATTTCATACACTTTTCGGTGGTACAATATTCAAAATGGCACAAAAATTGTACAAAAATCGCTATTACAGCGCCCTCTACGAGCGATTTTTTTACAAATTAAGGGAGGACCTCCTTGCCATAGCCAAGAACTTAAATTTTTTTTTGGTTCAATTCTATGCATAACTTCATACACTTTTCGATGGTGCAATATTCAAAATCGCACAAAAATCGCTATTACAGCGCCCCCTAACGGCGAATTTTTTGCAAATTCATGGAGGACCTGCTTGCCATATCCAAAAACTTAAAATAAAAATTTGGTTTAATTCTATGCATAACTTCATACACTTTTGGACGGTACAATATTCAAAATCGCACAAAAATCGCTATTACAGCGCCCCCTACCGGCGAATTTTTTCCAAATTCAGGGAGGACCTACTTGCCATAGCCAAAAACTTAAAATAAAAATTTGGTTCAATTCTATGCATAACTTCATACACTTTTCGATGGTACAATATTCAAAATCGCACAAAAATTGTTATATCAGCGCCCCCTACCGGCGAATTTTTTCCAAATTCCGGGAGGACCTGCTTGCCATAGCCAAAGACTTATAGTAAAATTTTGGTTTAATTCTATACATAACTTCATACACTTTTTGATGGTACAATGGCGACAGACAGACGGACAGACGGACAGACGGACAGACGGACGGACGGACAGACGGACGGACGGACGGACGGACAGACGGACACACAGACAGACAGACATTTTCTATAAACATGTTTTTTGGAATCTCTGACCCCTAAAACATGCAAATCCGTCGAAAACCGGAAGTCGAAAAAAATTTCGATTACAATACTTTCTTCTATTGAAGATAGAAGAAAGTAAAAAAATCGTCTGGCGCAAACAAATTTATAAAATGTTTAATAGCAATTTTATAAATCCCAGTTTCATAAATTTCATAATACTTTTCAAGAATATCACCATCGAAATCTGCTTTCGTCGTCCATAAAACATTTATCTTAATAAAGTCGTTTAATTAAGCCTTTGAATTTAAGAGTTGAGTTGCTGAGTGCGCGAAAGATACCAGAAAAGGTCTTATTCGTTTTCTTTGCGTCAGCTGTGATCAAAATTTTCGCCTTGAAGCTCTAAAAACACAAAAAATATTGTCTGAAAAGCATTTTTTCTTCTTCTTTTTTTTTTAAACAGGGGAACTAACGGAGGTTATTGATTTCTTTGTGCGCGCCTCTGTAACTCAAGTTTTCCGTTTAGCTTCTCATGAGTGTCTTTCGTCCAACGCCAAGAAGACGATGACGATTACTTGCGGTGATATTGAATCGAAAAGTTATTTCATTTCACCATCAAAATTGTGTCGAGATATAATTTGCTTTAAATTAATAAGCGTCAAGCTGTGCGCTGAAGTAATCAATACTCAGAGTTTCATTTGGGTGGTGAGGCTACTTCTGTCGATATCAGGAAAATTAATTATAGTAAGTAATGAGAAATACGATTCTTTCACACCTATCACATTTTATAATGATTTAAAGAAATATCTGTGAATTATAACATTTTAATCTTATATTTTCTTAAAAACTATAACATTCCGCTTTCAAGATCTTCCATCCAGCAAAATAATGATGATAATTATTTACGGTGACATCGAATCGAAAATTTAATTAATTTTACAATGAAATATGAATCGAGATATAATTTGCGTTGAATTTGCGTTTACTCTTGCATATATAGATTCAGTTGGTCAGCTGAAAATGTTGAATTGGCCTATGATAGCGTATCTTAAAAACGAATTTTCTGATGTCAGAAGCTTATTAAGCACTATAAAAACCACTCGAAAATGTTTTCAAAAATCAGTGGCAGCAAAATATATATATATATATTTCGTTTTCATAAATGTTTTTTTAACTCTAGAAATTATGCTGGTTTAAGTGCGTTTTATTTGCGTTAAATTAGTAAGGGGTCATCCATAATTTACATCACTAGCCACTCTTGGCGACAAGTTTGGCCTCCCTTAAAATTTATGTTTGGGAGAGCATGCTAAGCATTGTATCATGTTACTTTTATTCATAATTTAATTTACTTGGACCCCCTTAAATATAATTAATATAATCCCTTAAGCTAATATTAGTTTTTGTTACATTAAAAGATCTCAATTTGTTGATTTTCTGTAAGCAAGTAAACCCTATTGGTTTACAATGGGAGTCTATGGGAATTTGGCGAAATATTACAGATATCGCCAAGTTGGCGACAAATTTGGTGATATTTGGCTGCGGAACAGGCTCCTCCCCTATGGTAACAACCCTTATAGGTATGGTGATGCATTAAATGCTGTTCAATAACCAATGAGATGCGTTTCATTCGAGCGTTGCCATTAAACAATTAACAAATAATCGCGATTTCTGTGCCACATACGATAGCGTAATATATCTGTAGATACTTCAAACATGCCGTACGGACACCCTCCCATCTAGCAGAATGGGACGGGATTCACAAAGTGTGACAGAGTGTGTCTGGGGGGTATGGATTAACACATTGTGACATCATATCTAAAAGATGAAAACATTTTTTAAACATTTTTTGCACACAGCATAAATTAAGAATACTGTAAAAAAGACAAAAGTTTCTTAATTTACGAAAATATAATATAAGCACAAGCGAAAACATACAATAGCCTCAATCGAGTTATCCACGATTCCGAATAGCGTGCTTTATTTTTAGAAAACCCAGAAACCAATATATTTTCGAGATTTAAAGAAACATTTATAAAAACAAAGCTCCTTTTCCTGCCACTGATTTTCGGAAACATTTCCGAATAGTTTTTACAGTGTATTAATCAATTTGCTAAGTCCGGAATATTAGTTTTTTGGTTGCTAGCAATTCTCAAGTGAGCATTTTCATGTTGAACAGACATGATTTACAGACAAACAAGAGAAACTAACAGCATTAACATTAACATTAAAATTAAACTTAATTTTGTAACTCTCGCTGGTATAAATTCAGTTGTGTAGCTGAAAAAGTTTAATTCAGAATTAATAATATCCTAAAAAGCTATATTCTGTTTGAGAAACATATTAACTCTCCGTTTAACAGATGGGTCTAATGGACCCACCAAGTACATTCAAAATGATTTTTCTCATTAAAAGAAAAAAAAAAAGACTGAAATTCCGTAAATATGAGACTTTTTATTTATTTTTTCATAAGAAAACCATTTTGAATGTAACTGTCAAGCCCATTGGGCCCGTCTGGTAGGCGGAAAATTAATACACTATAAAAACTACTCGAAAACGTTTCCAAAAATCAGTGACAACAAAAGAAACATGTTTTCATAAAAGTTTCTTTAAATCTTGAAATTATATTGGTCTCTGATTTTTCTAAAGATAAAGAAAGCTTTTAGGAATCGTTTGTAATTGCGAAGTTGTTAATGTATATTACCTTCCTTGTTTATATTATATTATTGTAGATTAAGTAACATTTGTCTTTTTTTACTGTTTCCATAAAAAAAAAAGAATTTTTACTCAAGAAGTTTTAGGTATATATTTTCCTTTGAATTGCAACAGCTTTAAGTAAAAGCGTACACGAAATCTTTGTAGATTTGTATTAGTTGTTTCAGCAGATAAGGGGCCGTCCACAAATGACGTCACACTTGGAGGGGGGGGGGGGTTCGTGAAATTGTGACAATTTATGACAAGGGGATCGGAGGATGTAAGAAGAAATGTGATATTACACATTTTGGTTAAAATAAAAGTACTAAAAATCAGCAGATTAAATTTTGATGTTATTTTGAAATTAAAGCATTTCGTATTCATAAAGTAAATATAAGATTTAAAGCCAAATATTAAATTCCAAAATACTACTATTTTTAATTGCTCTTTCATATTAATATTTTATCCTGTAAAAGCTTTTGTAACGCTGAACTCAAAAATACATTCCTTTTAATTTTAGGTATTATATTTTCAAAGATATTGTTGAAAATGTAGCGCAAAAATATGTCCCCCCCCCCCCCATCTAATTCCGAATCTACTGAAACTAAGATTATGAAAAAATTAGAGGTAGTAGATGTTAATATAAACCTTGCCGGAAAATTATAGTGATTACCCTAGATCACACAGTTTTTGAGTAATTAGCATTTTTCTGTTATACACAAATTTCGATTTACGGGCATTCAGAAAAATTGTTGAGCATCGCTGAATATACCTATCGTTGCAGAAGAATAAAAGCATTGTTGATAAGGATTTTTAGAAAAATATTATCGGTAATTAGCCGAGATATTAACCCTTAAATGTACGGTCAGTTAGGACATACAAAAGGAGAGGGGCGGAGTACTCTATGCCTAGTTAACAACTTTTAATGATATATATGTGTAATGTAATGTCCAGTAACAGTATAAAAGCAATAAACGTCAAATTGTTAAAAACACACTAATTTAAGGGGTCTCGGGACTTAAAAAGTGGAAAAAATGAAAAAAAGGCCATTTTCAACATTTAATGTCTTAAAATGTATATGATTTTAAAACACAATTTTAATTGGGATGAAAGGTATAAGTATGTTCTTTCGTTTCATGTATTTAAAAAATTGCAAGATACAGAATTAGTATTTATAGGGGGCTCGAAACTGTTAGACATTTGTCGAACAAAAAATTGGCATAACAGTTTAAGCGCAGGATTACAAAATAAATATTGCAACTAGAATGAAAATTTGGGTGCTTACTTATACTTCAGATTGTAAGAATTTCCCTGAACTTAAATAAATTTGTATTTAAAGCATTTTTATGTTTTTAATGCAATGTTGCATTTAGATAATACAAAATTTTGAAAATTTCAACAGTAAAATCCTTCTATGTATAAAAAAAATTTTTTATTTGGAAATGGACCAATGAAAATCTGCGTAGATATTCCGGGTAGATCCATCACATCCAATTTGAATGCTTAAGCATGGCCTTTCATCGTTAATATTAAAAAAACTGTTGCATACAAAAATATGAAAATCGGTGGTATTATAGAGAAATGTTTGATAAATACGCTGATGCAGACAGTTTTCAAATCGAAGAATTATTTTAAGAGGTATTTAATGCTAAAGTTGGACAAAATCGTTCCATTAAAAAAGTTTTATTGGAGCAAAAACTATACATGAGAATTTAATCATTTTTAGATCATTTTATACGTTATAAGTTTCCGGTGTGCAGATTGTATTTATTTTTCTTATTTGACTCATTTTTTGAGGTTTTATTTCAATTTTAAATTCAAATTTTCAGCATTTCGAGAGATATTTTTTACAAATTTTAGAAAATGTTATTAATTTAAACTGTTGCCAGTTGTACAAAAAGCGCAAACAATAATGTTTACTTCAAATTAAAAATTTATTTTACACGTGACTATTATAAACAGAAAATATAAAAAGCAGGAACTCATTGAAAATTACGTCATAAAAATTATAATTACACGTGAATTTTAAAAGAGACAGAATATTGTAAAATAATAAATTCATAAACATGCGTTAGAAGTCTTAAATAGGAGAATTTACGTCACATTTACGTCACATTACACTTATTATATAAAATGAACAAAAAATAATATTGCAAAACAGTTTAAATTTAAAAATTGCTCGAGACATTTATTTGATATTTTAAGATGATCATAATATTTCATTTCTAACAAAAGTATTTTTACGTGAATATTAAAAAGAAAAAGAAAAGTGTGGTGAAAATTACGTCAGATTATAATTCTCAGATTCAAATTATAATTCAATCTTCTGAAATCTTTTTAAAGCCGATTAAATTATCGTGCTGTTAGAGTCTGCGGTGTCTGAATGGGGGTTGACGAGCGTAGCTCGTAGGGGGCAGAGCCCGCTAGTTACCTAAAAAAATATTTTTTTGAACAATAAAAAGGAAATTTTAACTTCAGTTTATACAGACTAAGATGAAATATATGTTTTGAAAATTTCATGAAAAAATATTCAGAAGTTTTTGAGGTATCCTGCGCGTTATGTCCAAAAAATACCATTTGGAAAACAATAACTTTAAAGTTTCGGAAACGCCGCTTCAGCTATTGAGCAGGTTTAATTCTAAAAGCCAAAACTTCTTTTCTAATGGGAATTTCAAGGAAACAATTATATCAAAATATTCAGAAAAAATAGGAGTTTAACATCTAAAAAAATTAAAATTTCTTAAATTTTGAAGCTTTAAGAGTCCTGCGACTACTTAATCCTTTCCGGCACGGGGTAATCTGTAATAATAAAGAAAGAAGTTTGTGTGTGAGTGAGTGAGTGTGTCGACGGTGTTCTGAAGAGACCACTGCACGTAGAGCTACAAAATTCCGGGGGAAAGGTACGTCTATAAATGAAGTTTTGCACCTCGAAGCCCGATTTTCGATTTTTTGATTAGATTTTTTTTATTTAATTTTTTATGCGTTTTTTAACACTTTTTTAAGGTTCAAGGCGAATTTCCCATATAAGTGAGAAGAATATGATTTCTTTCTTTTAACCCAATATAGTGCATTTTGTTATCTTTTCAAAAAAGTTTATTCGGAATTCGTGCAGCGATTTTTGAATTTTTAGCGAAATTTTTATGCAATTATTGAACAGCATTTAATGTATTTCCATTACTATAAGGAGGTTACCGTAGAGGGATACAGTTCTGTCGCCAAATACCGCCAAGTTTGGCGCCCACTTGGCAGTATGTCGCCAAATTTGGCGAACGAAATGAGTCGCCAAAAGTGACGCCAACTTGGCGATATCTCTAATATTTCACCAAATTCCCATAGACTTCCATTGTAAACCAATATGGATTACTTGCTTACAGAAAATGAACAAATTGAGATATTTTAATGCAACAAAAACTAATATTAACTTAAGGGATTGTATAATTCGATTTTTCCACATTAGGAAAAAGAGTACGGTTTCTTTCTTTTAACCCAATATAGTAAATTTTGTTCTCTTTTCAAAAAAAATTTATCCGGAATTCGTACAGCGATTTATAAATTTTTAGCGAATTTTTTATGTGATTATTGAACAGCATGTAATGCACCTCTATACCTATAAGGGGGGTTACCGTAGGGGGGATCCAGTTCTGTCGCCAAATAACGCCAAGTTTGTCGCCAACTTGGCGATATCTCTAATATTTCGCCAAATTCCCATAGACTTCCATTGTAAAACAATATGGATTACTTGCTTACAGAAAATCATCAAATTGAAATATTTTAATGCAACAAAAAGTAATATTAACTTAAGGGATTATATTAATTATATTTAAGGGAATCCAAGCTAATTAAATTGTGAATAAAAGTAACATGATACAATGCTTAGATTATTGTATTTCATTGATATTTTCGACGAAAGGGTTGCCAGTGGTCATTTTGGCGAAAATTATAGTTGATAAATGAATTGAAATGGCTATATCCGTTAGAAAATAATGTAAACAACTCGCAAATTAAAAGAAAATAACCGATATTTGTTTAATTAAACAAAAATAATCAAAAACCTTTTTAATGCGAGATAAATTTATAAAACGAAAATATTTAATTTAAACATGAAAGGAATGTTTATAAAACTTAAATAATAAATTAGTGTGAAAGAAGCAATTGATACATTATTTGGCGATTTTTCTCTTGCGCCAGGTTAATAAAAATGTGCCCGAAAAAACTTGAAGAAATAAAATTTAAGTAAGAGTCTTTTAGTCTTTCTTTTTTTTTAATTCAATTTAATTATCATTTTTATGTAATTTTCCCATCGTATGTCTTACAGGAGAAATGCTGTATTTGTGAGTTACATGCTATTTAATTATTACCTTGGTTGCCGAACAATACAATTTTAAGCCACAAAGGCAGAAGCGTGAAATAAGCCAGGCGAAGGTCGAAATACTTTTTCTTTTTAAGTATAGGAGAACATTTTGGTGTAAATAATCTTTATATCCAAATGTAAATTATATAAAAAGGAGTTAAAATTATAACTATGTAGTCAAGTATTTAAATTTTAGTGTAAAAATGTGCCATATACACACATATTTTATAATCTTCGATAATGAAGTCACCACCAAATGACATATTCACTATATTATTGAAAGTTTTGTTGGCACAGATGCCATACGCTTCATAGTACATAATGGGCTCCAAAATGGCGTTATTTTGCCTGACATGGTAACTCGGCTATTGCTGTTTATTTATTAATAAATTGTTTATTTACTTTTATTTATTTTTTTACAGTTATATAAACTGTTTTGTTCTATAGTTATTAATTAAACTTTTTATTATTTATTGCTATTTCCTTTTAAAATAATAGAAAATAATTTAAATATATATATGTAACTGGTATTCGAAAACGATGTTTTCGCCAAATTGGCGTGAAAAAAATCGTGCCAAACCTGGTACGTATATGGTATCTATGCCTAATAGTTATTTACA
This sequence comes from Maratus speciosus, assembly GCA_963932465.1. NCBI lineage: Eukaryota > Metazoa > Arthropoda > Arachnida > Araneae > Salticidae > Maratus > Maratus speciosus. The sequence continues at coordinate 325,473,031 of OZ010800.1, read as the reverse complement.
ATATTGTGATTACTTAGTATCAGGCAACAGATTGAAGAGTATTTGGTATATTTTTAATGTATGGGCTTTGGTGAGTTAGAGAAAATGGCCTTGGCGAGTGAAGTGAATTTTACGTATATTTACTGGCAAACTATTTACTTTTCATATACATATAAGCATTCTTTTTTTCAATATTTATTTTATTTTTTTATATAAAGAAGAGCTATTTATCTACTTTTAAATACAAACAGAAATAATTTGTGGTTCTACCTGATTATCCCGTAGACCAAAAAAAAAAAATCGCCAAACTATAAGATTAAATGCCAATAATGGGTGATCGTAAATGTCAAATTTACTTGACATTAAACACTTTACATGTGTTTGTTACGTCATCAAGTGATTTTTAATTCGATTTTTACGTTTCTTCGCGATCTGCTGCAATTTTTTGACATTCCATTTTTGACCTATAATACTAAAGTAATTTCTACCTTCATTTCAATAAAGTTTTTTCGGATTTCGTATAACAATTTTCGAATTTTTCGGGTATTTTGTATGTGATTTTTAGTGTATTTTAGCGATTTCCTACCGTTTTTCCACATTAGTGAAAGGAATCAACTTTCAATCTTCGAATAAAATATATATATTTTTTTCTCTTTTCGAAATTTGTGCAGCGATTTAAAAATTTTCCGCGATATCTTATTGTGATTTTCAGAGCTTTTTCGCAATTCGTGCTGATTTTTGACGTACCCGGGCAACGCCGGGCAAGTTAGCTAGCTCTATTTGTAAACTTATGAAATAATGAGCTGACATCAGAATTTATAAACGGATTTATTAGAAAATGCGATTTTGCTTATTTTCACGTACATGATAAAAGGAAAATTTTAATTAAATATTCTTGGTGCCGTTTGTCTGTTTTGGAATTAAAATTAGGTGTCCGTTTTTTAAGGGCATCGCCCTCGAAAGATTTAATTAGAATGAATCGCATAAATACTGTGATTCGCGATAGTTTGCATTGATTGTATCTCTCAATACGCATCGAGTGACTCTAAAAGTTAATTAAACACCTATCTGGAAAAACGCCGCAGTGACCAAGGCGGTGTTGCAACTTTGAGACCTCAATTCGAAGCGCGCTTAGCACAATGCCAAATTTAAACTTTGAACAAAGGTTTTGTTTTAGCTACACTGTAGAAATAAAGTTTATTACTACGCTGAATTTAGTTTCATGAAATGCCAAATGAACTTTAACTATGCTCTGCTTTTATTGCCAGTACCGAATTAAGTTCATCATAAACAGATTAGGATAATATTAAAAAAAGAGTTATACGAATAGCTGTATTTGATATTATTTAGGTTCCATATCTCTTTGAACTTTCATGGTATACCCATTTACACTTTTCTAATATATACAGTTATAACCAACCCTACGTTGTATAGTTTTTTACAAAGTCTTAGTATTCTTTTAGCAACTTTTTTTTTTAAATAATACTATTACAAATTCATATATTTATTCTACGGGACTCTCTGTGCGCGAGTAATGCTCGCACTTGACCGTTTATTTGTTGTAAACCGTAATCTTATTTCATACAAAATAACTACACGAATTACTTTTATTATTATACTCACAAATGTCATTAAAATACATAGTTAAAGTTTAAAAATAAAATTTGAAATATGATCTATAACGTAGTGCTTTGTTTCTGAACTGCAAGTATATGTTTATGTACTGTAGCGTGACATGTAACCAGGGGGAGGGAGAGGATGTGGTGAAGTGTGACACTTTGTATCAAAGGGGGGAGGGGTGTCAAAATATTGAAGAAAAGTGTGACATCATTTATGGACAGCCCCTAATAATAAAAATTTCTATGTTCGTTTAATCAAAATTACCTCTAAATAACGAGTGCAAAAATGGTACGTCGCAACATGGAAGGTGGTACTACTCGAGTGTGACAAACCTGTGACATAGGGGGAGGGAGTGGTAAAAAAGTATAAAATTTGCTAGATTTAATTAATGGTTGGACCCTAAATGTGAAGTTGGGTTTTGAAATAATCAATAATCAGAATTTCATTTCGTTTGTGTTGCTGCTTCTATTGATATCAGGAAATGTAATTATACTAATTAATGATAAAGACAATCCAGACACGACTATCACATTTTCTAATAATTACAATTTATAACCATGCTAATTTTAAACGTAATTTTTTTAAATATTATTAATTCACAGCTATTGTGAAATATAATCTCCAAACAAGGACATTAAAACAATCAAGCTAAGTAAATTGTTTTTCATGTGTCAAATGTGATTTATAAAAACAATTATCAAAAGTGATTATAATCTAAAGGAAGGAAGTGAAAGTGAAAAGTGATTGCACAATCATAAACAAACATTTTACTATAAACATTTCGCGATACTCAAGAACTATAGACATTGATAGACTCTTATTTTAAATTACTATAAATATAAATATTGATACAAATAATTTGTTATTATGATTTATGTCACTAATTTCCTGTTTTTTTGCTGATAATATTTTATACATGTTTTCTCTATTTTTCACTTGTATCCCAGACTCTCCAACGGAGAGAAGTATTTTAAAGCTTTTATTAAATATTAATTTTCTTTCTATTTAAAAAAGTTTCCGGACAAATTTAAGTTTTACAAGTCACACAAAAACATGTGTCTTTTAAGTGACATGAACATCAAACGATCAGTGCATGTGGATAAATCAGAAATATAGGAGAAGATCAAGACATAATTACCCTTACCGACGTGTGTTACCAGATGATATACGGATATAAATAAATACAAGGTAAGCCCAATTTATCTTACCTATGTTTTGTTTTATATTGAGAAATACATAATTTATTTTTTGAGGATAAAACCGAACATCACGCAATTACTGTTTAAATATTGCTATCATAGACAGCCTCGGTTTTCCCTTTCGCAACCACGAATATCTTTCATCTATTAACAAGAGGATGTAGAATACTTGCAGTGGTTAATTATTTGATTTCATTGCGAAAAATTATTTGATTTCACCATCAAAATTGGTTTGAAATATAATTTGCGCTAAATCAATAATTGTGTATGTGTATTATAACCATAAATGTTAAGAGTTTGATTTTGTTGTTGTTAACTCTGATTTCAATTTTAGAAAATTAATTACAAGTTTATCACGGTTGTTAACGAATAAGACAAATCAGTCACATCTATTGCTTTCCGTTTGCTTTACTGTGAGCAAAATATTAGTTGAAATCTCTGGAAGACAAAAATAATGTACAGAAAGGTATATCTTTTTTTTTTCTTTTTTAAGGAAGAATTAATAAATATTGATTTTCTATGTGGTGTCTCTAGTGCACAAATTTACGTTTCGCGTCTTACGAGTGCCTTGCATCCAGAGGAAAGAATTAAAAGATAAAGTTAAACTTACACTAAGTGCAAAATTACTTAAAAGATGACACAGTATTTTGTACCGCGAATCAATAGAAATTATTACTAAAGAAAATACAGTTGTAATGACGTTTTATCCTACAATATACCCAGAATTTGACTCAGTTTGCTCAAAGAAAGATAAAACAAGTAATCTTCCACTTCCCTATATCCATGTTTTATTTTATTTTATTTTCCCAATGTTTCCGGATCTATAAATTAACTTCCACTTTCACTCCTTTCGTCACCAACTACGTGGATTTTGAAAATTAGGCGTTCAATCAATAACTGTTGTATTTCTTATATTCCTCCGAAGAAGACTATGTTTTATAGTTGAAAGTATACTAAGGTATTAAAATAATTTAACATTTTTAAATACTGTGTCATCTTTTAAGTAATTTTGCACTTAGTGTAAGTTTAACTTTAACTTTTAAAGATGAATTAAGCATTTCTATTTATTTATTTACTGAATTAAAAGAAAATTAGAAAAGAAGCTATTACTTGCAGTAGTATCAAATCGAAAGGTTATATGATTTTGCCATAAAAAGGTACTGGGATATGATTTGCGTAAAATCATAAAGATGTACAGAAATTTTGATGCTTGACATACTCTATACTTACTCCGCGTACATGCCTCAAGAGTTGACATGCACAGCAAAAGATTTTTGTAGCTCCTGCTGGGGTACAACAATCATCAGTACTCCTTCAATCCTTTTTAACCATGACGCTGCGTTAAGCGAATTAATGTTAGAGTGCGTTTTGTAAAATTCAACGTGCTACGTTTTATTTTGTTGTCGTTGTCGTTGCTGGCCATTTCTGATAAATTGAGTAATACAACAATGATATCTAATTAATTTTAACAGCTTTAAAATTTAATTCAATAATAAGCTACTATGTTTGGCAATGTAGTACATAAAAAATGTTGCTCTAAACGTAGACAGCCCCATAGAGCTATTTTGTTATTTATACCCATTACTTTGCCTTCATTAAAGCAGTGTTTTTATGATTATTGTCTAAAAAACTTGATTACTTGTTCAGACGTTATTTTATATCTTTGTTTAATAAACGTTCATCTAAATAGCGTTTTCAACAGCATTGAGAATTCAGTATTTAATATTGCCGAAACTTCTCAGAATTCTTTAAGATCTTTAATAAAAAAATTTAAACTCAATGAACAAAAATCGATTTTTAATCTATTTGATAACAGTTTATTTCAATAATTAATGGGATCGAAAAACACCACACATTCTAAAAGTTCCAAAAACTGTCTGAGGAAAAAACTTATAAAATATTTATGAATCCCACTTACATAAATTCCGAAATACTTTTCAAGAATGTCGCCTGTAAAATCTGCCCCGGTCGTTGTCCAAAGACCATTTACCTTTAAAAAGTTATTTAATTAAGCCTTTGAATTTGAGACTGACTTGCTGAGTGTGCGAAAGATACGAGAGAGAGGTCTTATTCGCTTTCTTTAAGTCAGCTATGATCAAAAATTGCGCCTTGAAACTCTAAAAAGACAAAAAAAATGTTGCTATGAAAGGTACTCTTTCTTTCTTTTTCTGTTTTATATATATATATATATATATATATATATATAACAGGGAACTAACAGAGATGATTGATTTCTTTATGTGCGTCTGTGTTACACTATCCTTTCGTTTCACTTCCCACAAATGTTTTTCGGCAGCTAAGAAGAGAAAATTAAAATTGCTTGCAGTGACATCGAATAAAAAAATTTGGTTTCAAAACTTCAAAAATTATTCGAGATATAATTTGCGTTAAACTATAGCGATCAATGCTCAGAATTTCATTTCATTGATTTCGCTGCTGCTGCCGATATCAAAAAAGTTAATTTTAGTAAGTATTGAGTAACACGATTAATTCCCCCTTCATTTTTAAGGGGTCTCAGGACTCTTAAAGCTGGAAAAAATGAACAAAAGACCATTTTCAATATTTAATATCGTAAAATATATAGGATTTTTAAACACAATTTTTATTGAGATAAAAAATATAAGTATGTTCTTTCATTTCATGTATTTAAAAAATTGCAAGATGCAGAATTAGAATTTATAGGGGGCCCCAAACTGTCAAATATTTGACGAGCAGATAATTGGTATAACAACTTACGCGCAGGATTACAAAATAAATATTGCAACTAGAACGAAAATTTTAGTGCCTACTTATACTTCCGATTATAACAATTACTCTGAGCCTAAATATACTGGTATTTAAATCATTTTTATATTTTTAATACAAAGTTGTATTTAGCAAGTACAAAATTTTGAAAATTTCAACACTATAATCACCTAAAAAAAATATTTTTTTTATACAATAAAAAGGAAATTTTAGGTTCAATTTATACAGACTAACATAAAACATTTGTTTTGAAAATGTCATGAAAAAATATTCAGAAATTTTTTAAATATCCTGCGCGTTATCCCCAAAAATGTCATTTAAAGAAAAATGACCTCAAAGTTTCATAAACGCCGCTTCAGCTATTGAGAGGTTATAATTCTAAAATCCATAACTTCTGTTTTAATGGGATTTTCAAAGAAAAATTATATCTAAATGTTCAGAAAATACAGTAGTTTAACATCTAAAAAAAATTTAAATTTGTCAAATTTCGAAGCGTTAACAGTCCCGAGACTCTTTAAAACTGAAAAATTATAAATGCGGATTACGGAATTTTAAGATAAATTTTCCTTAAATATAAGAACACAAATTTCCCGTTTACTTTTTTTGTGAAAATATTTCATCTAGATAAAAACAGGATCAAAACTTTTTTATATCGAATCGAAAAATTATTGGATGTCAAAAAAAAACTAGTCAAGATACAGTTTAGTTAAATTAATAAGCGTCAAGCTATACGTCGTTATAATCATGGTCCATCGTTCCGTTTTGATGTTATTACAACTGTTGTAGGTACTAAATAATTATAATAAGAAATAAATAAAAAATTCAGTCACACCTAACTCATTTTTTTAATTATTAAAATTTACAACAATATGCGTGGCATTTTTATTTATACGTTCTTAAAAATGATAGCACTCTTTTCCTGTTTCGCTTTTTTCTAGTGCCATTCATCCAAATAAGAAACGGATGAAAACTACTTGCAGTGATTTCGAATCGAAAAGTCATTTGATTCCATCAAAAATGCGTTGCGAGATATTTTGCTTTAAATAAATAAGTTTCCAGCTGTGAGCTGTAATAATCAAGGTGTAGAGTTCTATTTTATCGCTGTCGAAACTGCTGTCATTATTTGCAAATTTAAATATAGTAGGTAATGAGGTGTGCAATTCAGTCAGACCTATTAAAATTTCTGACTATTAACCCCAATCGGACGCCAGCTTTTTATACATGATTCTCTTTTTATATTCTGTTGGCACCACTATATTTTTAAAATAAATTTATGTTGTGCATTTCTCTTACAGATGTTGTGAAAGTACCAGTAAAAGTGTTAATTACAAAAAAAAAAAAAAAAAAAAAAAAAAAAAAAAAAAAAAAAAAGTAGTGCCAACCGAATAAAATTCATGTAAGAGATGCTGGTCCCGATGTCACGTGAGAAGTGACATACGACAAATAAGGGTTAAAAGTCACAGATGCAAATAAATAAATAATTGTACACTGGTATAAAATATGCGAATTAATTTAAAAGTTGTGAATGAGATTTTTGCTTTAAGTTATTCTAAAAAGGTTTTGCTCTCGATATTTTCTTTATTAATGTTTTTAGATTGACTAAATTTGGTCAAAAGGGATGAATTACTTCATTATACAGTGGTGGCCAAAATTGTGGGCATTGTTTGAAATTTTCATGTTTTATAAATTTGTGTGCTTATAGAATATATTTATTTTCACTTAAATACAAATGTTTATATATCAAATTCAATGTTACACTTACTTTAGTGTAAAATACAAATACAATTAGTCATGAATGCTGAAGGGTATTATAATAAAAGCTACCTAGCCAATCACAATGACTGTTCTGAGAACCAATCAAATGTCAGTAACTGAAATCTAATATGTTTTGATTTGTAAAAGCGGTGTTCTGCTGGAATGAATTTTGAAGAAGGGTGAATACTAAACTACCTAAATAGAATAATATTTTTAAAAATATATATTTCTATATTTTTTATGCAAATAACTTAAAACAATGTCATCAACAACAAAAACTGATTGGACACCCACAAAAAGAAGCAGAATTGCCATATTGAGAGAAAAGGGCCCCTCTTATGCTGAAATTGCAAGACAGGTTGGTGTATCAGTCACTTTTTCTGGCGTACGAAAGTTGTGCTTACATTATGAAGAAAATAAATCAGTGATAAAAAAGGCAAGAACAGGCCAAAAAAAAAAATGCACAAGTGCTTCTGACGATAGAAAGCTTAAAAGGATATGCCTCAAAGGTATAAGAATTTCATGAGATGCTGTTAGAAGTGTAAGGAATGCAATGGGTATTTCAATTAGTTCAAGAACAATAAGGAGAAAATTAGCAGGTTTTGTACTTAAAGGTATAATTTCGAGGAAAAAATCATTTTTAAATCTTCAGCAACACAAGAAACGAGTTCAGTGGGCAAAAGAGAACACAAATTGGTCAGAAAATCAGCGGAAGCAAATAATCTGGAGCGATGAGAGTAAAATAATTGAGCTCTTTGATTGTGATGGGCGAAAATATGTGAGACGTAGAGTAGGGGAAAAGCTGCATCCTGATTGCATTGAAGCAACTACAAAGAACGCAACAAATGTCATGATTTGGGACTGTATGTCTGCAGATGGTGTGGATCGCATTCAAGTGATTGATAGCATTCTGAATACAAAAAAATATATCGAAACTGTCCTGGAACCAAAATTGATACATTCCATTGGGATCTCTTCCCCAATAAAGCATCACTTATCTTTCAGCAGGATTCAGCTTCATGTCATACGGCAAAAATATGCAAAAAATGGTTTAAAAATAAAAGCATACAATTATTATCCTGGCAAGGAAACAGCCCTGATCTGAATCCTATAGAAAATATCTGAAAACGTTTGAAAATCCTTGTACAAAAAAAAGCGTCCATCTAATAAAACACAACTTATTGAAGCTATAATTGATTCTTGGCATCATGTGATTAAAAAAGTTGAACTTCAAAAACTAGTTCTTTCAATGAAAAGACGCTGTGAAGCTGTAATAAAAAACAAAGGTTATCCTATACTAAATGTTGAATGTGTAAGTGTAACTTTAATATACAATGAAATATAAGATAGATCTTATTTTTTGTAAGCGTACCTTTGTTTGTAATGCAGATATTTTAATTATGTTTTATTTTATTAAATTGTACATTAAAATTCTTTGAATTTGATATATAAACATTTGTATTTAAGTGAAATTTATTATATTCTTCAGGCACACAAAGTTATAAAACATGAAATTTTTTTAAAATGTCCACGATTTTGGCTCCTACTGTATGTAGTATTCTCTACAAATATAAATAAATTTTCTGTACTATATAAAATTTCAAAGATTTTTACACATTTAGCTGCATATGTTATTTTTTCTACAAATTTAATATTCTAGATTGATTGTAAAAGGCCAAGTGGAATAATTTAATTTATTGTATGTTGAGGTGTATGGAAATATAAACGGACAATACTTTTATATAAGAATCCGTAGAAACAGAAAGGATTGTATTCGTTACATTAGAGTCTTATCTTAAATCTCTAGAAAAAAAAATTTCTTTATAATATACACAACTAAACAAGAAAGAAAAATAATGCATCATGCATACATTATTCTTTTGAAAAAGCTACAGATTTCTGTAGCTTTAGAAAAACTAGTTTTGTAGATTTACATCTTTTTTGTACAGTGTATAGATAAAATTTTAGTAAGCGTAGAGATTTCTGTATCTTTACATCTGTAGAATTTACAGTGTACTTTCATGGCTAACATAAGAGGTGTGCGAAGATGTCATTTGTAACATTTTATATTTAAATAAAGTATCTTAGTTCTGCTTTAGAACGTACTACATTGCTTCAAAGCATGATACATGCATATGACACATTTTCGAAAATAAATAAATGATAAGAATATTTTTTTCCATAGGATGTGAAGAGATATCTAAAAAATAATTTAGAAAACGTGTGAAACAACTGAAAATCCATTTTCAGCATTCACCATTCATCGACGGCACTGTATTCGAGTTCTTTTGAGCAGACCTGTATATTATTTATAAATTTTTATTCGCACAACATAGTATTCTAAATTTTAATACAACTGTTGAAATGCATAATCTAAACGAAAAGGCTTTTCCAACAAAAAATTCCGTAGAAGGTAATGTATCCATATTCAGGGCTGCCACAAGTGACTATTTTTCAATGCTAACTCGCTTTCTCAAATCACAAATCTTTGATAGACACTTTGACAACATTTGCAAGAGAAATGTACTATTTTTTTTTTTTTTATTAGTGGTGCGAATAGAATAGAAAAATAATCGCCTGTGGTAGCCCTGCATATTCTTTTTTTTTTTTGCAGGACTAGGTATGATAAAAATCAGTTGAGTTAAAAAACACGTTAAGTGGTCCAAAAAGCACGTTCAGCAATTAACTTGATAGAAGTTAATTAATTCAAATTCTCTTGGCTGCCCCTATATCATCTATACATTTTATACGCAGCACACTAAAATTTTGTTAAGCTGTAAATCGCATCACACAACTGAAAACGCATTTCGTACAATTATCGGCCATAAAGGATAATGCAACTGAATTATTTTATGCGATCCTGTAAAAGAATATTGAACGTTACATTTCCTATCATGTATATGGCTAAAGATACCATGCACTTTAAGGTAATATATGCACTTTAAATTATAAAGTGCACTTCGAATAATTTCTGAATGTAGATAGTAATACAATCAAGTCCTTTAGTATATCCCTGTTAATAAACAATGTATGCCATGCACAATATTTTCTACAGGAAAAATCTAGTGCTACATATCAACAATGCACATAGATTTCGTAATGTTGGTAGTAGTATAACATCCAATAAAATATACTTCAAACAAATATCACCCACATACTATAATGTATTAGAATTCAAAGAAAATCTTAAGACGAAACTCAATTTTTCACCTTGATTCAACATAAAATATAAAATGTGAACATTAAAAAGGTCCACAATCTTACTTAAAAGGCGACTAAAGTAATGAAAAAGATGTTACAAGTTTAAAATATACATTTTATTTAAAACTTCTTAGTACTTTCAAGCTTTCCAAGCTCATCATCAGAGAATATCTTAATAACTAAATGTTGTTTATTGATACAAATACGTCACTTTGTTTTGAAGATGAGAGAATCAATAACTTCTACTTTCAACTCAAGTAATTATTGGCCCTCTCATTTTCAAAACGAAGTGACGTATTTGTATAAATAAACAACGTGTCCCCTATTAAGGGCTTTTAAAGTACATATATATATATATATATATATATATATATATTCTCTACTTCATATAATTTAAAAATTGAATATTTTTAAAATTTATATTGCCACATAGGCAATTTTACATATATATCAGATGATAATCATAAATGCTATTTAACTATGAATATATATATATATATATATATATATATTTACTTTAATATTGAGAAAAAAATTACTTCGGTATTTTGTTAATTATATTTTGTGTTTTTAATCTTATCCTAATCTAAATGTTCAAAACTTTCATTATAATCAGTGCAAGATTTAAGATATCAGCTTTACGAAAATTTCATACAAAATCAAACCCCCCTCCCCCTCCTTCCCCGAAAAAAAAATGTAAATATTTATCATTTAAAAATTAGATTTTTTAATATTGCCACATGGGTAAGTTCTTGTAGTTATCTTTCCTATGAGCTACTAAACCCTTTTCATTAGACATCTTTACAGCAAAATAAGTATAAAGCCAAACAGAAAAAAAAGAAGTTAGCACATAATAATGACTATGATATACAATTGCGACGCTTACCAGTAAATTCTAATTGGAAAATGATTTTCGAAGTGAAAGATATTTTCTAGACACGCAGCGAAATCGAAATAGACAAATGATTTCTTTTTTTCTGACTAATAGCTGTGCGGGATGCGTCTGTTTCCAAGTCAAAAGATTTCCACGTTAAAAGATTTAACAGCTTTAGAAATATATCTAAAAAATACTTGAGATATATATACTTTTTCATTGATATATACATTTCATAAAAATCAACTGATTTTTTCCCAAAAGCGAAAGTCTATAAATATATTTTTTAATTTCAGATGAATATTGTTCCATTGAAAAAAAAAAAGACAATCCCGAAAATCCCGGATATTCCAGTAAAAATCCCGGGATTTTCGGAATTAAAGTTAAAGCGGAATCCCGGGAATGTAATACCTAGCTAGGAATTACGAAAGCATTAGGAGATCTTTCAAATATTTTTTTTTCTTTATTTCCTTGTGGTCGTTTAATGTGATATAAGGATTAGCCATTAAAACTAAGAACTGCGATTAAAGAAAAAAAGAGAGAGAATGAACTTAACTTAAAATGTTTGTCTTTTAGTGATATTATTACTTTAAATTTCGGAAAAAAGATGAGAATTTAGAGTATATAATTTGTAATAAAAAACAACGCCATAAGTTTAAAAATATACTTTTAGAATTAGAGGGTTTTTTTTTTTTTTTTTTTTTTTTGCAAACAGATTCAAAACAAATTGAATTCCATGCAAGATTTTGTTTAGTACAATAAATAAAAATCATAAAAGTCATTAATTTTAGTACTATAAAGAAATTATGACACTTAATTCAATCGTTGTTTGCAAGAGGTAAGAAAAATTCCTAGATTTGAAATTTTAAAAACTACCGCAGTGAGGGAGGAAGACTTGCATCATTTTAAAAGGAAATCCCATAATATATCCGGCTAGCAGCTCTATTTAAAGAATGAAATATTTCATCCTCAAAACATAACCCGCCAGACAAAAGTTTCTTTTTTTTGCCAGCTTCGACAAGACGAAGACGAATAACACAATATTATTGATATAAATTAATACAAATTAACACTAAGTCCATTGTACACGCTTTGTAGAGTTCCCGGATGTAATATTCAAATGTCGTCTACTTCTGTGTCTATCCCGCCCTTATATCGACGCAGCTTCTAAGAGACATTTGATGTCAATTAGAAAACACACCAGATGTATGTATTCAATATATAAACAACCCAAGTGAATGCGAATTAAAATCACAGAATTTCACATTCCGCAAAAAACGAATTAAAATATACGCGTACATAAAAACAAACTTTCAGTTTGAATTAAAAGGTATACCAAATTCGAACGAAAGACATCTAAAACGCATGCGTAACTGAGTGAGCCCCAGGGTGGTTATTGCGTCGGAAGAATCAAAACGTCTTAAATTAAGACACGTTTAAAGCAATGAAGTGTCTTAAAATAAGGTGGTTGCGGATATTTTAGACACTATTCTCATTCGTTTACACCATAATCATAGTAAGACACTTGCGTATCTTAAATTAAGACATCTATAATGTCTTAATTTTCAGATTAAGACACTTAAGTGTCTAAAATTCTTTTTCAGTCACATATGTGTCTAAATTTAAGACGCCTCTATTTGCAGTTTATGTATATATATATATATATATATATATTATCTGCCGTTCCAAAAAACTTGTTTTATGTCTGTTTTAATGTTCTGAAATATACACCCAACAGATGATGTCAACATTTCTAACATTTAAACACCGTAATTATGCTTCTGTTTGTCATAAATATAATATAGCATTGTTATAAAGATAAAATTAATAAAAATTATTATTGAAAACTTTTAAAAAAGGACTTTTTTGTTTGTTTATTCACGAGAAAAGAATATTTTCGTCTATTCCTAGAAGAACATCGCCGCGTGTATTTTTAACTTAAAACAAATCTAATAATCAAGATATTATATAAGATGAGAAACATATTATAATATGTGATTTGATAATTTTATTGTTATATTAGAAATCAGTATAGAAACGCAATGCTGAGATGTAAGCTTCACTCTTTATTATAACATCTTCATATTCAAAAGTTCTTGCAAAAACGAGACCCACTTCAGGAATATGAAACAAATAATATTTTTAAACAGACTACCTGATGAGGTAATCAATCAAAACTGCACTGAGCAATCGTGAAATAATCATACTTTTGTGATGACGTGAACTTTATCGATTTCGGATGCAGAATTTCAACGATTTCTCTGAGAATCAGCTTTGATCATCGCCGTTCACACATTGAATATATTGCTCATATGTTTCGCCAATTACAGTTGAAAATGAGAGTTGATTATGTCTTGGTGGAAAACTACTTGCAAGCAATGAAATTTCGACTGGCTGATTTTCTCCATTTGACTATGCTAAAATGAGTATTTAGCAAATAATTTTAACATTTCCAAAACATAAATATCGAAATTACTCATACATTAAGACTTAGTGATTACTAATGATAAGAAACTGCTATAGGGTTTCCAATAACACCGTGCAGTGTGCAGCAACAACCGATGAAGTTAATTCTTCCGATATAAAAAAAACTTAATCCTTAATGAATTTCATGGTCTGACCGTGAGTATGACAAGGAAAAAGCTTAAATGGTTACTCTTTTTTTAACACTTTCCAACAAAGTTGAAAAATGTTTATGCATTCGGTTTGTCTGTCCGTCTGTCCACGCTCTAACTTCCGTAAATGTACTCCGATTTTCATGCAATTGATAAAGGTTATTTAGGGTTACAAAAGCATGTTTGGTATTGTATATGAAGTATGTTGGATTAATAGTTAATTTACAGGGGCACTCAAAAGTATTCCATTACATTGTGGTATAGGGGGGAGGGGGGGGGAATCGTTTGCAGAGTATTTTAATGACATTACGCTATTTCAAATGTAGTGAAACTGATTTAAATCACTGAATTTCACTACGATCACGTTAGAACAGGGCATTCATAGCATTTTTTATTCATTTACATTGACACACAAAAGAAATACGTTACAATACTAAAAGAAATCCGTTATAATACAGTCTTTGAGTAATAATCGCTGGAGTGTACGGTTTAAAATTTTGTATGCGCTTTTAAATTAAATTAATTTTTTGCATGTTATTCACTATATATAAATTATACATCTCATATACAGGGCTTCACAAAAGTACCTACTATTCTCCTTATTAGAGGAATTTGCTGAAAGGGAATTTTCAACTAAAGTGTATATATTTCTTAAGAGAACTACATTTTGGTATGCATGCAGTTAGTACATACCAATCTATATATCCTATACAGGGGCAGCTGGAAAAATTCGGATAATTTTCCGATTGTAGATGGAAACAGCTGAAATTGGGCTTTGAAATGCGTTATGCGTTTTCATATGGTTGGATTAGACGTGATAGTTTAAATTTTTTAACAGTGCATTTTTTTTACATTATTCTGAATGTGTTAGAATGTGTTTTATAATCTATGCTTGAAGCATGATTTTTTATTTCTTGTTGTAATATACGGTCACATGTACACTTTCATACCCATATCGCTACGTATATTGTATCGCGTTTCTTAAATTAGACTTATTTGTAAAGAGATACAGTCAGAAACAATAAATGTAAATCAATTTATCAAAAACAGTAATCGTAACTATGATACAATTAAAATATACTAGTGTATTTTTTTTTTTTTTTTACATTACTATTTAATACATATTTGAGATACACACAGTGCCGGTAAAAAAATTATCACCATTAATTCTGCTGAAAATTATTGTATATATATATATATATATATATATATATATAAACGTATCTACGAATCGGATACACTGTAAAAATAGTCAAACTTTCCTTAATCTATGAAAACATAATATATAATTCAGAACGAAAATATACAGTAATCTTTTCTCCCTTACCCAGGATTCCTAAAAGGGTACTTTATCTTTAGAAACCTTAGAAATCCATTTACTTTCGATATTAAAGGACAAAAATATAAAGTTTATTTTGCTGCGAGTGATTTTCGGAAACGTTTCTGAATAGTTTCTATAGCGCGTTAATCAGTTTTTTCAAACCGGAATATCTGTTTTTAGGGTGCTATCAATTTTCAATTAAAGTAAATATTTTCAGCTTCGGAACTGAATTTATGCATGTAAAAACAACAAAATAGTATTGATTCTAATATTAATATTAATGCTGTTAATTTATCATATTTCTCTGTTAACATGTTTGTTGAAAATAAAAAAAATGTTTGCTTGAAAATAGACAGCATCAGAAAAAGTTATGTTCCTGGTTGAGAATCTGATTAAAAACTACTCGGAAACGTTTTCGAAAATCAGTGGCAACAAAAGAAATTTTCTTTTATAAATGCTTCTGTAAATATCGAAAATATATTGGCAAGAGAAAGGTGGTTTTAGCATTTCCTAAAGCGTAATTAAAAACAGGAATAATGCTATAAATATGCTACAAATATGCTATGAATATCTATCCACTTGCGGTAAAATGATGAGTGTATCCCTTCATGAGTTTTTCATGTCAAAACATAAAATGACGAGTTACACTCGTCATCTGATTAAAGTTACTTAAGGGGGTAAGATACCTTTGAATCCGTCGAAAAAGTAAAAAACATCACTATGTTCCAAGCTTCAAAACTTCTGTAATAACTCAAAAATAAAAATCAAACGTCATTTAAATATAAAGCTCATATTTAAATTTATATTTAAAAATATATATATACTTGTAAATTCATAAATAAATATTGAAATGATAAGTTAAAAAATGTATGATAATAAGAGAAAAAAAATCTTGCGCGCATGATAAAATCAGAAAATATGCATATAAAGAGGAAATGTTGGTGACAATAAATATATAGTAGTGTTACATTTATACTAAAACCAGAATATTTGTAAAAAATATTGACTAAATTAAAAAATTAACAAAAATTAAAAATTTTCACATTTTTAAAAATATTTTCAAAGTACGAAAAAGAAAAAAAAAATGTCTTAACCTTTTTCTGGTTTTAAAATATAAATAATACAGAAATGAATATGTGGTGAAAATTTCTTTTGATTGCCATGCATAGTTTTTTAGTAGCACTGCGTTCAGTATCAAAATTCATCGTTTTGAATAAACGCACTACAAAGTTTAATTATCCTATGTAGTCTTAATAAAACTGCCATAATTAGTAAACTAATGGAAATTTTTTAATGCGGTTTTTTCCATATTGTTCAGAAATGATTACGGAATCAAACTATGTATAAAAAAATTTTCCGAAAACTTTGAAGGTTTAAAGGCATCCTACCCCCTTAAAACATTTTTACTCCTACGAAATTTGAACAGTTCTAAATATAAATTATATTTAACTACAATTCAATTGCATTTTTTATTAAAAAAATAAGAAGTTTTCCTGTCAGCCTGTCGCACGTAGAGCGACAAGATTTGGCAACAAGGTACCATTATGTCTGTATTGATGCACCTCTACCCCGTTTTTGAATTTTTTTTATTAAATAAAAACCAAAATGAACATCACAAAATAGCCTTCGAAGTTGCAATGATACGTCTGAAAGCACATCCCAAAAATGAAGCACTGAGTGTCAGAAAACGCAATTTTTTTTTCTGTGTCCTTCGCAGCGCGCATAGGCTTATTTTTTCGAAATATGACAAAACGAAAAATGCACACTTAAATCTTATACTTAAATCTTTCTAACTTTTCTCTGCGTTCTTTTATCTTTCTAATGGCGTAATCCGTTTAAAAAATATCAATATTAACCCTTTCAAAAACATTTTCCCCCTAAAGCCCTTTCAGCGATTTTTCTGCATTGTTTGATTTTCTTCAAATTTTGCATCCATTTTCAAGAACAAAATATGAAAAGTAAAAAATATATAGACTTAAGGATAGTACTTTCGCCTTTCTAATGATGTCTGATTATAAAAGATATTAATATTTTCTATTTAAAAAAAAATCATTTCTGGAAGTCACTTCTGGAACAATTTTCACGCATTTAAGACTTTTGTTTTGCTCGCGTTCTTCGCTGTAGAATATTTTTGGAAAGGTTTTCGGAAAATACTTCTTTCATACACAAATTTTCGTGATCAAATCTTACCGTCAAAAATCAGCTTTTGAACTCTATAATTTAGAAAAAATCTAAATTTCTAAATTAATTAATTAAATTAATAAACGTGTTAGATGTAAACTTCCAACTGGGCGAAAAATGTCCGGACCAGGATTCGAACCAGAGATCTCCTCGCTGAAGCCGCCAGTGCTCTGCCATCTGAGCTATCCCGGACGAATCTGGTGGAACTTTCTCACCCAGCTAACCTTAATGATTATAGCATCTGGTTTGAAACCTGGTTCAGTTCAATAGAATAAATCTCAGGTAATGGAACTCCAGAAAACGCTGGATACGAAATTACACTAGATTAATTTTAACACAATTATTCTAATTGGTAAATAAATCATATTAGATGTAAACTTTCAACTGGGCGAGAAATGTCCGGACCAGGATTCGAACGAGGGATCTCGTGGCTGAAGCCTCCTGAGCTATCCCGGTTGGAAGTTTACATCTAATATGATTTATTTACCAATTAGAATAATTGTGTTAAAATTAAGCTAGTGTAATAAATGTGTTTTAGGAGAAAGGCCCTATTTTCCTTTATGCATGTTAGCATTTAAAAAAAAGGTAAAATAGTTTATATCTACATTTCCTTACCCTATGATAGCCGTGAAACAAATATCAGAATGTATAGTCGCACAGTATGAGCGCAGTTTAAGTTTTCACATGATATGTCAATGAATCAATCACTCATTGCATAAAAAATACCGAAATTTAAACATATTGAAATCACAAGCAAGTATTTCGTTTGATTTTTTTATGAAGCATACGCTTTTTTTACTAAGAAGATTAATTTGAGCAAAATAGGATATGATTTTTCAACAGGTAAAATATAAAATTAAAAAGAATCCTTACAAATAAAGTTAAGAATATGTTTTATGCCATCAAAAACTTTGTGTCTCTAAAACAAACAGCATTATATTTTATTTTAAACTGTGAATATCGCCGAAGATTTTTGCTTGCGGACAGTTATAATGACCTTAAAATGCTATAGCTATTAGATCACTTAACAAAGAATTTTTTCAAAATGACGTCTTATGAAAATGTTGTACAATCCATAAAAAAAGCTTCACATGGATAAACTTAGAGCAGCGTTCTGAATTTTCTAATAAGAGTTATGCTGTAAGTTTGATTCTCTATATTGGAGTTAAAATTTTATATCCATTTTTCGATGTTCAAAAACTAATAAATTTGTAACATGTTACAGGGCATGTTCAGGTTTTGCACTTCATAAAGAAAATATTTAATAGAATCATACAACACAAAATAGATAAAAATATAAAGAAAGGATCTAATCAAGATTAATTGTCAAAATCTTAAGTGATTGTAAGAAATTAGTAAAAGAAAGAGGAGTAGAGTTACTATTAGATTATTATTATTATAAGTATTATTTTGAAATTTTGATTTCTTCAAAGATTATTTTCTAATCATATTAGCACTGCGTTTACGCAAAATATTGTGAAAAAAGTCATGTATTGTTTGTGCAATAGTATAATAGAAGCAAGTATTTTTCACAGTGGGAAAAATATCGTCTAGAGGCAATTCTAATCACTCATATTCTGGTGAAAATATTGATTTCGTGTTATGCAAACTCTTAAACTTCCTTCCGTAAGTTATGAATTCCCCAAATAAATTCACTTATTTTAAACTTACTATTATTTATTTTTGAGAATTCTTTAAATACTACTGGACCCCGCCACTTATGGGTTACGCTCGCCATCCTCCTTCCACATCCCGCAGTCTAAAAACAACTGACTATCGCTAATGCGGATTGCTCTAAAACTCAAAAACTTAAGCTGAGATCTCTCGGTGATCATCTTTTGCCTCTAAAAACACGATAGTGTGCTCTGTTTTAAAAATATGAAAAAAAAATGACTGTAAATGTATAATCAGTCAATAAATAGCCATGTAAAGATATACGTTGTAATAAAGGGAACGATATTTTTTCACAACTGGATTAAATCATATCCAAGGCTGGAGTAGCACAGTTGAAGTTTATTACAACAGAGCGAAAAATGCCCAGACCAGGAATCGAACCAGGATACTTGGCGTGCCGTGCCAATGCCTTACCTGTTAGGCTATCCGGACGATACCGGGCTGTCATTATTCACTCTTATTTGTTGGACTTGGCTGCAAACTGCAGCGCTAGTTTCATTCATCCGAGCTATAATTATGGCATATAGTTATGCTATAGCATATGTAGCCATATGCTATATATAGTAGTCATGGAATATAGTTATGCTGTAGCATATGCAGTCATATGCTATATATAGTAGTCATGGAATATAGTTATACTATAGCATATGTAGTCATATGCTATATATAGTAGTCATGGCATATAGTTATACTATAGCATATGTAGTCATATGCTATAGTTATAAGTCGGATGAATTAATCTAACGCTGCAGTTTGCAGCCAAGTCCAACAAATAAGAGTGAATAATGTCAGCCCGGTATCGTCCGGATAGCCTAACAGGTAAGGCATTGGCATATCACGCCAAGTATCCAGGTTCGATTCCTGGTCTGGACAATTTTCGCTCTGTTGGAATAAACTTCAACTGTGCTACTCCAGCCTTGGATAAGATATACGTTGTTTTAAGAAATTGATTCAGTGCGTGAAATAAGCATTAAAAGCGATTTTAATAATATAAAATATGATTACCTGCTTCCTCGACCGGAAAAATAAAAAAAAGGGAAAAGGATCTACGAAGGGAAAAATTTGTGGGATTTATGCCCCTTTGTATAATCAGCGTAAAACAATTGTGGAAATGTTTAAGTTTTCTCTGCGTTTTATTTTAAATAGGACGACATTTTCACAAATGCAAAAGAAGATTTAAAGTTCATGATTTATAAATGCAAATGCACGTGATTTGATGAATATGGTGCGACTTATACATACAAAAAACATAAAATTGATGTTCGAAATAATATATTGATATAAAAAAGTACTTACTCTTGCTAAGTGTCTTTTAAGACTACGGCAAAGGAAAAAAAAAATCTCCAACGTATGAAAATGCACAAATTGTTTTAAATATGACGTAACTTTTGAAATAAAATACTGTTTCAAGTAATAAATTAATTCTTTTGAAATTAATTTTCAATTTTCACGTATAAATATATATTTCAATTGAAAAATACTCTGCTTGGAAAAATTATTATTCCAGATTTTTAAGTTTTACCAAGAATAAATAAAAAGCGGCTATTTCAAGATATGAAAAAAAAAAAAAATCTAAAAGAAATCAAATTTAAAAAATGATTGGACAATACACACTATACAATCTATTCAAGTATATGTATGAAAAATATTATTAAATTCCTATGCATTGTTTTTGAGCCTATAAAACTTATGTAAATGAAATATCTTCACCGATTTCAACATTAAATAGTGCATAAAATAACACTACGATTTAAGTAATTTCTGTTTCAGCATATTTATCATACATTTATTTATAAAACTAGTTTTTGCAGGAAAAGCAGGAGTTTGAAAGTGTGAAACATAAATTCCAAAAACAAAAAAAACCCATTATATATTTCACTCTTCAATTTAAAAACTCCAATGTTATGTGTTGTAAGATGAAATACCAAATACGAGATCATCTAAAATCATGCACTTTAAAATCAGTCACTCGATCTCTAAATTCGTCCAAAATTTTCCAGTTTCTGTTAAACGAATAATACTCCGGAAAATAGGTAATAGCTTTCTGACTCAAGGGATTCCATGCTTTAGAAAACGTTGTAAAGCTATAAATCGACCAAAGTACAATTTCGCTTGATCTAAATACAAATGAAAAATAGGCATCTCATCTTTTTTTATTTATTTATAATTATTTTTTTTTTTTTAAGCGGATAGGGAACTTTTAAACGCCGAATGTATTCACAAGGTTTTAGATAGTTTATTCGTTTTTAGGTGCGTTCGTAGTTATATAAATACGTAGCACCTATAGTCGTCGTTCAGTCCGTCCGTCCGTCTGTCTGTCTGTCTGTCCGCATATAACAGAGCAAAAACTACCCAACCGAATGGTCTGAAATTTTAAATATATGATTGTTGCAAAATTTTGTCGAGCCATTTCAAATTTTATGAAAATTGGATGCCTAGTTTAAGTACAGGGACAGTCAAAAGTTTTTCTTTACATTACGGCCAATGGGAAAAATTATTGCAAGTGCATTTTAATGATGTTACAGCCTTCCGAATGGTCTGAAATTTTAAATATATAATTGTTGCAAAATTTTGTCGAGCGATTTCCAATTATAGGAAAATCGGATGTATAGTTTAATTACAGGGACAGTCAAAAGTGTTCCGTTACATTACGGGGAATGGGAAAAAAGTTATTGCAAGTGCATTTTAATGATGCTACAGACTATGCACTTTATGAAGTGCAAAAAAGTATACATTCAGTACAATATGGGGTGTAAAAAATAATTATAAAACTAGTTATAGTACGAACGCACCTCATTTGACACGTTTGACGAGCAATTTCCAACTTGTTTATTCACATTTAACTCTAGCATTGAAACCTCACATGGTGTTTTATTGAAAAAGAGCTCCCAGTGTAATGTACGGTTGGAAAAAGTAGAAATAATGTAGGGAATATACATTAAAAAAAAAAGAGAAATGCCTCTTAACCCCTTAATTCTCGCTCCCGTCATATTCTCGGGCTGTGTCTTTTACTCAGATTGTTCGATTCCCACCAGTTTTATAAAATAGTGTAATGGGCTTTATTTTAGTGTCGTTTTACCTATCATTAAATAAGATAAACATTTCTTTTTCAAAAAAGTGGTGCCGATAAGCAATTTGAATTTTTAAACCGCAATTTAATTCGAGCGTTAAGGGGTTAATCTACGAAAATAGAATACAACCACATAGAAAAATACAGAATAACCTCTTCTGAGTTACTCAAATTTACAAAAAGCGTTCTTTATATTTAGAAAACTCAAAAACCAATATATTTTTGAGATTTAAAGAATCATTTTTAAAAACAATGTTTCTTTTACAACCACCAATTTGTGAAACGTTTCCGAGTGTTTTATCCAGTGCATTATCAGATTTTTTAAATCAGAATATATGAGGACGTGAGTTTCAAAACTCGACTTATCCAAAATTTAAAAAAATTGAGTTTTCTCTATCAATCTATTTTATTAGTGAAACGTCATCGAAAAAAAAAAAAACACTACAATCTGCAAAAAAAAAAAAAAAAAAAAAAAAAAAAAAAAACTAGTTTTATCATTTACTTCTGGCATTGTTAAATCTCGGTTTACAATGAAAACCAATGGATGTAGTCAGAGGTTTCTCGCGATTTCCCAAAATTTATTTTTTTTTTTTGGATAAGGCAAGTTTTTAAACTCACATCCTCATATGTTTTACCGATGCTATCAATTATCAATTAAACATTTTCAGCAGCATAACGGAATTTATACATGCACGAGTAACAAAATAATATGGAACTTAATGTTAATGTTATGTTTGCATGCAAAACATATTTGTTGAACATAAAAATGCTGTCTTGCAATGAGAAAATGATATAGCATCCGAAAAACCTATATTCCAGTTTGAGAAAACTGATTAACACACTATATAAAATACTCGGAAACATTTCCGAAAGTCAGTGGCAGCAAAATAAACTATTATTTTATAAATGCTTCGTTAAATCTAGAAACTTTAATGGTTTCTGAGGTTTCTAAAGTTAAATTACACTTTTCGGGATCGTGGATAACTCGGTAGAGGTTATTGTATATTTTATTTCGCGATTATATTATATTTTTCAGACTTAAGACACATTTTTTTTTTTTTTTTTTTTTTTTTTACCGTTTAGGGATTACTTACTAATTTCTCAGAGTTTATTTTTATTCCTGTATCATATTTAAACTTAATATAAAGTTCAATCATGCTTGTGAAATAAAGCAATAGGTGGCAGAGCCTTTTCCTTTTTTAACCCTCCGTCTACCAGACGGGTCCATTGGACCCGACAGGTACATACAAAATATTCATTCAAACCAGAAATTTCTTTAAAATAAACTAAGTATATAAACCAGACAAAAATAAGGTAAATAAATAAGTTAAATAGTTTTAAATAAAAATTCTGGTGTAGAATGTTTTATTAAAACTTGAATAAAATTCCCGGTAGATCTAGGGTTAAAAAAAATCTGTTAGAAAACCCATCACTGATAAATTTCTTCTGAGTTGCTCGACTGAAGACTTTTTCAAAGAATGGTTCTCTTGGATCTAACAGAAACGCGACTATTTGTTTTTGTTGCTTTTACTTTGTTCTGATGTATCCAATGTTGAAATTATCACAAAAATTATGAAAACTATTTAATAACACTAATAACATATTTTTTTAGTATTTGTAAATCTTATATCAGGTCATTATATAATAAAGTAAGAATTTTAAAAATTCAAAAATATTGTTATTATTAATCAATTTTAAATTTTTCTTAAGTGCAAAACATTTTTTCATCCATTTGAAAAAAAAAAAAATCATGTATCAGAAGAGGGATAACTCTCAATATTAAATATCTTCAATAAAAGGAAATGGTCCATTCGAACAATGTGTAATTTTTTTTATTTTTAATGCATATTCACACGTAGCTTTGTTATGGTTTTATGTATATTCTAAAGACTTTATTTTTCAAATACTCCATTTTAATTTTTTTCCAAATATGATCAGGGTTTATTGTTTTTTATCGCACTTTCTCGCTGTCGATCCACTGTAAATCTGAATGAAATAGAATGCAGTATCTAACACTTTTTTATTAAATGTTGTAGAGCATTTGCGGGGCTAAATAACTTTTTGTTTGTGCAATTACTTGCGGTCGTCATAAAATTGTCCAAATTTCCAGAAATTTAAGGCTTAACTGCTGTGACAGAAATTGTTGCATAGCTACTGTGGGTAGTCTCTGAGAACGCATGATCGAAAACGAATAAAAGGCTCGATTAAACTGTTCCTGTACTAAACCGTATCTACTGGACTATTAGAATTTAAATTAGAATATTCAGAATTCTCTAGAGTTAAACTAAAAATTACAAGATTAACTGCAAAAATTGAGAAAAGCCGCGATTTGTGAGACCGTTAACAGCAGTTAAGGGTTATATATATGCTTTCAAATGAAATATAAACATTTTTCCTAAAAAAAATCTCAGTATATCATATATAACTCTAAGTTCGAAATCTAAGAATAAAATACAATATTTTCGCTGATAACTAGAAAACGTTTCAGGCTGCTACTAATTTTACAATGAATTTGAGATTAAGTTTAATATTTCCTTTTTTATAGTACCACAACCACAGTTTAAAATTCTAAAAGTATCCATATGGGCCACAAGTCATTTTTTATGCATTTCAGTTGCACTATTTGATATTTAGTTGCGAAGCCAAGATGAAAAAATAAATTTATACACTTTCGCCCCGATAAATACACTATACATTTTGATTTTTTTTTTCTTGTACGTCAGGAAGCGGTCTCTAGCAACAAAATGTAAAGAATGTTTCTGTACATGAAAAAATATTCTTTCATGATAACACTTTTTTTTCCACAAGCAACATACAAAAGTACTATTGTCTACGAATTTATATTATATTTATATTATTTATATTATTTATATTATTTTATTATAAAGAATTTTTGTCGTATTTTTAAGTTTAAGGGACGCACTATTTATACACATATACACAATACAGATTTATTTGTATTAAAAACAATGCATATAATAAAAAAATGTGTAATGATAAAGATAGCAAGAAATAGAGAGAGAGAGAGATAGAAAGATAAAAATTGTCTTTTTTCAATTTTGTCTTACAAAGGCGTAAAGCAAACTAAGAATGAATTTATTATGAAGCTTCAGAACTTTGCTCATCTCATATAAAAGAAAAAAAGTTTTAGTTTGGTTAAAAAATCTCAACGAAATGAGTCTTTTATATTTTCTTATAAGACTCCTGAGTTTATAATATTACCAGCACATCAAATATTTTATACAAATGATATTTATTGGGCAAAAGAAGAAAAACAAATGACATATTTTAAATTTATGCATGAATTATTAACTACATTGGGAACAGTGAATTAAAGAATAGCGAAACATCAAAGTAAAGTATAGAAAGTAAAATAAAGCATACAACATGAAACAAATAATGCAATACCTTGAAATAATATTCCACCTGGAAAGCTTTCTTACCTGAAAGTAAAAAGAAAAACACAGATAAGAAAACAGGCAAAAATCAGTAATTTATTAATTCGTTAAAATATTTTTTATTGAAGTTATTCGCAACATAAAGAACTATGTTCCAAAAGCATGAAACTGCTAAGTGGTTACAATTGGTTTCGAATTAAAGTGTAAAAAAAAACGAAACATTAAAACACATTTTCACATTAATATATGTATGCATCACTATAACGTTATAATGCTACAACGCTGAAGAAAATTACATAAATTTTTACATTTTGAATACTTTTGTATTCAAATATTCCTTTTCAAACAGCTACGTATAACTTACTTTAAATAAATTCTATAATAAAAAGAAAATTTGTATATTAAAAAATAATAGCTTGATAGCTCTTAAAATATTGTTTAAAATCAGTGGAAGGCATTGTTTATCTAATCCCCAGAACAAAATAATAAAGTTTAGTTGAATCTGAAAATATTATTCTTGAGTGAATTACATTTCTAACCACAAACACACAAGGATGATAATATATTTAAAAATTTTAAATATTCTATAAAATTTATCATTGTAACATAATTCATTTTAAGTTACTATAATACCGTCCACGATACTATTTTGTTTCATTCAGATTTAAATACAGCGTTTTTGAAAAAAAGCTACTCACTTCACCGTGGGGTCAGACTAAATTGCCTCGCCGTTATGAATATTTGGCGAGATTCAATGTACTTATCGATAAGAAGTACGGTTTTGCTATAACAACACGTTATTAACAACGAAGGAAGACAAACTGAGCCTTTATTGTAAGTATATTAAAAGTGTGTGTGATTGCATATTGGGCATTAAAATAAATTATTCTACTGAACACGCATTATAATGCTACAACGCCACCTTCTGACGAATTTTCGAAGGGTGACATTCGAAGTGATTCGCTGCTCGTATTTTTATTCGAGTTTGAGTGCACACGCGTAGACGAAGAATCAGGCAAAGATAAAGAAATTAAGCCAAACACTTTTCATCAGTTTTCAGTAATGCTGCAAAGGTTGCATCAAAGATTCCTTTGATGCACCCTAATGTCGTTATTTTGTTAATTAGATCAAATTCGCAAAATTAAGTGTAAAATACTGTCAATATTTCGTTAATGCAATTTTATGCTTACATCTTCGTTTAGTAGATCACTAATTCAATAAAAGCTCTAATTCATTTACGCCCATGAAGGATGAGAAAGCGCGACCTTTTAAATATTATTGTACGCTTTAGTTGCAGATAATACAAAGTGCCATTACCTATACTTATTTAACAAAATTGCTTTAGGAGTCTGCAACCAATTAATAACCGACAAAGATGTCTTTTATGAAATTTTTCCTATCGGTCCATTTAAAAGCACGTCTAAAATAATTTTGTTAGCAAGCCTATCTACGAT
Organism: Maratus speciosus; assembly: GCA_963932465.1. Taxonomy (NCBI): domain Eukaryota; kingdom Metazoa; phylum Arthropoda; class Arachnida; order Araneae; family Salticidae; genus Maratus; species Maratus speciosus. Next base: position 325,445,945 of record OZ010800.1, on the reverse strand, counting down.
AAAACAATAAAAAGTGTCATACAAGTGGTAGAAAAGTGCATTATATACAGTGCGCTGAAGTATGGAAATATATTAAGTCCCTAGAGATAAAAAAATGAAATTTTAATTTTGCCCGATAAAAGCATTTCACATAAAATTATTAAATAGAGTAAAACTTTTAATGTCCTCTTTTTTTTTTTCTTCATATAACATTATAGTAACTAAAGGTGATAGTAAGAAATGAAAATGAATTTTGTCGCGTATTACCGTCAATTAAATTGCTTGAGATTTTTCAATTAAGAGCAATTAGTAATTTTTTGCTTAGATTTTATTTACTCATAGTACTAATTGAACTACCACTAATTAAAAATGTCATCATTAATAAAAACGTGACTGTTCGAGAAAAAATATAGACATTTTTATACTTAACTTTTTTATTTACATTAATAAATTAAATGACAATTATAATTTGAATGAAATATTAAAGTTTAAATAACATATAAAAAACAATTTTCATATACATTGAGCATGTGTGCATATTAAGGTCTCTGCTTACGTTCTGAGTACTTTTTAAAACTAGTTGGATATGCTAATCTCAAAACTTTCTTCTTTCTCATACATCTTAATATTTCAAAAAGTAGTTACACATGTTATTACTTTAATATTATTAGTTCAATACTATATCAACTTTGATTTTCATCGTAAATTTCCTCTTCAATCAATTAATCGGATTAAAAACGAGTTAATCTGGATCGTGATATTTAACAACAGGGTAAGTGTGATCGAAGATCTCACAGAGAGTTTAGTTTAACATTCCTTTCAAAAGATTTTATACTTTAATTAATAAATCCAAATCAATAATTTATTTATTAAATCCTTACATAGATGGCAGCGCCATTACATTTCATTTTAAAAGGATTATAAAGGGAAGTTATTTTTTTAATCAAATTAAAAATATTCAAGTCAAATTATTTAAATAAAATTCAAATTCCGATTACTTTTTAATTACGAAATTTAAAAAAATTAGCGAAAATGTAAATAAAATTTAAGATTTCTAAAAACAAAACAAAAAATTAAACAAAATTTAAAATGCTGAAATTTTTAAACAACTTAGTGGATGTTTAAGCAAAATTTAGAATTTTGAATTTTCTCAAAACAAAACAAATTCTTTAAATAAAATTTCAAATTTCAAAAATTTAGCGGAAGTTTAAACAAAATTTAAATTTTCGCAACTTGTCAAAAATAGAATTTTTGAATTAAAAAAAAATAATTATTAAAATATTTTACACAACTTTTAGCCTTAAAATGGCAAAAGAAATATTACAAAAAATCTCTGAAAGTGAATCTATTAGTTAAAGAAATCAATTTCTGAGAAAAAATTTCAAATTCCGACACCGAGTTTTGAATCAGGAAGCTTTTAATTAGCAGGCACCACGAAGCCGCCTAGCTTGCACGAAAAAGAAAGTTCTGTTTTATTTAAAATCTAAATTGCAGAAATGGTCGGATGTCATTAAATTAACTCATTTAATTAAAATAATATAACACTTTCGGAAAATTTTATCATTTGACGTGTGGTCGGAGATATTCAGCTATAAGTATGCAAAATTTCAAGTCTCAAACCGATACAGTTTCTGAGAACAGACTATGTGACAGACAGACAAAGGGGTAAGACGAATAGGGTTTCATCCGATGAACGAAACACTAATAGAATCATTACTTTTTGTTATTATTTTGTACGTCTTGAGAATCGCCGTCTTATCGTCGCTGCACGAGTCACCGATGTACAACAGAACTACGAAAAATCGAAAAAATCACACATAAATTGCTAATTGCACACTAATTGCTGTCACTCCCTTCAAAAGGAATATCCCCAAGTTCAAATGGGACCTGTTGGCCATACCAAAAATCACACATATGAAATTTTGTTTCATTTTTATGCATAACTTCATACACTTTCAATGATACAATAATGAAAATGACACAAAAATCGCTATAACAGCGCCTCCTTCTGGCGGAATATTTCTAAATTCAAGTGGGAACTACTTGCTGTACCCAAAAACAAGCACTGGCCTCCAAAAGTTAATGAACAGGGACTAGATGCTTTCGATTGTGCACGGTTTGTCGAATATCTACCAAAATTATTGGCGAATTGTTCTTGAACTTCTAGGATATAAAGTTTGATTTCATATTTCTCGGTGAAGATTTAGTCGGGAGGACAATAAGGGGGTTAATTATAAATTTAATAATAAAATAATATTTGCGATCACCTATGTAATAGAAAATGCTGAAAATGTTTTGTCACTGGGTTAAATGATTATTTGAGCCCTGTTTAACGTTTGTGTGCATTTGTGTAAGCATAGCACTCATATTCATGAAGATGTTATTGTGTCTGTGAAAAATTCAAATACTTTTTGTTTATAGCATAGAGAGTTTTCAACCAAATTTAACACAACTTTCCGAAAACCTGACAAAGAACAGTAGTAACAGTAATACTGCAATTAAAACATGAATACATTGAAAATTTGATGACATATGGGCATTTGTATGAAATAATTTTTAACCGCGCATGCGTGGAAGATTCTAAAATTTTATTTTATAATTTCATAGTCAGCTATTTAGGGCAACTTATATAAAAATTGGAGTCAAATATCGCAAAAATTCACAAACATAGGGGCGATATAGTGATTTTCTTTCTAAAAATAGCTTTATTATTAGGGATTTCCCACAACCTTTCAATCAGCTCACTATATCTTTGTCAGTTTTCACAATATTTTTACTGGACTTTTTACAGAAGTTGCTCAAAATAACAAACTAACAAATTATGAAATAAAAATTTTGAAATCTTCCACGCATTTGCAGTTAAAATCTATTTCATACAAATGCCCATATCTCATCAAATATTTAATATATTCATGTTTTAATTACAGTATACTATTGCTACTGTTCTTTGTCAGGTTTTCGGAAAGTTGTGTTAAAATTCGTTGAAAACTCTGCATGCTATAAACAAAAAACTTTTGAATTTTTCACATACGCAATAACATCTTCACGAATATGAGTTCTATGCTTACACACATGCACACAAACGTTGAACAAGACCCAAATAATCATTTAACACAGTGACAAACCATTTTCAGCATTTTCTGTTGCATAGGTGATCGCAAATAATATTTTATTATTAAATTTATTATTAGCTCCCTAATTGTCCTCCCGACTACATCTTCATCGAATCCCAAAAGTTCAAGAACAATTCGCCAATAATTTTGGTAGATATTAGACAAACCGGTACAATTGTGAAAGCATCCAATCCCTGTTTCTTAACTTTTGAAAGCCGGTGTATATATGAAGTTTGGTTTAATTAAATGCATAACTTCATACACTTTTCGATGATAAGATGGGGACACACGGACAGCGAAACATTTTGTATAAACACGTTTTTCTAAGTCTCTGACACATAAAACGTGTAAACATAAAACGTGTCTGTCGAAAACTGGAAATCTAAAAAAATTTCGATTACAATACTTTCCACCATTAGGTACAATATTGACTAAAATGTACAATATTGACTAAAATGTACAATATTGATTAAATGCATATATTTTTAGTTCAATTGTACGAGGGTAGATCTAAAAAAAAAGAAAAAGGTTACAAGGGTACTGAAATTTATTTATAAGCAATAGATAGAAAATACAAAAAGAAATTAAGAGGCATACTCGCTGATCCCTTTTCTACATAATCACCAAATCTATGGAGGGATTTATCTGAACGCTGCACAGGACCAACTCGTTTAACCCGGTTTGACAAAAATATAGTTCATTCTATAATTTCAAAATCTCCAACGTTCTATTTTGTAGAAAGAATCTCCAAATACAAAATCATCTAAAATCATGCACTTTAAAATCAGTTAATCGATCTCTAAATTCTTCTGAAAAAATTCCAGTTTCTGTTAAACGGATAATACTCCGGAAAATACGTAATAGCTTTCTGACCTAAGAGAGTCCATGCTTTAGAAAATATTGCAAAGCTTTAAATTGACCAAAGTACAATTTTACTAGATCTACATACAAATGAAATGTAGGCATCTTATCTTTTTTAAATAGTTTGTTGATTTTTATTTACATTTAATCTAGCATGGAAACCTCATATGATGTTTTATTGTAAAAGAACCCTCATGGAAATGTACGGTTGAAAAAAAGTAGAGATAATGTAGGGATTTTAATTTGTAAAAGAAGACAAATGCTTCTTAATCTACAATAGTACAATACAACTATATAAGAAAATACAGAATAACCTCTCCTGAGTTGCCCACAATTACGATAAGCGTTCTTAATATTTATAAAACTCAATGCGTCTAACCAATCCGTTTTAAACCAATGTGTGTAAATCCGTCGAAAACTGCAGGTTGGAAAAAATTTCGATTACAATACTTTCCACTATTATAGATAGAAAAAAGTAAAAAATGTTCAATATTGATTAAATACACATATTTGTAGTTCAATTGTAAGAGGATGGATCCAAAAAAAAAAAAAGGGTTACAAGGGTAGTAAAAAATTATTTATGAACAATAGACAGAAAATGTAAAGGAAATTAAGAGGCAGACTCGCCTATCCCTTTTCTACATAATCACCAAAGCCATTGAGGCATTTATCTGAAAGCAGAACCAACTCGTTCAACCACACTGTAAAAAAACCACTGTAAATTTGCCAGAACAAACTCGATCACAGTGAATGTGCTGTATCTTTCTTTGGTTTCCTGACTATATTAACATGGAAAATACAGTAGTTGCGTAAAATTAACAGCGCAATGTGCTGGCAATTTGGACACATTTTTTTACAGCACAAACTGCTGGCGTCCAAATTGCCAGCACATTGTGCTGTTAATTTTACGCAACTACTGTATTTCCCATGTTAATATAGTCAGGAAACGAAAGAAAGATACAGCACATTCACTGTGATTCAGTTTGTGCGCGAGATGAACAGTACTTTGTACTGTAAAAATGTCGTTTTTTTTTTTTTTTTTTGTTTTTTTTTTTTTTTTTTTTTTTTTACAGTGCAGGTTTGGTAAAATTTATATCCAACTTCACTGGGCAAATTCTTAGCAGATGTTTTCAAATCACTGTCTAAAGATAACCTTGTTTCAGATAAGTGTTTCCTTCAATTTCGGACCACCGCAGAATTCGCGGAGCGCGGCGTTCCGCGTGTCCGTCCAACGTCACTGCCTGCGTTCCTTTAGCCGAGACTCTTGCGGAAACCATGTTGAAAAGAGAAAAATAAAATGAAAAATTAAAACCGGACAAATTTAAAAGGGAAATTGCACAAATTAAAGGCACCGAAGAGCGGGAAGGGAGTGTTCGGTGCCCTGAAGCTACCGAACGAACACTGCTGCGTTGAGCTCCCTATTCGTCTCTACTGTCCTTATTCGTCCTTATTCCTCGTCGTTCACTGGGTGCCAAATCAGGGCTGAATTGGGGGTGACTCCAGCCATCCCACTTGAACTTTTACAGGAATTCTTGAGTTTGGCGAGCAGTATGCGGTTGTATTGGCATGCAGGAGGATGACACCATCACTTAAAATGCCTCGTTCCTGTTAGATGGCTTCACGTAATCTTGCCAAAGTGGCACAAGCTGGATCACTTTTCTAAATGTCTTGCCATTTAAATCGCTCTGACGTGTCTGCGAATTTACACTACCAACCCGCAAAACCACTGTAAGACAACTAGCGCCATCTGTATCTACTTTGAGAAAGAAATATTCTCTCCTTAATAATTACTCATCAAACGCTTGCAGTATTTTTTTTCGGATCCACCCTCGTAATACAGAATGATGAAAAAACATAAAATCTTAGCAATATGTTCATAACATTTTTTTTTTTTAATTGGGTTTTTTTTGAACATTTTTTTTAGTAAGATTTCATGTTTACACCAGACAGCATACGCTAAATTCAACTAAATATATTTCAATTTCCTTTTGTACTATAAACTACTTTACACTTATACGTGTGCACTGAACTAGAAGTTTTACAATATTTCCAAAATCAACTGAAATATTATAAAATATGTCAAAAAATACACATTTCTATTAAAAATTATCCTTTTTAGGTGCGTTCGTAATTATATAAATACGTAGCACCTATAGTCATCGTGCAGCCCGTCTGTCTGTCCACATATAACAGAGCAAAAACTACCCAACCGAATGGTCTGAAATTTTAAATATATGACTGTTGCAAAATTTTGTTGAGCCATTTAAAATTTTATGCAAATCGGATGTATAGTTTAATTACAGGGACAGTCAGAAGTTTTCCGTTACATGACTGTCAATGGGAAAAAATTATTGCAAGGGCATTTTAATGATGTTAAAGCCTTCCGAATGGTCTGAAATTTTAAATATATAATTGTTGCAAAATTTTATCGAGCCATTTCAAATTTTATGAAAATCGGATGTATAGTTTAATTACAGGGACAGTCAAAACTTTTCCATTACATGACGGCCAATGGGAAAAAATTATTGCAAGTGCATTTTAATGATGTTAAAGCCCTCCGAATGGTCTGAAATTTTAAATATATGATTGTTGCAAAATTTTGTCGAGCCATTTCAAATTTTATGAAAATCGGATGTATAGTTTAATTACAGGGACAGTCAAAAGTTTTCCGTTACATAACGGCCAATGGTAAAAAATTATTGCAAGTGCATTTTAATGATGTTAAAGCCTTCCGAATGGTCTGAAATTTTAAATATATAATTGTTGCAAAATTTTGTCGAGCCATTTCTAATTTTAAGAAAATTGGATGTATATTTTAATTACAGGGATAGTCAAAAGTTTTCCGTTACATGACGGCCAATGGAAAAAAATTATTGTAAGTGCATTTTAATAATGTTAAAGCCTTCCGAATAGTCTGAAATTTTAAATATATAATTGTTGCAAAATTTTGTCGAGCCATTTCAAATTTTATGAAAATCGGATGTATAGTTTAATTACAGGGACAGTCAAAAGTTTTCCGTTACATGACGGCCAATGGGAAAAAATTATTGCAAGTGCAGTTTAATGATGTTAAAGGCTTCCGAATGGTCTGAAATTTTAAATATATAATTGTTGCAAAATTTTGTCGAGCCATTTCAAATTTTATGAAAATCGGATGTATAGTTTAATTACAGGGTCAGTCAAAAGTTTTCCGTTACATGACGGCCAATGGGAAAAAATTATTGCAAGTGCATTTTAATGATGTTAAAGCCTTCGAATGGTCTGAAATTTTAAATATATGATTGTTGCAAAATTTTGTCGAGCCATTTCAAATTTTATGAAAATCGGATGTATAGTTTAATTACAGGAACAGTCAAAACTTTTCCGTTACATGACGGCCAATGGGAAAAAATTATTGCAAGTGCATTTTAATGATGTTAAAGCCTTCCGAATGGTCTGAAATTTTAAATATATAATTGTTGCGAAATTTTGTCGAGCCATTTCAAATTTTATGAAAATCGGATGTATAGTTTAATTACAGGGACAGTCAAAAGTTTTCCGTTACATGACGGCCAGTGGGAAAAAATTATTGCAAGTGCATTTTAATGATGTTAAAGCCTTCCGAATGGTCTGAAATTTTAAATATATAATTGTTGCAAAATTTTGTTGAGCCATTTCAAATTTTATGAAAATCGGATGTATAGTTTAATTACAGGGACAGTCAAAAGTGTTCTGTCACATTTCGGGGGATGGGAAAAAATTATTGCAAGTGCATTTTAATGATGTTACAGACTATGCACTTATGAAGTGCAAAAAAAATATACATTCAGTACAATATGGGGTGCAAAAAACAATTATAAAACTAATTATAGTACGAACGCACCTCATTTGCCACGTTTGACGAGCAATTTACAACTTGTTTACATTCGAGTATTTACAAAATAACTACATATTGTCACAGAGTTTAGATTCAAGTTCAGAACATAATGAGTAATATGGAAAGCATTCTGACAAATTTTCATTGAAATATGTTTAAAGCACTATATGTAATGAAGTTTATCGTACATGGAAATAACAGAAAAATTGATTTTCCAGAAATCGTATTTAAAGATTTCTTATCTATATTATTTCTTATCTATAAAATTAATCTAGAAGCATCAATTAAGGTTTATTAGTGTGTTTAGGTAAAAAGTAATAAAATCATACATAGAAATAGTGTTTACATTTCTCCTGGCCAACCTGCTCACTTCCGATATTTGACTCATTACTTCTTGTTTGTTAAATTGGCCACAACTCCGCTTCTAGTAATCATAGAAGTAAAATTAAAACAGAGTTGGAATCGTAAACGATTGCTCTTTCAAATAAAATAATAAAGAAATTTCGAAATTGTTCACCAAAGTGACCATTTTAATGTATTACCTTAAGTCTGCAGTGCTTAAAGGCATGATTATTTTATTATGTTGTTGAAAGACTGTTAGGGATTATTTATATTAATACAGTATTACTATATCTTTGGTATATTCTCTAATAAACTATTCATTGTCAAAATTTGTCTGAGTGACTTGTGTCAGCCGAATTTGTTCAGGATAGCTTTGTTGGTAGAACGTTAACAGCTTAATCCTTGGTCATGGGTTCAAATCTCGGCCTGGGCACTTTTTCACTTAGTTAGGAAAATTAATTACTCGTATAATATAATCTTTTTTAAAGCACACAGAATGTGGGTCCAGTATAAAGACTTCTTCTCTCTGGAATTTTGCAACCTATCTTAAACAAACAATTTTTATTTTGTATTAAACTGAAAACCGAGTAAATTACATCTCTACAATCTGCGGTTTCAGCCCTGCTAAAAATTTCAGAGGACAATAGTTACAAACAGGGTTCTCGCTGCCGCTCGCCATTGTGTCAACTCATGACAAAATGCTTCATTTGGCGAGTAAACGAACAATCAGACTCGCCAAATTGCGAGGGTTCAATTTCTGCTCTTTTTGTGATGTGTATGTGCCAATATATCGAGATTCTTATCCGCAGTGCTGAACGATTGAAGCTGTCGCTTAAATGTTTAATCGCACCGTGTCATTTAAATTGCTTTATTTATAGAGATACTGACTCAATACTAATTCAGTTCAGCAAATAAAGAGACAGAAAGGATTATGCGATAGGTATTTCTCTGTTGTCAATTAATCATTTATCTATGCTTCGGCATCGCGTCGCGCCGGTAAAAACACAATTAAAACTACTCGCATCCAGCGCCAAATAGAGAGACGTTTTGCTAGAATGAGGTGTTGAATTTAGTCATTTACCAGACTATTTATTAGTTGTATGCAGAGTATCATTGGCTGGTCAATTTGTTATTTTCGGTTAAGAGTCGGTTAAGAGTTTAGTGTATATTTTCACTATGGTAAATCAAAAATAGTTGTTTTGAAGTTTTATTTATTACTGCTGAAAGAATGTCTGAAACATTTACACATTTTAGGAGGCATTTAGAATGTACTTATTTTTAATAGTTTCTTTAGTGGATAGTCGAATTTCTATTTTATAAGCAATTACAAAAGAAATGGGTTATTTCAGAATATATTGAATAAAGGGATATAATAAGAGGTTAAAGATAGATTTTTCAGTGTTTCACGCCGAATCTATTTTGCTAACATTTTTTTCTTTTGGCTACTGTTTTTATTTCTTATTCGCCAAATCGCTAATGTTGGTCAAAAGCCAGCGAGAACCATGGTTACAAAGTAACTGAAACTAAGCACTTATCAGAGTTACTTTAATTTACCAGAATAATTATAAACGGACAGTAAAATATGATTAATCAAAAGACCTTTGGCAAAAAAGACTTGGCGAGCTTACCATTTTTTTAAAGCTAGCATTTGTTTACTCATCTAAATTGTATATACAAATTCGCTTAAGTGAGTATCGCCAAGCTCTGTAACGTAAGTCGCTATAGTTTATAAAAATTCTCCAATATGTAAACACTTGTATATCTTGCACATGTCCAGATTTTTTAATCAGATTAACTTATTAAAGAAAAGATTAAGTTATTCTCAACTTGCAAAAAATTTGCATGCAGATAATAATGGAATCATAAAAGTTATTAGAGAATTAAAAAATAAATTAATTCATTCACTCTTTGCAAAATATCCAATAAATTTTACAAAGTCTCTGAAACTGTTTACTGAAAGTTTGGGAAAATGGCCATTTTGAAAATATTATACGACTTTCACTGATGTCAAGGGACATTAATATGATTAACTTAAAAGAAAAGGTCAATTTATTTTCTACTTGCAAAAAAATCCACAAACAGAGAATAACGGAATTTTAAAACGAGACACAGAAAAAAATCCTCTCATTCACACTTTGCAAAATACCCCACATACTTTGCAAAGTCACGAACGCTTTTTTATTCCCGAAAGTGTTTCAAACGGGGAAAATTTAAGGTGTTTAAAAAAGAGTATCAATAGTTTAAAGGAACCAGGGAAGAGCTTTGAAATGTCTCAAAATGGACGCGAAAAGAAAAAAAAGAGAAAAAAAAGATAGAAAAAGGGAAATGCTAACGACTTAGAAAAAGGAAATGTTTCAAAGGGTGAATTCACCAACAAAGAGATAAGGAGATAAAATGTGAAGTTCCTCAGAGTTGCAGAAGCTGCGCTAAAAAGTTGCTGGGAAGCGAGACGAGTCACAGATGTGGAAGTCGGTGTTCCTTTGAATGCAAAGCGAATGATGTAATGGATAAGTCACTTTAGCTTCGTCCGCGTTCAATGAAATTTTCGTAAGTATAAAGATAAAGCGTAGCCCTTGAAATTAGATGAAGAATTTACTTTCCATTGTGGATACACGTATGTGAAGTTACATAGGGAATGTATTTGCCATTTTTCATCGGAATATATTAGTATGAAGATGTGGAAAAACACTTAATATAATAGTGTAAAGCTGTTAAAATATGTAATGTACGGTAATATAAAGCTATGTATAAAAATATTCGATGTCGATTGAAGATTAAAGTGATGTTATGTAAAGAATATACAGTGGAACAGGGATAACTGTATATCTAAGATTAATCAAACAAAACATCGCACTTGCTCTTAATCAGGTTAATATTGTATTTATTTTGTTTTTCTTTATTTTTGTGATATGTTACGCTACGTTTCCTAGGTGTAGTTGCATTCTCATGATAATCCTACCTTACAAATACACCAACAAAAGCCTCTTCCCTCAAATAAAAGAAAGCCTTTTTTATGATCGTTATAGAAATAACATTTTTGCTAATGATTAAGTGAATGTTTTCGTGAATTTTATTTATTCTACAATTTATATTTTAACGTATATGCGATCATCTATTCTAGTTTTCTGCTTCTGATTCCCCACTTTTCATTTCTATTCAATTTCTTTCCCTATTGAACATAATTTTTCATCATAAATAATTGACTCTAAAGCAGCCGCCTTACACTGTAAAAAATTATGTAATGTTACTCCATAAAATTGCCGGCAACCTGCTGCCTCCAATTTTATGGAGTAATTAAACTTATTAGATGGTTTAATTTCAACTGGTATAAATGGTGTAATATTACACATTAGTGTAACATAACACCAGTTATATCGTTTAAATTACTCAATAAAATAGAGGCAACAAGGCTGCCATCAACACAAATTGTTCACAGTGTATAATGCATTTGATTTAATAAATCTGAGACTCTGTCTATTCTTGAGAAGATATATATATATATGGGTGTGTGTGTGTGGGGGGGGGGGGGGGTATTAGTTACGGTCAATATCATTTTAGAGACTTTTTAGTGATTTTGAAAATTATTAACCAGTTTCTCGACACAAGAGTCCTTTCCATAGTCCTATTTAAAAATATATTTTACAGGTTTTAATGGAAAATCAAAATTTTATATTCATTGAACTTAAATCAATATTAATTATAATAACACTTTACTTAGTAGATAACTAATTGATATATTATAGAAATTTAAAAAAAAATTAAAACAATCTAAATTTCAGAAAGAGGAAAAGGACTGTGCACAGTGCTTCTGTTGTTCTAATGGGACATTCGAAACTTTCTCACCCAATAAGAAACACAGTGGTTGATTTTGAAATAGACAACAAATGAGGTTGTATACTTTGTTTATACAATTTGCGCACCATGCACACAACCTTTGCTTGGGTTCTGTCCACTCATATTTTTTGAACGTACATACCGATTTGGATGTACACTTTTTATTTGAAAGACCTTTTGTTGACAGTAATTACGTATAAATTATTTAATCATAATCCAGAAATGGTACGGACATTGTGCCTAAATGAGACGATCTCTAAATAGGATAATGTTCTTGTACATAAAATGTTAACGCCAGAAACGTATATTAATGCTATATAACGAAACATCCTCACTTCGGGAACTAAACGCGAAACATTTGACAATTTTAAAATGTTTTCTCTGAAAGAATTTGCCTTTTTAATACACACCGTATATTATCAAGCACCCTCATAACTTCCCAATTCGGCGACTAATCCAGGAGCAGGGATAACGGACTCTCTTTTTCAACTTCGAAGACTAAATAACCCTATAAAAGTCAAGGCCTCGAACGTCTGTTTCATCTACCTGAAGAAAAAGAAAGAAAAGCGACACGTTTTCAAATTAGAGTTGTCCTAGAATATTCTACGCATTTTAGTGACTGATTTTCTTTAGCGATCTATTATCGACGAGTTGGATCAGTGAAAGGCAGGAGACATTTATTAGATTTACTAAGGTATGTTTTTCTGGTATTTTCATATATTGTATTAAAATAATCAATTTTTTTCATAACTTCCGAATTCGGCGACTAATCAAGGAGCACGGATAACGGATTCTCTTTTTCAACTTCGAAGACTAAATAATCCTATAAAAGTCAAGGCCCGAACGTCTGTTTCATCTACCCAGGCCCGTAACCAGATGGGGGCGATGGGGGCTGAGCCCCCCCTGGCTTCCTCTAGAGCCCCCTCTAACGATTTCCCTACTTTTTATTTTTTCAACAAAATGTACGTTTTAACTTTCTTAAAAAAAAAAAAAAAAAAAAAAAAAACTTGCAAGAAAAACATTTAGATCTTTTAACTGCTTGAATGCAATGGAAAAAGTCAAACATTTTGCGTTCAGAACCCTATTAGATTAGTTGTTTTACATTATCTTGCTTGCGATACAATTCTCGAAACGCGTTCTAAGTAGGAACATTTCTTTCTCCCGAAAAAATTAAGTCCAGATGCTCCAACTAGCCACCACATGTTTTCGTACATCTTGACATTTTAAAAGCAATGATCGTATACGAGATGAATGGAAATAGACATATGCTGCTCATATAGTTAATAGATAAGCAATGGTTAAACCCATAGACTATCTTTACTCTGAGGTTAAACTTCTTCACTAAAACGTAGTCACAAAAAATACGTGTTTCTAAATGTTAATGATTTGCCTGTTGACATTATGTATTTGACAGCAGATTTAGTTAATGATGAAATATCACTTGGAAATTAACTAGAATGTTTGTTGAAGAAAAATAGAAAGATAACAAAATGTCATTTTATACAAATGGAATAAGAAAAATAATTGCTTGAAAGCCAAAAATTGTTTCATGCTATGGGTGTAGGCAGTAGGAAAGCAGAGGTAGGGCCTTTTTTTTTGTTTGCTTTTTGAACTTTCGTCCAATTTTTTTTTTGCTTGTGTTCCACGAATTTGTTAAACATTTTTTTTTCTATTTGTCATATAACAATAAAAAACATTAAGGTAAAAAGCATGATTAAGGTTAAGTTTATTATAAGATTATGACAAAAATATCTTCACCTATTTGGCGTATGTTTCATTTAAATCTATTTTCAAGCATAAATGCGCTACTTTCTGACACATTTTCGAAATAATTTTAATGATAAAGACATAAAATTTGCAGATATGATTATTCAAGCTCAAGGAATTAAACTGTGTTCTGTGTTTTATAAGGCTGTTTTCCAATCTAAACCAGCTATTTTCGGACATATTCGCGAATTTCATTTATTTATAAAGATATTTGCAAGTATTCAAACTATACAGAAAATTTAAAAAAATCTGTCAAAAAATGACGGCAAATTTGACTTTGTAGGCTGATTTTCTTGGCATTTAACGACGAAATGCTAGTCATCGAGTAGCAAATGACTATAAATCATGTTATTTATAATCATGGCATTTATAAGAAAATGGGAAACGGTATTCAATTCGTAGGCGCGTGAATGTGAGAAGCTGAAAATTTTAGACAAAGGCAAAGAAAATTACTTCTTAACTGCATCAGGAAAATTTTCGTTATTGAGTGAAAGAAGAATATTTTTAAAGATCTTTAGAAATGAAGAAACGTATAATAATAAATAGTCGCCTACATTTAATGAAAACTGTTCGAAAAAGGCGTTCATGCCCTTGTGCTTTTTTTTTTTCTAAATGAGATTGAACGAATTTCATATGAAACACATGTCAAACGTATGCAAAAAAAAATCTATGTTATCGCTATTTAAATGAATTAAATCTAAGTTGTTTTCTTTGAAAAAAAAAGTATTGAATATAATATTAAAATTACAATCTCTTTTTTAGGTGCGTTCGTAATTATATAAATAGGTAGCACCTATAGTTGTCGTTCAGTCCGTCTGTCTGTCCGTCTGTCCGTCTGTCTGTCCGTCCGTCCGCATATAACAGAGCAAAAACTACCCAACCGAATCGTTTAAAATTTAAACTATATAATTGTTGCATAATTTTGTCGAGTCATTTCAATTTTTATGAAAATCGGATGTATAGTTTAATTACAGGGACAATCAAAAGTTTTCCGTTACATTACGGCCAATGGGAAGAAATTATTACAAGTGCATTTTAATGATGTTACAGCCTTCTGAATGGTCTGAAATTATAAATATATAATTGTTGCATAATTTTGTCGAGTCATTTCAATTTTTATGAAAATCGGATGTATAGTTTAATTACAGGGACAATCAAAAGTTTTCCGTTACATTACGGCCAATGGGAAGAAATTATTGCAAGTGCATTTTAATGATGTTACAGCCTTCCGAATGGTCTGAAATTATAAATATATAATTATTGCAAGATTTTGTCGAGTCATTTCATATTTTATGAAAATCGGATGTATAGTTTAATTACAGGGACAGTCATAAGTTTTCCGTTACATTACGGCCAATGGGAAAAAATTATTTCAAGTGCAAATTAATGATGTTATAGCCTTTCGAAGTACACTAAAATATACATTCTGTACAATATGCGGCGAAAAAAATATTTATAAAACTAGTTATAGTACGAACGCACCTCATTTGCCACGTTTGACGAGCAATTTCCAACTTGTTTATTATTAAGTCCAAGTATGTTTAAAAAATTATGTAATTAATATATATTTGTAATAATTGATTCATATTTAAAAGGATATAATCATATGCAGAATTTTAAATTTAATTATTATTGCGAATTGTTAAATGGTTAATTTTATAAATCATATTATTAATAAAATAAGGTTTAGGTAACGCTCGTTTTAAAGAGAAACAATATCATCACTAAATTAAATCGTATACAAACAACCGTGATTTTAAAATGATCTAATAATTCAGCAGAAACCAAAATATTAATAAAATTAAATAAATTACAAGTAGCTATTAATTAAAAATATTAAACGTATGGAATTAAAATATTAAAATATTTTTTAAATGATAATAGTAAGTTTGTGAATTATTCAAATTAATAAATATAAGACACATAACCATAGATGCCAACATCTCTTAATTATTCGGGAGTCTGATCCAAAACAAGCATGTTTTAAACCGGAAAAAATATATAAGGAATTGTGTCTTGTTCCGATAAGGTACATTTTAGATTTCAGTTTGAAATTTTTGATTAAATGAAATTTCCTGTTGAAAATATTTTCGTTTTGTAACAGATTTCAGATAAGTGTTGTTGGCATCTATGCATAACGCAAAAACATTTGCAAAATCTCAAATTTTCGTTCTTTTTTTCTATATATTAAAAAATTGAACAGAATATAATATTTAAATCTATGTAATGTCTTTAATTTAAAGAAGAAATATGTGAAAAGAACTGTATCCTACAGTAGAGGTCTGCACGGGCCCAGGCTTGGCTAAAAGCCCGTACTAGGCCGGGACAACGAAATGAAGGCGAAGTTTCAAACGGGCCGGGCCGGTAAAATTTGAACGTGCCTGCCGGGCTGGACCGGACCAATAAAAGAAATTAAGCGGGTCTGTCGGCCCGATATAAATATTTAAACGCAGACGAGAAAATATGAACCATTTTCAATGAATATGAAATTCACGAGAATAAGTATAAATGTGCGTTGCTAGCTGATACTAGTTTGCTAGCATCAATATCGAAATATAACATTTTCCAGCGTAGGGATTGGCATCGGACAGTTACATGGCGTTTTAGCCCGGTCTTAATTCTTTCAGCAGACTCGTGCCGGACCGAGATCAGGCTTGCATTTTTTTTCAACATTGCCAGAAATGGACTTAATTGTTCTCAGGATGTTTAGGGCAGGCAATGTGTTTTGTAAAAATATTAATAGCGATAATGAACTTCTGTTAACGGAATTTTTGGAAATATACTTGAAGGTGGTTCTCAAATTCACTGCTCAAAAACTCAAAATAAAATAAGTAGTTTGACGAATAAAAAACAAAAGCAAAATATTGCGTCATATTGGTAATATAATGGATCTCAGCAGGTGAATATGTAACGTCATGGGAGTTTGAAGAAACGTTTTAAAACATGACAAAAACCCGACTATGGAAATATTAACATATTTTAACACTTTGAGGTTCTCTGAATTTGCTTTAGTCATTTTTAAACCTATTCCATATTCATGCGCGTGTGTATTCGTGTGTAATAGAATTTTCACAAAAAGTTTAACTCCCTAGAGCTCATTCTTAACGAAGAAACCGTGTTTATCTTTAATCTTGATTAGGTTTTGTTGGTGATTTTAGTACTTAACTTCGAAATCTACCTCCGCCTGTAGGTCGAGCCGGCAGGGATTTTTTATAATACAGCATCAAAAGTTATGATCATGTTTTTAACCTTCCCGTTTTTCTTTTATTCTAAGCAATATGAATTTTTTAACGAATCCTTATTTGAATGTTGAAACGTCTAGGACTCTAAGTAAATCCTTAATGTTGCTATTGTGTATTTTCTGTCTTGTGAACGCATCGTAAATTTAAAATATGCTGTAAAATTATCCGATAAATATGTATGCAGTATTCCTTAAAAGAATCTTAATTGTATGTTAATAAGAATCTGAATTTTTTGTAGAAATTGAGTCGGTTCGGATCGGATCTGATTTAATTGATTTTTCCACTGGCCGGGTCTGATTTCACTGATTTTTTTACTGCCGTGAACTGTGAAAATATGAACGGGCCGGGTCAAGATAGCTTTCGTTCGGGCCGGGCCCGAGCCTGGAAATTCCGGCCCGTGCAGACCTCCATACCAACAGATTCCTTTTTCTCAATTTTTTCAAAACGCATCTATAAAAAAATTGTTATGCTGGGTCGTTGAAGATTTCTATGTTTGTTGTATGAATCGGTGTTTTTGTAAATAAAGATGTACTTTTCTGTCAGAATGCTAGCATAATAAATTACACTAATTTTTTCAACAGAAAGACTGATTTGATTAATCAGCGGTTCAAATATGCATATATATAATCGATGTTCAATAGAGTAGAGCACTGATAATCCGGACCAATCGGGGTCGATGCCGATCCGGTTAATGAAAAATGCGGATAATTGGACAACTTTAAAAAACGGCTATGGCAGTGATTTTCAGGTAACTTCCCTTCACACTTTTCCCAGGCTTAGGAAGGACTGGCAATTGTAGTGGTGCACATTTTAGCATATTACAAATGGCCTGTTTAGAAGTTATTTTTTTAACTTTTTAAAAATTTTATTTTCCACAAAATTGGTACAAAGTTATACATAGAAGTACACACAGAAATTATTGCGTGTATATATGCACACACTGTACGAACAAATTCGAGCGGAGAGAGGGGGGGGGGTCCTTTTTCCGAAGACACCAAGGGACAAAAGAAGCAACATGCTTAATAATGCAAAAATTGCAATGGGAATATAATACAGTGTACAATCCATTAGTTTTCCTTATTAAAATTTAATTAAAGTCATTTTTTATGAGGTGTCGGATGCTATCTATTTTTTTCTCATTAAATACAATAAGACCTAAGATAAATCACACGGGATGGAGAAAAGTTCTATTTTAGGTAGGTTTTCTTAAGAGGTACACCGCCCCTAATTGTTTTATATTCATTTTCCGATTACCATGAAGTATTTTCCGTTTAAGAATTTCGTTATAGAAAGTTCCGTTATAGAGAGATTACGCTTTAGACGGGTTCCTTTATAGACAGTTCCATTTTATCAGTTTTACTATATTTAGTTTGCTTAAGATATTGATTGTTAAAAGATGTTAGCCCCACCAAAAAAATTCAGAGCCCCCCCTGACTGGACTCGCTGGTTACGGCCCTGCATCTACCTGGAGAAAAAGAAAGAAAAGGCGACACGTTTTCAAATTACAGTTGTCCTAGAATATTCTACGCATTTTAGTGGCTGATTTCTTTTCATAACACCCCAATTCGGCGACTAATCAAGGAGCAGGGATATCGGACTCTCTTTTTCAACTTCGAAGACTAAATAACCCTATAAAAGTCAAGGCCTCGAACGTCTGTTTCATCTACCTGAAGAAAAAGAAAGAAAAGCGACACGTTTTCAAATTAGAGTTGTCCTAGAATATCCTACGCATTTTAGTGACTGATTTTTTTTAGCGATCTATTATCAACGAGTTAGATCAGTGAAATGCAGGAGACATTTATTAGATTTACTAAGGTATGTTTTTGTGGTATTTTCATATATTGTATTAAAATAATCAATTTTTTTCATAACTCCCGAATTCGGCGACTAATCAAGGAGCACGGATAACGGATTCTCTTTTCAACTTCGAAGACTAAATAACCCTATAAAAGTCAAGGCCTCGAATGTCTGTTTCATCTACCTGAAGAAAAAGAAAGAAAAGGCGACACGTTTTCATATTAGAGTTGTCCTAGAATATTCTACGCATTTTGGTGACTGATTTTTTTTAGCGATCCATTACCGACGAGTTGGATCAGTGAAAGGCAGGAGACATTTATTAGATTTACTAAGGTATGTTTTTGTGGTATTTTCGTATATTGTATTAAAATAATCAATTTTTTTCATAACTCCCGAATTCGGCGACTAATCAAGGAGCACGGATAACGGATTCTGTTTTCAACTTCGAAGACTAAATAACCCTATAAAAGTCAAGGCCTCGAATGTCTGTTTCATCTACCTGAAGAAAAAGAAAGAAAAGCGACACGTTTTCAAATTAGAGTTGCCCTAGAATATTCTACGCATTTTGGTGGCTGATTTTTTTTTATAACACCCCAATTCGGCGACTAATCAAGGAGCAGGGATAACGGACTCTCTTTTTCAACTTCGAAGACTAAATAACCCTATAAAAGTCGAGGCCTCGAACGTCTGTTTCATCTACCTGAAGAAAAAGAAAGATAAGCGACACGTTTTCAAATTAGAGTTGTCCTAGAATATTCTACGCATTTTAGTGACTGATTTTTTTTAGCGATCTATTATCAACGAGTTGGATCAGTGAAATGCAGGAGACATTTATTAGATTTACTAAGGTATGTTTTTGTGGTATTTTCATATATTGTATTAAAATAATCAATTTTTTTCATAACTCCCGAATTCGGCGACTAATCAAGGAGCACGGATAACGGATTCTCTTTTCAACTTCGAAGACTAAATAACCCTATAAAAGTCAAGGCCTCGAACGTGTGTTTCATCTACCTGAAGAAAAAGAAAGAAAAGGTGACACGTTTTCATATTAGAGTTGTCCTAGAATATTCTACGCATTTTGGTGACTGATTTTTTTTAGCGATCTATTACCGACGAGTTGGATCAGTGAAAGGCAGGACACATTTATTAGATTTACTAAGGTATTTTTTTTGTGGTATTTTCATATATTGTATTAAAATAATCAATTTTTTTTTTCATAATTCCCGAATTTGGCGACTAATCAAGTAGCACGGATATCGGATTCTCTTTTTCAACTTCGAAGACTAAATAACCCTATAAAAGTCAAGGCCTCGAACATCTGTTTCATCTACCTGAAGAAAAAGAAAGAAAAGTGACACATTTTCAAATTAGAGTTGACCTAGAATATTCTACGCATTTTGGTGACTGATTTTTTTTTGCGATCTATTACCGACGAGTTGGATCAGTGAAAGGCAGGAGAAATTTATTAGATTTACTAAGGTATTTTTTTGTGGTATTTTCATATATTGTATTAAAATAATCAATTTTTTTTTCATAATTCCCGAATTCGGCGACTAATCAAGTAGCACGGATATCGGATTCTCTTTTTCAACTTCGAAGACTAAATAACCCTATAAAAGTCAAGGCCTCGAACGTCTGTTTCATCTACCTGAAGAAAAAGAAAGAAAAGTGACACATTTTCAAATTAGAGTTGACCTAGAATATTCTAAGCATTTTGGTGGCTGATTTTTTTTTATAACTCCCCAATTCGGCGACTAATCAAGGAGCAGGGATAACGGACTCTCTTTTTCAACTTCGAAGACTAAATAACCCTATAAATGTCAAGGCCTCGAACATCTGTTTCATCTAAGAAAGAAAAGCGACACGTTTTCAAATTAGAGTTGTCCTAGAATATTCTACGCATTTTGGTGACTGATTTTTTTAGCGATCTATTATCGACGAGTTGGATCAGTTAAAGGCAGGAGACATTTATTAGATTTACTAAGGTATATTTTTGTGGTATTTTCATATATTGTATTAAGTTTATGTTTAAAGCAGAAATTGTGATTAATTTACCTTTGTCGAATTAATAAATTAGAAATTCCTACATGATTGTGCAATAGTGTTTTTCTTTGGTTGGGTACTTAAATAGGTGTTTCAAATGGTCCAAATAGAAAAATAAATGTCTTTCAATAATATGACGTAATAATAGTGGGTTATATATAACCAAAGAATAAAGACACTGGACACAACGCACTATGATCACTGGGTTATTTAATATACATTTAAAGGATTAAAGTTCTAAAAATTCTTGTACGGATTGAAAATACTTCAATTAAAAATGAATTTTTTAAAAATATGGCATTTTCCTTCTAGGCTAGACATAATCAAAAATATGACTTGGCTGATGAATGTCTGTTACAGATGATTTTTGTACTGAAAATGTTTCCTTCCAATAAATAATTTTTTACTGATGATTTTCATGTTAATGCATCAACTATTACTGATGATTTTCCTGCTAAAAATGACACGATTGCTACTGATTTTGGCATTAACGATTATTTAACACCGATGTCTAATGAGGACTTAACAACTAATGCCGACAGATTTGCCAGCATACGTTTTTAAGGCTCCTGCCCCTGCCGGCGAAGACACTCACGAGCTAATGCTAATCCTATGGGGAGGGATTTATCTAATATCTCGTTTGCCTGCCGACATTTTTAAATAATTTTTTCTTTGCATTGGATAGCTCTACATCGCACCTTTTTTACTTTTTCGATTTTGGTTGCAGATATTTTTTATAAAGTTTCTTTCACTTTCAAAATTGGTTCTAGAGATATAGAATCGATATAGAGACGGACCTCGGATATCCAATGCAAAAAATATTATTTAAAAATGTCGAAATTCAAACGAGATATTAGAAAAATCCCTTCCCATAGGATTAGTATTAGCTAGTGAGTATGGCTTCGCTGGCAGGGACAGGAGCCTTAACTGAGAACCATGACGGTATTAATAGAACTTCTCCAAAAATGTGTGATGTGTCTGCCCGGTGCCCACATAAATTTAACATTGAATAGAAATATAAGTGAAAAAATTTGTGAATGTTTTCACATAATGACTGCATATTTTAAAAAACTAACCGAAAAAAAAAAATTCAGATTCTATCCAAGAACAGTCTGACGTGCAAACAAAATCACACTCACAAATATCTTTTCCTGTTGCTAATGCATTCCACACGTTTCAAAGAAGTTTGTTAAAAACAGTTTCAGCACAAAGTCAAAATCAAACCAAAAAGTGAAAAGCACTAAGATCAAAATTTCCAAATTGCCTAACAACTGAAAAATATATGAGAAAGAGGGACAATGATGTAAAAGAGCAACAACTGAAAAAAAAATAACAATCAAAGCTTTAAAACCCTAAAACAGTATTGCAAAAATAGAATTCGGCAAAACGTTGAAGTCAATCGCTAAAATAATCTGGAAGTAAAGGCACTTCAGAAACATAAGATATGAAGAAGATTAAATTTCCAAACGATTTAGATCCATACTTTCGTAAAACCAATATTTATATATATGTAATAACAAAAATTTTCGCCTCTTTTTCTTAGTAAAACTATTCCAAATTCTTAATATTTTTCCTTTTTTACTTATCTTTAATGATATCTTAATATCTTTTGTCTTTTATTTCATGCATTTAAAGTTGCGTATTCTTTCATTATTTAAAAAACCTTAATCCATTCGCCTAATCTTATAAAACCCATTAAATTACTTTTTCATTTTATTCTAAAACTAAATTCTCTTTCTTTCGAATGTTTTAATATCATTTATTCTTTCGTGTTCTATACCCACAATTCTAGTCCACCAGCGCTATTTGCACTTTTATTCTGACGCCGTATAAAGAATTCTTTATCGACGTCATCCTTTCCCATCGAATCGTAAATTGTTCTATGTCCCATTCTCCCCCACCTCTCTTCTAGATTGGTCTTTTACTGTTCTGTAACCGTCCGCGCGTTGTTGTTCGGGGTACAAATATCGTTACATCGGCGATGGAGAGAAGATTTTTACGTTTTTCTGGTTGTCTAATTAAGCTGCGTCGCTTGGAGTGAACGTTCGAATGTGTAGATCCTATTCTTATAACATCTAAAGTCTTATGAAGTGATTATCGATTTTTGTGAGTGGGTGGAATAACTACTGGATGTGTTCTACTATGTTTTTGTCAATAAAACCAGTTTAAAAAGTGACGATGACTCTCTATATTCATTACGTAAGGGAAATTATCAATGTGTTTCAAGCCTGTCTTTCTCGCCACCCTGACTGCAATCCGGTATTTTCAATATAACGGATGGATGGTTTTGATTGCTCTACTACATTTTATGTCGAGGTGTACTGGTGTCGCCTAAATATCTGAAAGTCGGTAGCAAAATGCTACATATATGTAATATAAGGATGATATTAAGATAAGATCGTAGTTAATGAAAAAAGGAGTTTAATGATTCTAGGTTATAGTTTTACATATTAAATAGAAATTATATTTACAAGTACGGGAGGGTAGGGGGTTTTTCTGCAGCATACGCGCCCGCAGAATCGTCGGAGCTCGGCCTCTGCTCTCGTCTAGAGCGAGATATGCCTACCATCGGCCGCGTCAGAATGCAATCTGCCCCCGGTTGTCACTTGTTTCCAAGCGAAGAGAATGCAAACTGCATATCAGCAAATTCAAACATCTGCTGTTCTGCGGTAACAAGTTCTCATGGAAAAGTGCTGAACATATCTGTTGCTATGAGTAGGGTTTTATGGGAATCTAAAACCACAACTCACACTCGGCCATCTTGTCCGCTTGTCGACCTCGACAGCGCGTTAAATAAGCAACAAGATATGTCAAAAAAACAAAAAAAAAACTATCTAAATATAATTAAGATCCAAAGGAAAAAAAACTGTCATTAAATAATTAAGAAAATTGAGCTAAATAATAAAAAAAATTTAAGTCTAAATTTTATGTAAATTAATGCTGAGCTGCCGTGGGATATCTTCAAAGAAAAAAACAAAAGAATAAAAAAAAAATCAGGATAACATCAATTTGCGTCATGAGACCGTCTTTCTCATGAGCCATCATCAGGGATGAAAAATATAATCTGAAAGGCCGTCTGCCCATTATATTATCATCAAGAAAACATACTAAAATCTGCCTCATCTTAGGTAGAATTTCGTAAAAAAAAAACATCTTTATCCCAACGTCATTCGAGAATAAAATATAAAAAAAAGACGTTTGCCTCGTCTAAGCAAAAAAAAAAAAAAAAGGATTTCCCACCAAAAGGTTTTTTTTTTTTTTTCGACAGCTAGCTCTTACTTCTGTAAAAAAAAATATGCGAGGGGGGGGGGGGGGACACATACATATATATAGCAATTCAATAAAAAGTTTACACATAAAATACAGTTTTAAAAATATAAATGCAGTTTTAAAAGTATAAATACAACAATATTCTTTTTCTTCTTGTCAAAAGTGAGTGTTCAAAAAAAAAAAATAAAGTCCTGTGTAGATAGTCATTTTAAATAAAGTTGTTGTTTACGCAACATAAAAAAAAAAGCACGTGTTGCGAAACAGGCAAATGAAAAAAATAATGCACCATTTGCAGTCCGAGAGAAAGATAACTTGCCATGCGCAACAAAAAAATCACCGCATGGGTTCAATAAAAAAGTTTTGAGCGGATATATATCGCTCAGAGATTTAAAAAAAATGTTGAACAGAACTTCGAAAAAAAAAAGGCACATAAATTCTGTTAATATAAGCTGAAAAAATAAAGAATCTGTTGCATATTCCACAAACTAAGAATAATTAAGCAAAAAAAAAAACACTGTTGATAAAAATGCTTGGTACGCGATAACTTCTTTAAAAAAAAACACTTTAAGTTTATCGCACTGTAGAATGGCATGACACACAGAAATACGAAGAAGAAAAAAACGTTCTGTGTTGAAGATTTCCATCAATGATTGGACTCTTGAAATGGTGAGTTACACTGGTAAACACTTCATTCGAATGTTTCGTCCAGAAAAAAAAATAATCGTGGATGCTTGCTGCAATCGTAAAAAAAACGAAGATATTGAAATAAAGTTACTAAGAAAGTCACAGATAGTAGCAGTCTAATAGTCTGTACGATATAAATGTTCTCTTAAATAAGCAGATATATGGGTGTCAAACACAGAATATATAAAAACACAATTAAAAAAAATAGTAGTAATAATAAAAAACACATTTATGATAAATTCGTTGGTTGCACTAGTGACCTATATACGTGAAGCATATTTCTTTTTTGAAATTTAAGTCTACTTTTTCTCTTTCTCGTTGTTGACTTCACAAAATGTCGGCGTATAAAAAATAAACAAGAAATGATAAGGAAACGCAGAATTTCGGTCCAATTAGTAACGTCACTCGAATCTGGAGATGGTTGGGATGTATGGAACGCCGAATGCTGATAAATGAGTCCGTTGGCAGACGTAAACAGTAATAAATAGATGGTCAATAAGACGAGCACTGTCATGAACAGCTGGTAGGATAAGAAATTTAAATCGAAGGAAAAACAGTCTGGCGATAATGTTGCGAGATGTTTCTGATATGCTGAGTCAATCACTGGGTCAATTTCTATGTCAGTAGGAATATTTTCCTTCGAAAAGTCTTTATTTGCTCTCTGCGGTTTTAGATCTTGGGGGAAAGAATTTGAAACAAGTGTTTCCATAGTGCATCTTGCATCAGGAATTGGAGGTACATAGGATTTATCTTGAAATTTCGTTGCAGATACATTATCAGACACAGTAATGCAGCTTATAAAAATACTTGTGGGTGGAGATTTAGTTAAAGTAGCTCCGTTTTTGTCGCATGTGAGAGTACCCTGAAATATGACATCTGTTCCTATGATAAGTGGCATGGGCATCTGAGAAGAATTAACTACGTAAACAGAAGTAGAAAAAGTATTATCGTCTATTTGTATATTGGTAAAAAACGATCCTATAGGTTGAATAACACGGTTACCGATGCCCGACAATTGCACAGTTGCTCCGGTGAGGGGGGGAGACCCAATTTGTTCATAAATGTCTTCTCTCAGTATCGTCAGTGAGCTTCCAGTGTCCAAGATTGAATTGATTTGTAAATTAAAAATTTTTACAGGTTTCTGCATGCGCGGATGAGAATGACACATTTCTACTACGTGGATTTGTTCGTCTCTGCGTGGTGACGTCTTGCGTGAAGGGGAGGTGCCTTGAGTCGAACGCTTGCGTTCTCGCGTTTGCTCTGCACACTGGCTGGAAACATGACCAAAACGTGCACATTTCATACACTTTTTCCCTTTATTTAAATGCACACAATGGGTAGACAGGTGACCTGGGGATAAACAATTCCAGCAAGTTAATTTTGCAGTTTTTTCCGTCTGGTTAATCTTAGGAGTGTTGGGTGTTGTCGGTGACTTTGATTGGTAAACTTTAGAACTCTGTTCACAAATTCGTTCGAAAATTTGGAGCTTGTTTTTAAATTCGGCAAGCGTGGCGCACCCGAATAATATAGCTTTATTATGTGGTGTATCGTTAATCCCATTAATTATATAGTGAATTAATGATATATCATCGATGTTTCCTCTCTGTGCTATTTCTTTCATTTTCAGAAAATATTCCAATAGTTTTTCGTTTGGGCGGCAGCCTCTAGCGGCTAGTAATTGATGTATCTGGGCGGACGAAGCTGATTGTCCAAATTCGCGAAACAATGCTTCTTTGAGCGATGTATATGAAGAAATGTTATTTTCACTACGTACATACAATAATGCTAAACTTTTTAATGCCCGCTCAGCAAACACAAATTTCTGTATGTCGGACAGTTGAAATGAATGGGCCAGAGATTCAAATCTCTGAAACCATGTTTGAACGTTTTCCGTTTTATCACCACTAAACGGTGTAATTAAATGATCAATGTCATGGAAAGAAATTGTCTGTTTGGGCGCGGAGTGTGTACAGTGTACACGCGCCTGGTCTGGCTGTACTGCCAAAGGCGAAGATAAACCAGTGCTTCCACTACCATTGTGGCTATCATCAAATTCTGTATCCGATTCGGAAACTGCCGTAAACGTGTCTTTAAAAGCCGAAATATCAACTAGTGCGCTTAAAATACGTTGTGCTATATCTTGTTTTGATCCATGGATGTCAATGGATAAGATATTAGCAATAGTAATCAATTGTATCTGATCGTAATCGTCCAAAATTACTTTGAGTTTATTTTCATACTCATCGCTTTTGTCAGTAAAAGAAAAACCTTTAAATTTCCTTAAATTCGCTCTATTCTGGCGATTTTTATCGCAACCAAATATAAATTCATGCAATAATTTGATTTTATCTGTTTTAGCCGATTTCAACTGGCTTTTAATAAAGTCAATTTCTTGTAATTCCATATTAAAAGGCAAGAAAGGAAAGAGAAAAAAATAAACTTACTTCAAAAGGAGTTATCCAATTGAAAAATAAATTCCTCGCCACGATATATTGAAGTAAACCAATTGATGATCCGTAGAAAAAAAATATGCAGTCGAAGATTCATTCCTTGTACAGCGATAACTATCTTGCACAAATAAAAATAAACGAGCTTCAACCAGACGGCTAAGGGGATGAATCACGAATGTTGATAACGGGACTGAGAAGGAAGTTCTCCAATTCTGATCGGTAATAAAGCCTAGGGGATTTTACTTTTTAAATTCGTTTTGGATTCAAATCGGCCTAGAGCTCCCATGTAATATAAGGATGAAATTAAGATAAGATCGTAGTTAATGAAAAAAGGAGTTTAATGATTCTAGGTTATAGTTTTACATATTAAATAGAAATTATATTTACAAGTACGGGAGGGTAGGGGGTTTTTCTGCAGCATACGCGCCCGCAGAATCGTCGGAGCTCGGCCTCTGCTCTCGTCTAGAGCGAGATATGCCTACCATCGGCCGCGTCAGAATGCAAATCTGCCCCCGGTTGTCACTTGTTTCCAAGCGAAGAGAATGCAAACTGCATATCAGCAAATTCAAACATCTGCTGTTCTGCGGTAACAAGTTCTCATGGAAAAGTGCTGAACATATCTGTTGCTATGAGTAGGGTTTTATGGGAATCTAAAACCACAACTCACATATATATCGGGGCTTACACGGAAGTTGAAAAGTATAAAGGAGTTAAATTCAAACAAAAAAAATACTTCTTTAAAATATACAGTAATAAACATTGCTTTAGTAAAATATATTATATTGGTTATTGGTATTGGTATGCATTAGTTACTTCTTATTTTTTATATGGTCAAAGTTAAAAATTTTTAAAATATGAATGTTCAAACACTACTTGCTTAATTATAATATACTTAATATTGTGTAATTTATTTTTTCATTAAGAAATTATTAAATTAATTAATGGTATATTAAGTAGTTCAGTGATAAGTGTTTGAACTTTCAATTTTATGCATTTCAACTCTTTATTACGTATTTAAAAAATTGATAGCAACTAAATGAATATTTTAAGTTGAACTGGCATGCCTAAAATGCATTTTCCGATTTAGGTACTTTGGACGTCTCATTTAGGTTTTAACCACTCTAAATGTAACAAAAGTGACCTAAATATAACAATCTTATTATTCTTTGCTTAGATTATGGATAATTATACAATTTTTAGGAAAAAAAATTAGTTTATAATATAAAGCAGAGTATTCGAACCTATAATGATTAATAACAAACATATATAGATTAATAAAATGACAAATATACTCTAAATGTCTCAAAACTATGGAGAACTTTTTTTATTTAGGCACAATGGCCTTATTGTTTGCCTTTCTGCTTATATGATTTTCTTGAAACTTTCATAAAAATAGGCTATTCGAAAAGAAATTTGACACTGTAGTTAAAGCATACAGTATCAGTTTAGGTTTTAAAATTAGTGAACGTACCGTATATATATTTTTTATAGAGAAACAACAAAAATTATATTATAAAACCACGTTAATTTTACACACGAAAAGGGCCAGTTAGGCCGTCAGTACTTAAAATGTAATTGAATCTTAAACGTTCTGAAAATTATTTACTAATAATCTACACTATTTTTTGACTGCTGGATTTATTTTGTAAAGTATTATCTACAATGTTTTGCCCTCAGTACAAAAGAAGGTAAATAAAAGACCCATTTCTCTGTATGGAATTTAAAAATTCTGCTGTTTTTACAAAAAAAATAAAATAAAAAAAAACTGTCAGTCTGGATGCCAGTAGAAAACTTTATTTTACAAAAATAATCTTTATTTATTACGAATTTCTGTTATTTTAACAGATATTGTCCGTAAAATAAACAGTTTATAAATATCCTACGAAACAAAATATTGCAAACTTTCTTTCATTTTAATAGATTTTGCTGTAAAATAAAAAGTTTGCAGTTTTTTTGTACGATAAATAGTTTTTTACTGACGTACTGGCTGTTACTTTTTATTATAAAATCAACCACTGTCGCTAAAATACTTCAGACGGCATGCAATAAGTAAATATCAGTGCAATAAATTAACACTAGAACGTCCGGTAATTTTAATCAACCTGAATTGAAAATATTTCGCAGCAGAACTTTTATTTAAAACTATTTAACGTAGTTCGAGTCGTCATTTAATCATTTGGTCTGTGTCAAATTGACACCAGTTGGACGCTCTAGACAGTGTTGCCAGATAGTCAAAAGTCAATTTCCCCAAAATTTCTGAATTTTTCCCCAAATCAGTGTTTTTTTCCGCAAAAGTCCCCAACTCAGTTTTTACTCAAAAAGGAAATTTTTAAATTTTCAATTTACCACTATAAAAAATATTTAAGTAATTTAAGCTCATTATTTTTCCCCAAATCAAGACTTTTTTTAAAAAAATTCCCCATTTACAAAAAACAAACTTTTAAACTGGGCTGAATGCATATTCTGTGGCTACATTAAGAGAATGAGAGATATATTTTGCAATGACAAGTTATTTTATGTCCGTTTTTAAAAGCACTGTCTACCAATATTGGGCTATTGTTACCTTAGCTCCATAACTTTAGACAATCTCTTATCAATTGGGATTTGAATGAATCCGAGATGGTACGATGTTTTAATTTTTTGTCATCCCTATACCGAAGTACATAATCATAATGCAAAGTACTTTCGCTGCACCAATCGATGTGCTTTTGTATATCATAAGAGAAAAATACCTACTTTCCACATATTTAAACTAATTTTTTTAAAGTACGGCGAAAGAATTTTTCTTAAAAGTCCTGCAGATTTAGTCACGTGCAGGTTAAAGCTGCTTAAGACTTTAGAGTCTGGTGCATCTGTAATACGTGTAAACTGTAATGTAGTAAACAACAAACACGACCACATCCAAGAGAATAATGGTTGATATTTCCAATTTCTGGATTATATTTTCGTTTTTCAAATCAAAATCGAATTCGAGACAGATCCAGTTTTTCTACAGGACTAAAAGGGACCAAGTTGCTCTTTACGGAAAATAGTAAAAGAAAAAATTCCCTAGTTTTTCCCCAAAAATTTTTTTAGCCCCCAAAAATTTCCTCACGAACTACTTGTCCCCAGAAAATTCCCCTACAGGTTCAAAATTCCCCAAAATGGGGACAAAATCCCCAATCTGGCAACACTGGCTCTGGAGCAGTTGTTCCCAACGTGGGGCGTACGCCCCACCGGGGGACAATTTGATCTTCTAAGGGGGACAATTCCAAATCTCTTACTCACTCATTCGCTATCACTTACTTTTTTGAGGGGGGGAAGCAATGTTGTAGAGTAAAAATAAATGGAATGCAAGCAAAATTTAAGAAATCACTTTTTTATTGAATTTTTGAAATGTTCCCTATCGAAATTTAAAAATAGATTTAACACCAGAATAATTATGCGAATAATCTTTTAAAATATTTTTATACCTATAAAAGTATTAAAACTCATAATTTTTCTGGTAGTGTTCAAGATTTTTCGTAACGTTTTCGATTATTTATTGAATGAGTTTCTACTTCTATTCACGAAGACAATTAACGATATCGGGAAAGGAAAAATATAATGTGCTATGCCGAATAATGGCTACTTAAATTCTATAACGATGAAAATCTTGAAATACTTCTTGTATACTGTGTTATCCATAGAAAGAAAAGTCAGTATCCAAAGATTTTCCACCAACTCTTAATAAGTTACAAGAAAACGTTATAAAATGTATGAATTTATCAGTTTTAACGTTAAATATAAGTGTATTTTAAAGATATTTTGTGATGATAAAAACGCAGACTGTGTAACACTTTTTTTTAACAATCAGTTAAGTCGGAAAAGTACAACAAATCTCGCACCTCTTTGATAAGTTAAAAAATGCGAAATGAATAGTTATTGTTAAGGCACTATTACACTCCCATCGTGTGAGTAGAGTTAACTTTTTAAATAATAAGAGAATAATTTACAGAATACGGGGAAGGGGGGGGGGGGGACATAGTGACTTTATAGATGCTTTGGTGGGACATGTCCAATAAAAGGTTGGGAACCACTGCTCTAGAGTTAAGAAACAATTATTCGATTTACTGACGTACTGGCTGATAGTTTTTATTATAAAATCAAAAGGATTTTCCTTTTCCACGGGGTGGGATTGTTAACAGAAAAAGGACAACTTACACTATGTGCAAAACTACTTAAAAGATGACGGAATACTAAAAAGATGTTAAATTATTTTAATACCTTAGTACTTTCAACTATAAAAACATAGTCTTCGTCTGAGGAATATAAGAAATACAATTGCTGTTGGCGTCTAATTTTCAAAATTCACATAGATGGTGACGAAAGGAGTGAAAGTTGAAGTTAATTTTTAGATCCGGAAAACATTAATAAATAAAACATGGATATAGGGAAGTGGAATATTACTCGTTTTATGATTATTTAAGTAAACTGAGCTAAATTCTACGAGCCGTTAATTCCCAAATTGGCTCATCCGATCTCAGTAATCTGATCCTTCGTTAATATTAATATTTTGGATTACTTTACTGTGATTTTGATCAAATTTAACAAAATAAATCAATTTAAGTCATTATAATTGCATTCTATTTTACATTACACTACTTCATAAGAAAAAAAATATAATTTTCTACTATATAAATATCAGTTTTAGCCAATCAGATTGTTGGGCTCGGTTGAGCCGATTTGGGAATTAACGGCTCGTAGAATCAGATTGCTGAGATCGGATGAGCCAATTTGGGAATTAACGGCTCGTTATGTTGTAGGATAAAACGTCATTGCAAATAGTATTTTCTTTAGTAATAATTTCTATTGATTCGCGGATGATTAAATCATGATAATTCTTTGAGGGATATATAATTTTTGCGTCTTCGAAATTAACTTATATTTTGCTTCTGGTTAAGTCTTGACAGGGCTGTTGTAGGTCGGTTATACTTTAAATCTCTCAAATGTTCTTTAATACGGACTTTAAGTTTACGTGAAGTCATTCCTATGTATTCCTATGTATTACTAAAGAAAGTACTGTTTGCAATGACGTTTTATCCTACAACATACACAGAATTTGGCTCAGTTTACTTAAATAATCATAAAACGAGTATATTCCACTTCCCTATATCCATGTTTTATTTATTAATGTTTTCCGGATCTAAAAATTAACTTCAACTTTCACTCCTTTCGTCACCATCTACGTGAATTTTGAAAATTAGACGCCAACAACAATTGGATTTCTTATATTCCTCAGACGAAGACTATGTTTTTTATAGTTGAAAGTACTAAGGTATTAAAATAATTTAACATCTTTTTAGTATTCCGTCATCTTTTAAGTAGTTTTGCACATAGTGTAAGTTTAAGTTTAACTTTTTAAAGATGAATTAAGCATTTCTATGTATTTATTTGCAGAAAAAGGACTTCACAAAAATCACCCTGTTGTGCCACACCACGCTAAAATACTCCAGACGGCATGCAATAAGTAAATATCAGTGCAATAAGTTAAGAAACAATTAGTTGATTTACTGACGTACTGGCTGATAGTTTTTATTATAAAATCAACAGGATTTTTCTTTTTCACAGGGTGGGATTGTTAATAGAAAAAGGATGTCACAAAAAATCACCCTCTTATGTCAAACCAATCCCGCTAAAATACTCCAGACGGCATGCAATAACTAAATAGCAGTGCAATAAATTAAGAAACAGTTAGTCGATTTACTGACGGTATATCGATTCCCCTTAGACAAGGAGGTAGCTTAGAGTACAGAGGAAAAACCAATTTATAAAGCCATATTGCATCTGAAAGGTTTATCTACCTTTTTTACACATAGTATTTCTTTAAATTTAGTAAGAAACTTTGAGCTAAATCATCTATGACTATGCAGGAAACACACTTCTATATAGCTAATTTTTTTATCCACCTGCACATGGTATAGCTTCTATGACAGTGACCTACCTCATTGCAGCTGCTCAGTTTGAAAATGTAGTACACCTAGATACAACAGCTTTATTTTGACCAGTAGAAAAATCTAAAAACTTTTCTAATTGCTTGGCAACACAGGCCTAATTGTAACACAATACCTCTTCTGTTAAAAACAGACGTTCTAGGCTACGCCCAGAGAGATCTGAAAGAAATAGTAGTAGCGTCACTCACTAGTGCAGTGGGCTCATAGTACAGCGTCTAGACTACCTAGTGTGGAAATATGCTATCCAAACAACGCTAAAAATTTGTATCCCTTAAATGTGCAACGATACTACTAAAATCCCAAGCGTCGAACTCAGTGAAATCTGGTAATTTTCGTATTACATTGTATAGAATAGCAATATCTTGCAATTGTAGAAAATATCCTGCAGATGTCGCTGCGATCTATATATTTCAGCAGCATCGTTGCACATTTAAGAGATATAATATTTTAGCACTTTTTTAAATGTTAGAGGGATAGCCAATTTCCACACTATCTATTCTAGGCGCTATACTCATAGCCTGCTTCATGGAAGTGCTTAACCCCTTAAGTATCGTATTCAATTTAGTGATAGTATACCGAATACCAGATATATTAAATTTAGTCAAATGTAGTTTATCACACCAGCAATTAGCGACGCAAAAACACAAAACAGCAGATGTTTAGAACATCGCAGTTTGGACTTAAAATGAGGACGTACGCGCATACTGCGACAAATGACATTCAAGACCAGTGACGTTTAAAATGTCACACGTAGTGGATCATCTTTACATGGTGATTGATACAAAGCGACGCGCCGTGTAAAGATGGTCCACTCCGTGTGACGTTTTAAAAGTCATAAACTGACCTTGTATGGCGTTAGTTGCGAACATATGTCCTGGTATTTCAAACAGAAGAGTTCATGGCGTACGTGAGAAATTCGTCGAGGTTAAACATCTTAAATTCAGACGAGAGCAGAGTAAAAACGCAGTTTTAAAAAGCAGAAAAACCAAAGTTTAAAATGCACAAATAATATATGAAAAGCAGCAAAAAGCTGTTTCAAATCTACTAGCGAGATTCTTCTTCAGTGCGACCAAACTTTTTCAGTGCTTCAGTGATACCAAATCTCTTGCCAGTGTGGCCTTTCTTATATTGGCCAGACCAAACGTGCTCTTAGATTTCGTTTAAAAGAGCATGAAGGTTATGTTAAAAATCAGGAGCTCAAACGCTCTTCTATTGCTCAACATTCTTGGTCTTTTCAACATAGGTACGATTTTTCCTCAGCCATCATTATCTAAAAATGTTCTTCTAACCTTGATCTTGATTTTTGGTAAGCTCACCACATCATTAAAAATTCTCACTCTTTAGTCAATGACTTATCTAGTACTCCTGATTTTCCAAGTATTTTGGAAAGCATTAATTTAATTTCCCCTTTTTTGGTTTATTTTTCTCTCCTTCTCCGGTAGATGTCGCTACTTGTCCACCCAGTTGTTTCCACTGCTTCTCTCTCATTGGTTGTTTTTGGAGCCTTCGCTACCCGCATAGGGTATATAAGCCAGCACGTCTCTGTCTACGATTTTGCTCAGCCTTGCTTTTTCCAGCACGCTGTTCCTTTTTCCCTATGTTGCACTGAAGAAGCATCTCACTAGTAGATTCGAAACAGCTGTTTGCTGCTTTTTATATATTATTTGTGTATTTTAAACGTTGGTTTTTCTGCTTTTTAGCTCACAGGCTATCAAAGCCTGAGAGCTAATGTGCCCGCCCGTTCTGTATGTATGTATGTATGTACGTACGTATGTATGTATGTATGTACGTAACACGATAACTCTTGATAGAAACATCCGATTTGCTTCAAAATTTTTTCCTAGGTTCATTGTGATAAGGCGCTTCCCTGATTAGTTTTGAGAGTTCATTGGTTAAGGATAAAGGGGGAAAAACGGGGTTAGTCCACCCCCCTTAATTCAGAAAAATGGGTTTTTCATGCAGAATCATTCGATTTGCTCCGAATTTGGTATACCGGTTTATTATGTTAAGGAACATCCCTGATTAGTTTTGGGGGTTCATTAATTAAGGATAAAGGGGGGTTAGTCCACCCCCTTAATTCAGATAAATGGGTTTTTCATGCAGAATCATTCAATTTGGTATACCGGTTTATTATGTTAAGGAACTTCCCTGATTAGTTTTGGGGGTTCATTGGTTAAGGATAAAGGGGGGTTAGTCCACCCCCTTTTCATGCAGAATCATTCGATTTGCTCCGAATTTGGTATACCGGTTTATTATGTTAAGGAACTTCCCTAATTAGTTTTGGGAGTTCATTGGTTAAGGATAAAGGGGGAAAAACGGGGTTAGTCCACCCAGTGGCGCAGCCAGAATTCGGTTCTAGGGGGGGGGGGTGAGTTTTTCGATAAAGTTGTTTGCCTGTTATTTGAATCACCGCTTAATATAATCTGTCTTTTTAATGAATCAAATCATAATGCTTTTTTACCCGTAGTTATACATTGGTTGTGTTTCATTTAAACAGCGTTTATAATATTAGCGTTAGAAAACATAAAATGCACCAATGAAATAACGCCAAACTAGGTTAGATTTATAAAAAGTGCTTAAAAGTGTTGAGGCAAACTTTAGGAGTTGGAAGTGTGCAGTCCAGCAAATGATTTTTGCACAGAAAATAACAGAATTCCAATCCATTTGTTCAACAAAAATACACAGGATTTCATTCCAAGACAATCTCCAATTCTTGTTTTTAACTTTAATAATAATGAAGCCATTTTAACAAAATTTTCAATATACTTACCGTGCTATGTCAAATGTAACAACATCACTAAAATATGTGGAATTTATAATCATTTACGTCCAATTAGTGCGCAGTTAGGTAATCCATATTTTGGAATGTAGTTGATATTAAACACGCTATTTTATTGTTTTTTTTTTATTGTGCACTTCCAGTACTTTACATGACATCGAATTTGCCATTAAGTAACGTAAATCAGTTGAAAATTTTTAAAACATCGTTATTATTGTTAAAGTTCTCTAAAAATATCCGTGTTCAAACTGAAGTCGTATCTGTACTAATATTATAAAGAAGTAACCCTTTTTTTTTTGTAGAGGTTACTTTTGGAACTACCGAACGGATTTAAAAATATAATCGGTCGTGTGCGAGCTTAATTCGCATACAAAGGGTTCCATACAAAATATCAGAAATGTTCAAAGATAATATTTACTTGCGTACATATAACAATACCACATGCCACAATTTAATTCTACTGGAATGAAAACCGATGAATGTTTCTCCCTCTAAAACAAAGACTTTGTACAAAGTTTAAACTTGACAGAGAACCAACCACGCTTTGGAAAGAGGTCGCAGAGATTCTCACTAAAAATCACTTGTCAATCATATTTCATGTAATCGTGGACAATTTTAAATGAATAAAAAAAATGTACCCTTAATAGCATGAAACTTTTCTATTCATTTTTAAAAATAAAAGCATATGCAGACATAATTATTGATCTAATTGCTAATCGAAAAATTTTTTTCATTATAAATGAATTATTTATTGAATTATAAGCAATTTTTGTCTCAAAATTACTGACTTTTAATGTCTTGGAATTATTATATGAATTATCTTTTTAATATTTGCCTTCAATAATTGAATTCAATTGGAATAAAAAGAGCTTGTCACTATGTTTCACCTTACCTAAAACAAAGATCTTATACAAAGTTTAAACTTGGCATTGTGCCAAGCGCGCTTCGAAAGGAGGTCACAAAGTAGCAACACTATTTTGATCCGTACCGTTGTTTTCTACATGGGTTTTTAATTAATATCGCGGCAAATTACAGACACATTTTTTCGAAAATCATTACCGAGAATCCTTGGAAGATTCTACGTCGATTAGGTACACCGAGTGCCCTCAACTCCCCCGCTGACCAGCAGAAAAATAAGACGCACGAATGATCTTACAATAATTCCGATTTTACTTTTTAAGCGTGGAGTGGAACCTTAATCATAATGGCAAAATGATGATGACTATCTCCGTTTCAATATAGGCTATATTTTACATCGGTAAAACAACGGCTAGAAACATGGAATTTGGCATGGTTGTTAATTTAGATACTTAAATGCATGCCCTGAACAGTTTTTTAAAAATTCGAAATTTAAAAGGGTGCAAGAAAAAAAAAACTTTCTAAAATTGCGATTTGTGTGATACATTTTGTATAGAACGTTAGAATCGGGCATGGTGATAACTTTTGGGATGTATAAATGCTCAAGAACGGTTCCTAAAAAAATTCAATTTAAAAAGGATTAAATGAGTGGAAAACGGTCTGAAAACGATCTAAATTATGATTTATTAGGAATTGTTAGAGCTAGATACATTAAGTTTGGCATGGCTGTTACTATAGAAACGTATATGATCACTAAGAACAGTTTTCCAAAAATTCGAAATTAAAAGGATGCAAGAGCAAAAAACGTTCTAAAACTGCGGTTTGTGCGATATAGTTGGTATAAAAGCTTGGGTTCTGACATGGGGATTACTTTTAAGTATAATGAGAATGAGAATAATAAAAAATAATGAGAATGCTCCATAATATATTCAAGTTACCGTTTTCTATAATAGCGAGTGACTATAAAGCTAAAACTGCAGATTTTTAATAGTGTGCTTATTAATTTAAATCAATGCATGATTAGCATAAAATTGTGTATAATTATATTTTATACAGTCTAAGAAAACCCCTCTCTTTTCAAAATCCATACTCACAGACATATTACCTATAACTCAATGAAATTACAATCAATGCTTCTTTCCTACGTGACACGGGTGGAAATG
Organism: Maratus speciosus; assembly: GCA_963932465.1. Lineage (NCBI taxonomy): Eukaryota > Metazoa > Arthropoda > Arachnida > Araneae > Salticidae > Maratus > Maratus speciosus. Next base: position 325,407,932 of record OZ010800.1, on the reverse strand, counting down.
CTTTTCCGAGAGCAAGCACCATTACTCGTTGCTATATTACTAACTAATGGAATACATTCTGTGACGTTTTATTTGAGATGACTCGGAGACCAGATGCCCTAACGAAATAAACATCGTTAATTAGAACCTCCAGATGCCTGCTATAACTTCACATGTCACTGATTCACCAAAACACCAGATGGTACATGTAAAAAGTTTTAATCATGTAAATATCTGGAGAAAAAGTGCTGCGTAGAAATGTTATAAACTGAACTTGTTGGCTAAGATGAGTCAAGACCTCACGTGGGGTATCTAGGAGATAAACTGAGGTCAGAAAAACAAGGCAACGGAGAGAGGAGTATCTGCTGTGACACGACCCCAGACGGTCAAGTTCTCGGTCCTGCCGAAAGGGGCGTCTCGCTCCGGAAAAGATTAACTTTTTGCCGTGTAAATATTACGTGTGCTTGTTATGTGTGTGTCCCATGTCGTCTAATAAAACTCTGAAAAAAAAAACGAACGCCAAGTTCTTTTAATTTCTAATTAAGAATCTTTCTTAAGTGAGTTCTTATACGACGGTACAGTTGGTTATCAGAAGTCGGATGCGAGTTGTTCGAAAAAAGTTTGGGCACACACGCACACACAAAAAATTAGCTAGTTTTTAGTATAAGCCTGCACTTTAGGCCTGCACTTGTTACCCACGGAAGGAAGGATTAAGTGAAGATCATTCTTTCAAAAAGTAGAGAGCCGTCCTGATACTGGAAAAGAAAAATAAAGGAAAGTCCCCGTGTGTTGGAAGAAGAGAAAAACGTGAAATTTTCCGTGCGGGAAAAGAGGAGGAGACCAGGTTTCGGTTTGGGAAGAGAGGAAGACAGTTCGGATTTTCACCCCGGTCGGCTGAGAGAATCGGACATCGTCCAGAAAGAGAATGGTGTTGCTTTTCACCCCACCCCCCCCCCCCCTGCTGAAGGAAGGAAGAAGATCGTCATCGGAGGAAGGTGCTTTTGGTGATGAAAGGATTGCGGAAGAATGGAAAAAAAAGAAGATAATTCTGGTGGTAAATGTGAGTGGGCCCCGTTTTGGGTCGAAGATAGTGTTCAGTGTTCCGTGCCTGTGGATATATTATTTTTAGTGGACCTTAAGGTCAGAAAGAAAGTGTGTTCAGTGAGCCACCCGGCTGAAGAAAAAAAGTGGATTACCGGTTAGTGTCTGATCCTTCATTGGGGTAAGTCACAATTTTGAATTTGGAGTTAATGTTTAGCGATTTTTAATTATTTAAAATTGCTGATTTTGTTGGGAAAATTCAAAAATGGGAATGACAAAAATTGAACAGGTACTAGTCATGGAAGTGAGTCAGTATTTACATATTGCTGTGTTATTGAAAGAAATTTTATGATTGATTGTGATTATTGTTAATATAGTATATATTTCTTTTTGTTTTTTGTTGTTGTATTAGTGTAGAGAAGTACCTTTTTATAGAGAAATTTTGTTTGAAAGAAAAAAGGGTTAGATATGGCTTTCCTGGGTAAAGGAAAAAAGGAACATATAAAAAAGTTAGTGGATGAATTGGAACTTGCCAGGACCGGAAACGAAACTCGGATTCAGTTAACGCACTTGGTGCTGGAATCTGAGGAGTATGAAGAAGAAATATTACGGGCTCTGTATGAGACTATATTAGAGACAGCTAAGGAGGAATTAGAACGGGAAGAAAGTCAGCGCGCATGGTTACAAGCTATCGAGAGGGAGGACATGTTGCGTAAACAGACATGGGAGCTTGATCAAAACATTAGGAAGGAAAAATTGGAGCACGAGAAAGAATTAAAGGAATTAGAATTAAAAAATAAATTCGAGTTAGAAAAACTAAAAATCGAGAAAGGAATTGTCCCGTCTTCAGTAAATGCAAATAATATACATTCGCGTTCCCCTGAACAGAACTTAAAAAAATTAATCCCGGATTTTAATCCAGAAAAAAGAGATATTAGCTTGTATTTGGTTCTGTTTGAACTCCAAGCTAAACGGGTTGGGATACCGAAGGAAAATTGGGTCTCTCATTTAATTGGGCTTCTGCCAGTAGACATTATTTCAATTATTGCCAGACAACCCGAGACAGAGTCAGAAGATTACGATAACGTAAAAGGTATATTGTTAAAAAAATTTAAATTAAACCCAGAGAGTTTTCGGCAGAAATTTGTTGGCCACCAGAAGTCGCAATCTTTAAATTGGCAGGATTTCGGTTTCGAAATCCGAAATTATTTAAATGAATGGTTAGCGGGTTTAGGAATAACTTCCTTAGACGAACTAAAAGACCTTTTGGTCACCGATCAGATTAAACGGCGTGCGACGTTGGAAATGCGTGAACACTTCATTGACAAATGGCCACAGCTTAAGACCGAAGCAGCAATAGTGGAATTATTGGATGGTTATGAGAGTGTCAGAGCGTCGTTTAAGAAAAATCGGTACGCTGAGGATGGAAATACGCGTCCGAAATCGGATGAAAAACAGGTAGAAACAAAGAATGAAACTCTCCTCCCTAGTGCGTCAGCCCAACGCGGTACCATGAGTCGGGAGAAAGCATTCGAAAAAAGAGTGGAGCGTAGATGTTTCCATTGCAACTCCAGGAACCATTTGCGGAATTTTTGTCCAGAATTGAGTAAAAATTCGGGATCGCGGAATACGAGTGAAGATATTGAAACGGGAGCGAAAGCTAGAGTAAGCTATGTAGGAGTGGAGAAGTTAAATTCTAGATGTGTCTGGGATAAACAACAGAAGGCCGTAGGCAAACGTAAATTACCACTCATTGATATTAATATTTTGGGCCGAAGGGTTAAGGGAATAAAGGATTCGGGTACGGAGTTATCGGTTTTTCGAGGCGAATTGATTCCAGATCAATATAAAACGACAGATCGAGTGAACAGATCGAGTTAGTTCCGGCCATCGGAAAAATTCGCAGAGCAGATCTGGTGAAGGTTCCAGCTTCTTTGTGGAACGGGAACCAGGAAAATTCACCTAGGATTTATATAACGGCAGCACTGGTGCCGGAATTAAATTGTGAAGCTTTGCTGACACCTTGTATTTGTAGGCGTTTATTTAAATTGAGAAAATCGGATCGCAGGTACGCGAGGGGGAATAATTCAAATACCAGGGTGCCAGAAAAAAATAAAGTTGAGGATGCAGGGTTAGGTAAATTTAAAACTGGAGAGAGTTTTAAAGGCAGTGCGAAAATTGAATCCGAAGGGATAAATAAGGCATCAGAAAATAGCAAGCAGGTCAAAAAAATAAACGCTAATTCCGAAATTAAAGGTTTGGAAGAATTTGATTCAGAACAGGTTAGTGAAACTCCCATTGTACCAGCGAATAACTTAGAGGTTATTTCCGATGAAATTGGTGAAGGAAAACAAATTTTAAAATTTCCTGTACGTGATAAATCGAGTAGCAGATTACCCGAAAACACCCTTGAGATCTCTAATGTGGTCAGAGAGATGGATTTTTCTGGCGGTGTTGTGGCGACAATCCCGGTTCAAGAGCGGGAAGTGCGAGCGACGAAAAGAGGGAAATCGAAGGAATGGGTTCCGATCACAGAATTGGGTAAATTCGTCTCGGACGAAAAAGAAGAACGAGAAGATAAATCCCGTATCTGTTTTCAATTTTTTGGAAAACAATTCTGTTTATCAGATATGTAAGAGAGTTTTAGACAGAGAGTAGAGATTAGGGATGTTTTGGTTTGTTTATTTTGTTTTGTTTTGCTAAGAGTGACTTATGTATTGTGTTATTTAGTTTATAGTGTGTGAATATGTGTTTATTTTGAAAAGAGATTTTTATACACCCCATTAAAAAAAATTGTTCATTGTATGAAACTTATAAAGTAAACGTAAAAGGATTTCATATGTTAAAAAGAAGAGTTAAGTGTTTTTATGAAAGACTGTTGTTTCAGTATTTAGAAGTAAGAGGATTAGAAATAATAACTATTCTTGGATATCGTAGATATTAGATTATAAATGCTTTTATTTTTGGCTTGGGAAAAAGAAAAAAAAAATTGTAATTTGAGAAAGTTAATAAGTTGAAATTTAGAAGTTGTAATTTGAATTGGAACTTGTATTTTGAGTTAGTAATTGTATTACGTACAAAATCGTTAGAATATACATTTTGGTTCTTAATGTTAAAATTGTTAATATTATTCTTTTAAACTCCTTTAAATTGAGAGAAAAAAAAACCTCTTGTTTTGAACAAGTAAAGGGTAAGAAGAACCTTATGATAGAAGTACTGAAATTTTAGTTTACTGATTATGTTAAAAAGGTTTTTCAAATCAGTTAGTGAAGGATTGTATTGCTATATGTCTGTGTAGAATATAGAGATTATATATTATTAAGAATAGTTTGAGTGTTTGTTTTATTATTGTGTTAAAATTCTTTTAAGTAACTTATTGTATATAAAAGGTTTAAAAGTGTTTGGTTTTATTAGTGTATTAGAATTCTTTCTTAAGATTATCCATATATATAAGGAAAATATATATATTATTTTTGTTGGTTCTCCGTGTGAACAGTAGAGAGCGAACTTGATTGGAATTACCTGTGATGTTTAAAAACTTTATCTATTCTGATTATGTTAACGGAAAATTATTAATGAAGGTTCTGGTTTATTGTAAAATTGTTGAAGTGCTTATTATAAATCTTAGTATTATTATATAACGGTGTGCAATTGCAATGTGTTTATTACTGTATTTATTATGTTTATTGTGTGTTATGCTGAATCCCTTCCATGGTAACGAAGTACTTCTGATAAATGTTTTGATTTTAAAATTTAAAATTTTATTAATTTTGGAGTAGATAGCATTGTTAGGGATAGCATTAACTCCGAATTTCACTATGATTGTGCACCCGAGTGTGGAAATTTTTCCCTTAAGGAAAAATTTATATGGGGCATGGAGGGACTGTGACGTTTTATTTGAGATGACTCGGAGACCAGATGCCCTAACGAAATAAACATCGTTAATTGGAACCTCCAGATGCCTGCTATAACTTCACATGTCACTGATTCACCAAAACACCAGATGGTACATGTAAACAGTTTTAATCATGTAAATATCTGGAGAAAAAGTGCTGCGTAGAAATGTTATAAACTGAACTTGTTGGCTAAGATGAGTCAAGACCTCACGTGGGGTATCTAGGAGATAAACTGAGGTCAGAAAAACAAGGCCCCGGAGAGAGGAGTATCTGCTGTGACACGACCCCAGACGGTCAAGTTCTCGGTCCTGCCGAAAGAAGCGTCTCGCTCCGAAAAAGATTAACTTTTTGCCGTGTAAATATTACGTGTGCTTGTTATGTGTGTGTCCCGTGTCGTCTAATAAAACTCTGGAAAAAAAAAACGAACGCCAAGTTCTTTTAATTTCTAATTAAGAATCTTTCTTAAGTGAGTTCTTATACGACGGTACAATTCTTTAAATTTGTGTTCAGATCTCCTATGTAATAAATGGTTCGAAAGACACGCTGATTGCGATAATTTGTTTAATCGCGATCAAAAACAGCTTTTTACAACTTTATAGTACTACTTTTTTTAATTCTTATTTTACAAAGATTTTTACCTGGGTACGTAAAAAGCTTGGTCTTAGATATAATTGGGAGCAAAAAGCGTAAAACAGAGCGTTTGAAACTGAGAGAGATCTGCAAAGTGTATGTTTCATGTTTTTTCTGAAATTCGATAGTCTATTACTGTTTCGAACATGGAACAAAGACCGAAGTGAAATTAAGAAATGGCCCATTGTATAATACTTAAACTCAAAGCGTCTGTGTGGCAGGAAATGACCATTCTTTTAGCATAAGACGTCTCGAAAAAGTGACCAAGTCCAAATAGCCCATTTTCACAAAACCAATGCATGTAATATGCGTTTCTACAGTTTTAAGTAGAATTTTCGCCGTTTAATTGAATCACTTTGTTGAATTTTTGATTTATCAAAGCAGTGGATTTCGAAAAACGCCAAAAAGTTTAAATATTAATTTTGGTTTTGATTCATATAAGAGGCAATTATAGTAATTTTTTTTAGCTCTGGGGGGTGTTTTAACACCCAAACCCCTCCCGTGGCTGCGCCACTGAGTCCAACACCACCCCCCCCCCTTAATTCAGATAAATGTGTTTTTCATGCAGAATGATTCGATTTGCTCCGAATTTGGTATACCAGTTTATTATGTTAAGGAACTTCCCTGATTAGTTTTGGGGGTTCATTGGTTAAGGATAAAGGGGGAAAAACGGGGTTAGCCCACCCCCCTTAATTCAGATAAATGTGTTTCTCATGCAGAATGATTCGATTTGCTCCGAATTTGGTATACCGGTTTATTCAGGCTATCAAAGCCTGAGAGCTAATGTGCCCGCCCGTTCTGTATGTATGTATGTACGTACGTACGTATGTATGTATGTATGTACGTACGTACGTATGTATGTATGTATGTACGTAACGCGATAACTCTTGATAGAAACATCCGATTTGCTTCAAAATTTTTTCCTAGTTTCATTGTGATAAGGCGCTTCCCTGATTAGTTTTGGGAGTTCATTGGTTAAGGATAAAGGGGGAAAACGGGGTTAGTCCACCCCCCTTAATTCAGAAAAATGTGTTTTTCATGCAGAATCATTCGATTTGCTCCGAATTTGGTATACCGGTTTATTATATTAAGGAACATCCCTGATTAGTTTTGGGGGTTCATTGGTTAATGATAAAGGGGGAAAAGGGGGGTTAGTCCACCCCCTTAATTCAGATAAACGGGTTTTTCATGCAGAATCATTCGATTTGCTCCGAATTTGGTATACCGGTTTATTATGTTAAGGAACTTCCCTGATTAGTTTTGGGAGTTCATTGGTGAAGGATAAAGGGGGAAAACGGGGTTAGTCCACCCCCCCCCCCCTTAATTCAGATAAATGGGTTTTTCATGCAGAATGATTCGATTTGCTCCGAATTTGGTATACCGGCTTATTATGTTAAGGAACTTCCCTGATTAGTTTTGGGGGTTCATTGGTTAAGGATAAAGGGGGAAAAACGGGGTTAGCCCACCCCCCTTAATTCAGATAAATGTGTTTCTCATGCAGAATGATTCGATTTGCTCCGAATTTGGTATACCGGTTTATTCAGGCTATCAAAGCCTGAGAGCTAATGTGCCCGCCCGTTCTGTATGTATGTATGTACGTACGTACGTATGTATGTATGTATGTACGTACGTACGTATATATGTATGTGTGTACGTAACGCGATAACTCTTGATAGAAACATCCGATTTGCTTCAAAATTTTTTCCTAGTTTCATTGTGATAAGGCGCTTCCCTGATTAGTTTTGGGAGTTCATTGGTTAAGGATAAAGGGGGAAAACGGGGTTAGTCCACCCCCCTTAATTCAGAAAAATGTGTTTTTCATGCAGAATCATTCGATTTGCTCCGAATTTGGTATACCGGTTTATTATATTAAGGAACATCCCTGATTAGTTTTGGGGGTTCATTGGTTAATGATAAAGGGGGAAAAGGGGGGTTAGTCCACCCCCTTAATTCAGATAAACGGGTTTTTCATGCAGAATCATTCGATTTGCTCCGAATTTGGTATACCGGTTTATTATGTTAAGGAACTTCCCTGATTAGTTTTGGGAGTTCATTGGTGAAGGATAAAGGGGGAAAACGGGGTTAGTCCACCCCCCCCCCCCTTAATTCAGATAAATGGGTTTTTCATGCAGAATGATTCGATTTGCTCCGAATTTGGTATACCGGCTTATTATGTTAAGGAACTTCCCTGATTAGTTTTGGGGGTTCATTGGTTAAGGATAAAGGGGTGAAAACAGGGTTAGTCTACCCCCCTTAATTCAGATAAATCTGTTTTTCATGCAGAATGATTCGATTTGCTCCGAATTTGGTATACCGGTTTATTATGTTAACGAACTTCCCTGATTAGTTTTGGGGGTTCATTGGTTAAGGGAAAAGGAAGCTTAGCCCGCACCTCTCAATTTAGATAAATGGGTTTTTCATGCAGAATGATTCGATTTGCTCCGAAGTTGGTATACCGGTTTATTATTATTAAGGAGCTTCCCTGATTCGTTTTGGCGATTCATTGGTTAAGGATAAAGGGGGGCTAGTCCACCCCCTTTATTTAGATAAATGTTTTTTTTTTTGCAAGATTATTCGATTTGCTCCAAATTTGGTATACCGGTTTATTATGATAAGGAGCTTCCCTGATTAGATTTGGAGGTTCACTGGCTAAGTATAAAGGGGGAAACGGGGGCTAATTCCCCTTCACTTATTTTTTTGAGTGGCATTATTCTTTAAAATAAGAGTATAATATACAGTTAATGTGAATAGTCTGTGAGCTCAATGCCATCAGTTTAGCTGGGCACTTTTCTTTTTTATTAATATTGTTGCACAAAGGCTTTATTTGCTATTTTTATAAAAACGCAGTGTAAGAAGCTACTACCAGCTTATTAAAAATTGAAGAGACACGTTGATCTTTTCATACTTTTATTTAAGATCACAAAAGCAGACATCAACTCTTCGATATCGAAAAACTTAATAGTCATTAACTATTTAAAAACAGGGTAACTAAGATAGACAGACATACTCTCAAATAGCAACAATATGCTGCTTAAAGGTTAAAAAATTACATTATTTTCAAATGAAAGACAGAGCCATCTCTTATACCACAACCATGCAATATATACACAGAGTTAAAACATTATGTAACACCACACACTTGTTGAAAAATTTGCATAAAGCAAAATGCTGGAAATAATCAGTAACAGAAGAAAAACTTCCCGCATTCAGCCGTACGTGAGAACTGCGTAGAATGCGAAGTGACTGACTAAAAGAGCGGAAAAATCGGCAATGTGTAGATGCAAACAATTTCTGCTCATAGCTCGGGACGAGGTATTGGCAGAAGTACAGCGCCTAGAATACCTAGTGTGGAAATATGCTATCCAAACAGTGCTAAAAATTTGTATCCCTTAGATGTGCGACGATGCTGCAAAAATTTCAAGTGTCGATCGCAGCGACATCTGCGGGATTTTCGTATTACTAGTATTACATTGTATAGACTAGCAATTTCTTGCTGTTATAGAAAATATCCTGCAGATATCGCTGCGATCTGCATATTGCATCAGTATCATTGCACATTTAAGGGATGCAATATTTTAGCGCTTTTTTAAGTATTACAGGGATAGCCTATTTCCGCACTATATATTCTAGGCGCTATAGCAGAAGGATTGAAAAATACGCTAAGACACTCTTAACTTGGGAAAAACTCGCATGCCTGCCTGTCAGTACGCATTTACGTCGTGGTGCTAAAGGGGTTAATAAGATAATGGGAAAAAAATTTCTAAAGCAGGAAAGGTAAGAAGAAGGATCAAAACCAACATATCCGATTGTCATGCTTCTTTTAAGGTTTACCGCTGTACCTGGAACCATATCATGGATCTATTTAAAAAATAAAATACAATATAGGTAATCTTACAAAAAATGACAATAACGGTAGTCTGCTCCAAAGCTTCTTAAAAACTATTTTTCAAAAAAATCTTAAAAATTACTTGTTATCTAAACGAGTTCAGAGAGTTGAGAGTGCCTTTGAAACAAAATAATGTCACGCGGACACTTCCTTTCCGTGATATTTGAACAAATGCTATTTTTGTCCGCAAACTTTCAATTACGAAATTAGAATGCAATAAATCACTGCTTAATGTAATTAAAGTACAATCTTTTTTTATAAAAATTCGAATAAATGTTAAATTAAATTAAATCTAAAATGAATAATAAATAAACGATAATGAAACATCGTAAGAAATACATTTCCTTTAATAAACCTGAGAATGTGTCTTTTTCTGAAATGATCACTCACCAGAAAGAACAAAAAACATAAAAGAAGAAATCGAATGATAAAAAAAAGAAAAAAATTAGTAATGGCTATTATTGTCTTCCTAATTTTTTTGCTGACTTATGCAATTTTTAATCATTTTTTTTTAACAAATAGTCTATATTTAGACAAACCAAATAAAAGTCCATTCTAAAGATCTTTTGTATATCATCGTCATCTTAGATTAGAAGAAAAAAAAATCTAAATAAATAAAATTTTATAGTTTTAAATTACAAACAGAAAGAAATAAACTACTGCATTGAATGAAATTGAGTATCAGTTTTCTCTATAACGGTATCTTCGTAAACAAATACCAGTCAATTGCTTGTCTATTGTTAGGGCTCTGCCATTTGGACAAAGATGCCAGTATCGAATCCCAGTTGAATAATAGATGTTTCTAATGCATCGCTTGCCACTTTAAACGGGTCCCGGTATGTTTAGCTCTCGTCTACAAAATATGACCTTGGCGCCCGCAACCAACCAACCAACCATTGTAAGTAAATAAAATAAACAATAAATTCAGTAAAATCATAAAATTCGTCCATGTTTTTATTAACAGCAAAATGGACAAATACTTTTGCTTGCACGGCTATACGCTATTTTTCAAGCATCCAGTATAAGCATTTGGAAGATCTTTCTAAATATATTTATGTATTTTTTAAATATACTGAAACTACATATACATGCACTGGACACATACGCAAACTCATCTGCGATAAAATTCTATATTGCAGTATGGTTATGTAGTGTGCAAAAGCAGTTTTATAATCTTCGCGTTTTGATGCTACTATTTGTAACTTTTCTGTGCTTGGTTTTCATAAAGTTCTAGTTACAAAAGTTCACTGTTATAACAAGCCGTACTTACATCGAAATACGCAGCATAATTTATTGTTATCCCGCTGTCTTTCCCCTTTATTTCTTTTAAATTATCAATGTTGAATTTACATCCTTCACACATAAATACTTTAACTCAAGCTTAATATCACATGGAAACACACAAAAATTAATGCATAATCAGTCTTCATTTCGAAAAGTAATGGCTTCCTTGCTCTTTAAATAAAAATTATTCAAGCATTTTCCGTGCATTCAATATTCCATATTCTAATTACTTTTTTTAATACTGTGACTGAAAATAAACTCAAAATCGATTAATTTAAATGACTGGGTAGCACAATGTTACGTAAGTGGCAGTTTATGTGATACGTAAATTTTAAGGAGACCTAAAAGGAAAATTATTTCTTTCTAAAAGAAAGGGAAAAAAAAAGATAAGGAATAGAGATAAAGAGACTGTTAGGCGTATTTCTTTTTCCCTCGATATTTATTTTATAATTTAAGACTAAAATCTCGATATTATTGTTGTACGTGAGATATTTAGTTAATTTTTATTTATTATTTTTATCAATATGCATTTTCAAAACTGAAAATTCAAAACCATTTACTACGCAGCATCATATCTCTACTCGCATATAGTCTCTTCCTGAAGTAACGATTTCTGTGACACGCAGATATTTCAAAAAGTGATAGATTCCTTCTCTCCACTCTCTCACACATCGACGCACGCACACACTTCTTAAACAGTCAGATAATGAGCTATCAAAGACTTATCACATGTGATTACTTAAAGTAATAAACATTCGCTATTAATTTGTCATCAGTTTTTGTACAATTTCAGTTTAGCAGGTTTAAGACGTTAAAACAACATTCACTTTCCCTTATTTTCATAGGAAAATATTGGATTCTGAAAACTTTCAAATAACCGTTTTTGATGGATTTACACGGTTCACGTTTTCAGAGATCGGTTTCTCTGTTTGTTTTTTTATCCAATATTAGTCTTCTTGCTTGTCTTTTACGTAAATTTTTTAGGCGCTATAATTCAAGGACTGATATACAGAATTATGTTGAACACGATACTTAGTTGTACAGTCGTGGGGAAAAAAAGTAAACACCCCCTACTAACTTCTCAACAAATTATCGTAGAAGAAAGTTACTGGTACCGAACGATTGGAAATAAAGTCGCCTTTTAAATGATGCATATAAAATTTGTTTAGGAGGCGATCTACATATTAAAACGAACCATAACTTTGTTTTTTCCAATAGCAATGCACAATTATGACAGCATAAATGAACTCTACATCCTTCAATTAGCCTAAAAACAAATTTTTATGCAATTCGTACCGTAAGTTTCCGAGAAATTAATTATTTTAAAACGAGCGTATTTTAAGGGCTGTATCCAAATTGAAGTTCGGTACTCGATTGTTAGCCGAGAGAGCTAAAAATAGCTTCTTGATCAAGGCACCTTAAGCACCACTTAAGCAGTCAATGAAGCCGGTTAGATTACAGGACAGCAGAAGAAATTTCAAAATATCTACTCACTTCTATCACAGACGATTCCTTAAACCATCATTTTATCGTTTTTTAAGCATAATTTAGAAACTATTTAGAAGAAAAGTGTGAAATTTTGGATTTTCATGAAGCAGGACTTAATAAATCTAAATCCATCAAAAAAATTGTGGGTTGCAATTCATAATTTTTTCGAATATTTATTTCATAATTCATAACGTAAAATTATAAAAATTGCAAATTCAGCGTATTTATTCAGCGTTGGGCACATTAGTATTATGTGCCCAAAATACTAATTACACAAAAAATTAGCACATTAGGAGCATAATTTCAGGAGATATAAATAAAAATATGAAAATGTAATTTAACATTAGAAGCACTCAATTTTGAATGTTTATAATTCAAAAAACTTATCACTCAAATGACTTGAAATTTGGTTTCTAGGCATAGTTTGAACCAAAGATTTGAAATATCTCGTTAAAATTGGGTATTGCTATTGAAAAAAATGAGGTTTGGGTTCGTTTTAATATGTAAATGGCCCTTTAAGCAAGTTTTATATACATCATTTAAAAGTAGACTTTATTTCTAATCGTTCGGTACCAGTCACTTCCGTCTACGATAATTTGTTCAAGAGTTAGTAGGGGTGTTTACTTTTTTTACCACGACTGTACATTGACATTAATTTGTGATGTTTAAATTTGGTCAAATCTCACAGCTGGCGCTATTATGTTGAGCTTTTCATATGCATGATAGCTATATCTCGGTACCTATGAAATTGGTACGAAGATTAAAACGCGAAGCTTATTATAGAAGATGTTTATCATGATAAACTGTGCAGGTTCAGTTTTGGAAGGAATAGTGAATAAGGGTCTTTTCTATACTACAATTTTTGCTATGAATTTTATACCCACTGGATCTATTAAGTAGATCCAATTTTGGCTTTGAACGCTGAACAGGAGCCATTAGTGTGGTAAGTATTTTTTATTCTGATGGCTGTTGCTCCATGTTAAATTCAAAGAAATGCACTATACTTCATATTCATAATTTTAAAGTAACTCTTTTATTTAAATGTATTAAAGTGTTAAAAAAAAGTTTTGTGGTGGTCACAAAATAACAGCTGTGTTGTATTTTCAAACCTTAGTTTAAAATTTTCCCCTCTTTTAAAACTTTTACCGTGGCAGGTTTTACTTTTTATTTACCCCCTTTCTCTCTTTTTAAAAGGAACAAATGGCAAAATATTTTTTTTTTTCCTGTGTGTAACATTTAAAAAACTTTCCAAAGATTTCAATTCGCGACAAAGTAGCTTATTGACTTTCAAGCAGCGGTTCGCACTGCATAGCTCGTGCTGTGTATATTTTTGCGATAACGTTGTCATCAATAACGTAAACTTCTTACAGCAAGACGAGTATTCTATTTATTATTTTTTACCGCAGTAATTACACGAATTATATTAAATATGTTTGTTCATGATAAGAAACCTTTTGCATGAGCTTTCCGAAAATGTATTACGATTCTGTGACCAAATAATGAAAATATGCTGCTTCCACAAGTGAAAATGTTGAAGAGCTACCCGTGCTTTTTTAACACCAAATCAACGTAGGATATCATTTATCAGTTAACAGAGATAATAAAAATGTATTAAAACTACAACAACTATATTAAAATTTTAAAGTGAAACCTTTTTATACGATGATAACGAAGCACAGCACATTTGATACAGAAATTACGGATACCAACATCTTTTAATTATTCCGGAGTCGTATCAAAGACAAATCTATTTTCAACTGGAATTTTTATTTAATCAAAAAATTTAAAATGAAATCTAATTAGTACCATATAGAAAAAATACACATTTCCTTATATACACTTTCCAGTTTCAACCTTGTTTGTCTTGGATCGGACTCCGGAATAATTAACCCTTACCGGCGCGGTGTCCTTAAAAAAGGACACCTAATTTTAATTCCAAATCTGACAAACGACACCAAGAATATTTTCCTATTATAATATACATGAATAAGCAAGTTCATATTTTCTAATAAATTCATTTATAAATTACGGTGTCAGTCCATTATTTTATCAGTTTATAAACAGAATTACTCCGCGCCGGTAAGGGTTAGGGGGTATCAGGACTCTTAAAGCTTCAAAATTTTCGAAACTTAAATTTTCTTAAATGTTAAACTTATATCTTTTCTGAACATTTTAATATGATTGTTTCTTTGAAATTCCCATTAGAACAGGAGTTATGGCTATTAGAATTATATCCGCTCAAAAGCTGAAGCGGCGTTTCCGAAACTTTGAAGTCATTTTTCGCCAAATGACGCTTTTTGGCATATCGCATAGTACATCTCAAAAACTTCTGAATATTTTTTCATGAAATTTTCAAAACATATGATTCATGTTTGTATAAACTTAACCTAAAATTTCATTTTTATTGTTCAAAGAAATTTTTTTAGGTGATTATACTGTTGAAATTTTAAAAATTTAGTATTAGCTAAATATAACTTTATATTAAAAATATAAAAATGCTTTAAATACAAATTTATTTAGGTTCAGGGTAATTATAACAAACTGAAGTATAATTAGGCACAAAAAATTTCATTCTAGTTGTAAAATTTATTTTGTAATAATGCACGTAAATTGTTACACTAATTGTTTGCTCGACAAATGTCTGACAGTTTGGAGCCTCCTATAAACACTAATTTTGCATCTTGCAGCTTTTTTACATGAAATGAAAGAACATACTTATATCTTTTAATCCCAGTAAAAATTACGTTTTTAAATCATATATGTACATTTTAAGATATTAAATGTTGAAAATTGTCTCTTTTTTCAATTTTTTTTTTTCAATTTTAAGAGTCTTGAGACTCCTTTAAAAGATGTTGTCATCTATGGAGAAATCAATAAGCGGCACTCAAATTAATCAAATACTAACGGAAGAGGCAATGTCGAAACTGAAAGATTCAGGATAAACTTGTTTTCCTTGTCCCAGAGGTAAAATAACAGTGTTCCAGAGTAGAACCCCGCAATAGAATCTCGGAGATTCTAAAGCTACACATAAAAATGTACTGCATTAATTAAACTTTAAGTATTTTTATAGGCTGTGACTTCTCGAGCAGAATTCTGGAGAAAACTTATTTGTTTGGAACTCAATCGATGACATCATCCGAAACAGCAAAAAAAGTAGTCATAAATTCGTATATTAGGATCAGGAAATACTTTATAGTTACATTACTTCATAGTTTACTACAGATACATAGATAACAGAAACACAAAATCACCAACTTTTACCTCAACTAAAACTTAAACAGCACCAAAATTTAATGTTCATGACAGATCTATATTTTTTTACTTTTTTTTTAAATCTATAACCAGACAATGAACTTAACTATACCTAATTTATTCTGATTAAGAATCACTTACTGTGGAGTTATTATATGCCAAAGGATTACGAAAATGAATGAATAGGAGTGTTTAAACCACACCTTGCTCATTCAAATAATAGCTCTTAATAAGCATTAGTGGAGGATATTGAGACAGAATGGTACGCCCATTGCAATATTCTTTAACAAAAGAGGCAAACACCTTCTTCATCCAAGTCTGAAAATTAAATTATCAATGTCATTCCACGGTGGACAAAGAGAAAAGTTTTGAAGGCTTGGAGATAATAAATGTGTTACCATCAGGAGAAATATTTACAACAGAAATTTGGTTTTGTGAAACAGAATAAGTTAAATCCGTACGCGAAAATGCAAATACTTTATTCAAACATTAAAGCCACTTTTTCTTTTAGCATATTTAAGTATATAATTGTTAATAGCATACATAGAAAGAAGCGATCTTTAATTCTAAAATATACTTTATATTGTCATTTTGTGTACCCGATTTGCTTGCTTCGTTTCAAAAATCCGAGCAAATGTAAAACGTGATAAGAAAAGAAAAAACTGAAAAGTAAAACAAAGTAAATTAGAGAGAGAGAGAGAGAGAGAGAGAGAGAGGGAGAAAGGAAAAGAAAGATTTATGGTTTGGAAAGACCCCGCTGTTTGCAGATTATTCACCGTGATATGGGATTTTGTAGGTATAAAAAAAAATCTAAATCCAAACAGTATATAGAAGCTGCTACAAAGAAAACAATGAGATTTAATAATTGTGAAATAATGGGTATATTTTCAGAGAGATTGACAGCTACAAGTATTAAATGTGTTCACACCACATTCCAGTGCTGAATATATCCGCGATATTACGCCTGATATATCATACAACAGCACATCAACCGGAATGGCAGCTACCACCTGCCTTATGATGTTTTCCATTACAGGTAAAAATTGGAATTTCCTCTATAAACATGTAATTTTAGGTAGGCTCAGAACAAGAAGTCACACGGTGTGTTTTGGCGTCATCCTAATTGCGCATTGTGAAATTTATATACATATTGCAATTCCATACAGCAGCACTCTACTACTCTCCTCTACTCTCTAGAGTTTGAAATTTATTATATTCTGCAAACCCGAAGATTCTGACACATAAGCCCCCCCCCCCTTTTTTTTTTTTTTTTTTTTTTTTTTTTTTTTTTAGCAGGTTTTACTTTTGATTCGAACCTTTGATAGACCTGGTATGAATCTGTATATATACAATGTTTCACAAATATCGAAACAATAGGCTATTTCTTTAAATATTACCTCTAAACCCATCCTTCCAATTGCAAAGTTTCATTAAAAAAAGGTGCAAAATATGATGAGATAAGTTGCGACTCCATGTGTGTGTGTGTGTGTGGAGGGGGGGGGGTCTATTTTAAAAAATACGAAAATTAAATTTTTATACGGCCACCGTAGGGTAAAAATTCCAATTAGGAAAAATTTCCTTGTCCATTCCTGAATTAAACACAAAAAATTGCATCTTCAGATCTGCAAAACTCGCAGAGTTATGGCCGTTTAAATAATTCATCAGGTTTTAAGGGATAGACACAAATTGAAATGCGTGCAATTCAAGAAATAACGAGAATTTTTTTTGTGATGGTTAACCATATAATTAGCAAGCAAAATCACATCCTAAAATTTTTCATAAAGTTTAAAAAAATTTTAAATGATTAGTATTTTTAAGTAGGGTAATTCAAAATCGTTATAACTCGAAACATTATTTATCGGATTTCAATTTTTTTCCATTTCATTAAAAGTATAATTTTAGTTTTGATTCAGAATTTTTTTTAAATATTAATTTTTAAAATATTAAAAATATTAATTTAAAAAATGATGTAACTTATTTTTTTTAATCATATTTTCAAAAGTAAATATTTTTTCTTTTTAATTTGCCGAAAAAAAATTAATGTAAAATAATCAAAAAAGACATGTTCCAAGTTTGGACCTTTTTTATTCAACGATTGACTTATAATAATTTAAAGACAAGAAATTGTAAAAAAAAAAAAAAAAAAAAAAAAAAAAAAAAAAACGAATTTAAAGTTTTAAACAAAGATTGGCTCCTAATAAAATGTTTAAATGCTTTTTAAAAAATTGCACGTGAAAAAGTAACTGCTTTCTGTAGCTTAAACTTCCGATTCAGTTTAACATTTGCCCTTTCCACCTGCTTTCTGTACTATTTAAATGTCCGTAAATAAATGTTAAATGTGCAATTTAAAACAATGCTTTTTCTAACATGCCGATTAAGAGTTTTTTCGTAATTTTAGCCCTCACAACTTCACGCTTTTTATCGTCCTGGCGAGACCGTTAAAAAAGTCTGTATTCTGGGGCCGAGACTGGCTAGGCAGGGGACTGGGGATTTTTTTCTGATGACTCGGTCAGGCCCAGCGTAACGTATTTTTTCATACCGAACTGAGACTGGCTTCCTTCTTTCTAGGTCTGCACGGGGCGAAATTTTCAGTCCCGGTCTCGACACAACCCGTATTAAAATCATTGACTGAACAAATCCGTGTAAAAATAAGTAAAATTTGGCTCACCCCAAAAACTTTCACAAAAAATATATATTTTTTTAAAAGGCCATTATTTTACAATGAAACTTTAAAATTCATTTTTTTAAAGTATAGTAGATTTTAAGGAAAAAAAATTAAAATACAGTAAAACTAGTGAAAAGCAACCTGCATATGACGGAATCCTTTTTTAAACGGGAACATCTGTTGATCCATGCAAAGTGAATATAATAATAATAGACAAAAAAAAAAAAAAAAAAAGACTACATTTACAATTCCTAAGAAGGGAACTTGTCTATAACGCATTTTTTTTCTTTCCTGTGTGATTCCGTCTTAAAAGATTTTACTATATAGAATTTTTCAAAGTCTCCAACACATGGAATATGAACTAACGATATTAAAGGATAAGTGAAACATTTACATATAAATAGAGATGCATTAATAAAATAAATAGTCAAGCTTTTGATGCTTCTTTTAAAATAATAATTATAAGTAAAAGTGTGGTTCCAGATCGACGAAGAGAGGCCTCATTACACCTGCCACTCAGATTTTCAAGTCCTTAATAAATTTGCAGGGTTTTGTTTTCAATTTTCAAAGTTTGCCAGTGATTTTGAATCAGTTGTAAAAGCAATCCGAATTCAATCTTTTAACCCGATATAGTACATTTTATCATCTTTTCATTAACGGTGTTCGTACAGTCATTTCTGAAATTTTCGTAATTCTTTTAAATGTCACATTTTCCCGAAAGAGGAATACTTTTTTTCAATAAAAGATTCCGCTATCAAATATTTCCAAAAAAATATAATTTTTATATCCCTGTATCAAATAAAACTTTTGGGAAATGTTTACAAAAATTTTGAAAAATATGTAATGGATTTTTTTTTTTTTTTTTTTTTTTTTTACTAATTTTTAAATAATTGAGTAGATGTCGGCATAGACAAGCTTTTACCCTGTCTCGAAAAGGGAAAGAAAAGACTTCGGTTAGTGTCTGATTCCAAATTAGTAATACCCAAAACCGGTTGCTACAGATATAACTGGAGTCTTTTCATTCATTTGTTTTGCTTTTATTTTCATAGAATTAAGATTTCGCGTATTAGCGAATTAATTATTTATTTAAGACTTCACTTTTTTTAAAGGAATATTTAAGTGTTCATTTTTTTATTAGATTTCTCCTATTTCTTGCTTTCTACGATTTCGCTTATTTCGAAGGAATCTTATTATAGTGATTTTTGTTTTAACTATATATAGAGCACGGTTAAAGGCCCCTTTATAGTGATCACCGTACTAACTGCATATAATGACATGAAAAAGTAAAAATTCTTTATTTATCTACTTTAACTTTTTTTCACACAATATGAATTAAATTTTTTACATGTCAAATTTGTAAACCTACAAGGTAATTCCGAGAAACGCCGCGCCGGGTGGTTCTGCTAGTTTAATATAATATCAATATAATTCATCTGTGTGTCATTTTAAATAAGCGTAATTATTATTGTCATCCATTCATTTTTATTTACATAAATACATCTTACATATTCCTGCTATTGAAGGGGGAAAAAATCAATCAATTCTATTAGTGTTACAAATGCGACTAAAATACATTAAATGAAGCAGAAGGTGCGGTGGGGTAGAAGAAGCGTGCAAAGGCCGGCAAATTCTATGTTCGATGTAGGCGCTTACAGGAGTAGCAGCATATATCTCTAGGTAGAAATGAATCAACGATAGTTTTTCTTTTAAAAATATAAAATCATGCAAATTCGAGGATGCACGTATCCCCAAGATTAAATTAGCATGGAAAGATTTTCGTTTACAAATATAAAATCATTCATAACTGAATTTAGGTATAGTTAAGGTTATTATCACTGGCCCAGGCAAAGTCGGGCTGGTCAGCTAATATGGAAATAAAAAACCAGCCAAAATTCTGCATGTTTGTAAAAAATATTTGCTTTTTCTTTCAGTATTCAATTAAATGGCGCCCAAACTAAATTCTACGTGTTTTAGACACAATTTTTCTTTCTTTCTTTCTTTTTTTTTTCTTTCTTTCTTTCTTTTTTTTTTTCTTTTTCGAATTTAATATTTTTAATGTCCTCAGCTTATTGTTAGATTTTAATGGACATTTTTCAAAGGAAGTTGGGAAGTAAAAAGCTATACTTTCCGAGGATGTAACTTCACAAAAACATCTAAAAAAACTAACAATTAAATCACTGATATCATAAAACAAGAAAGAAAAATTATGCATCAGCCATATATTTTGAAACGCTTTCCAACTCTAACAGAATATTACTGTTTCATTTTTTCATACAATGAAATCTATCATAGTATATGGATAATGAGCTCAAAATATTTGTATAATTGCTAAAACAGTGTACAATAGACAACTATACAAAACATTGAAAATCTACATGACAATTAAACTATGCATGTCGTTTAAACACTGAAACGATGTTAAAACCTTCCCAATGGCTTCAACCAAGACACTTGGCCTTCTTAAGGGGCACTTACGAAGGCTCACCTTCCAGCTGAATGAGAGATGGGGGAATTCATCAAGGAGTTGGGAGTTTGAAGAAATCATCGAGTTGGAAGGTGAGCCTTCGTCAGTGCATCCTTAGTATCCCTTGAGAAATGCCAAGTGTCTTAGCAGAAATGGTTGGAAAGATTTTAACATCGTTTTAGTGTTTAAACGTTATGCATATTTTAATTGTCATGTAGATTTCCCATTGTACACTGTTTTAGCAATTATTCTGCTAGCTCATTATGCATATAGTAATCACAGTGTAATGTGCAATCTTAAATATTGCCATCATAGTGTATTAATTAGATTCCTTCAAACTGTAATATCGATTTTTAGGGTGTTATTCATTCTCAATTAAGATTTTAAGCTGCTTTAATGCATTTATACATGCAAGTATAATAAAATAATATTAATATTAATGCAAATGTCAATGCTGTTAGTTTATCATGTTTACCTGTAAAACATGTTTTGTCGAACATGAAACTATTTTCTTGAGAATAGATATCATCCGAAAAACCTATATTCTGGTTTGAAAAAAAAACTGATTGTTACACAATAAAAACTACTCGAAAACATTTCGAATATCTCGAAAATATATTGGTTTCTGAGCTTTCTAAAGATAAAGAATACTTTCCGGAATAGTGAGAAACTCAGAAGAGCTTATTGTACATTTTTATGCGCTGTTATATTAAATTTTCCTAGATTAAGAATCATTTGTCTTTTTTTACAGTACATGTGTAAAGTTTTTCTCTGTAATTAACATAGCTCAAGCTAATTTAAATTTGGAATATTTAGAACGGTCTCTTACCAAAAAAAAAAAAAAAAAAAATGGTCAGAGTAAATATACTCAAAAACTGTAACCTAACAACTTAAAAAATTGTAAAACATAATCAGAGTGTTTGTTTTCTCAGTTCAAAACACTCATTCGTTCCTGTTTTACATTCTCTTCACGTAAAACTCTTGAAAGAAGTCGCACCTAATGATTCGTGTAAACGCCAAACCGTTGTTTACCTAGTCTGGCAACCCACGATCAAGGAAATATACTCCAGCCAGTTTAAAAGCTTTCACCTTATCTTAGACCAACTGAGTAGGTTTACTTGTAAGGGCAAAACTACATAGTAAAAGCGTTTTCATAAATAAAAATGTTGTTTCTATTCTGAATTTTTAAAAAACGTAAGATGAATTTCCTGAGTGTTTACAATAGTATGAATATACTAATTTTTCTTTCTAAATAATGACTAGTGCCCTGAAAGGTTACGAGTAGACTAAAATCTACACAGAGGTCGTAGTTGAGGGTATACGGAGATATACGCCGTATACCTTCTTCATTTTTTTAAAAAAAGAAGCTCCGTATACACTTTGTTTCACAAATAAAGCTATAACATATACTCTGCCCACGGACAGGGTTCGTAAATAACAAAAATGTTTTGATATATATCCGATATTTTCGATATATATCCGATATTTTCAAAATAGTCAACTCACTGCTGACAATAAATATTTTCAAGCATGATATAAATTAGAAACTAAAACATACTGCACTTAACATGAAAACTTAACCAAACTTTTCTAATAACTACAAAAAAGTTTTTTCTAACTGAATAATTTTAGCATAAATGCAAGCTTGTTTTATTTTTTATTCCCTAACATGTTATACAGTTTAGACTCAACTAAACTAAATCAGAAAAGATTATTTTCTAATGAAGCTGTATATAACTGATTATTTAAATTAGACTAAACTGTCTAATTAACTGAATTAACTGTCTCACATAAAATTATGCGAGACAATTAATTCTGAAATAATATTTCAGAGACAATATTTTTATTAGTTCTACATTTAAAAATAAAAGCTTCAAACATAACGCTTGGAAAATATATTTGTTTTCTTCTTTGGCTACAAAAATCACTCACTGCCTGTGACAAAATTTCTTTATCTACAGAAGAACAGAGTCAATAGTAGTTGAAAATTTCATTTACACTTGTTTTGACGGAAAATATCAAAATTATCTTGCACAGTGATACTTTGAAAATGAATAATCAAATATTCAAAATATCAAACATCTTAATATTTTGAAAGTGAATATCAAAGTATATGAAAATACCGAAAATGTCAAAAGTCTTGATATTTTAAAAATAAATATCGGATATATATCAAGATATATATCATCATATATATCCTTTGATATATATCAACAAACCCTGCCCACGGACATTCATGACTTTAGCATATACCCTCTGTTACTTTTACGGCAACAACACTGAGTCTATGTATCTAAAGTATGAAAATGTGTAACAACTTTAACCCATTTGCATTGTTAGCGCATTTCAGGAATTTCTTTTTTATTCAAAAATTTCGAATTCATGTCGGAAATTACGAAAGAATAATTTCTGCTTTATGTAACAAAGAAACGTTTATCATTAAATAAAGCAAAAATATTCAAAATTTTTGGTTCGGAATCAATAACTATTCAGAATTTTTGTTATGAATTCGAAATTTCAGAATAAAAAAGGAATTCCTGAAATGCACGTATAAATAAGCTAATGATGAAGATGGGTTAATCTGTATATATCAATTTTAATGCAAAAATTAGAAAAAAAGTTTTAAAAATGTTTTTCAATGGATAAGGCTATAAGTTAAGAGGCTGCTTGGATTTTAAAATTTTTGAATACTTTTTTCTTTGCATTGGATAGCTGAAGACGATCTATAACCGGGCTAGTTTTTACTTTTTCGATTTTGGTTTCAAATTAAAAAAAAAAAAAAAAAAAAACTTTTATTTTTGAAACCATTGAAACTATCCTAATATAAAGAAACTATAACCAAAATCGAAAGAGAAAAAACTATCCCGGTTATAAATAGTCCTCAGCTATCCTATGCGAAAAAAAATGTTCAAAAATATTAAAATCCAAGCGATAAATTTGAAAATAACACCCCCATAGGATAAACATTAGCGTTTTCGTTTCTTCCCGTGACTAGTGTGGTATCTGGGGTTTCATACCCTTCTTCAATGACTCTCATACAATCATATAGTTCAAATAAGTCATTCGATATTTTATTTATTTTATCCAGTGCTGCCACTGGATGATACATATATATATATTGTCTATCATTATTTCAAAACAATAATTTTCACGGCAGATTTCTACTAGTTTTCAAGGTCGATTATTATTGTTTAGAGATACTGGTAGACAAAATAAAAAAATCAATAGTTGCCAGTGGCAGACCTGATTATCAGTAATTAGTGAATTTTTATAAATCAGATTAAATATAATAATTCAGAAAATAATTATTATTATGTTTTTAATATGTTTAACAGGTTTTAATTGGCTAAGAGTGAGTTTTTATGTATTATTGGTTTGGTGACATTACGATTTTTTTTTTTTTTTTTTTCGTGAAGGCGGAACATCGAAAAGCGTAGTTTGAAGCACTATTAAAGCCTAAGCGGAACAAAACTACAACTTAGTATCTCTCAATCTGAACCTGTTCCCCTAGTCACTAATCTTTGGTGGCAATAACGGAAAAACTACTTCATTTTATTGCTACTCTGCAGAAATATCTAACATTAACAATCACCCTGAATAATTGCAAACTTTCACCAAAAATACGAATCATTACGAATGATGAATTCTATTATATAAATTTTAAGTGCAAGTTTTACTATATTTCAATGTCAATAATCTTGATTCCTTATAAATTTTGTTCGCTATTTTCACAAATCTCCACAAAAGATAAGTTTTAAAATGCAGTTCCAATTCTGAATACAGAATACTTTTAAAAAGGATAAACGAAACTATTAGATTGAGAATTGTCTTATTTTTCTGTGTTTACTTCTTTCCGATTTTCGTAACTGAGTTTAATATAGTATACATACTTTGTTGAATTGCACAAATGATACAAAGTTAAGTAGCTGTAAAATCCGTGAAAGTCATTCCTAATTTAATTAAAGAAGGGTCAGTCAATCTCAACATTCATAAATTTTCTCAGGATTAGAAAACTAACGTAAATAAATAATAATAATAATAATAAATCATGAAAGTTTTACACTTAAAAATAGCTTCCAAACGTTTATGCTTTTTGTTACCACTCTTTTCGAATTATAAATTTCAATTTTCAATTTATTTAATCGTAGAACATATGCGATTAAATAAGGCGAAGATTACTATTCGGAGATTATAATAACAAGAACGCTTAAACTTTGGACGCTATATGCCCTCAAAGTATTACACTTGCTATAACTGAAGAAACCCAATAATTTAAATAACAATTTTGACCATTCTAAGTAATAATAATGAAACTTCTGCTATTTTTCTGTTTAGGTAAGGATATAAGTATTAGCAATAAATTGAAATAAAAATTAGTCTAACTTTATACACAAAAATGTATACTAATATTATCTGCAGATAAATAAATAAAAACAAAAGTTGCCATATATTTTATTTCTTGTATGTCACTGTACAAAGAGCCTCTTGCCGATTTACTGATCATAACAACTGCTTTGTACTTTTCCTCTGTCACAATGACAGCTTTTCATATTTCAGTGATTATTGTTTTCATACAGCTGCACTTAGCATTCAAGGCCAATTTTATTTTTAAATATATCAAATTGAATTTGTTTCATTACTTAGATTAAAAAGTTCTTAGATCAAAAAACTTACGCCAACATGAAACCTGACACGATCCCCCCACAGTTCAACCCGAACACGAATTATTCAAACGCGTACACGAACCGAGCCCGAAGTGTTTTAATTTGTCTATATTTTAATACAATTACGGAAAAGTTATACAATTTTATCTTTTATAGGGTTCTGCACTTAAAAAGTAAAAACAGAACCATTATAAAATCACTCCTGTGTCTGTCTGTCACAACTATTTTACTCGTAAACTATGGAACGTAGAAAGTTCAAATTGGAGGAAGTAATAAAGACTATTAACTAAAATATTTACATATTATTAAACATTCATAAATATATTTAGGAAAAATGTAAGGGGACTTATTAAGTTACTTGAAAAAAAAAATCGTGTGCGGTATCGTGTGAAAGCTTTCGTAACCTTGAACTCAAAAACACATTTCCTTTAATTTTAGGTATTACGTTATCAAAGATATCGCCGAAAATGTATCGTAACAATATCCCCCCCCCCCTATTTCCGAATCTACTTAAATTAAAATTATATGAAAAATTTAAAGGTAGTAGACGTTAATTTAAACCTTGCAGGAAAATTTTACAGATTACCCTGTGTCACACAGTTTTTGAGAAAATCGCATTTTTCCATTACACACAAATTTCGATTTACGGGCATTCAGCAAAAGTGTTGAGCAACAAAGGAGGTACCTATCGCAGCAGAAGTAGAAAATGATTATTGATAATGATTTCGTAAAAAATCGTCGGTAATTAGCCGAGATATTAACTCTTAAAAACACAGCGGTTTGGATATACATGATGATAGGGGCAGCCTACTCTATGCTCCATCGACTTTTAAAGCCTAGATAACAACTTTTAAGGATATAATTGTGTAATGCAATGTCCAATAGCAGTATAAAAGCAATAAACGTCAAATTCTTAAAAACAGCCTAATTTAATTAGAATTAATAACATAAATACTATGGTATTCGCGACTAGTTTGCATTGAGGGGCTCTTTCAATACACTTTCCATGTCTTTAAAGATTAACTAAAAAACTATCTGGAAAAACGCGGCACGGACCAAAGCGGCGTTGCAACTTTGCGACCTACTTTCAAAGTGCGCTTAGCACAATCTCAAATTTAAATTTATAACAAGGTGGTATGCTTTTAGTACACTGTAAAAATAAAACATTATTACCACACTGAATTTAGGTTTATGAAATGCCACATGAAGTTTAAATATGCACTACTTTTATTGTCAGCACCGAATTAAGTTCATTGTAAACAGATTAGGATAAGATTAAAAAAAGAGGTATATAGAATAGATATATTTGATATTATTTAGGTTCCATATCTCTTTGAACTTTCATGGTATATCCATTTATACTTTTCTAATGCATACAGCTATACACAACCCTACGTTGTATGGTTTTTTACAAAGTCTTATTATTCATTTAGCAACTTTTTTTTTATTGTACAATTACTAACTCATATATTTATTGTACGGAACCCTCTGTGCCTGAGTAATACTCGCACTTGACCTTTTTTTTTTATATATAAAAATGAACACATATACACTCTTTAATATTAAAATACATAGTTTTACAATTACAAAATATACAGGACTTTCTTTGGAAAAATCAGGTCAACCCGACACGAATGAGTCAAAACAAGAGACAGAAATATTTAAAGTCAACCCGATCCAAACCCAGTCATCAAAGAAAAAGAAATAGCGCCAAACCGACCCGAACCGCTAATCGGTCGGGTTCTTTTAAAATCGGTTTACCCGTACCAATGCAGGATTTTCGTTCGAACCCATCTTTAGGCTTCTTGGGAAACACTAATGTTAATTTGATATATAATCAAGAGTTGTTATTTACCAAATGGCTTTATAATATGACTGTTCCAAAGTTTCTCGAGACCTCTTGACTCACGATTTTTTGACATAAGTTTTATGTTTAAAAAATGTGTATTTGTAAAATATGACTAATTTTATACTTTTACTTATTACCAATTTTTCTCAGGTTATTTCAAAACATGGGTCATTTATACATGTCTGTGTTATATGCTTATCTCTAAATATAGTCACAAAAAATTTTTCTATTTATCATATGTAAATACATTTACTGTTGTTTTTCAACCAAATTTCTTCTACAATTTATCTATAAAAACAGTATTTCGTATTGGTATGATAAAATAGCAAAGTTTTACTTTTATTTCTAAAAATACATTCTTCTTAAAATCGTTCACGTTCTAAAAGTTTACTAATTAGTTAGTTTTTTAGAAAACTAAAGGTTCATTTAAGAAACCCAAGTCTATGTAAGTACATAAAAAATCCAATAAAACTCATATTTACTCTGGTTGTCACTCTCATCAGGCAGTATTCTTTCCCCCCTTTCTTTCTGCTTGAATAAAGTTTTCACTTTCTGCAAGGCATCTTCAGTTCAAAAAAAAAAAAAAAAGGGGGGGGGGGTAATAAGTAAAAGTATAATATAGTACAGGTATTAACCAAAATAAAATCTTCGGGTTTTACTCATTTGGATATGACTAATGATTCATTTTTATGTATCATTTTTATCAGTTTTAGAAGGTTTGTGCTTGAAAATTGTCAGGGAACTATTGCATCAGTGCCCAATATACTATAGTGCGATGCTATAATAATCGAAAATAAAACATCCATACAAAATGCATAAATTTCTAACTAAAAATAATTGAAACAAGAAAAAAAATTATGCGTCACGCATTGATTATAAAACACTTTTCAACACATTCAATATACTGTAACAACATCTCTTCATTTAATGCCCGTCAATAAACGGAAGTGCATTCGAATTCTTTTCTACAGCCTTATTTATGATTTATAGAATTTATACACACCACGTAATAGGCTAAAAAGAGTTAAATTTAAAATTGCATACCACAATTCAAAACGCTCTTCTAGCAATTACCGAATATAAGCAGTACTATAGCAGAATTATTTCGTGTGTCCCTGTAAATGAACAATAAATGCTGTGCACACGATATTCTACAGTAAACATCTTTTAGTGCCTTTTAGTGACGTACATCATTTTTAATATGTTTGAACTAACGTAACATCATTAAAATATATTGCAAACGATTTTCCCCCATAGTCCATAATGTAACGAAATTCTTTTGAGTGTCCCTTTAAACAAACCATAAATGCTACACACTTATTTTCAATACAGAACATTCAATAGTAAACTTTAATAACATATATCAATTACATTGTATTCCGATCATAGTTACACGAATTAGAGCACGAACGATCAGACAGACGGCCAGACATTGGAATTCATAAATGTTTTCCAACTATTGGTGGAAAATGTTAAAAATGAAACTTGCTTACGTAGATCTTTGGTGCAAATTGAAGGATTAACCAAAATTGAGCCAGAAAATATTTTTATTATTTGATTAAACTAAGTTTATTATTTTAATTGCTGTTATTAGAGAAATGATAATTTTCACCTAACGAACAATAAAGTCATACTTATTCTTTGTTTATCGGTTCCAAAAGAAAAACATTGAAAGTGCAGGAAGTGCCAGATATAAGATACCACCTTGTGCCTTACAGTGCTAACGACCTGGTCATTCGAAACCCACATTTCCATTTTCCACCTGTTTTACTCAAAGAAATTGCTTTTATTTTATATTTTATTCTTTCAGCAACAGAAGATTCACTTTTAGTTTCAGAATGTTAGCACCGCCTACGTGGTTTGTCCTAGGGAATGTCAGCTGACGGCGACAAGGAGGCTTCTAGGCTTTTCCGTTGTTTTTCAGATGAATAACTTCAAGATATTATCTGTCAAGAACAGTGAAAGAGTAAGGAAAAGAAGCCATATATTACCATTTTATATTTTTATATATTTGCATGTATTTACTACGCGTGTATACATATGTGTATTTATTTATTTTATAAATATTTCATCTATCATCTTCTATATTACTATAAAAAAATTTTTTTTTTACAGAATAATGTACAAAACTGTACCTAATAATCCTATGTAAATGTTAGCAATAAATTTGAAATTGACATTAAAATATACTTTTAAAATGATATTATAACATATTGGATATAACTTGAAACATATTAAATTTATTTAAAAAAAATTAATTATTTTTGAAAACTTCTTTTTCATAGACATT
The DNA here is from genome assembly GCA_963932465.1 of Maratus speciosus. Taxonomy (NCBI): domain Eukaryota; kingdom Metazoa; phylum Arthropoda; class Arachnida; order Araneae; family Salticidae; genus Maratus; species Maratus speciosus. The sequence goes on along the minus strand of OZ010800.1, from coordinate 325,378,544 downwards.
TTATATCGATAAATGCGTATTTTTAAAATTAATTTTTGAACAAAAATATGAACTGTAAGCTATGGATTTTTTTAAAGAAATCGACTTCAAAAACATTTCAATGACACAAATTCAAAATTACAGTTTATTCTGCCATGTAGATTTCGAATTATACGTACCCGCAGTGCAATGTGTTTTCGATGGTTAGAACTGAATTTAACTTTGGGATTTAAAATCTAAACATGTATAATTCCTAAATTATTTAGCATAATGACTCCACGTTTGGTATGCAAAGGTACAATTTACCGAAGAAACTAAATATAATGTCAAAATTAGGTGCTAGCACTGAAATTTTTTTTTATTTGGTACAATTTCGCTATATAGACGACCCCCTGCGCAAAATTTAAATACAGCATGAATTAATACATTTTATTACGAATCGATTAATACCAGTCATATTTTCACAGGATTATCTGCGTCAGAGTTAGTATGGGTATATCGCCAACGGGTATACGCCAAACAATGTGACTTAATAAATGTTGAGATGTTGAGTTACCGGGGAGGAAATGGAGCTATCGCAATTGTAATTAACTTTAATTACTTGTCTAGAAATAACATATCATAACATAAATTTCATTTCTTGCTTAATTTAAATGACAAATTGCTCATGGGAAAAAAAAATTTCTAGTTTATTTCTGTAACCATCTTCTGCACTCTACATATATTTCATTTCAAATGTCCTTTATATTTGTCTGCACACTCCATTTCAATTATCTGATCAAATCTGGCTTTATTGAAAATGACTGATAGCAACCATTATCAAACCGATTTTAAATGTTCCTCTTACCTGCTAAAAATATCTCACTTAATTAGTTTCTGACCCTGACACCCACGCGTACGTTTTCATAGTCACAATAAAATCTCACGTATGCTTTTGAAACAGATGGTTCCTATTTAAAAAGCGATCCAGGTAGAAAACGCCAATAAAATGAAGCAGATTCAACTCCAATATCAATAATAATAATCAAGGAAGTGTAATAATGGCATATTAGAGACCTGCACCTCGTTCTGTAACCACATTATTTATTGATTGAATAGATTTTACCCGACCCTGGCCCAGACATAATCTGGCTTTACTTTTTTCTTCATTATCTTAACTTTATATATATATATATATACATATATATATATATATATATATATATAGGGGATACGGGGGCACATGTGAACAGTTCGCATAAATATTGCTTTTTTTCATAACTGGATTCAACTCCAATATCAATAATAATAATCAAGGAAGTGTGATAATGGCATATTAGAGACCTGCACCTCGTTCTGTAACCACATTATTTATTGATTGAATAGATTTTACCCGACCCTGACCCAGACATAATCTGGCTTTACTTTTTTCTTCATTATCTTAACTTTATATATAGGGGATACGGGGGCACATGTGAACAGTTCGCATAAATATTGCTTTTTTTCATAACTGGATTCAACTCCAATATCAATAATAATAATCAAGGAAGTGTGATAATGGCATATTAGAGACCTGCACCTCGTTCTGTAACCACATTATTTATTGATTGAATAGATTTTACCCGACCCTGACCCAGACATAATCTGGCTTTACTTTTTTCTTCATTATCTTAACTTTATATATATATATATATATATATATATATATATATATATATATATATATATATATATATATATATATATATATATATAGGGGATACGGGGACACATGTAAACAGTTCGCATAAATATTGCTTTTTTTCATAACTGGATTCAACTCCAATATCAATAATAATAATCAAGGAAGTGTGATAATGGCATATTAGAGACCTGCACCTCGTTCTGTAACCACATTATTTATTGATTGAATAGATTTTACCCGACCCTGACCCAGACATAATCTGGCTTTACTTTTTTCTTCATTATCTTAACTTTATATATATATATATATATATATAGGGGATACGGGGACACATGTGAACAGTTCGCATAAATATTGCTTTTTTTCATAACTGGATTCAGCTCCAATATCAATAATAATAATCAAGGAAGTGTGATAATGGTATATTAGAGACCTGCACCTCGTTCTGTAACCACATTATTTATTGATTGAATAGATTTTACCCGACCCTGACCCAGACATAATCTGGCTTTACTTTTTTCTTCATTATCTTAACTTTATATATATATATATATATATATATATATATATAGGGGATACGGGGGCACATGTGAACAGTTCGAATAAATATTGCTTTTTTCATTAACTATATTCATAACTATATTCATAATATAGGGGATACGGGGGCACATCTGAACAGTTCGCATAAATATTGCTTTTTTTCATAACTGGATTCAACTCCAATATCAATAATAATAATCAAGGAAGTGTGATAATGGCATATTAGAGACCTGCACCTCGTTCTGTAACCACATTATTTATTGATTGCATAGATTTTACCCAACCCTGACCCAGACATAATCAGACTTAGTTCAGATTGGCTTTACTTTTTTCTTCTTTATCTTAACTTTATATATATATATATATATATATATATATATATAGGGGATACGGGGGCACATGTGAACAGTTCGCATAAATATAGCTTTTTCTCATAACTGGATTAATTTCTATAAATAAAAACTACTCAATATAGTAAACAAGACTTTCTTTTACACGTGGTTATTTTTTTTTTAATCACCTGTATAGTTCTTACATTTTTTTAATAATTTTATAAATTCAAAAAATTGTTCACATGTGCCCCATCAGCGGGATAGATGTGAACACACATGGGGCACATGTGAACACAACGAAAAAAGTCCTTCCGGCCAGTGCCGGGAGGAAGAGGTAGCTTTCATAATCCTTATTTTAAAAAAGCCAACTTATATCATGCAAACACACGAAGCTCAATTTAGTGGAAACCGAATATAGGAGATTCAATACTAATTTTTATCAATATAATGAATGAGAATTTCGCGAAATTAGTCAGCTTTATCCAAGCTGCTTTTCTTTAAAGTAACTTATATTTGGCTGCCAAATTCGGCAATTTCTTAAAGTGTCTGTCATTTTAAGACAACATGGTGGATGAGGCTAAGCAGTGAACTTGGTCGAGACCTTAGTAATTGCTGTGCACATGCTCACTCACATCGGAATCGGTTAATATATAGGAGTGCTGTCGCATGCAAAAAATCAGATTTTTCAAAATGTCACCCACAATAGAAATTGAAACTGCTATATCTGAGCCATTTTTTAAGGTAAAGACAAACAAAAAATGCTCCTGAATCCTTATATCAAGATCAAATACTTAAGAAAGAAACCTTTTTCAATTTCTAATTTTTTTGCACCTCACTTTAAATATATATATATTTTTTAATTTAATGGCCGCCATTTTGAAACAAGATGGCTGATGAATCTGGCCAGCGAACTTGGTCGAGGTGTTGATGTATACTATCCACATGCCTTCTTACATCAAAATAGGCGAATACGTGTGTTATCGCGTGACAAATACAAGATCGTTTCAAAATGTTAGCCATGCTAGAAATTCAAAGTGCTATAAATCAACCATTTTTTAAGATATCAACAAAAGAACAAATTTTCAGAAACAAAAACTGCTCCGGAATCTTTGTATCAAGGCCAAACACATAAAAAAAAATCTTTTTCATTTTCCAATTTTTTAATACCTCATTTTGAATTTTAAATTTAATTTTTTTTAATGGCAACCCTTTTGAAACAAGATGGCGAATGAAGCTGGCCAACGAACTCGGTCGAGACATTGGTATGTACTATGTACAGACCAAGTTACATCCAAATAGGTTCATAAATACGCCTGTTATCGCGTGACAAAAAACAGGTCGTTTTAAAATGTCAGCCACAAGAGAAATTCAAAATGCTATTACTCAGCCATTTTTTTTTTTAGATATAGACGAAAGAAAAACTGTTCCGGAATCTTTGTATTAAGGTCAAACACATACAAAAAAAAATCTTTTTCATTTTCCAATTTTTTGGTATCTCATTTAAATTTTTTTATTATTTAATTTTTTTAAATGGCCGCCATTTTGAAACAAGATGGCGGATGAAGCTGGCCAACGAACTCGGTCGAGATATTTGTATGTACTATGTACATACCAAGGTACATCCAAGTCGGTTCATAAATACGCCTGTTATTACGTGAGAAAAATCAGGGCGTTTCAAAATGTCAGCCACGCTAGAAATTCAAAATGCTACAACTCAGCCATTTCTTGAGATATAGACGAAACAAAAACTGCCCCCGAATCTTTTTTTCAAAGTCAAACACATAGGAAGAAAATATTTTTTCAATTTTCAATTTTTGGTACCACAATTCAAATTTAAATTATTCTTAAAAATTTAAATGGCCGCCATTTTTAAACAAGATGGCGGGTGAAGCTGGCCAACGAACCCGGTCGAGACATTAGTATGTACTATGCATAAACGAAGTTACATCCAAATCGGTTCATAAATACGCCTTTTATCGCGTGACAAAATTCAGGACGTTTCAAAATGTCAGCCACGCTAGAATTTCAAAATGCTATAACTCAGCCATTTTTTAAGATATAGACGAAACAAAAACTGCTCCGAAATCTTTGTATAAAGGTCAAATACATAAGAAAAAAATATTTTTCCATTTTCAATTTTTTGGTACCACATTTCAAATTTTAAATTTTTAAAAAATTTTTAAATGGCCGCCATTTTGAAACAAAATGGCGGATGAAGCTGGCCAACAAACTCGGTCGAGAGATTCGTATGTACTATGTACACACCGAATTACATCCAAATCGGTTCATAAATACGCCTTTTATCGCGTGACAAAATTCAGGACGTTTCAAAATGTCAGCCACGCTAGAAATTCAAAATGCTATAACTCAGCCATTTTTTAAGATATAGACGAAACAAAAACTGCTCCGGAATCTTTGTATAAAGGTCAAATACATAAGAAAAAAATATTTTTCCATTTTTTATTTTTTGGTACCACATTTCAAGTTTTAAATTTTTTAAAAAATTTTAAATGGCCGCCATTTTGAAACAAAACGGCGGATGAAGCTGGCCAACGAACTCGGTCGAGACATTGGTATGTACTATGTACACACCGAATTACATCGAAATCGGTTCATAATTACGGGAGTTACAGTGTGACATAGGTCAGATATATATATATATATATATATATATATATATATATATATCAATTTTGAACGGAGGGTGGTTTCGGGGTCTGGGGGTCATGATCGATGAAAATATACCAAAATTTTTTGAAATCGCTTCCCTCCGAACGGCTGCAATAGGTAGCTTTTTTGTAAAGAAAGCTACCTAAAACATCCTTTGACATGCGTTTTATTTGGTTATTCATTTGTCATCATAATCATTAGTTACATTACCTATTAAAATCATCGTAAAGAAATAGAGATATATATATTTCTTTAGTTTCTGGGTGATATGGTTAAGTAAAAGATTATAAAATGAAAATAAGTATATTTAGGGGGAGGGATGGTTCATTAAGTATTGTTGCAATAAAATAAAAAAAAAATAAAGAAGTAATTTTGAAAAAGAAATTAAAACTTTTAAATTTTGCATAAGGGCTTTTGTTTGGGAGAAATTTTAGGGAAGGGGCATGATACTATTTATCAGAAATCTGCCGAAATACGAAAGATTCTCACTCCTGTATTTGCCTTATTTACTTGTAAATTTATTTAAAGTGCTATTGAACGTAAACGAGCTTATTGTTCTTTATGTACTTACTGAAAGATGTGTTTGGGGATGTTTCAATACAAAATCAACTTTGTGTGAGGAAAATATCTTCTATTTCAGGGAAATTATAGCGATTGGAACTGACATTATTTCTCATAAAGTTAACTGTAAGGAACAGAATCACAGAATGATTATTGGGCACTTATGAACTGTTCATATCTGCCTCCAACTAGTCTGTTCACAAGTGCCCCACATTGCTGCTAGAGTTAAATTGATAAATTATTAAAATTTCTCGATTTTAGAAGAAACAGAACTTTATCAAAAATATTTATTAGTATTCATAGTATATGTTAAAACACTCAAATTCAAGTAAATGAATAAATAAATAATGTTATTTGCTTATCAACTTGGAACATAGATTTTAGTTTTGAGATCAATAAACAGTGTTTTGGCTACAGATGACAAACAAAATGTCAAAGAGCTTTAAAAAAATTTTACCATATGTCTATAGATGCTATCAACTTTCGTATTTTTTTTCAAATAAAAAACTTATAATAACTATTGAAAAATTGTGATGTTCACATTTGCTCCATGTTCACATGTGCCCCCATCTCACCTATACATATATAATTTGATTGGTGTCGAGTTTCGGGCGGTTGTTACTAATTGAACTGCTGCGAATACAGTTGATTGTAAGTTTTTTTCTTTTCAGATTGGGTTTTGATTCAGAAGGTCGGTTATGGGTATGCTCGAATTTTCAGAAGATAGCATACTAAATACGATCTATCTTACTGATATAAATTCTATAAAATTGTAAGATCTTCTGTGATGTAAAGTTGTTGCAATTCCAAGTAAAACTAAGAATATATATCTAATACTACCTAAATAGAAATAAGTATATTTTTTAATGAACTTTTTTACACTCCCTTTAAAAAGAGCCCATGTAATTATTTTCATATTTTTTAAATATTATGTCATATCGGGTTAACCCACCCCTTCCCCATGTCACATTGTGTTACTCTTTGTGGATGCCTCGCCTTCTTGAAGTCTGAAATAATTAATGGATGACACCCAAGACACATTTTTCTCAATAAACTTCCTGGTTTAAAACATATGTATTTGACTCGAAAAATAATGCAAGGTTGAAAGCTATGAAATGGCCCTATCCAAGTACGAACATACGCTTCAAATTTTGCAAGGTACCTGACAGTGTATACAGTGTCACTAATCGAATTATAGTATTATTCCAGGAATTGCCTCAATGTCATGACATTTCATCGAAAGCAAAGTTATACTGTTGAAGGTTCCGCTAAAATATCAACATTATTGTAAAGGTTATGAATGAAAATCAATGTTCGGCTTGACGTGAGATGCTCTCATTAACTGATGTCATCCCAGTATTTTTCAAGCCAAGCGAATAAGTTTTGTCCTAGAAAATTTGTTTCTTAACATGAGTCTTGTTTCAATGTGATACTTTATTGATTTCAAATTTCAGTTAAAAATACAGTAGAACCCCGCTAATCCGAACTAATTGGGACCGGTGCCTGTTCGAATTACAAAAAAAATCGGATTATCCGAAATTCCGATAAAAATAGAAAAGAAAAAGATGCGTGCTAAAAAAATGCAACTTATAAGTACTCAGTAGTATAATAAACACCCTCTAATCCGGCATCCCATGGTCCGGCATGCTATGGCACAACTTTCGAAAAAAATAGTATCGTTTAATCACTCCTGGTTTTTATAATAATCCAATGTAACTTCAGAATAAGAAATTGCGTAACAACCCATTACAAACGGTTCAAAATCGCGAATCTATAAATAGCTCAGTCACCACGTGTCGTCGAGGGAGAAAGAAAAAAACATATCTGTAGATAATTTGTGAAATCGAATTGTTGAAAGTAAAAATAAATTTTTATCATTTGAATTAAATACTTTTTGCATTTTAAAAAGGAATTTTATAGTGACTGGCAAACAGATATTCGACATTTTTTTTTAAATGGCTTCTACGAGTAGGCCTACAGCGCACGTTTTCATTTTATATTCTTGTACATATGATGTACTTTTACATTATTGAGTATATTTTTTTATACTGTTCAAGCTGTTTAAAGAATAAAGAAAATGCTTTACTGCCATTTTTTGTTTAATTCTAGCTTCTACACGTTTTTCTCGACATTCATCCTGTTATCCGGAAAACTTCGTAAGTTGATCGTTTCCGTTAATCTGCTGAAGTATAATTTTCGTAAATAAAATCGGTTTGGATTAACCGGAATTTCGGATTAGCGTGGTTCTACAGTACGTTCATTTGAATTGTTAAAAAAAGCTAGATAGTATCATGTCCCGCCTTTTATTTTACAATAAACACGTGGATTGCGATTCTGTTTTCTTTTCCAAATATTGCTTGTCTTGACAAGTATCATTAGACTTTACTGTTCTGATTCTGATTATCACTTCATATGCAATCTTGTACATTAATTATTGCTTATGTATATTAGAAAAGTGGTGATTACCGTAAACGTTTAGTTTAAATATCCAAATTCAACGCAAAAACTGTAATAAAAAACAATTTATTTCCCCCAATCATACTGAAATGCTAGCAATCAGTGATGCGACTATTTTTCATGTTTTATAATTTCTATCCCACCTAAAAAATTTATTAAACATGTTTATTAGTGAAGTCAAAAATTCTTTTAACTTTGTCATACAGTTCAAATATCAATCTATAAAAATACATTAAAAATACATTGACTTTAATGGCGGCAAATTTCGCATTAGTCGTAAAGATTCAGGTCTCGGTATAAACTCGTTTCCTCCAACTTGTTTCAAGAATCTCTATATGTGTCTACATTATATTTTCTAAATTATGTAATTTAAAGAGATTTTCAATGCTTCTTCTTCATATGTTCATTAACAGACAATTTCAAAAACACTCTAGTTAGTTTTAACATGCCTCTATGCTGTAGTCATAAAAAAAAAAAAAAAATAACATATTAATTTGAACAACTCAGCTATACATCACCAATTATAAGCATGAAATAAAATGCATTTCTTTAAATTTAGGCAGAGTTATTCAGATCAAATAATTAAAATAGCACAAAAACAACGCCCGTGATTTACTATTAGAATTCCAAATTAGACTTAACATACATATTTTTAATTAATAACCCGAAATACAAAATTTGGTTCATTTCTACACAATAGAAACAGATATGCTGCTATAATCTCATCGAAAAAAGCATTAAATAGCAGCAATCCTTGTTCTGTGATCAAAGACAGAATTCAAACCAATTATTTTATCATAATAATCATCTTACATAATAAATTTGGCATAATTTCATCCTACAAATGGCAACGTATAACAATAATAGAAATCGTGAAAATTACAGAAAAGCAGCGTCAACTACTGTGTGATATATGCCAAAATATAATGAGCATCAAGACATGTCACGGTATAATTGCATCTGAAGGACGATGAAATTTCGTGAATAGTTACTAAGATAACGCTATCACGGATATCGTGAAAAACACACCAATACTGCGCCACCTGTTGGGCGAAATACACCAAAATGTAATCAGCATCAATTTATGTCAATTTCTAACAGAATATGAAATTTTATGAAGTTCCTGGCCTTACTTTCTCAGTAGTATCACCTCAAAATTTGTGTTACATACCGACAGACAGACATTTCCCATAAATAGTCAAATTGTATCCAAGACATCCCAAAACATGTAAATAATAATAAAAAAAAGTCGAACATTTTCACGATTCTTATACTTTATTCTTTTATACAATAAAGAAAAAAAAATCCCAAAATTCAAGTTTTTAGTGAATTCAAAAATTCGTTTAACTTTGTCGTAAAGTTCAAATGTCAATTTCTAAAAGTACATTTTAAAAATCAATTTCCAAGCGGCAGATGACGTATTAGCCGTAACGTTTCAGGTCACGGTATAAAGTCGTTCCATCCCTTGATTCCAGAATCTCTTTGAGCTTTCATTAAATTTTCGAAATTAAAGAGATACTCCTGCTTCGTCTTCAGATGTTCATTAACATGCAATTTCAAAAATACTTCATTTAAATTTAACATCTTTTCAGAAGAAAAATTACACGAGTTCATCTTTCAGTTTTGCTTTTGCTCACGAACTCATTAACATTATAAAGCCACAAACATTTTTTAAAGTAACTACTGAAAAAAAATTAAATTTATGCATAAAGTTAAACTCTTTAAAAATATATATATTATTGACTTAAGTAAAAATTAGGTTTTTACTTAGTTTAGTTTTAATTAAATCGGAATTTGCTTTTGTCCTTGGGAAAAGGAGAAATGTATTATTATGATTCTTTACGCATACAAATTTTTGTATCTAGAAAAGGGCAATTTTTTAAAGTAGCATAAACACGAAGCACTTACCAAATTTCTCCGAATCTTTGGATCGTTTGTTGCATGTATCTTTGAATTAAACCTTTTTTATTATTATTCTTTTGCGCTTTTTAAATTCCATGCATGTAATAATTTCCTAGAATTTTAAGAAAATGTATTGATTAAAAATGCGTTATGTAAAGGGATTTAGGACTCTTAAACTTAAAAAAAATTAACTTTTTTTTAGATGTAAAGGAAATTCCGGTATTATGAAATGGTCGGACAATAAGGAATACTTTAATATCTGGCGCATACGGTGTTGCAACAAAGCATAAATCGGCCATACGAATTCATATTATTCACCCACGAGGCACTGTTCTCAGTTCTGTTTCGATAACTCTTGTTGGAGTGACACGGTGAAATAAAATCTTATTATAAACTGTAGAGTAACTCTAGGATAGATGGCCATAGAGGAGTGATGGCCAGTCTAAATATTTCCAAAACTTGATCATAGATTGAAACATAAACTTTGTTCATAGAAATAGTTCAACGAGTTTATTCATTGTGACGTGCAGTTGTGTTTTTCGATTATAAAAAGTAAGGGAATTTTAATGTTTATTTAATCTAATGGTTGAATATTTTTTTTTGACTTAGGTATCAGAATGTTTTGCAGTCCGTACCTTTTATATATTTTTTACTATATGAACTTTTAAATCACGTATATAATCTAATCTTTACTTCTAAGCCTAAAACAAAGACGTAGATTGGCAATTGATGCTTTAAATTGGGCGACCATCAGTCCTTCAATTTCAGGAGAGATGACCACATGAAATCGAGGAGAGACGTCCACCTTTAATCAGTATTTCAAAATTATGCGGAGTGAGGATTTTTACTAAATATAATTAAATTTAAAATAAATATATAACGTTTATGTTTATAATTATATTAATTGATATAATTGTTTAAATTTTAACTAATATAAATATTTCAATAATAATAATAATAATATAAGACCTAACAATGTATTTGTTTGTGAAAATACTGAAAAAGACGGAAACTTCCATCCCAGGAACTGCTAAAGTTGATAAATAAACTAAATTAACGCAATAAACCTAAAATTAACGCATAAAAAAAAAACACGACACTTCCAGCAGCGAAGAAAATGAAAGACATTTAAAATTATCACATTGTACAGACTCCGTTCAAATAGATTTGGATTAGGATCACTGAGTTGGTTGTGCAGAACAATATAATATCACAACCAAAAAGGATATCTGGATACAATGCATAAGGTACCTGAAGTGGTTCCTTGAAACGTGTACAAATTATCAAGACCTTTGCCAAAAATGTGGTAAGATTTTACGAAAAGTAAAGTATTGAAATTATACTTCAAATTTTGTTTATTCGAGTTGTATTCACTCATTTTCCATCACATAAGTGCATCTTTACAAATTGCTATAAGTTTTTCATGATTAACTATATGAAATGTTTTTTTTTTTTTTTTTTTTTTTGCTATTTAACTTCATTTTTTCTTTTTTGTATTGGACGGCCATCTCTCCTCGGCTTTGAGGAGAGATGGTCATCTGCCATTTTAATTACAATTTTGTTTCTGCATGTTTTGTTCTCAATATTTAATTATTTTTTACCCAAAATATTATGAGTATATGTATAAATATTTCTTGTATTTGCATTCTAAGAATTTTTATTTCAGTCTTTAAAAACTATGGCCATCTGTCCTAGAGTTATACTATATAAAAATCACTTCAAAACATCAAAGTATTCAATAGTTGCTATAAGTGATAAAACATATTTAAAAAGGAAAAATACCTTTATTTACATTTTGACATGTTTCATTGCATCAAATGGAAATATTCTTAAGAAAATGTTTTATCACTTATAGCCATTATTGAGTACTTTGATTAAAATCTTATTCTCAATTTTTGCAGTTTTTGCAGGTAAATTTAAAAAAAGTTGTATTAATTATAAAATCTCATTGTCACTGATGTTAACCAAGTTCAGTATAAAGTTGAACAGCTATATTTATTGCTGTGTTAGTCCTCTATGCTAACTTGTTGACGAGTGAAGAGGTTATGTGTTTCAAGGTGGTGTGTCGGGTAATATGAAATACCAGCTAGACAATTCTTTCAAGACGAGTCTAAGAATTGAAACAATTTTTCAAAGAATCTGATGATTTACAGAATGATGTACTAAGGTTTATTCATTAAATAATTAAGGTTATTCTTTTAAATCGAGGTTTTTCAAGTGATTTGAATATTCCTTATTACCCGACTGGTTACCATTACCCGAAAAGTGTAACTTGTTTTTTTAAGAGGTCTCAGGACTCTTAAAGCTTCAAAATTTTCGAATTTTTTTTTTTTTTTTTAGATGTTAAACTCCAGTCTTTCTGAACATTCTGATATAATTGTTTCCTTGAAATTCCATTAGAACAGAAGTTATGGATTTTAGAATTATACCCGCTCAATAGCGGAAGCGGCGTTTCCGATTCTTTGAAATAATTTTTCTCCAAATGATGTTTTTGGGTATAACACGCACAATATCACAAAAACTTCTGAATATTTTTTCATGAAATTTTCAAAACATTTGTTTCATGTTAGTCTGTATAAACTGAACATAAAATTTTCTTTTTATTGTTCAAAAAAATATTTTTTGGGGTGATTAAACTGTTGAAAATTTGAAAATTTTGTATTAGCTAAATAAAACTTTGTATTAAAAATACAAAAATACTTTAAATATATTTAGATACAGGGTAATTATTGTAATCTTAAGTATAAGTAGGCACCAAAATTTTTATTCTAGTTGCAAAATTTATTTTGTAATCCTGCGCGTAAGCTGTCATACCAATTTTCTGCTCCTGAAATGTCTGACGGTTTGGAGCCCTCTGTAAATGCTAATTCTGCATCTTGCAATTTTTAGGTAGATTTCGTAAGAAATACTACCTATTGCAGTCGTTACCATGGTGCGACTTTTGAAAAATTCCTTCATAACTTTTCATTATAGGACCCCAGGAACCCAAAACCACCCCCACCTAAAAAGTTTATATATATATATATATACATAATTCATAAAAAATAATTTTTATATTTAATAATTATTTATATTAATTATTACTGAATTTTATTTTGTTTTATAGCATATAGCTATATGCTATATATTATCAATGTTCTAGAATTATTTATTTCTTAGTTTAGTTTAAATAAGTTAGCTAATAGAATATATTGTTTGCTTTTAAATTGTATTTACAATAGTTTTTAAATACATTGTGTGGTTTATATTCGGTTTATAATTCTCTATATATAAGGATATGTTTGGTTTTGCTGTTTATACAGTTATTTACATTCAAATGCTTACAATTATTTATACAGTTATTTACATTCAAATGCTTACAATTATTTATACAGTTATTTACATTCAAATGCTTACAAATATTTATCTTGCGTTAGTTGTTAAATAGAAGTAATACTAGATGGCAGCACTAAATTTGTCTCTTTAAGATAGCTCTAATTGTTAATTTTTCTAGCTCCATTTCAGTTATAATTTAATACACCAGAGGGTATTTTTAGCTAAATTTTGACGATATTGTTAAACTGTTATTAATTAATTTAGTAGTGCATTTTAAATAATGTAATTAATATCTATTTATTTTATATTAGATTAAATGTGTTTAACAAGGTATTTCAAATTTTATTTCAAAATGTATTAACTGCATCCTTTGGTATCATTTTCTGTGATTTCTTAACTGTTTTATTCACCTTAATCTTTTTGATATACTGGCAGCCATGTGCGCGTGGATTTTTGTAAAATACTGAAATATTAATCGGTATGGTGTTTATTATTTATATTTTATATCCTATAAATATTTAAATACGTTTTATTGATTCTTCCATTTCATATTATTTGTTTCAATTCTGCTTTCATTTTTAATCAATTCACTTGATTTTATGGTTGTTTGGGCACAGGGAAAATAACTTTTAGCTTTAGCTTATTTTTCCCACAGAAAACAACCATTTTGCTTATATCATTGAATTCTGTGCCCTTGATAACGTAATTCAATGTATAAGCTTTTCAATTTTTGTCGGTGTCCACTTTTTTCTTTTTCTGCCATAATAATTCTTATATATATATATATATATATATATATATATATATATATATATATATATATATATATATATATATATATATATATATATTTTTTTTAATACTTACAGCTTTAATTCATAATATTTGACGGTGGAAGGTTATGTTTAATTAATGGTTATATATATATATATGTATATATGTATGTATGTATGTACTATTGTCCGCACGATAAAAGTCGCAATTATGCACGAATCATCTTCAAACTCGCCAACAACTTTGAGATGGCTAATATCTTGGCGGGGATTGAAAATGGGCGAAATCGGCCCAAGAGGGTGGAAATGGGGAGGGTTCAAAATTTTGAATACTGTCTTAACATGATTCTGATAAAACCAGCTCTTACACAACAATGGCAGGAAAAAAATAAAAGTTTTTCGTTATAGCAGTTGCCAACAATTAAAAAAAAAAAAATAATAATAATAAAATTCTCACCACAACAATTAGTTTTCTTTTGCAAAATTTTCACGTGTAAAATTAAATAGTTTGACAAATTGAAAACAAATTGAATATTACATCATAAGTTTCCTAGAGCAAGATTTCAGCATGAAAACTCAAAATAAATAGTTTGACGAATTAAAAAAATATGTATATTGCGTCATATTGAAAATATAATGGACCTCAGCAGGTGAATATGTAACGCCATGTAAGTTTGAAGAAATGTATTAAAACATGATAAAAACCCGACTATGGAAATATTAACATATTTTAACACTTTAAGGTTCTCTGAATTTTTTGTAGCAATTTTTTAAACCTATTTCATATATATGTGTGTGTGTATTCGTGTATATTACAATTTTCACAAAAAGTTTAGCTCCCTACAGCTCGCTCTTTGTGAAGAAACTGGGTTTTATCTCTAATCTTGATTTAAGTTTTGTTGGAGAATTTAGTACTTAACATCGAAATCTACCTCCACCTGTAGGCCCGAGCCGGCAGGGATTTTTTAAATACATGAAATGAAAAAAAAACTTGCTTATACCTTTCCTTCTAATAAAAATTGTATTTTAAAATCATAAACATTTTAAGATATTAAATTTTAAAAATTGTCTTTTTTTTCTTTTTTTTCTTTTTTTTTTTTTTTTTTTTTTTTTTTTCCAATTTTAAGAGTCCCGAGATCCCTTAAAGGTTAAATATTAATTTAATTTATTTGCTTCCACTTTATACGCATTAAATATGTATTAAGAAATAGTCAAAGTTTTTTCTTTACTGACTTTAAATGTAAATCAATTTTTTATGTTGACTTACAAATAAAAATAAAATGGTACTCCATAATACCCGAACTTCCTCTCTGTATTAAAAAGTAATCATTTCTGAGCACTTTAAAATAAACCTGAAACATGAAAAATTCTTATATTCACCTACAAAATACATTCAAAGAAAGAACTTTAAAGTTATTTTTCTTAAAATGTTAGCTTGTGGTATTGCGCCCAAGTTACATAAATAAAAAGAAAAGTGCCCAGTTAAACTTATGGCATTGAGCTCGCAGGCTATTCTCACTAATTGTATAATATACTCTTATTTCAAAGAATAATGTCCCTCATCAAATAAATTAAAGGGGGATTATCATCCCGCCTGTTTCCTCCCTTCATACTTAAACTCCATTCGGGCTAATTGGACTAACCTCCAAATCTAATTAGGGAAGCGCCTTATCAGAATAAACCAGTATACCAAATTTGAAGCAAATCGGTTAGAAAAACCAATTTATCTACGTTATCGGGGGGGCGGGGGGATTATCCTCCCATTTCGCCCTTTTCTACTTAACCAATAAAACACACTTCCCTCAAAAAGAAAAAAAAATCAGGGAAGCGCCTCATTAGAATAAACCTAGAAAAACAAATTGAAGCAAATCGGATATTTCTATCAAGAGTTATCGCGTTATGTACATACATACATACGCACATGCTATTGAACGTGCGAGCACATTAGCTTCTTTATTTGGAAAAGATCGCCGGTAGGGGCGCTGTAATAGAGATTTTTGTGCCATTTTTAATATTATACCATCGAAAAGTTTATGAAGTTATGCATATAACTGAACCAATTTTTTTTTTATATTTCTGGCTATGGCATGTATGTCCTCCCTGAACTTGAAAAAACTCCGCCAGAAGGGGGCGCTATAATTGGGATCTCTATGCCATTTTTATTAATGTACTATCAAAAAGTGTATGAAGTTATGCATAGAATTGAAATAAATTTTTGTATATGTCTGCCTATGGCAAGCAAGTCCTCCCTGAATTTGAAAAAAATCTGACGAAAGGGAGACGTTATAATAGCGATGTTTGTGCCATTTTCTTTATTGTACCATCGAAAAGTGTATAAAATTATGCATACAATTGAACCAAATTTTTTGTGTATAATTTTGAATATGGCCAACAGGTCCTCCTTGAATTTGGAAATATTGTGCGGTAAAGGGGCTCTGTGATAGCGATTTTTGTAATAATATTGACGTATTAACACGTGTAACTACTTTTTTAAATATTAAGTATAAGATAGAAGAAAGTTTTGGGATTGGCACATAGTTAAGGTATCAAATGGTCAATTGTTTTCGCTGTTCGACATTTTAAGAGTCTTAACTCCCTCTAGCTTATTTATGAATATTTATTTCACGTACTTTTCACTTGCCGATGAGCATTCACCTACTCTTAACCCCATTAAACGCCACCGCTCCCATTGCGGGAACGACCTTTTTTAGGTGCGTTCATAATTGCATAAGTACATAGCACCTATAGTCGTTGTCTGTTTCGTCTGCCTGTCCGTCTGTCCGAATATAACAGCGCAAAAACTACCCAACCGAAACGTTTAGAATTTATTATATGTAATCGTTACAGAATTGTCTAGAGTCATTTTAAATTTTATGAAAATCGAATCAAAACTTAAAAAGATATAAAAAAACTTCTCCATTCTATTAAATCCTATCATACATAATTAATTCAATGATATCCCATGATAGGTAATGATTCTAGGTTGCTATGCTGATTACGTCATATTCATATCATTTCCATACTATTGACATTAATATATATAATCGTAACAAATTTTTGTATTCATACATTTTTGCATAAGAGTGCAACGCTGTTGCACTAAAAGCCGAACATTTATGAATCTAGTTATAGTACGAATTCATTCGTCATGTTTGACCCGCAATTTCCGACTTGTTTTTTTTTTTTTTTTTTTTTTTTTTTTTCCCTCAAAATACTTTTAAAAATATATATAAAAAAGTTAATAGTATGGAGTATAATAATTTTTTTTCAGAATGATATTTTTGATTTTTCCATTTTTTGCAGATTTTTTTAAAAAAGAGTTTTTGGTTTTCCAACTATTTCAAGCGATAATTTTAAAAGAAGATAATAAATTGTTTTATTTTTACAAGTAAAATGAATATTTAAATTCAACATTTCAACTAATAACACATTAAAAACTGAAGTAAATAGACATATTTAAATCAATATTAAAGGAATTTATTTGCAGTGTTCCCATAAAAAGGGAGCGTTGGCGGCTTCTGGCAGGATTTCCTAAGAAGGGCTTGACAGGCTCTGTCTGAAAGTGCGGTCCCATGAATAAACGAATGCGCTCCTAAGCACAAAAAGCAAAACAACCAGTTAAACTGTTTAAAGAAAACATGTGAAATTTAGGTTATATTCCTATTATATAAGTTAATTTTTAATTGTGTTAAGCAGCTTTTTATATTGATTTTTACAAGCATCAGTGTATTTCAGTGTCGCGTAAATGTGGATGTGTAATATAATTTGAAAAAAAAAATAGAGCCTCTTTAAACAAGTTTATATTTAATAAAACGCATGGATAATCCATTATAACAAGAAAAGTTATATGTATGACGTATATCCATTTAAAAAATTATAAAAAAGGCACTTTTTGGTTAGCCGGGCGCCAGTGCTGTATATACATATTTATATACATACATATATGTAAATATACATATATATACATATACACATATTGTATATATACACACACATATATATGCAAATATATATGTATATATATACATACATGTATATATACATATATATGTATGTATAACACTGCCGCCCGGCTAACGGAAAAGTACCAAAAAAATTATTCTGATATCAATATAAGATGGAAAAAAATACATGATTGCTCTATGAGTGAAAGTAAATTATTACTAAACATTAAAAAAAGGGTTTTTTTAATTAGTACTTATAACAGGAAATTGTAGTATAATAAAAGAAAATGTAATAAAATAGTATTTCCAGCGGCTGTACTTTTCAAACATAGACGTCTATAGGTAGATTAATAGATGATATTCAAGAAGTAAAATATTTTCCTCGATTACGAGTTGTTTTATGTTATATTTTAAGGTACTCACTGTGAAATTTTTGCAGATCAATTTTTAAATACATACAGCCTCTTATTAAAGAGGTAATAAAGATTGACGTGTTGACGGGATAAACCATTTTAATATAAGTATATTAAAAAAATATCCAGATGTTAAAGATGTATTTTACGTGTGTGTGCGTGTATTTTTAGTAATTATTTATAGGCTTGGATAAATTTGTTTGTAATGTGCCAGAAAAATGAAGTTTTTTGTAACCACATTTACATTTATGCCGAAGAAAGTAACCGGCGCTTCTTTCCAATTCGGTGATATGTTCAACCCGCACTAGACGCCAACACTCCCGCTACGGGGACATGTTATATTTTCTAAACGGTTATAGTTATTAAAAAAAAATCAATTGTTTTATAATATGAGTATCTTATATATTTAAAATATAAACTCTATTTATTTTACGCGGTTAATTTAGCAGCGTTTAATGGGTAAAGGGTGAAAATCACCATAAAACTTTTTAAAAAGTCAAAAAAATTTTGTTGTTGTCTATAATGAAAGAGTAACATGTTACCAATTTTTTTTAAAAAAAATAAGACGATACTCCAAATAAAATCTGTTTTATGACAAAATATGTGGAACGATACCTATCCAAATCAAGGTAAATTCGAGCTTTAAAGTCATTTTTCTCAAATTAGATGTTTTTGACATTGGGCGCATCCTTCTAAAACTAAGTAACATAGAAACTTAAAATTTTGGATTACATTGTATTTTATATACTTTTATAACCTCTACCTATTTTTAAGTAAGTACCTATAATTTGTTTATTTAATTTTTATTTTTTATAGAAATTTTATCATAGATTTTGCGTTTTTTACATTAATCGCCTGGAAAAAGTAGTTTCATCTGTAAACTTGATTATTGTTTTAGGTTGAAGCTAAAGTACGATATTGTAAGAATATATATATATGCAATATTAAGTGGATATATCTGTTTTATAGTCCTTAGCGCAACACATGTACAGTCGTGGAAAAAAAAAATTAAAAACCTCCAGCTAACTCCTCAACAAATTATCGTAGAAGAATGTTACTGATACTGAACGATTGGAAATAAAGTCTACTTTTAAATGATGTATATAAAATTTGCTTAGGTGGCCATCTACATATTAAAACGAACCATAACTTTGATTTTTTTTCAATAGCAGTACACAATTCTGACAGCATAAATGAACTCTACACCCTTCAATTAGTCTAAAAA
Source organism: Maratus speciosus (assembly GCA_963932465.1). NCBI lineage: Eukaryota > Metazoa > Arthropoda > Arachnida > Araneae > Salticidae > Maratus > Maratus speciosus. The sequence continues at coordinate 325,358,770 of OZ010800.1, read as the reverse complement.
CAAATTTTTATGTAATTCGTACCATAAGTTTCAGAGAATTTAATTATTTTAAAACGAGCGTATTTTAAGGGCTGCATCCAAATTGAAGTTCGGTACTTGATTATTAAGCTAGAGAGCTCCCTTCTTGAGATTACAGGACAGCAGAAGAAATTTCAAAATATTTAGTCACTTCTATCATAGACGGCCCCTTAAACTATCATTTTGTCGTTTTTTAAGCATAATTTGAAAACTACTTGGAAGAAAAATGTGAAATTTTGGATTTCCATAAAGCAGGACTTAATAAATCTGAATCCGTCAAAAAAATTGCAGGTTGCAATTCATATTTTTTAAATATTAATTTCATAATTAATAATTCATATCAGAATATTATAAAAATTGCTAATTGAACATATTTATTTTTGGGTATATTAGTATTATTGCGACACAAAAAATTAGAACATTAGGATCTTAATTTCAGAAGTTATAAATAAAAATATGAAAATGTAATTTAACGTTAGAAGCACTAAATTTTGAATGTTTATAATTCAAATGACTTGAAATTTGGTGTCTAGGCATAGTTTGAACCAAAGATTTGAAATATCTCGTTAAAATTGGGTATTGCCATTGAAAAAAAAATGAAATTTGGATTCATTTTAATATTTAGATGGCCCCCTAAGCAAATTTTATATACGTCATTTAAAAGTAGAGTTTATTTCCAATCGTTCGGTACCAGTAACTTTTGTCTACGATAATTTGTTGAGGGGTTAGTAGGAGGTGTTTACTTTTTTTTCCACGACTGTACGTCATTAAAATCCCTTAATTAGTCTGCCTTAACTATTCCTTAATTCTAATTATGTATCATTAAAATTATTCAAAGGAGTACGTAAACAAAGATTTGTACAAAATAAAGTGTTTAATTTAAAGAAATATTTACAGCTCCAAAATGTTTTTTTAATACTGCGTTAAAATCACGCAATATTGAGCTGCTGAAGTTGACTTCTCCGCTCAAGTTAAATTACACTCATAAAAGTGAGACATGTGTGTTTGGTAGTTGTAAAATAGCAAAAAGAGCAAATTAGCATAAAATTATTGTATATACAGTAGACTCTCTCAAATCCGCACAGCTTGTGACCAGAGGTTGTGTTGATTTTAGAATTTTGAGGATTTCTGGTCATTGCTTTATTTACATTTTTTAAAACAGTAATATGAATTAATAATGCAATCAAAATTATAATGAATACGTGCAATATAGTAAAATATTAAAATAGTGAAGTAAAAAAATAAACTAAAATGATAAAAAATAACATGATTTTAAAAATGATTAAATTATGAAAAGTAAAGGTAAAGAAAATAAGTAATAATGTATAATTAAATATGCACAATAAAGATGAGATGCTTTTTTCTTGAATTAGTCAATTAAACTTTCCTCATAAAGGTACCCTAGTAATTCTCATCAAAATCATAAAGTAACGAAGTTTTATTTCAGGTTTAGCCAGTCTTAATAACCAAAAAAGCTTGATTAATACATGAATATATTTGGTAAAAAGATTGTATGATTACCAGTGATATTAGCAAATCTTGATTTTTTTCAGACATAAATTTATGCTTCCTTCAGGAAAAACCATAAGTTCAGTCATATTATTGAGAATTACATATTAAAATACATACAGAACGATATAAAACTGAAAAATTCTATAATTTTGTCCCTATATCTGAACTGAAAGTTCCATTGCTTACATCTGCGATGATGTGTGGATTTTAGGCGTTTGTGGATTTTAAGAAATCTCCTGTATACACCCAAACTTTACTAAGAAAATAAACGATAAGTATGTAAGGCCATAAATGTGAATACTGTTCTGCGCACTTTTATGGTATGATGTTAAAACAACATCTATTGGCTTATACTTTCACAGATTTTACGAAGTTCCTTATCAACATTTTCTAGATATTTCCAAAGATGGCATTACATTTATCTTTTTAAAAAATAGTAACACGAAAGCAATTCTGTGAAAGAAAATTCCACAAGCTGATGCAGAATGTATTGACTTTTACCAAAATCTCAAGTTTCTTTTTTTCTCTCTCTTTCTTTCCCTTTGTATTGTGGTATCGCATTTTTTTCTCTAAAAGCACTAACAACGATCGTTCTGACAACATAACGTTCTTTCTGTCGGGGAAAATGTTGCTAGTTTATTATCCATGTCAAGATATTGATTTCTCAGCGAACAGAACATGATGGGTGCACCGAGAAACAACATCAAGTTTCTGTTTTCACAATCTGACAATTTGGCCTGACATCTGGGGATATGAGTCAGCAAGCAGAAGAAAATTTGAGGGAAAGCTTATGATAGAATTGTTAGTGATTGCAATATATATGTATAGTGTTGCCAGAAATAGAGAGATAAACACATTGATATATAGCAAATGCAGCGAATATTTTTAAATAATTTTATCCACCAAAAAGATATAGGTTGTGTTACACTTCCCTACATGCATTTTAAAATTTGAAAAAAAAAATAAATACAATACAGGACCATTAGAAAATTGTAATAGACTATGTGAATATTTAAGTAAAGCTTATGATAAAATTGTAATTGATTGCAATATATAAGAATAGTGTTGCCAGAAATAGAGAGATAAACATATTGATAAATAGCAAATACAGCGAATATTTTAAAATCATTTTATCCAACAAAAAGGTATAGGTTGTGTTGCGCTACCCTACATGCATTTTAAAATTTGAAAAAAATAAATACAATACAGGACCATTAGAAAATTGTAATAGACTACGTGAATATTTAAAAAAAGCTTATGATAAAATTGTAATTGATTGCAATATATAAGAATAGTGTTGCCAGAAATAGAGATATAAACATATTGATAAATAGCAAATACAGCGAATATTTTAAAATCATTTTATCCAACAAAAAGGTATAGGTTGTGTTGCGCTACCCTACATGCATTTTAAAATTTGAAAAAAATAAATACAATACAGGACCATTAGAAAATTGTAATAGACTACGTGAATATTTAAAAAAAGCTTATGATAAAATTGTAATTGATTGCAATATATAAGAATAGTGTTGCCAGAAATAGAGATATAAACATATTAATAAATAGCGAATACAGCGAATATTTTAAAATCATTTTATCCACCAAAAAGGTATAGGTTGTGTTGCGCTACCCTACATGCATTTTAAAATTTGAAAAAAAAAATAAATACAATACAGGACCATTAGAAAATTGTAATAGACTATGTGAATATTTAAGAAAAGCTTATGATAAAATTGTAATTTATTGCAATATATAAGAATAGTGTTGCCAGAAATAGAGAGATAAACATATTGATAAATAGCGAATACAGCGAATATTTTAAAATCATTTTATCCAACAAAAAGGTATAGGTTGTGTTGCGCTACCCTACATGCCTTTTAAAATTTGAAAAAAATAAATACAATACAGGACCATTAGAAAATTGTAATAGACTATGTGAATATTTAAGAAAAGCTTATGATAAAATTGTAATTGATTGCAATATATATGTATAGTGTTGCCAGAAATAGGCAAAAGATCTGATCGATAAGTAGCAAATTCAGCAATTTTTCCCGACTAAAAAGTATTTTGGTTACGTTATGGTTTTATTATGCTTGTCTAACTGCATTTTAAAACTTGAAAACAAATACAGAACTGTATACAGAAAGTAGAATTTCTTTTTTTTCTCCATACAATGATTTAAAAACATAACTATAATTTCAAGAGTAATTAATTATAAACTTTCATCATCAGGTGATTAGTAGCAGTTAGTATTTTTCCCGGTAAGGTCAAAAACATGTTCTTCGGGTTGATGTCTGTTTTCATGGTCTGTTGGCAGAATATGTTTTCATCCTTGACGGGACAGTAACTCCCTGCTACTAATCATCTGATGATGAGAACTCATAATTATTTTCTCCCGAAACTATACTTGTGTTATTTAATCATTATATGGAGAGACAAAGAACAACTCCTATATACTTTCCTTATGCAGTGAATACATTTTCCAGAGTTTTCCGAAATTTTTTCAAAAGGGCAGCTTTTATGCCCTTGCATTAGGGGCATTATGCTTTTATGCCCCTAAAAATTTCGTTTTTAGGATTCTTAAAGGAACTCTTTTCATTTCTAAATACATTTTTAATATTGGAAAGGTATGGGATATTTTTTGTCGATTACGTCAAAGAGTGAGTTTTTTTAGTATACCAACAAAAAATAATTAATAGAAAAGACAGTCAGAGTGACCTTTTTTTGGAGGAGAGACAAGAAGAGTGCTATTTTTTAAACCAAATGGCAGACAGGGTGCAGTTCTGTCTTGAAGCTGTCTGGCAGAAACGCTGTGACATACCCTTCTGGCTGCTCACTTGAAAGGAGGACATGAGCCATATATTTTACTACTAAAGCGCAACAATTTATCTATAGCACTAAAAAGGGAAATAGTAAAAAAGGGTGGATTTAAATGCAAGCGATCAAAAATAAATTCAACTTTTATAAAAGCGTGAGTGTAAGGGCATCTTTTCTCAAAACTTATTAAATTTAACTCTCTCCCTCTGACAGTCTAGCAAAAAAGCAAAATTGTAATGTTGTTTTCTCTGCATTTTGCTTTAAATATTAAAAAAAGATTAATCTTTCAACATTGTATAAAAGAGCTTAATTACGAATATGAATGTAATCCTTGAGACTATTAATCATTGTTGGATGTATTAACAATGCATTAAATCAATAGAATTATATTACTTTATATAATGCTTCTATTGCAGTGAAACCTGGAGTTTAGTGAACGTATTAGCGCGGCTTGTCCGTGAGAGGGTTAATTCGGCTCTAAACGGTGAAACCTAAGGAAGTCACTTTAACAGGTAATATCGCTCACCCGCAGGAAAAGTGACACATCTCGCAAAAATTCATTTTACGTTTCATTTCACTAATAGGTCTATCATAGGCGCGTCTTGCTACACAAACAGTTATACGGAAAATCACTTTATTACGCTATATGTCCATTAGGGACAACAGAAGAGGGGTGAATTGTGCGGGGAGGTAAATTGCTGAACCCTCCAAATTTCACCCTACGTCTTCATTGTTAAGGGTTTTATTCTTTTATGCATGTCTTTATTCCTGCACGCAGAGATATGTGCTATAATTTCAATGTTACAGTAAAATCATGCACATCTCCCCCCCCCCCCTTTTGCCTCTCCTGTGAAATTTGCTTCTGTTGAGGTGTGTTGTTTTTCTTGCGGGTGAGCGATATCACTATAAAATGAAGCCCCGCTTATTCCAATGACTCTTTATTTATAGCATGAAGCTTGACTTCTTAGCAAACTGGTGAAAACTAACATCCGTAAACTCTTGCCAAACTGATAATCTGAATAATTACTTTAAGCCAAATGTCGCTCAACTTCACGAGAGACCTCATGTGTTCGACGGCAGGGTTCGTTTAAAATCCATTGATTCCATCTCCTATCTCACTATATAGATGTACTACAGTTACGAAGTTACCAAATTAACATAGCATTGCTGAAATAACTGTGACAATCAGATTAATGGAGATCCATATGTGCTTGGTGGAACTTAAAGAAATGACAGAATAGGTTCCATTCACGAACAAAAGTTCAAACAATTCAGGACACCACATTCGCAATTAAAAAAAGATTAATCTTTCAACATTGTATAAAAGAGCTTAATTACGAATATGAATGTAATCCTTGAGACTATTAATCATTGTTGGATGTATTAACAATGCATTAAATCAATAGAATTATATTACTTTATATAATGCTTCTATTGCAGTGAAACCTGGAGTTTAGTGAACGTATTAGCGCGGCTTGTCCGTGAGAGGGTTAATTCGGTTCTAAACGGTGAAACCTAAGGAAGTCACTTTAACAGGTAATATCGCTCGCCCGCAGGAAAAGTGACACATCTCGCAAAAATTCATTTTACGTTTCATTTCACTAATAGGTCTATCATAGGCGCGTCTTGCTACACAAACAGTTATACGGAAAATCACTTTATTACGCTATATGTCCACTAGGGACAACAGAAGAGGGGTGAATTGTGCGGGGAGGTAAAATTGCTGAACCCTCCAAATTTCACCCTACGTCTTCATTGTTAAGGGTTTTATTCTTTTATGCATGTCTTTATTCCTGCACGCAGAGATATGTGCTATAATTTCAATGTTACAGTAAAATCATGCACACCCCCCCCCCCCCTTTTGCCTCTCCTGTGAAATTTGCTTCTGTTGAGGTGTGTTGTTTTTCTTGCGGGTGAGCGATATCACTATAAAATGAAGCCCCGCTTATTCCAATGACTCTTTATTTATAGCATGAAGCTTGACTTCTTAGCAAACTGGTGAAAACTAACATCCGTAAACTCTTGCCAAACTGATAATCTGAATAATTACTTTAAGCCAAATGTCGCTCAACTTCACGAGAGACCTCATGTGTTCGACGGCAGGGTTCGTTTAAAATCCATTGATTCCATCTCCTACCTCACTATATAGATATACTACAGTTACGAAGTTACCAAATTAACATAGCATTGCTGAAATAACTGTGACAATCAGATTAATGGAGATCCATATGTGCTTGGTGGAACTTAAAGAAATGACAGAATAGGTTCCATTCACGAACAAAAGTTCAAACAATTCAGGACACCACATTCGCAGCAAAACATCGAAACTCACTGGACCACTAGAGAACCCTTATTAAAAGGTAACTAGGCACTCTGCTTATTGAAGTGAAAACTTCTTTAGGCGCGTTGAGCTTTTTTTGAGATGGGGAAAAACCACTAATTTCGAGATACTGTAACGTAACGACATGCTAGCATTTTGACACATAGATACTAGCGCGCCAAGCGGTGAATGACCGGAACTTTTCCCTCTTCAGCTCAATCCGCAAAAGAAGAAGGAAGCTAAAACTCACTTTTTTTCCCGGCGTATTGCTAAAACAAATTATTATTTTGTTTTTCGTCAGTTAAAATGAATTATACCGTATTCGTGACCTACCTACTTCGTGTAACTAAAAACCGATAACGCTGTATTTTATCGTGTTGATGGTCTGGTCAATAACCAACAGTATTGGCGGGAATTTCGACTACGGAAGATAAAATACGGGGCACAGATGTCAGATACGCACTTGGGTACCTAATTGACAGCAAAATGGCGTTACTTTATTTTACAAGGTAACCCGGCTACTGTTGCTTATTTATTAATAAATTGTTCATTTACTTTTATTTTATTTTTTTAAATTGTACAATTGTTTTGTTCTATAGTTCTTAATGAAATTACCGTTTATTTATTGTTGTTTACTTTTTAAAACAATAGAAAATAATTTAAAAATATATATTGTAACTGGTATTGGAAAACGGGCTTCCGCCAAATTGACGTTAAAAAATCGCGCCAAACGTGGTTCGTATATCACATCTCAGCCAAATTCTCGGTTTTTTGATTTTTCGACTTTTTATCCAAATTTTTCGGATTTTTTAAATTTTCCCTTTCATTGTATACCAAACACTACCTTCATACCAAATTTCAAGATTCTAGGGATACAGGACGTACCTCTGAGTTTTGATGATCGGTGAATCAGTGTCGAAAAGGCGAAAGTTTAAGTTCATATATCTTCTGAAATAAAAAAGATAGAAACGTGAAATTTCAGCATTTAGTTCCATTTCCACATTACTTTAGATTTACGAAGTTTCAAGTTTCTGGGAATCACCAACACAAAGATATTGGGGGTCAAAAGTACCCTGAGTTGCTTCCAGAAAAAGATGCTTACGGCTGTGCTTTCAAGACTTGGCAGGGGCACTGCCGTGTCCCCAGATGTTTTCATTAGTGTTGCTACACAATTCAACGCATAAAACATTTCCTGACGATTAAAAAAACACACACGTAATTGTTGAAGTTTTCACTTCTATTGGCACTCCCGGAGTGCCACTGTTTTTTTTTTTTTTAATCTCTTATTATCTCTTAAATAGTGGAAATCGCAATAAACTATGTAATGAAGAGACACATGTAAGTTCAAGTTTCTGTGCGGAAAATCGTTAATCAATATTTCATCGCAGCGTTGATTTTCACTCTTGTATATCTTGCTACAAATTTACGACATTTCTTACGTGCATTATTATAAAGATTTTTCTTGAAAAACAAACTTCAAAGTTAAGATTGGAAATATCATACATTTTAATTTTATTCTTAACAGATTTTTTTTTTTCTAAAGATGGAATATTTAGATGTTATTTTTTTAGCTTTTACGTATCCACTAAGATTTTTTTTTAGTACCGACAGAATTTGCTAAAAATATTTTTATAATATATGATAGATTATTTATAAAGTTGATACATAAATTTGAAAGCTACAGGTTAAATTTCAACGCGATTTTTCTAATAATAATTTTTAACTAAATTTAAAATATTCATGCATTGATTTCTATTGAATGTAAAAAATTTATGACTTTCAATTATTGAAGATAAGTATATGTTAAATATACATACAGATACAGATATGTTCGAACACTTTTTCGTCGTGTATATAATATTCTGATATAAAATATAAAAAAACCTTAATTCGTTGCATATCTATATACTACACTATTCAATACTAACCACAGAACGTACAGTTGTTTTTAGATCATTTTTTAAGATCCTTCTCTTCTGCAACAATTCCAGTTCTGAAGATCTTATATAGTTTTAAAAGGACATTTGAAATCAGACATTTACAAAACTTAAAAAAACAATAGATTAATATATCGCACGATAAAATCATGGCACAGATGTCATAAACACACCACGTTGGCGCGATTTTTTTCGAATGCCAATTTGGCGAAAACCTCGTTTTCGAATACAAGTTACATATATATTTTTAAAAAGGAAATAACAATAAATACATAAAAACTTTAATTAATAACTATAGAAAAAAAGAAATTTATATAATTTTAACAAAGAAAATAAAAGTAAATAAACAATTTATTATTACATAAACAACAATATCCGGGTTATCATATCAAGCAAAATAACGGCACTTTGGCGCCAGTTAAGTACCCCTGCGCGTATATGACATTGCCGCCAGAAAAGAATCGCGTCAACGACGTGCGTATATGACATCTGTGCCAAAATCATTTACAGTAGACGTTAAAAAATGACAAACCGCTCCTTATCAGTAAAAATGTCAACAGAAAACCAAACATGTTATTTACGCTTGTTCAAGTTCAAAATTATGCATTTAAAATATATAAGTAATCAGGGAGTACGGGAAGGCGGGAAAAGATGACGATGCCTGGGCAATTTTTCCTAGCCACAGTGAATGGATTTATGAAGTGATATATATCTGCATGATAACTTCGTCTATATCTTGACTGATACCCTGAATATTTTTTCAATTGCCTCTTTTAACTTTAAAGGGGCAAACCATGGGATTTTCCAAAAAAGATAATTTTCGTCATCTTTCAATACACTGCAAATAGACGCGTCTTAAATTTAGACACATATGTCACTGAAAAAGAATTTTAGACACTCAAGTGTCTTAATCTGAAAATTAAGACATTATAGATGTCTTAATTCAAGATACATAAGCGTCTTACTATGACCATGGTGTAAACGAACTGAGAATAATGTTTAAAATATCCGCAAACGTCTTACTTTAAGACACTTCATTGCTTTAAACGTGTCTTAATTTAAGACTTTTGATTCTTCCGACGCAATAACCACCAGGGGGCACTGCCAGTCGTGCATGCGTTTTAGATGTCTTCGTTCAAAGTTGGTATACGTTGTAATTCAAACAAAGTTTGTTTTTATGTACGCGTATATTTTAATTCGTTTTTCGCGGAATGTGAAGTTCTGTGATTTAAATTCGTATTCACTGGGATTATTTATTTATTGAATACATACATCTGACGTGTGTGCTTGACATCAAATGTCTCTTAGAAGCTGTCGTCGATATAAGGGCGGGATAGACACAGAACAGAAGTAGACGACGCTTGATGATTACACCCGGAAATTCTACAAAGCGTGTGCAATGGACTTAGTGTTAATTCGTATTAATTTATATCAATAATATTGTGTTGTTCATCTTCGTCCTGTCGAAACTAGCAAAAAAAAAAAAAAAAAAAAAAAAAAGAAAAGAAACTTTTGTCTGGCGGGTCCTATTTGGAGGATGAAACATTTCATTCTTTAAATATGGCTAGTCGGATATATTATGGGATTTCGTACTAAAATGATGCAAGCCTTTCTCCTTCACTGGGGTAGTTTTTGAAATTTCAAATCGAGGAATTTTTCTTACCTCTTACAGCAACTCTTGAAGTAAGTGCCATAATTTCTTTGTAGAACTAAAATTAGTGTATTTTATGATTTTATTTATTGTACTAAACAAAATCCTGCATGAAATTTAATTAGTTTTGAATCTGTTCGCAAAAAACCCCCACTAATTCTAGAAGTATATATTTTTAAACTTATGACGTTGTTTTTTATTACGAATTATATATTCAATGTCAGTTCTTAGTTTCAATGGATAATTCTTATCTCACAGTAAACGACGGCCACAAGGGAGTAAAGAAAAAAAAACTTTGAAAGATGACCTAATGCTTTCTTACTTCCTGGCATAAAACCGCAGATTAAAAAAAGATAAATAAAGTACATGAGACTCGTCTATTATGTGAAGCTGCCTGTAAAAATATACATATGTATTTGATTTGTAATCAACTCTAATACTGATTTTTTGATTATTTTTAATAAAAAAGTAATTTGAAATTTATAATGGGAAAAAGTCAAAACCTATAACTAGATTTCGTATTTAAAATTGTGGTAACTTTATTTATATGCACTTATACGAAAAATACAAAAATGACAGATGTTACTGTATATATTTAAGACGAAAGAAGTTTGGAAACTATGAGTTATTTTTTTCTCATGTTTTTAATATAGAATATGTACTTATTTGTTTTTATTGATAGTTGAATAGCTTTTGTGATTACCCTCTGATCTACATAAAAACTTGCCCATGTGGAAATATAAATTTTTTAAAAACGTAATTTTTAAATAAGTATTTTCATTTTTTTTGGGGGGGGGGGGGGAGAGGAGGGGGATTTTGCATGAAATTTTCGTAAAGCTGATATCTTAAATCTTGCATTGATTATAATGAAAGTTTTGAACTTTTAGAGTAGGACAAGATTAAAAACGCAAATATATTTAACAAAATACCAAAGTAATTTTTTCCCCAATGTCATTAAAGTAGAATATTTATTTATTTATTTTCATTATTCATAGTTAAATGGCTGTTGTGATTATCAAGTGAAGTATATGTAAAATTGCCTATGTGGCAATATATTTTTTAAAAAATCTAATTTTTAAATTATGAATTTTCATTATTTTTTTTGGGGGGGGGGGGGGGGATTTTTGCAATTTTCGTACATCTGATATTTTAAATCTTTTTCGACATTCAACCGAGTACAATAAATATTTTGAACTTTTACAGTAGGACAAGATTATAATATATATATATATTTATCTATGTACCTTAAAAGCCCTTAATAGCGAACACTTCGGGACCGCGGAATTTGTCCGACAATTGGAGATGTCTACTTTTATGAGGTAAAAATATACAAATATGTATGTCTGCTGATTAAAAAAGTATTCGTTAAATAGAGGTGTTCGCTATTCGGGAATGTCCATTAACCTCCACAACGAATACTCCCGAATACCGGACATCTCAATTTAGACAACTATAATGCAGGGTTGCGTTTTTTTGCAAAAGTACTTCTTGATTAAAGGATGGGCAAACTGGGAAGTGCCCCGTCCACCTACGACTGTACTGGCCCCAAATTTGGTGTGCAATATTTGTAAAGCTTATATTTTAAATCTGTTTCGAAATTCTACTGATTATAATCAATATTTTAAACTTTTAAAGTAAAATAAGGTTAAAAACAAAATAAATAAAAAAAACCTAATATTTAGATAAATATTTTTTGTTTTTAATCTTGTTCTACTCCTGAAGTTCAAGATATTGATTATAATCAGTACAATGTCGTAAAAGATTTAAATTATCAGCGTAACGGAAATTGCATACCAAAACTGAGAGCACAAAAAAAAATCAGGCTGTATTGGGGGGGGGGGGAGGGGCAGGACCACAGCCAAATATTTTTCCAGGATTCAACATGGTCAAACATAGCCAAACGTATGATGCTTAGAAAAAAATGGATGCGATTCAGACGTTTTAAGTGTCTGAAATTCAGACGCAAAAAGTGTCTGAAAAAATTCAGACATTTTAAAATGTCTGAAAATTGAACACTCCATTTCAGACACTTAAGTGTCTGAATTTCAGACATTTTAATTTACAGTGTAGCCACGGGATAAGGTGACGAAAATTACCTTTCTTTAACCTGTAACCGAGACTATTGCAAAATAAGTGAATCGCCTACGAATTTGTAGGTCTTGAGTTCTACTTACAAACTATTTTAGCGAAAAACCTACCGTAGAATGGTGATTCCTTAAGCTGTGATGGTCAAACGTTTCAAGGAAACACACTGAAAACAAACCAATGCACATAACATCCCTCAAAGTGGGAATGCGCATGTTTATCCAAGTGATGCGCATGTCCCTTCTTCTCAGAGGACTCTTTTGATAGTCGCGACTTCCTAGTGTTTGTGATTAACCCCTTGCATCTGACGCCCGATCTCAGTTCGGGCAACGCAAATACGCCAATTTTAGAATGCCCAACTTGGGTTCGGGAAAGAGAAAAATCAGTGTTTCAGTTCCGTGAAGCCCGAACTCAGTTTGTCCAATTCATAATATGTAATTTACCATTTTCCCGATAGATGGCGATATTTTCCCGCGAAAAGTTCGGCAGTTTTGCTCCATTTGTCGGATTTTTGTAATTTTGCAGTTACAAACAAAATTAAAGAGAAAAAAAAATTCAATTTTTTGCACGTTTTTCTCAAATATATGCCACAGGCAAGGGGTTAACTGCGAGAAATACTGCATTCGCCATCTTTCCCTATTTGTCATCCTGCCCCACCTTCCCCTATATGTCACAGTAGGACAACATATGCCTTAACGTGCATAATGTTGACATTTGTACTGATGAAGAGTTTGGTTAGAGCTTGAAACGTCTATCATGATTTCTTTTATTCTGGCTAGTTCCATGGGTTTTAGTAGTGTAAGTCACGTAGCTGATAACTGCTATGTTTTTTGGCCACCATTATTTTCGAAATTTGCACCTATGTGACTTACAAGAACGTACGCATGGAACTAGACTTTGGGATATTAATGTGGTGATTTTTAGTTTTATTAAAGGCCGGATTTTAAATGTCTTTTAGGTAGCTTTCATTACAAAAAGCTACCTATTGCAGCCGTTCGGAGGAAAGAGATTTCAAAAAATTTTGGTATATTTTCATCGATCATGACCCCCAGACCCCGAAACCACCCTCCGTTCAAAATTGATATATATATATATATATATATATATATATGACATATGTCACACTGTAACTCTCGTAATTATGAACCGATTTCGCTGTAATTCGGTGTGTACATAGTACATACAAATGTCTCGACCGAGTTCGTTGGCCAGCTTAATCCGTCGTTTTGTTTCAAAATGGCGGCCATTCAAAAATTTTTAAAAAAATTAAAATTTTAAATGTGGTACCAAAAAATTAAAAATGGAAAAATATTTTTTTCTTATGTATTTGACCTTTATACAAAGATTCCGGAGCAGTTTTTGTTTCGTCTATATCTTAAAAAATGGCTGAGTTATAGCGTTTTGAATTTCTAGCGTGGCTGACATTTTGAAACGTTCTGAATTTTGTCATGCGATAAAAGGCGTATTTATGAACCGATTTCGATGTAATTCGGTGTGTACATAGTACATACCAATGTCTCGACCGAGTTCGTTGGCCAGCTTCATCCGCCATTTTGTTTCAAGATGGCGGCCATTTAAAATTTTTTAAAAAAAATTAAAATTTGAAATGTGGTACCAAAAAATAGAAAATGGAAAAATATTTTTTTCTTATGTATTTGACCTTTATACAAAGATTTCGGAGCAGTTTTTGTTTCGTCTATATCTTAAAAAATGGTTGAGTTGCAGCATTTTGAATTTCTAGCGTGACTGACATTTTGAAACGTCCTGAATTTTGTCACGCGATAAAAGGCGTATTTATGAACCGATTTGGATGTAACTTAGTTTATACATAGTACATACCAATGTCTCGACCGGGTTCGTTGGCCAGCTTCATCTGCCATCTTGTTTAAAAATGGCGGCCATTTAAATTTTTAAGAAAAAATTAAATTTGAAATGTGGTACCAAAAAATAGAAAATGGAAAAATATTTTTTTCTTATGTATTTGACCTTTATACAAAGATTTCGGAGCAGTTTTTGTTTCGTCTATATCTTAAAAATTGGCTGAGTTGCAGCATTTTGAATTTCTAGCGTGACTGACATTTTGAAACGTCCTGAATTTTGTCACGCGATAAAAGGCGTATTTATGAACCGATTTGGATGTAACTTAGTTTATACATAGTACATACCAATGTCTCGACCGGGTTCGTTGGCCAGCTTCATCCGCCATCTTGTTTAAAAATGGCGGCCATTTAAATTTTTAAGAAAAATTTAAATTTGAAATGTGGTACCAAAAAATTGAAAATTGAAAAAATATTTTCTTCTTATGTGTTTGACCTTGAAAAAAGATTCGAGAGCAGTTTTTGTTTCGTCTATATCTTAAGAAATGGCTGAGTTATAGCATTTTGAATTTCTAGCGTGGCTGACATTTTGAAACGTCCTGATTTTTGTCACGTAATAACAGGCGTATTTATGAACCGATTTGGATGTACCTTGGTGTGTACATAGTACATACAAATATCTCGACCGAGTTCGTTGGCCAGCTTCATCCGCCATCTTGTTTCAAAATGGTGGCCATTTAAAAAAATTAAAAAAAATTAAAATGAGATACCAAAAAATTGGAAAATGAAAAAGATATTTTTCGTATGTGTTTGACCACAATACAAAGATTCCGGAACAGTTTTTGTTTCGTCTATATCTAAAAAAATGGCTGAGTAATAGCATTTTGAATTTCTATTGTGGCTGACATTTTAAAACGACCTGATATTTGTCATGCGATAACAGGCGTATTTATGAACCGATTTGGATGTAACTTGGTCTGTACATAGTACATACTAATGTCTCGATCGAGTTCATTGGCCAGCTTCATTCGCTATCTTGTTTCAAAAGGGTTGCTATTTTAAAAAAAATTAAATTTAAAATTTAAAACAAGGTATTGAAAAATTGGAAAATGAAAAAGATTTTTTTTATGTGTTTGGCCTTGATACAAAGTTTCCGGAGCAGTTTTTGTTTCTGAAAATTTGTTCTTTTGTTTGTATCTTAAAAAATGTTTGAATTATAGCGCTTTGAATTTCTAGCATGGCTAACATTTTGAAACGATCTTGTATTTGTCAAGCGATAACACACGTATTCGCCTATTTCGATGTAAGAAGGCATGTGGATAGTATACATCAATACCTCGACCAAGTTCGCTGGCCAGATTCATCAGCCATCTTGTTTCAAAATGGCGGCCATTAAATTAAAAAATATATATATATTTAAAGTGAGGTGCAAAAAAATTAGAAATTGAAAAAGGTTTCTTTCTTAAGTATTTGATATAAGGATTCAGGAGCATTTTTTGTTTGTCTTTACCTTAAAAAATGGCTCAGATATAGCAGTTTCAATTTCTATTGTGGGTGAAATTTTGAAAAATCTGATTTTTTGCATGCGACAGCACTCGTATATATCAACCGATTCCGATGTGAGTGAGCATGTGAACAGCAATTACTAAGGTCTCGACCAAGTTCACTGGTTAGCCTCATCCACCATGTTGTCTTAAAATGGTAGGCACTTTAAGAAATCGCCGAATTTGGCAGCCAAATATGAGTTACTTTAAAGAAAAGCAGCTTGGATAAAGCTGACTAATTTCGCGAAATTCTCATTCATTATATTGATAAAAATTAGTATTGAATCTCCTATATTCAGTTTCCACTATATTGAGCTTCGTGTGTTTGAATGATATAAGTTGGCTTTTTAAAAATAAGGAATATGAAAGCTACCTCTTCCTCCCGGCACTGGCCGGAAGGACTTTTTAATATTATAACTATGATTCAGACGTGATATGCTTATTAATTGACCTTATAGGGTCTTCACCTTAAATACTTTTCTTTATAAACTGTAAGGTAAGGCGGGTTAATTTGATGCTTAATTTTTTTTAACTAAAATTTAAAAATAACTATAGGTTTTTTTTAAAAAAAGGGAAATGTATAAGGCAAAAAATACCTTTTTCAGTGACAGATTTATAAAATTAAGAATGAACTTCGGTCGTTAGTTAGTTAGTTGCAGCTAGTTTTTGAAAAAAATCATCTAGAAAAAGTTTTGTAACTGCTGCCACACCACAATCGTATATTTTGGTGTAAAAGAGTGCATGCCATTTTTTTTAATCTTTAAAATGTTCTATTCGGAACACTGATATTTATTTTAATCAAATAATATTTCAGCGCACTGTGACTTTTTCTTTAAAAGCATATATTTTTTAAAGGGACAGTTTTAAATAGCAATTACATAAAGAAATTTATAATGTTTTATGGAAATTACACAGAATTGACGACTCCTAGTGCTGGAAGTCGTCCTTTCTGTGTCGCAGCGTCAAAATTAATCTGAAAATAATTTTTAAAAACGCATGTTTGAAAGCAAACATCCATACGGCCGAGTGACGCAATCTATGATCGAAATTTGGAACTAATTATTTTAATTCGCTTGAAGAAAACTTTTCCTCCTGAGATGCATTTTAATCCAATTCGCACTCCTGTACGGCAGTTACTTGATTTTATATTGAATTTTAAAATACAGGAAACAGGTGTACAGGAATTTTTGGACACCTTGTACAAAGGCACCAATTTACCCTGCTTTTTTATGTGGGTCAATTTGGTACTTGCACCAATATATATTTTTTTCTGAGTCATTTTCAAAGTTGCAGAATGAAGGAAGACAATACTTATTAGAGTGTGCTTTCAACAAGCCAATACAATTTTTTATTCATACATGCATATCTCGCTTTTCCTGTGGCTTCATGTAAGTAAAGAGATTTTGAAACTTCTGAAGGTGCCATTTTGCAGTTTTGGCAGATTCCAGAAAATACTTTTTTTCTTCCTTAAAATGTACTACTTACTACAACAGGGACAATTTTAGTGCGCAGTACACATGTGTAAGTGCTTGTAATATTTTTTTAAAGATTCAAACCATACAAAAAGGTCATGGCAATAATAATTGAAAATGAGGCACCTAATTACCCCGACTTACCCTAACACGTCTCAATGTTTATATTTAAGTATTTAATTTAATTAACTCGCTTATCAATAATGATGAGGAAGATTAAAGGGAATACAAATAAATAATAATAAAAAACAAAACAATGATAAAACAAATGTGCCATTATATCGCCAGAAAAAGCACCTTCAATAGACTTTCGGATTGATACTTAGAACACTTTTTATTTAAAAAAGAACAAAAATAATTTTTTCCGGACCACGTCTCCATGCCAACGCTCCACAACAAAAAACTTTTCCCCTTATAAATCACATTACATAACATAGAGAGGCTAGTAATATTACCTAGAATCATAAAAAGATAATCCATTTTGCGAAAAGTGCCCATCAGCTGCCTGATAGGATTGGAAATTTTAGATAAAGAGATTGCTTTATTAAATATTCTGAATTGTTAATTTTTCGCATTTCCGTGAAGGGAATTAGCTGTAAATAAATAACAAGAAAATAAGAAAGCATTAATTTGCAAAGACTAAATGAAAATTGATATTTTAATTTCCTTTTCTTATCTGTCACTATAATGAGCTTTTGCTATTTTCAGTAAGTGGTTTCAAAATTACTTTATAGTTTTTACAGTAATTGTCCAAACATTTAGATTATTAATTAATTGTTGTTAATTAATTTATTTAAAAACGTTTTGATTAATTTTTGAAAGTTTCGATTAAATTATTTGAAAAATATTTAATATTGTACAAATTAGAACTTTATAGCGTTTACAGTAAGTACATATCCGAATATTCCAATACCCCACATTATTAATCAAAGTTTAAACATTTTTACGTTATTTAGAAATAAGGAAACACTTGATTTTTAAAATCAAAATTTTAGTCCTTTTAATGTAATTCACAATTATTTAATGCCAGATATTGCAAATCAGAAATGTAAATGTTTTCGTCTAGTTTAATTGAGAGAGTTTTAAAATTGGATATTAAAAAGTTCAGTTGAAATTGAATTTTATGTCATGCCCTTCTTCCATCATCTACGTCCCGTGTAATAACAACCTTCTTTACAGAAAATTTAACTAACGAGGAATCTTCCATCATTTTAATCCAAAACACAGAAATCGCTAGAATATTTTTTTTTCATTAATTCTATACTTTTAACATAAGAGACACGACGTTTTACCGGCAATTAAAAGCAATAAGCAACTATTTCGTTTAATAAAGTTATGTTCAAAACTAACTTAATATTTGCTGAAAATTGAAGAGCTGAGTGGAAGAACATGTTACGCTACATTTTCTTAAAAATTATTTTATCTTTTGGACGAAGGTGTTATCATGTATTTTATCACACGGTAAAACTAAAATACCAAAGTTCTATTTAGCCTTGAAGGTTTAAGACATTATTCATTAATATTTAATATTTTAATATTTAATAATGCAAATAATATTAACATTTTTTAATATTTAAAAATTAAATATGAATAAGTTTCTTTGATAGAGTTTAGTACCACACCTGTTAACATTTTAAACACATGGTATCAAACAGAAAATAATTCATTAAAACTGACAACAAAAACTTTCACATCAAATTACTTCAAATGCCATTTTTGTTACTTAACATGTTCTTCCACTTAGCTCTTCAATTATAAAAATACATTTAGAAGGCAAATAAATAACTTTATTAAACTAGAATCAAAGAACATATAGCAGATATCAAATACAACAAGAAAACTACAGCTTTGGTTAGACTATATAATAAAGAACCTTTACAGGTTAAATTTTAAAATAGTAGAGTAATTTATCCATGAAGATTTTATTTGCCATCCATTATCCGAGAATCAAAAGAGATCTTTTTACGCAGTGAGAATATACGCAATGATTCACCCTCCATGGAGCTTCCTAAAATTTGGAAAGAGATCCTCTGCAGAATAATGAAACAATAGAAAAAATTATCCGACAATCAAAAGAGATCTTTTTACGCAGTGAGAATATACGGAATGATTCAGCCTCCATGGAGCTTCCTAAAATTTGGAAAGAGATGCCTTGCAGAATAATGAAACAATAGAAAAAATTATCCGACAATCAAAAGAGATCTTTTTACGCAGTGAGAATATACGCAATGATTCGGCCTCCATAGAACTTCCTAAAATTTGGAAAGAGATGCTCTGCAGAATAATGAAACAATAGAAAAAATTATCCGACAATCAAAAGAGATCTTTTTACGCAGTGAGAATATACGCAATGATTCAGTCTCCATGGAGCTTCCTAAAATTTGGAAAGAGATGCCTTGCAGAATAATGAAACAATAGAAAAAATAATTCAAATCCCAAATATCCATTTTTAATATTGCAGTTCATTTCGGTATGCATGAGATCGCGTGATTTTTGTTTACCAGTATTTAAATTTAAATTTTTTTGGAAAAATATTTATATCAGCATAAATCTTCAAAATGTCGTCGTCAGAGTGATGAAATTTGTCGATCTGAATAATAAAGGCATTTATAATTTTAATTAATCTTTCAATTAATTTTTAGCTGTGAAATTACGCTAAAAATTATTGAATATTTAATACGTGATTCATCACATTGTTAACAAAGCGTAGAACCAACAGAGTGAAAAATGTCCAAGCCGGGAATCAAACCCAGTACCCTTGGAATAGTGCCCCTGTACCATTTAAGCTACAATGACGATACCAAGCTTAGCATCTCTCACTCACAGTTAGCATTGTGATAAATCACATATTAAATATTCAATACAGGTATTTATTTGCCTTGTAAATGTATTTTTATTTATTTCAGCAAATATTAAGTTAGTTTTGATGTTTCAAGTAATTATCATATATAGTTTTACAATGTTATGTTCATGTGTAGTAAATAACACCTTATAATAATATATTAAATTCAAATGCTAAAAGGTGTAAATTAAAACTTTAAAACCAGTAAAAATACGTTTATTTCGACTGTTGGACATGTTTTGACTCACCCACTCAAAAATAGGGGTGAGTCGAAACATGTCAACAGTCGAAATAACTGTATTTTTACTGGTTTTAAAGTTTTAATTTATACCTTTTAGGATTTGAAATTAATATAATGTTATGTTCGGTAATTATTGAATAATACATTAACTCTTATCAAGTTTTACCAAAATAGAAGAATAATTTTTTTTCTCTTTAGTATTAATAATCTTTAGCTTTTTTTTTTTTTTTTTTTTTTTTTTTTTTTTTTTTTTTTTACAGTTTCATCAAATGCAGTTTCATACATCTGGAGCAAATCCATCTTTTTTTCTCGCTCAACATTCCTGTGATCATTTTATCTACAGCTCTTCAAATATTTGCATAATATGGGAGGATAGAAAAAGTTTTTTTTTTCGTTGCACAGTAAGAAAAGTCATGTAGAATTGTTTCTAAATATAGCCTTTAATTGAATAAGAGGATTTTTTGCCTTTCATAATCCAGTAAATTTATGAAAGAAAACGATTGAACCAAATATATTTTTTTCCATCGTTAATATATAACTCAATTTCCTGAAAATAATAGGAGAGTGGTATTAGCAAAGTGATAGCGGTGAGCCTACAGACTAGCTAATAATTCTTTTAGCCTAAATATACACCAAGAAAATGTAATAGGGAATGGATATGTTTTATTCTATGTAAAAACAGTATATAATTTCATGGTAAAATTAACCACGTAGGAAATTATAAGATAGTAGATATAATGGTCTCTTTTTAGGTGCGTTCGTAATTATATAAATACGTAGCACCTATAGTCGTCGTTCAGTCCGTCTGTCTATCCGTCTGTCTGTCTGTCCGCATATAACAGAGCAAAAACAACCCAACCGAATGGTGTGAAATTTTAAATATATGATTGTTGCATAATTTTGTCGAGCCATTTAAAATTTTATGAAAATCGGATGTATAGTTTAATTACAGGGACAGTCAAAAGTTTTTCTTTACATTATGGCCAATGGGAAAAATTATTGCAAGTGCATTTTAATGATGTTAAAGCCTTCCGAATGGTCTGAAATTTTAAATGTATAATTGTTGCAAAATTTTGTCGAGACATTTCAAATTTTATGAAAATCGGATGTATAGTTTAATTACAGGGACAGTCAAAAGTTTTCCGTTACATTATGGCCAACGGGAAAAAAATATTGCAAGTGCATTTTAATGATGTTTCAGCCTTCCGAATGGTCTAAAATTTTATATATATAATTGTTGCAAAATTTTGTCGAGCCATTTCAGATTTTATGAAAATCGGTGTATAGTTT
The DNA here is from genome assembly GCA_963932465.1 of Maratus speciosus. Lineage (NCBI taxonomy): Eukaryota > Metazoa > Arthropoda > Arachnida > Araneae > Salticidae > Maratus > Maratus speciosus. The sequence goes on along the minus strand of OZ010800.1, from coordinate 325,337,224 downwards.
AATTACAGAGACAGTCAAAAGTTTTGCGTTACATTACGGGGAATTGGAAAAAATTATTACAAGTGCATTTTAATGGTGTTACAGACTATGCACTTATGAAGTGCAAAAAAATATACATTCAGTACAATATGGGATGCAAAAAATAATTATAAAACTAGTTATAGTACCAACGCACCTCATTTGCCACGTTTGACGAGCAATTTCCAACTTGTTAAACTAAACTTGGACAATTCAGATTAAAGGAAAATTACAATCGGAGTTCATTTCCCGTGAAAATCGAATTTAAAATGAATTTTGAAAGTATCATGTAGTTCGAATTTTCAATCCACTATTTTGAATAATTCAACATTTCAAAATTTTTGCATCAGATTTATTCCTTTTATATGTAAAAATTATATTTGTTTATAGTTCTGAATAAATAAATAAAGGGAAAAAAAGGAAACTGTATATTGTTTTTTTGACCTCAAGTTTTACAGAGGAAGTCATTGTACAGAAAAAAGATTTTGTTTTCATCGTAGCTTTTATTCGCCTTCCTCCATTTTGTATGCGAATGGCTGTAACATCTATGACATTTCTCCCCTACTCCCAAAGAATTTATAAAAATGGGTAACAGTTAAGGTCTATACTGAACAGAAGTAAAACTGAGGATTTTTGTTATTTTTAATGCACCAAATAAATAAACAAAGGTAAACACATATCGCGAACTTTTCCAACTACCTGTGTAATTAATATTATTAGTGTATATATTTTACTATATTAATTTATTTATGTGCTAATAGAACATTAGAAACGTACTTTTTTCTGTCTTTATTGGAGGCTGAAATTGCTTTCGTGAAAGAGTTTTTGTTTGCTACATAGGATCCGGTTTATAAGGTGATAATTTTAAAAGTAAGTACCGCTGCATGCAAATTGCATTTATTCACGTTGTTACTATTTCAGTTTTCTTTAAAGTCGTGTCTTTTGGTTAATTCGTTTTTCTCATGTCTTTTTAAAGTTCGAGATGAAATGAGTCTACTGTATTTCTTTCCTTCCTTTGACGAATTCAATATTTTAAAATGCAAATTATTCTCTAAATTTAGGTTAAAACTGCATTTAGGTGTCATGGAGCCGTAACACATGCATGGCTCTACTCCAGTCTGCACTCTATCCAAGCTAAATATGGAAATCCAGCTCTGTACATTTTGACAAGTGATACTATTAGTAGTACTATCTAGTATTGTCCATTTAGTGACAATATCATTAGACAATTTATGGATTCGTTGCCCAAGAGAATAATATAGTATAGCACACGTGTTTTAAAGTTTTGTATTTAACGGTAATTAAGATTAGCTAAATTTGAAAATCTGTCTTCAAATAGATCCCGTGCCAGAAAAAAAAAATAAAATAAAAATAAAGAATATAAATTAAAGATTTTTTAAACCGAAAATGTTTAGATGCTGAAATGAATTTTCAAAGAGTATTTGCATAAATATGCTTTAAAGTAGTGGAGCGATGTGATTTGGTGTACATTTTTAAATATGAAATAAAGTGTCAAAACATTGAAGGAACTTACAAGTTACAGTGTTCCGGAACACATTAAATAATGTAAAGCCAGTATCAGGATTTTTTATTTTCTCCGAAGACGTATTTTGTATAAAAAAAAAAAAGAAGAAGAAGAAGAATACTCAAGAGAAGCCATACCACGTCGCTGTATTTAATCATGTGACGGAATTTGTTGGTGAACGTGGAGATTATGCCAGCCCATTTATGACAGTTGCCTGTATTTGCAACGTTATTCAAATAGAAATCAAGATCTCTACCATTGAAAAAAGCTACCCATCGCTGATATTTGCAGTACACTTCTACATAATAGGTGGCGCAAATTATCAGATATTTATTTTGAAATTTGATCACCACATGCATTTGCTCATCTGCTTAAAATATGTTCTATCAGAGCTTTGAGTTTTCACGTATTCATTTTTTAAGCTACTGTAGGCTATTTTTTATACATTGATTTTCTTTCATTTTTGGAAGAATATGGTTTATTGTTTCATTCTATTCCACAAATCGGGAAAAAATTCCAAAATTAGGTTTTATCCAATTGGCATTTTATGCTTTGTCGTAGCCCTCATACACTTCAATTTATTTTATTCCACAAAGTGAGGGTTAAATACCTTTTTTTTTATTGTTATTTAAATCAGCTTTTCTGAAATTTTAAAAAATACGCATAGAAAAATATGTAAAATTATATTAGTTCGCAATATTGTTATAATTATGGATTATACTATACAGTTTTAATTTGATTCTAATGTAAAATTCAACTTTGTAAAAAATGATGAAGAATACATTCTTTAATAAACACCTTCACATTCATTCATAATTCTATATAAGCGATTTCAGCAAAATTAATTCATTTCAAATTTTTATAACTATTTTTTTCTCTGCAGTATTAGAGGACTTTGATGTTTACCATCTTATTTAACTAAATCAAATCAAGGAACAATTCAGATGTCCCCTTATAATGTGGTCGAGTTTATTTTTAGGATAAAGGGGATATCACATCTCTTCCAGAACAATTTTGCAATCATTAATGATTTAGTAGTGATTATTTTCTATTCTTAATTTTGTCAAATTCTAATCATATTTGTAAAACATATATGAAAAAAAATTGGAAAAAATTATGAATTTTAACATATGAATGTTTTTAACGGAAATCGATTTCTAGAGCCTTCAAAAGTTCGAAACCGAAAATACAGATCATTACGCCAAGTAGTTCTTAAGTTATGCTGAAAAAGCTATTTCCGCATTAGAATCTATTTTGGAACGATTACAAGTGAATGTAATATTAGGTGTTCCAAAGTTTAAATGTTCACAATCCCTAAACTACTTGACCGAATGACTTTCCGTTTGGTATGCTAAGGTAAATTTTGCTGGAAAAGTCAAAATTAGCTGTCCGAAATTTTGAGAATTTGGTACAATTTCAATAGGAAAAGGACCGTCTAAGCATATTTTTAGGGTACCGTACTAAAAAGTAAAACGGAACTATTATAAAATCACCCCTGTGTCCGTCTGTCACAGCAATTTTTACTCATAAACAATGGTACATGGAAATTTCAAATTGGCTGAAGTAATAAAGGCTATTGACCCACATATTTATAGATTATTAACCATTAAATATATTTAGGAAAAATGTAGAGGAGCTAACTAAGATACTCGAAAAAAAATCTTTTCTTTGTGTATCGTATGAAAACTTTCTTAACGTCGAACTCAAAAATACATTTCTTTTAATTTTAGGCACTATATTTTCAGAAATATCGTCGAAAATTTAACGCAAAAATATGTTCCCTTCCCCCTCTATTTCCGAATCTACTGAAACTAAAATTATGAAAAAAATTAAGGGTAGTAGAAGTTAATTTAAACCTTGCAGGAAAACTATAGCGATTACCCTACGTCACATAGTTTTTGAGAAAATCGCAATCCCATGTTTAAACTCTCAACAAGGGTTTTGTTTTAGGTACACTGAAAAAAAGAAATGATTATTACTACTCTGAATTTGGGTTTATGAAATGCCAAATGAAGTTTAAATATGCACTTTTTTTATTGTCAGCACCGAATTAAGTTCATCATAAACCGATTAGGATAAAATTAAAAACAAGTTAACAATATTTGATACTATTTTGGCGTCATATCTCTCTGAACTTTCATAGTATATCCATTTATACTTTTCTAGTACTATATACAGCTATACCCAACCTTACGATGTATAGTTTTTTGCAAATTCTTTTTATTCTTTTTCCAACTTTTTTTTTTTTTTTTTTTTTTTTTTTTTTTGTAATAATACAGTTGCTAATTCATATATTTATTGTACGAAACTCTCTATGAGTGAGTAATACTCCAACTTGACCGTTTACTTGTTATTTTTGCATAACTTGAAAGAAGACATCCCAGTTAAATGGTTCTTCTAGGACAATTTTGTAATTGTAACGTATAGGATTATCTTTTTTTTTCTTTTTTGGTCGATGGCTGTACATTCAACATATTGTGCGGTGATACACTACACCAATAACGTGAACGTCCAACGAGAGATTGAAGCCGGATTTGGATGTGTATTGCTGCCAACGCTGGATGCATAGATCATACTTAACCCTTAAATGCCGGGTGTTGCTTTTCGGCAACATACCCAATTTAGGCTCTAAAATATTATTAGAATAACATTGAAGCTATAATGCTTAATGTTGCCAATAAAATACATTCTGAAAATATTATTAAATCGATTTTCAACATGTAGATGGCAACACTTGTGCTGTTTAAGAATAAAGATAGATTTATTTTTTCAATTGTTGCTACTTGTTCTTTTTGTTTTGTCTGGAAGCTTGCGAAATACCCAATTTTGTTCTGCAGTGAGCAAGTAAAATTTATTTCTTATTATAGTTCTATATTATAGTAATAATAATATAGTTATAATATTATAGTAAAATTATTTTTGCAATTAAAGACCAGTATTGCCGATTAGTAACAAACTGTTTTTTAGCCGTAAACTATACTTAAAACAAAATATGATTTTGTTAAGTATTTTTCCCATGATTTATTTAAAAAATGAAAGCCGAAAAACATTATTACAATGATTTTTGAAAAATCAGGCATTTAAGGGTTAACTTGACTTTTTAATTAAAATAATTTCCACATGGCTTGTACGGAATTATTTAACTAGTAAATACGTATCCGCATTATAATGCAACATTTCTGTACATGATTATTGACGCATTTGGTGATATGATAACGTAGGATAGACGTTTCAGGGCTTCTGATAAAGTTTTTTTTCCCCATGGAAATACATCATTTCATAATAAATTGAGAATGCGCTATACAGTGAAATACGTTTAACACAAAAACGCCTAACATGAAAAATCGGTTAACACGAAATGATATAGCGGTCCGGACAATATACTATGCAATTTAATACAATTTTTTTCTTTTAACACGAAACAACAATCGTTTAACACGAAAAAAATTCGCTTTCGATGTAGTTAGTATGAGTTGAAATTCGGGAATTTTGTGTTAAAACCACTGAATTTTGGGTGAAAATTAGTGAATTTCGTGTTTTTTGTAAATTAGCTTATGTTTTATAAGCACAATGCCTGAGAAATCGGTGGGATAGCAAACTGCTATTTCGCTTCAAATGAAGATGAAGCTGCTTTAATGCAGTTGGTGAAAAAGAAGGACGAAAACAGAAATCTGCAAAGAGTTTGGCAAAGCCAATTCTACTATATCAACAATAATAAAAAATAGAGATCCCATTACGTTAATGTTTGAGAGCAGTATGTTTAAGCCAGAGAGAAACTGAGAATGCTAAAGCTGCAATCAGATTCACCAACTTTTCGAGCAACCAACTTTTCAGCCGATTTTAACCCCAACTTTTTCCAGTTCAAAGGGAGAAAAAGGTTACAATTGTCGTTGCTAAAGTTGGAGGAAAACCAGTGCTACTTGTACCAGCCGTCAATATTTATCGCCTTTTCGTATCAATCGCTTATCTCTGATTTGCTGAAATGTTGAAAGGTGGGAGGAAATGTTGCGGCTAGTGCAGACTTTTTTGAGATGCAGATAAAAAGTTGGGGATATTGCTGTTTGCTATCACACTGGATGTCGAGACAATATTTCGCGAAAAGTTGGTGGAAATCAAGAGTTGGCTCAAAAATTGCTTGAAAAGTTGGTGAATCTGATAGTAGCTTAAAAGAGAACTGTGAGCTATAAGAACTGCTAAGCTCGAAGATTTAGAGTTAGCTTTGCTTATTTGGGTGCAAACAAGCTAGATCTCAGAATGCTGAAAAAGACACTTATAAAAAAAAAAAAAAAAAAAAAAAAAAAAAAAAAAAAGATATCTGATTTTTTACTCCCAAAACATTTTTTTTAACTTGCTTCTTATCTTAATGGATGGAACTTATTAATAGTTTAATAGGAAATCGAAACAAAATTTGACGACGTCGGAAAATTTTTGTGAGTTTTGTTCTTCTTTTACGAATCATTTAACGCGAAATTCTTTTAACACCTAAAAATTTTCGGCCCCCTCAGTTTCGTGTTAAACGTATTTCACTGTACTTGTGTAATTCATTTTTTTTTTTGTTATTTCTCAAAGCTTTCGATTTAGAGTCAATAACTTTCAAATTTCGACATTAAAGGCGCTGCAGTCATGTTCAGAGTAGAACATATAGTTCTTTTAACATGGGTAGACACTCGTTGAACAATTATAGCTTAAAATAAAGTCAAAAATGTTTTAAACAACATCATAAAATTAAGATACAAATATGCTCAAGAATCTTTCGAAACAATTTTGAACTTTTCATTCTGGGACAAAAAAGACGTGCTACCACATTGAAAGAAGGAGCACGTCCGAAGGGAAATGGAAGAAAAAAAGACAGTTTAAGGGAAACAGCCAATAGGAAAACAGACGGTACAATGGTATAGAGAGAGCATTAGCCAATCAGAAGAAGACTTAATAGAAGGATAAATATGAAGCAAAAGGAATAAAAAGGAAAAATAAATTATAAGAAAAATATATTGTATGAAATAGACAAAGAAATATAAAAGAAAAAAAAGCTAATTGAACAAAAAATTGTAAAATTAAAATAACATAAATAAACAAATTAATTTAAAGATAAATTTAAAATGAAATAAATATAATAATAATAATAAATGCAAATAAAATGGAGATTTCTCATTAATTATAGCATCACGATTAAGAAAAATAAGCTAAATTTTCGGGGAAGTCCTATTTTAATTTCGCCTGTTCAAAAGTTTCTTGAGTGTTTCAGAATTAATTTGCATCCTATAATTTAACCATAACTCTATTCTGCACATGATTTAGAAGCATACACCCTCCTGGTATATTTTCTTCATAATTACATATTTTTATTTTGATCACACCATATACTATATATTTCTTAGAAGCGTATACCCTGAAGATATTATTTCCTTCCTTACTATAGCGTTCATTAATCTTATTCCAATTTTCTTACTCTTTAAAATTGATTTCTAATTTCGCCATACTAAGCAATCATAGACACGGATCGTTCTTCCGCACCATCTGCTTACTGAGCATATTTTACCCGGATGAGGCTACCGAAAGAATATTTTAATCAATCGATTTTCATTAAAGCAAATGTATACGGAATCTTAATACCACCAACGAGGATCATGGTTTAATTTATGTAATATCAGCTAAATGATTTATATTATTAGTTAAGTTACATTATGCGTCTTCATTCTTTTGATGAAACTTCATACCACATATATTCTATTTATTTATAAATCTTTTTTTTTTTTTTTTTTTAAATCTGAAATGTCAATATTTTTTATAATCAACGTTTAACATACACTCACTGTAAAAAAAGACAAATATTTCTTAATCTAACGAAAATATAATACAACGACGAAAGAAAATTTACAATAACTCCATCCGAGTTATACATGATTCCGAAAAGCGTTTTTTATCTTCAGAAAACTTACAAGAAGGTCTCCTTACTGGGCATACTCAAAATAGGTTGAAAAAATTGCTTGTGAAACTACTTATGTATGTAATAAAGGATCAGTTAAATTTAGCGGCGGAAGTACAGTAGAAAGTCTGTAAAAAAAAAAATATACTTTCGAATGTTTGGCGCGAAAAGACGAAAGCTGCAAGCGATTTGGCGAGCAGGATATTTCCTCGCCAAAAGCAAACGATTTTAATGCTTTTGAAAATTGCCAAAGCGTTATAAGTAAGTGAACAAACTTAATGCTGGAATCAGGCATAAATTAACACAGTTGCGCCACCTTGTGGACGGAGTGATAATTCACATACGCGGGTTTTTAGTGTGGCGCGTATTTTCTAAATCTTCAGTCGCTCATGAAAATGAATTTTGTTAGCCACACTTATTGCAAAATAATGGCGTAGCGAGAGGGGCATCCACACACACTTGACACCACGAAGTTTTCTTCGCCTTATCATAAAAACTTCAGTTATTAATCAAGGTGAAAAAAACTTTATAATTTTAGTGGTGTCAGTAAAAAAACAGTTAGGTATCTACCTGTAGTTCACACTCCATCCGCTACGTGGCGCATGACCTTGATTGATGTGACCTCGCTTTTAATCTTGCAGTTACTTCTCCCATTTAAGATAGGACGCTTACTTATATCGCTTTGGAAAATTGCTTAATTGATTTTTAGAATGCGCGGTATTTAATGGATTTGAACTTAATCAAAAAAAGAGTTTATTATATATATATATATATATATATATATATATATTACACATACATGTTGGTGGTTGCTTCAGTTATTTAATTTTATCACTGGAAAAGTATTTTCTATGTTTTGCAAGATGCAAATATCTGTTTTAATTTATATCCAGCTTTTTAAATTTAAACGGCTGTTCAAAAATAAAGTCCATATGAAGAATTCTGCCTTTATAAATTTCCATATCGAAGAAAACGCTGTTTCCATAATGACAAAATCAAATCGACAGTGCTCAATGGAACTTATTTTTGAGTTTGAAACAATTTAAATCAATTTAAATTTTGTTATAAATAGCAAAACATAATATTTAAATTTCATTATAAATACATATAAATATATATGGCAAAACTATAGTTAAAACAAACTAAAAATGACAAAACTAAAGTTATTTAAATTAAATTTATTTAAACAAATTCAACATAAAGTTTTTTGCTTAAAGAGTATACGACATAAAAGCGTATTTTTTGAAATTTTATTTCATTGTCAACCGGTTATAAATCGCCAAATAAACGAAATTTTCATTATTTTTTTACATATGTTCTATCGAGTTTCTGCCAAAAAAATTTTTATAAACATATGTATCCACATGAGAAGAACATTCTGTAATTTTTTCAGATGTTTCTGAGTATGCCCGTATGGAGACCTTCCTTGTTAGAAACCAATATGTTTTCGGTATTTAAAGAAGCATTTATTAAGAAGCAAAACTTTCTTTTGCTGCCGATTAATGTTCGGAAACGTTTTCGAATCGTTTTTAGAGTGCATTAATTAGTTTTCTCAACCCAGAATGTAGGTTTTTCGGATGCTTTCCATTCTCATGTAAACCTTTTTAATGTTCAAAAAGCACCTTTTACGGACAAGCATGATAAACTAGAAAACAGGAATTCTGCTTCATCAGAATTTAGTGTCGCCCCCGGTGATGAAAAAAAAAATATATATATATATAAATATACATACAGTAGAGTCCCGATTATCCGAGTTAATCGAACTTATGGGTCAATCTATTTCAAGTGGTCCAGCAGTAGTTGCTCGAACATTTTTTTAAAATCTGAAATTTTTTGTAAACAACCCTAACATGATGGAAGTTCAAAATGACTATTATTTTAATTTTATTAATTTTTGTTTGTGCATGGCGCCCATCTTTGTTTCATCGTCTGAAAGAATTTTCTCACATGAAGGGTTTACGGGATTGTAAATAATTCATCGTTTACTTCTCCAATTAAAGTGCGGATTAAAGCAATTTGCACAGAATACATAAGGCTAAAAATTTGGTAATAGAGTAGTTCCCGAAACTAACTGCTTATTGGTGAAAATTAAGCATAAAGTTTCATTTTTTTTCCAAAATTTGCCCGTTTACAAAAGGAAATTTTTCTAGCAAGGAAAACTGTGAACATGACATAATCTTTTTTTACATATAGGCCGAAAGGACTTGTACTCACACGCCAAGTTCCAGATCCGGGACTTGCTTTCTCTTCGCTAAAAAAATTCCCAAATTTTTCAAAAATGTTAAAAATCGCACTTTTTAGTCTTTGATATCTCTGGTGGGGAACGAGATAAAAATCTGAAGTTCTGGTTTCTGAGAGTATTGTATAGTAATGTTATGCACAAGAAATTTCAGAATGGAGATTTGACTACAAGCTGAGATATGGCAGGAGCAACATGTCAAACAATACTGCCGAAATATTGTTTTGTTGTAGTCAAAGGTAAGTATTTATCTCAGAGTGCCATTTAAATTTATTTTTTTGATTATCTTTAAATAATAGTAACAGAAAGTAAAGCCTTTTGCAAAGCTTAGCAATTAATTTAAAAAATAATTATGTCTAAGGCCTACATTTTGTACGGTTTCAGTAGTTTTTGTTGTAAATAATTTTAGTAACTAAAAGAAACCTCAGCACTTTTAGATAAAGGAAAGAAAAAATTTTTATACAAGACCTGAGAAAAAAAACAGAATAGGGAAAGAGAAAAGCTGTTAATGTTGGCATACTTGCTGAGACATGGACAAACGTGTCAAAACACATTCCTTCTTGTTGGTTTAAAAACCACAATTTTAATGATGCTGCTTCCCAGTCCCTGAAACTTGTTCCTACCATAAGTATGTTCCTGTAAATGAAACATTATACGATGTTACCATGCATCAGCCTCAAGTAATTTTCAGAAAGTAAAGATATCCAAAGCCCTTTCAAAATTTATACTGCAGAAAAAAGACATTTTTGCATAAATAAGCTAGGAATTATTAATGAAGTGAGACTTGGACATAGTGATTTCAAAGTTTATTTCTATGAGCCAGCAGGGCCAAGATCTTCAATCAAGTTATTAAGAAATAACAGGACTTGGTTCCTACAAACAAAATTTTGAAAAGGATCAAAATTGTGGTTTTAAAACCAACAAGCAAGAATGCGTTTTGACACGTTTGATCATGTCTCAACAAGTATGATAACATTAATAGCTTTTCTCTTTCCCTATTCTGTTTTTGTCTCAGGTCTGGTATATTTTTTTTTTCTTTATGTAAAAGTGCTGAGGTTTCTTATAGTTACTAAAATTACTTACAACAAAAATTACTGAAACCATACAAAATGTATGACCTTAGGCATAATTATTTTTTAATTAATATTATTTTAATAATTATTTTTTTAATTAATTGCTAAGCTTTGCAAAGGGCTTTATTTTCTGTTACTGTTATTTAAAGATAATCAAAAACATAAATTTAAATGACACTCTGAGATAAATACTTAGCTGTGACTACAACAAAACAATAGTTTGGCAGTATTGTTTTGACATGTTACCTTTGCCATATCTCAGCTTGTAGACAAATCTCCATCCTGAAATTTCCTGTGCATAACACTACCATACAATACTGTCAGAAACCAGAACTTCAAATTTTTATCTCGTGCCCCACCAGAGATATTAAAGCCTCAAAAGTGCGATTATTGACATTTTTGAAAAATTTGGGAATTTTTTTAGCAAGGAGAAAGCAAGTCCCAGATCTGGAACTTGGCGTGTGAATACAAGTACTTTTGGCCTATTTGTAAAAAAATTTATGCCATGTTCACAGTTTTACTTGCTAGAAAAATTTCCTTTTGTAAACGGACAAATTTTGGAAAAAAACTGAAACTTTATGCTTAAATTTCACCATTATTCACCATTTATTTTCTGAAACTACTCTATTACCAAATTTTTAGCCCAATGAATTCTGTACAAATTGCTTTAATCCGCACTTTAATTGGAGAAATAAACGATGAATTATTTACAATTCCGTAAACCCTTCATGTGTGAAAATTGCTGAAAAATAATTTTTTCAAATAAAAATTATGGCCATTTTTTTCCCCATTCTGACCAGAAAATCAGAGTTCTAACTTTTTACGGCTGCTCTTTCATCTTCTCCTACCACTTCATTTATAATGACTGTTTCATAATAATGGAAGCCATCAGTCCATCAGAAGAAAATAACTCGGTGAAAGCGGAAACTCCGATAATCGGGACTCTACTGTAGTTCAGTTTTAAGACTTATAACACGCGATTTTATTTTACATAAAGTGACGTCATCCACATCCGCTGAAGAATTCACCCTTTGCAATCCAGTGTTAAACAACATCTACAGTAAAGTACGTTTAGGACGTCACTATCGCTAAATAATACACAAATCAAAAAAAAAAAAAAAAAAGAGATTTCGTCATTCAAAAAAATCGGCTATCTGAAGATTCACAGGCCTTCATTTGTTTGTATTATTAATATAGATATTTAAAATTAAATATGGTTTCTAATAGCTTCGTGTTTTATCAGAAATCCTTCATTTATATTTTTTTCAAAATAGCACATATTTTAATTTTTTTTTTTTTCCATTTTTATGCGAAGATGGCAGCAAAAAGATATAATTGCTATTTTTCTTTCACTTTCTACAGAAATGGAGTACTTCCGTTGTCAATATTAAACAAATAGCTCTAAAAACTACAAAAAAATCAATATTTCAAAAATAAATGGAGATACAGTTTTCAAACAAAATGCATTTAAAAGAACTTTTTTTTCCCAATACGACGGTATAAAAATTGAAAATGTGCGATGCTTAGAAGTTAAAAAAATTGCTATAGAGTATTTAATAGTAATGCTTTGTTTTACGGCTGGCTTCTGTAAGGCAACGTTATTTTACACAAAATAAAATGGGTGAAAGAAATAGCATACCGTACCGGGGTCTAATTAACAGCATTAAAACACGTTCACTGCCCCCATAGGAATTTAAATTGATCACCAGGGTGCAAAACTTAAAAAGACTAATTAAATTGTCTTTAAGGGCAGTTGAAAGGTCAAAATCTAAAATATATGGAATTTTCGATTTTTTAATATTTTGAATCTACTATTTCTCCTCTTTCTACTGACATATTACTTTTGTTTCTACGGCAACCAGAAGTTGGAAAATTTTTAGTAATTCTGTTTGTTGATCTACTTTACTACTAATGCGTTTATTTACTTTAAACTTAATTTTCTCAAAATGTTGTATTTTTAACTTAGATGTACCTTTTTGAAAAAAAAACTATTTTACATTATGGTTTGAAATTTTGCTAGAACATTCTATACATGTCCCTGTTTAATCTGAGGTGAATTGTTTAAACTCATAAAAAGAACTTTTTTTATTATTATCATTATCTTTGAAAAAATTGCATGTTTTTTTTTTTAATTTGAGTCTGGTTTCTACTTCAGATTTTTTTAAAAAATATCTAAGCTTTATGTAATTATAAATTAAACTTCTGATTATTAAGAATTGTCTATTTTATGCATAAAAAAAATTTCAAGTCCATATCTTAAGTAGTTTATGAGAAAAGTTACATTAATTTAAGGGATTTCGACTGCCCTTAAAGAGTTTATTTGTTGTAAAATAAATACAGTATGCATAATTCGGAGTAAGTTTACAAAAATATAGTGAGTTACAGTTACCCCAGAGTGCCACATACAAATATAAAGTCATTGCTGATCTGCCCACTATTTTTATTCAATATTATATGGAAAGCTATCTGTGATGCTCACGGCACAGAAATGAAAAAAATTGAGACTCACCGGTGATGCTCATGACAGTGAACCTGTTAACATTATCAAATATCATCCGGAAAACTAATATTCCGGTTTGAGAAAACTGATTAATACACTATAAAAACGACTCGAAAACGTTCCCGAACATCAATTCGCAGCGAAAGAAATTCTGCTTTTATAAATGCTTCTTTAAATGTTGAAAATGTCACTCACCCGCAAAAAAAGTGACACATCTCGACAAAAGTAAATTTCACAGAAGAGGCAAAAGAAAATTTGCATGATTTTACTGTAACTTGAAATTATAGCGCTTATCCCAGAATGCAGCAGGAGAAACGGGCATAAAAGCATACAACCCTTAAGAATGAAGACTGAGGTTTGGAGGGTTGGATAAATATACACTGGTTATAAAAAATTAAGGAAAAGTCACAAATGCTAATTTTCAAATACGCGAACACTCAAAAGGAAATAATATAATTCGAGTAATTACTATCTCTACAACACAGCTAGTTCATATAACATCTCATTCATGTCACACATGGTCACAAGTGTCACAGTCACTATGGTGAAGCAAAAAAATAGGAAATTCCATACATCTCATTATGAGTCTCAAATGATCACTATATGTGACTCCACTGAGACGCTACTGTGACTGCTGCTTTGTGACGAGTCACCATGTGACTTTACTATGTAGTTACATTGTGACTCTCATGTGACTGTCATTTGTAGACTCAATTTCAAAGTCATCGTGAACGCTGCATTGTGATAAGTTACCAAATAATGTCACATTAAAGTCACATGATGACTTTCAGGTGACAGAGAGACTACTGTGAAGTCACCATTGTGCTCTTTTGGGAAAAGTCTCCATGTGACTATAATATGATATTATTTGGTGACAGCATAATGCAACGTTCATGATGACTAAGAAATTGAGTCTAAAAATGAGAGTCACAGTTTAACTGCATTGTAAAGCCACCTGGTGACTCGTCACAAAGCAGCAGTCACATTGACTTCTCAGTGGAGTCACATATAGTAATCATTTGAGACTCATAATGAGATGTATGGAATTTCCTATTTTTTTGCGTCACCGTAGTGACTGTGACACTTGTGACCATCTGTGACATGAATCAGATGTTATATGGGCTAGCTGTACTGTAGAGATAGTAATTACTCGAATTATACTATTTCCTTTTGAGTAGTCGCGTAATTGAAAATTAGCATTTTGTGACTTTTCCTTAATTTTTGATAACCAGTGTACTTCCCCACACAATTCACCCCTCTTCTGTGGTCATGAATGTACAAATAGCGTAATAAAATGATTTCCCGTATAACTACACTTATGAAGCGTTTTGTGCAGCAAGACACACCTATGACAAATCTATTAGTGGAATAAAACGCAAAATGAATTTTTGCGAGATGTGTCACTTTTCTTGAGGATTCGATATATTGGTTTCTGAGGACTCTAAAAATAAAAAAATGCTTTACGGGATAGTGGGTAATTCAGGAGAAGTCATTGTATATATTTTCGTTCGTGGTTATATTAAACTTTCCTAGATTAAGAAACATTTCCCTTTTTTTTACAGTGCTGTAAAAACAGGAAAATTTTTCTTATATAAATATATTGTACAACCAGAAAACAGGAATTATGTTTTTTTCAGAATTTAGTGTCACCCTCTATGAAAAAAATATATGTACATAAATATCGATAGTACAAAACATATTTCAGTTTTAAGACTTAAAACACATGCTTTCATTTTATATAAAATGACGTCATTCGCATTCGGAGGAAGAATTCCTCATTTACGATCCAGTCTTAAACAACATCTACAGTAAAGTATGCTTAGGACGTCACTATCGCTAAATAATACACAATCCATTGTTATTCAAGAAACTCTACAAAAAAATCGGCTATCTAATGATTCATATGCCTTCATTTGTTTGTAATATAAATACTTAAAATGAAATACAGTTTATAATAGCTCCATGTTTTATCAGAAATCATTCATTTTTATTTTATTTTTCAAAATAGCACGTATTTTAATTAAATTTTTATTCAGTTGATATGGGAAAATGGCAACAAAAAGATATAATTGCTATTTTAAAACTATTTTTTCTTTACTTTCTACAGAAATGGAGTACTTCCGTTGCCAACATTAAAAAAAATTATAAACAATAAAAAACTTAATATCTCCAAAAAAAAAATAAGATGCAGTTTTCAAACAAATTGCATTTAAAAGTACTTTTTTTTTCAATACAACGGTATAAAAATTGAAAATGTGCGATGCTTAGAAGTTTAAAAAATTGCAGTATAAACTTTAACAATACAATGAAACATCTGCTTTGTTTTACGGCTGGCTTATACAACGGAACGTTATTATTTGGAGACGACATTGGGAAAAAGAAATAGCATACCGAGGGCTAATAACCTTTTCGGAGTTATCCGCTATTCTGTAAGACTTATTTATCTTTAGCAATATCAGAAACCAATATATTTTCGAGATTTAAAGAAACATTTATAAAAACAAAGTTTTTACTGCCACTGATTTTGAGGAAACATTTCCTAATAACTTTTATGGTGAATTAATCAGTTTTTTCAAAACGAAATATCTGTTTTCGGATGATATAAATTCTCAATTAAACATTTTCAGCTTCGTAATTGAATGTATACATACA
Source organism: Maratus speciosus (assembly GCA_963932465.1). Classification (NCBI taxonomy): domain Eukaryota; kingdom Metazoa; phylum Arthropoda; class Arachnida; order Araneae; family Salticidae; genus Maratus; species Maratus speciosus. Next base: position 325,321,291 of record OZ010800.1, on the reverse strand, counting down.
AGAACAAAAAAAAATGTCAACATTAGTACTGTTAATTTGCCCTATTTGTCTGTGAAACATGTTTGTTGAACATGAAAATGTTTACTGGAGAATAGATAGTATCCGAAAAACTGATTAATCCACTACCCGTAAACATTTCTGAAAATTATTGACAGCAAAAGGAGCTTTCCTTTTATGACTGCTTCTTTAAATTTCATAAATATATTGGTTTCTGAGGTTTCTAATGAAACAGAACTCATTTCGAAATCGTTAGTAACACGGAAGATGTTATTGTATGTTTTCGTGTGTGATTACATTATACAGTCAAACCTCGATATCCCGACACTCTAAGGTCCAGATAAAAGTGTCGTCATAAGCGAAGTGTCGCGGTAACCGGAGTTGGAAAATATGCTGTATTTTTAATTAATTTTGGACAATTTTAAATTCATAACTGATTTTGAAGTTTTAAGCAATAAAACATTATTATTAAACAAAATAAACACAAAACAAAATTGAAAATAATAAAAATCAGATTTATAATGACTTGTTTTTCTGTTATATTAAATATTAATGAATTAAGGTTTGCTTATCCCTAGATGTGCTTCCTACAGTTCTTTTTTCAATATTATACACAATGAATTGTAATCAATATTCGTTGTTTCAGAAATGGATGTTAGATAATTTCCCATCGTTTCAATGCAATGCAATGCTTCGGTTTTAGTCGGATAAACAACGCCGTATAACTACAAGAAAACGCAGTCTGACCAGAACAAAAAGGCCACGAGTAGACTGATACGTCTATCTAGTGTGGGTCATTCATAGCGTCTGGAGGCTTATTTATTCAGATAAAGGATTAAAGTAAAATTTCTCATTTATCCCAATGGATATTTTAGACACTTTTGTAAAAAGTTTAGCTAAGACATTTCTTACCGCTTAATTTCCATGCTTATAAGATGCATTATGAAAAATAAACAATTTTCCTAAACCGTCGGGATATCCGGAGTCGAAAATTATTCAACGACGTAAAATCCGGAGTTTATTTACATTAAAATCATATACAGAAAATCGGGACTTTGAAAAACTGACGTGATAAGCGGAGTGTCGTGAAAACCGGGTGTCGGGAAAACGAGTTCTGACTGTATTTCTTTATATTAAGAAACATCTGTCTTCCTTTTTGCTGTTATGGTGCATTTCAACCACCCGTAATCCTACTTATAATTTGCAAACTAATAAAAAATAATTTAGATTCCTCTGCCCCATTTTTTTATTTTAGGCTAGATCCATATACTTACTTGTAGTGTAAGTGACATAGCAGTAAATTGCTAAGATTTTTTAATACCAGCAGGGTCCGACTAGCAAGTTTCTGTGCCTAGGGCACTTTCAATTTTTCGTGCCCCTTTAGATTGGTTGATTTACTGATACTAGATATATATATATATATATTTTTAACATGTTCTTCACGTTTTATGTGTTTACATGACACTTATTCGAGAAGTGTCATTTCAAAAAATTAAATTTTCCAGAAAATTGAGAATCGGTTCCAGGAATTAAAAAAAATACTTTTTATATTATTTATTGAAATGGGTATTTAATCATATATTGAGGTATATTTTTGTCAGATCTCAAATATCGCATTTTTTCACAATTACCGTATATACTCGCGTATAAGTCGACCCCCTAACTTTCGAATGCAAATTCTGGAAAAAATCAAAAACCCGCGTATAAGTCGACTCCCTAACTTTTTACTTCAATTTTGCACAAAATGAAACCAAAGATTTCACTTGCCAATGCGAAAAGGTAGTAAGTAAACAAAAATAAATCATTTAAAATTTTTTAAATGATAAATTATTATTATTTGTATATTTTATATATTGTTTTTTTATTCAAAAATCCATAATTTTGCAATATTCGAAGCTTTTGTTTTTGCTTTTTTAACTGACTCGCGTATAAGTCGACCCCCCAAACTTGCTTACCAAAAATTGTCAGAAATTCCTCGACTTATACGCGAGTATATACGGTACTTTATTTTTTAATGGAAATTTAGATGAAATTATGAAAAATTTCGTTCCCCTCAGAAATTTCGTTTCCAGGGCGTGAGCTCCGGTAGCCCGTGCGATAGTCAGGACCTGACTACCAGTATTTTAGAACGGAAAATGTGACTTAGTAATTTATTGGAGATATCTCATTAATTGAACAAACAGAAGAAAACTCTTCCAAAATAAAGGTGACCAAAAAGAATAGCAGTTATCAGCTATGTGACTTACACTACAAAAACCCATGGGACTAGCTTTCAAAAATAAAATGTGGATACTGAATAAGAGTTAGATACAGAAACAGAACATTAAAACGTACACAATCGCATCGTTCTTCAACTCTTGAATTATCAAGGGCATCATTTAGAGAGTACTCCCTTTTCATACACACACATATATTAATTTATATGAGTGTCTAGGGTGAATACTGTATAAAACACATAATCGAATACATATGGAAGTTGTGGAGATATAGTAGATGTTTATTTACGAAAGATTTCAAGTGCAATGGATAACAAAGATTCATCGCAGCAGTCAATAATACAAAAATAAACATAGAAGGCATTACAAAAATTCCAATTCCAGAATCCCTTTTTCGGTGCAAGACAGATTTTTAAGGACTACATTAAAATGGTCGCTTTATGAAATTAAATTAAAAAATATATATATTGTTTTATTCAAAGCAGCAATCTTTAACGATTCCAAATCTATTTTACTTTTATTTCTTCGATTACTAAAAGAGGAGTTATAGCCAATTTAATAAACAGAAAGTAATTATTCAAATACCGGAAGTGAGTAGGAAGGCCAGGGGAAATGCAAACAATGTTTCTATACGTGATTTTCTTACGTTTTAACGTTAAAAAAAAAAACACTGATAAACCTTAATTGCCACTTCTAGATTAAGTTTATATGTAAAAATAATATAGACAAGAAACCTTTAAATGCGATTTCTGGAAAATAAGTTTTTCCGTTATTTCCATGTACGAATAACATCAATACATAAAATGTTTTAAACATATTTATGTGAAAATTTGTCTGAGTGCTTTCCATATTACTCACTATGTTCTGAAGTAGAATCTAAGCTCTATGTGATAATGTAGTTCTCGAATATAAAAAATGATAATTTTTAATAAAAAATATGTATTTTTTGACATATTTTGAAATATTTCAGAAATTTTGAAGATATTGTAAAACTTAAATACTTATAAAAGAGTGTTTTTTTTTAAAGCTATGTTTACTGTTATATTTATTTAGATTGCTACACAACGAGGTTGCTGCATCCAACAATATTTGTCGTTCTTGTTATTTTGTTATATGTATCTTTTTAGGTGTGGACGTAATTAGATAAATATTTAGCACCTATAATCGCCGGCTGGTCCATCCGTTTGTCTGTCTGTCTGTCCGCATATAATGGTTCAAAAACAACCAAACAAATGGGTTGGTAGGTTGGTATTTAATATATATAATTGTCACAGAATTTTGTTGAGTTAGGGAAAATCGAACTTTAGGAAAATCGAATCAAAACTCAAAAAGATATTAATAAAAATTTTCTTCCTTCTATTAAATACTATCATATTTAATTAATTCAGTGATATCCCATGATAGGTAATGATTCTAGATTGTCATGGTCATTATGTCCTATTAAAGATGGAGTCATATTATTTCCGCATTGCTGAATTTGATATATAGAATCGTACTAAATTTTGTATTCATACATTTTTGCACAAGAGTGCAATAGCTATTGCACCAACATCTGAATATTTATAAAACTAGTTATAGTTCGAAGGCACCTCGTTTGCCATGTTTGACGTACAAATTCCGACACTTCTTTATTTATATGTTACAGGAGAAAATATATCTGGCTCTTTCATGCCTTTTTCAAATGTACATTGTATTTTCTCACTCTGCATTAATGTCATTTTTGAAAAGGTAAATAATAAAATATTTATAGCTTTTACGTTACACAATTTTGTACTCAATATTAAAAAGAAGCCAATGTTTGTTTTTTTAACAGTTGTGAAAACGTGGATAATTCATGGGGAAAAAATAATATCAGAAAAATCTAAATATATAAAAATGTATTTAAATTGTGGCCAAATAGGTCAAGGACTTATTGAATAATTCAATGGAATTTACAGGGGGTTTAGAATTTTGCTGGAAAAAATCCAATTTCAATTTGTCGATATTTGTATAAAAAGTACTATATGGTTTTTTTTTTATATATATTTAAAATGTAGGAAACTGTTCTTTTTCGTAAATGTTCCTGTTTCAATACATAGTTTTCTTTGCCGTTTTCTTTTCAAAGTGTATATTAAAGCAAGAACATTAAGTGCATTATTTTTATAGTGACACGCAAAGTGGAAAGATATTTTATTTTTCATTCATAGTTGGAAAAGGAAATCGCTTTATTTTCAATTCAATATGCTAATCAAAAGTTATTACAGACTTCTTAACTTCGCAAATGGCTTAATTATTTTTCACTAATAAAACTTTGATGAACATTAGATACTTTTAGAAAATTATTTTTTTTTATTATTGTTTTAATTATTTTTTTACATTTGTATATTTTTGTACTTGCTAGTATTTTTTTTATTAAGTTGACAGAAATAACTCTAGTATTATCAAATTACAAAAGATCATATACTGAATTATAATAATTTTATATACAACAATATATCGAATTACGAAATGTCATATACTGTTTGGGGATATTATTTAAATTTAATATGACTCTTCACGAAAATAAAAGGAATTTCACTACATTTGATGACCATAAATGAACATTTAATAAGCATAAACCCATTGTAATGAACAGAATGTTGTCTTAATACATTAATTAACTATAATAAGAATAAGCACCACACTTTGCAATCAATACGCAAATTGTAATGTAATAGATTTTCTCAATTGAAGACGTACCCGCTAAATTGTTATAAACTTAATCAATATTACATATATTTATTTTTTTTTACGCTATTACATATTTACTGGTTACTGCACATTAAATACCACTATTGTATAATAGTAATCTTCGCTGTATTTAACTATAGAAATCTGCGATTTATTAAAGCGAATGTTATTGATACAAAATACTGGTATTCAAAGTACGTAAACCTTTAAATCTATGGTTGTGTAAAAACATAATTAGGTGTTCGCATATGTTACGAATAGTAGCAGAATTTTTTCTATGCATTTCCAGGCAAATAGTTGTAGGTATACAGAGTGTGCAACCCAACATTATTAGTGGCTGTGCAAGTATAGGATCGATTGTTAAAATTTGATAAATAATTAATTAAGCGTACCTGTCATTTATCAGTATAAATTATTGAACATTATCATTCACTAAATTTGCTTCTATAATCCGCTCGGCGTTATCAAAATGCTAGTCAAACTACGCATTGACAGATACCGAAAAGCCTATCAAACTGCAGATCTATGCTTACAATATTTTCTAACACGCCTTCGGCAAGTCTCTTCTCATCTTTTCGCAACTAACTGCGAGTTTAATTCCAATTCCCGACTGTTCTATGATGCATTCATACTTTATCAGGCAAATTTAACTAAAACTTATTTTCTAAACATTATTTTATTCGTGAACATGCCTTATTTGTTCATTATGTGTTCTTAAAATTTCACAAATCCTTTGAAATCACTATTTTAAAAAAGCAATCTTTGTGGTACAATTTCATTTGCAGATGATAAAAACAATCTACCACGAAGATTTTTGTTTTCACATACTATTAGCATAGCAAAGATTGAAAAAGTCCTTCCGGCCAGTGCCGGGAGGAAGAGGTAGCTTTCATAATCCTTATTTAAAAAAAGCCAAATTATATCATTCAAACACACGAAGCTCAATTTAGTGGAAACCGAATATAGGAGATTCAATACTAATTTTTATCAATATAATGAATGAGAATTTCGCGAAATTAGTCAGCTTTATCCAAGCTGCTTTTCTTTAAAGTAACATATATTTGGCTGCCAAATTCGGCAATTTCTTAAAGTGCCTGTCATTTTAAGACAACATGGTGGATGAGGCTAAGCAGTGAACTTGGTCGAGACCTAAGTAATTGCTGTGCACATGCTCACTCACATCGGAATCGGTTAACATATATATGTAACTGTCGCATGCAAAAAATCAGATTTTTCAAAATGTCACCCACAATAGAAATTGAAACTGCTATGTCTGAGCCATTTTTTTAAGGTAAAGACAAACAAAAAATGCTCCTGAATCCTTATATCAAGGTCAAATACTTAAGAAAGAAACCTTTTTCAATTTCTAATTTTTTTGCACCTCACTTTAAATATATGTATTTTTTTTAATTTAATGGTCGTCATTTTGAAACAAGATGGCTCATGAATCTGGCCAGCGAACTTGGTCGAGGTGTTGATGTATACTATCCACATGCCTTCTTACATCGAAATAGGCGAATACGTGTGTTATCGCGTGACAAATACAAGATCGTTTCAAAATGTTAGCCATGCTAGAAATTCAAAGTGATATAAATCAACCATTTTTTAAGATATAAACAAAATAACAAATTTTCAGAAACAAAAACTGTTCCGGAATCTTTGTATCAAGGCCAAACACATAAAAAAATCTTTTTCATTTTCCAAATGTTTAATACCTCATTTTGAATTTTAAATTTAATTTTTTTTTAATGGCAACCGTTTTGAAACAAGATGGCGAATGAAGCGAGCCAACGAACTCGGTCGAGACATTGGTATGTACTATGTACAGACCAAGTTACATCCAAATAGGTTCATAATTACGCCTGTTATCGCGTGACAAAAATCAGGTCGTTTTAAAATGTCAGCCACAAGAGAAATTCAAAATGCTATTACTCAGCCATTTTTAGGTAGCTTTCTTTACAAAAAAGCTACCTATTGCAGCCGTTCGGAGGGAAGCGATTTCAAAAAATTTTGGTATATTTTCATCGATCATGACCCCCAGACCCCGAAACCACCCTCCGTTCAAAATTGATATATATATATATATATATATATATATATATATATATATATATCTGACCTATGTCACACTGTAACTCCCGTAATTATGAACCGATTTCGATGTAATTCGGTGTGTACATAGTACATACCAATGTCTCGACCGAGTTCGTTGGCCAGCTTCATCCGCCGTTTTGTTTCAAAATGGCGGCCATTTAAAATTTTTTAAAAAATTTAAAACTTGAAATGTGGTACCAAAAAATTAAAAATGGAAAAATATTTTTTTCTTATGTATTTGACCTTTATACAAAGATTCCGGAGCAGTTTTTGTTTCGTCTATATCTTAAAAAATGGCTGAGTTATAGCATTTTGAATTTCTAGCGTGGCTGACATTTTGAAACGTCCTGAATTTTGTCACGCGATAAAAGGCGTATTTATGAACCGATTTGGATGTAATTCGGTGTGTACATAGTACATACGAATCTCTCGACCGAGTTTGTTGGCCAGCTTCATCCGCCATTTTGTTTCAAAATGGCGGCCATTTAAAAATTTTTTAAAAATTTAAAATTTGAAATGTGGTACCAAAAAATTGAAAATGGAAAAATATTTTTTTCTTATGTATTTGACCTTTATACAAAGATTTCGGAGCAGTTTTTGTTTCGTCTATATCTTAAAAAATGGCTGAGTTATAGCATTTTGAAATTCTAGCGTGGCTGACATTTTGAAACGTCCTGAATTTTGTCACGCGATAAAAGGCGTATTTATGAACCGATTTGGATGTAACTTCGTTTATGCATAGTACATACTAATGTCTCGACCGGGTTCGTTGGCCAGCTTCACCCGCCATCTTGTTTAAAAATGGCGGCCATTTAAATTTTTAAGAATAATTTAAATTTGAATTGTGGTACCAAAAATTGAAAATTGAAAAAATATTTTCTTCCTATGTGTTTGACTTTGAAAAAAAGATTCGGGGGCAGTTTTTGTTTCGTCTATATCTCAAGAAATGGCTGAGTTGTAGCATTTTGAATTTCTAGCGTGGCTGACATTTTGAAACGCCCTGATTTTTCTCACGTAATAACAGGCGTATTTATGAACCGACTTGGATGTACCTTGGTATGTACATAGTACATACAAATATCTCGACCGAGTTCGTTGGCCAGCTTCATCCGCCATCTTGTTTCAAAATGGCGGCCATTTAAAAAAATTAAATAATAAAAAAATTTAAATGAGATACCAAAAAATTGGAAAATGAAAAAGATTTTTTTTTGTATGTGTTTGACCTTAATACAAAGATTCCGGAACAGTTTTTCTTTCGTCTATATCTAAAAAAAAAAATGGCTGAGTAATAGCATTTTGAATTTCTCTTGTGGCTGACATTTTAAAACGACCTGTTTTTTGTCACGCGATAACAGGCGTATTTATGAACCTATTTGGATGTAACTTGGTCTGTACATAGTACATACCAATGTCTCGACCGAGTTCGTTGGCCAGCTTCATTCGCCATCTTGTTTCAAAAGGGTTGCCATTAAAAAAAATTAAATTTAAAATTCAAAATGAGGTATTAAAAAATTGGAAAATGAAAAAGATTTTTTTTTATGTGTTTGGCCTTGATACAAAGATTCCGGAGCAGTTTTTGTTTCTGAAAATTTGTTCTTTTGTTGATATCTTAAAAAATGGTTGATTTATAGCACTTTGAATTTCTAGCATGGCTAACATTTTGAAACGATCTTGTATTTGTCACGCGATAACACACGTATTCGCCTATTTTGATGTAAGAAGGCATGTGGATAGTATACATCAACACCTCGACCAAGTTCGCTGGCCAGATTCATCAGCCATCTTGTTTCAAAATGGCGGCCATTAAATTAAAAAATATATATATATTTAAAGTGAGGTGCAAAAAAATTAGAAATTGAAAAAGGTTTCTTTCTTAAGTATTTGATCTTGATATAAGGATTCAGGAGCATTTTTTGTTTGTCTTTACCTTAAAAAATGGCTCAGATATAGCAGTTTCAATTTCTATTGTGGGTGACATTTTGAAAAATCTGATTTTTTGCATGCGACAGCACTCCTATATATTAACCGATTCCGATGTGAGTGAGCATGTGCACAGCAATTACTAAGGTCTCGACCAAGTTCACTGCTTAGCCTCATCCACCATGTTGTCTTAAAATGACAGACACTTTAAGAAATTGCCGAATTTGGCAGCCAAATATAAGTTACTTTAAAGAAAAGCAGCTTGGATAAAGCTGACTAATTTCGCGAAATTCTCATTCATTATATTGATAAAAATTAGTATTGAATCTCCTATATTCGGTTTCCACTAAATTGAGCTTCGTGTGTTTGCATGATATAAGTTGGCTTTTTTAAAATAAGGATTATGAAAGCTACCTCTTCCTCCCGGCACTGGCCGGAAGGACTTTTTTTAGATATAGACGAAAGAAAAACTGTACCGGAATCTTTGTATTAAGGTCAAACACATACAAAAAAAAATTTCCACATAACACATACAAAAAAATCACTTTCCAATTTTTTGGTATCTCATTTAATTTTTTTTATTTTTTAATTTTTTTAAATGGCCGCCATTTTGAAACAAGATGTCGGATGAAGCCGGCCAAAGAACTCGTTCGAGATATTTGTATGTACTATGTACACACCAAGGTACACCCAAGTCGGTTCATAAATACGCCTTTTATTACGTGAGAAAAATTAGGACGTTTCAAAATGTCAGCCACGCTAGAAATTCAAAATGCTATAACTCAGCCATTTCTTAAGATATAGACGAAACAAAAACTGCTCCCGAATCTTTTTATCAAGGTCAAACACATAAGAAGAAAATATGTTTTCAATTTTTAATTTTTTGGTACCACATTTCAAATTTAAATTTTTCTTTAAAATTTAAATGGCCACCATTTTTAAACAAGATGGCGGATGAAGCTGACCAACGAACCCGGTCGAGACATTGGTATGTACTATGTATAAACGAAGTTACATCCAAATCGGTTCATAAATACGCCTTTTATCGCGTGACAAAATTCAGGACGTTTCAAAATGTCAGCCACGCTAGAAATTCAAAATGCTATAACTCAGCCATTTTTTAAGATATAGACGAAACAAAAACTGCTCCGAAATCTTTGTATAAAGGTCAAATACATAAGAAAAAATATTTTTCCATTTTCAATTTTTTGGTACCACATTTCAAATTTTAAATTTTTAAAAAAATTTTAAATGGCCGCCATTTTGAAACAAAATGGCGGATGAAGCTGGCCAACGAACTCGGTCGAGAGATTGGTATGTACTATGTACACACTGAATTACATCCAAATCGGTTCATAAATACGCCTTTTATCGCGTGACAAAATTCAGGACGTTTTAAAATGTCAGCCACGCTAGAAATTCAAAATGATATAACTCAGCCATTTTTTAAGATATAGACGAAACAAAAACTGCTCCGGAATCTTTGTATAAATTTCAAATACATAAAAAAAAAATATTTTTCCATTTTGAATTTTTTGGTACCACATTTCAAGTTTAAAAATTTTTTTAGAAATTTTAAATGGCCGCCATTTTGAAACAAAACGGCGGATGAAGCTGGCCAACGAACTCGGTCGAGACATTGGTATGTACTATGTACACACCGAATTACATCGAAATCGGTTCATAATTACGGGAGTTACAGTGTGACATAGGTCAGATATATATATATATATATATATATATATATATATATATATCAATTTTGAACGGAGGGTGGTTTCGGGGTCTGGGGGTCATGATCGATGAAAATATACCAAAATTTTTTGAAATCGCTTTCCTCCGAACGGCTGCAATAGGTAGCTTTTTTGTAAAGAAAGCTACCTAAAATTAGAATCGCTGAAAGCTCTGCACAAGCGAAAGATTAGAGAAGCAGGCGTGTAGCCGTTGTTCATTGTGCGTTCTTAAAATTTCACAAATCCTTTGAAATCACTATTGATATCATTACTTATTTACTAAACACGATTTTCTTCGTGAACATGTCTTATTTCTTTTTTATGCGTTGATAAAATGTTCCCAAATCCTTTGATATCACTATTTTTAAAAAGCAATCTTTTTGGTACAATTTCATTTGCAGATGATAAAAACAATCTACCACGAAGATTTTTGTTTTCACATACTATTAGCATAGCAAAGATTGAAAAATTAGAATCGCTGAAAGCTCTGCACAAGCGAAAGATTGGAGAAGCATGCGTGTAGCCAGGGGGAAGGAGGGAGGATGGATACTTCAACCATGCACCCTTTCGACGCACATACAAACTTTATATATATTTATTATATCTAGATTTACAATGACAACTTCATTGTCTGTTATTTCAGTTTTAAATCCCTTGCTTTTTCTTTTTAAATAATTTTGGTTGTCCCAACTTTTAATTTCTTTACTTAGCGCTAGATAACAGCACCAGACATTCTCTCTTTTTTTATTATTACCTTCTCTTTCTGCCACACCTATAACTTCAAATATTACTTGAAGCTTGGCATGGTAAGGTACAAATTTTTCAATCCTTCTTAATCTTATAAAAATTTTCTGACCTGGTATTAATTTTTTTAAGGTCTTTTTATTTTCATTATTCTTTAGATTCCTTGGTATGTTATAAGGTGCTAAAGTTATCGATTTTAGGCCTAGTGCCGGCAATAGTCGAAGGAATAACATATTTATATAAATTTACTACGAATTATGCTTGTCTAGCTCCTCTGAGGAACCCGTAAGCTATTCATAATTCCTTATATATGCATTTTTTATTTCCTGTGTTCATTTTTTTCCCACTTGTAATTTCATTTTAATAGTTTAATTTTTATATTTATCTTTCCCTTTGTGTTACACATATGTGATTTCATTTTAATTATACATGCATATATATATATATATATATATATATATATATATATAGAATAAAGATGAAATCACAAATATATGAACAAATTGGTGAAATTCTAAAGATGAGCAAGATATATGAACATAGGAAACCATTATATAAAATAAGAAACTATGAATAACTATATATATTGGGGGGAACCGTATTGTTGTCATTTAGTTAATTTCATTTTATTCATAATTTCACAGTTTTTGCTGGTGATTAGTAATGTTTTTTTTATGGTAATACATAGTAAAGTGGGGACAGATGCCGCAGTTTTACTTTTCTTCTTTTAAAATGTACAATAAAGCAAAAAACACCAAACTAAGTACCAGAAATCATTAATCAAACCATTTAGAATCAATTTTCTATGTTATACAAGTTAAAGCCCTCTTAATAAAGCAGGCATAGCTATTTTCCAAAACGTCCTTTTTTAACATCATTTTTTATGTGCTGGGTAAGATGCGGCATGGGGTGTGGTACAGATGCCGCATGGAGGAAAAAAAGCTGTGCTGTTTATTTTTTTTTCAAGTAAATCACATTTTTATTTCCTCAAACTACTTAAAATGAAAATAAATAACAGTAAACTTACATAAATTATTTATATCACTAAATTGTGAAAAGTTTAACGCAATTGCAAAAGTGCAAGCTCAAAAAATAAAACTTAAGGCAAAAAAAGAAAAAAAAACATTTCACTGAAAACAATAGACAGCATAATTACAAAAAAGATATAAACCACTTGTTTATATCCAGGCGACCATTGTAGTTTGCTCTTCAGTACTAGTTCCATTCATTTTAGGCTGTAGTCTTTTTATTTTTGGCTTTTCTTCTCTTTTTTTATTTCGTATTTCTATTCGCTTACAATCACCGCACTTTCCGTTGCTAGAGTAAAGTGAGCATGTTTCATGCAGCCACCGATTGCATATTATACACTGAATCCAGACCGCTCTAGACTTTGTTTCTTGATATGACTCCAGACACTCAGCACATTCAGAGTCATCAAATTCCAATCCAATACTGCCTTCAGAATCCATAACAGGAATACTTTCGTCACTGTTGGAAGATTGCTCACATTTCAGTTTCTTCCTCAAGGGAGGTGTTTGCAAGTTGATCTTTCCCTTCCTTTTTTTACACATTTTACTTCCGCCAAGCTGTCGTTCTTTGACGCTTTCTTGCTTCTTTTGCTTTTTATTTCCTTCTTCTTTTTTCTTGTTTATAAAATCTGTGCTTGTAATATTTGCTGCCTTTTGCTTTCTCTTTTTGGCTGCATAGATCTTTTGACCATTGTTTAATAGTTTAGATGGTGAGAATTGTAAACGGCCTACATTTCCCTTATTCATACTTGGTGAACCACCACTGTTGCTGAGAATATTTTGATAAGTAGCAGAATGCGCTAATATACGTTCATTTAAATGTAACTTCTACTTAAATCGCAGTGATGAATTTATTGAACCGAAAAACAAAAATATATTTTGCGGCATCTGTCCCAAAGTGGCGGGTAAGATTCCGCGTCGCCATTTTGTGTTATGTGAGCGACGCGAGAGAAAAACAAGAACATGTCTGTATTCTACGATCTAGTCTACAGTTGCAATCGGTTTTGGGATGAAATCTCTATTTATTTTGCTTAAAATATGTTATAAAACTTTATTAGAATAATTTTAGCAACTTACCATGCAGGTTCGAACCATAAAAACCAGCATAAATATGTAAATACTGACAATTAAGCGGTAAAAACGCATACAACACAGCAGGCAGCATTTAGGCACACAACGAAATTCTTAATTTGGCCTAGGGAGCGCTAGTGTAGCCAATACAATCTCTGCGACATCTGTCCGACCGCGACGTTTGTCCTCACTTTACTATATATATATTTACTGAAGGGAAAAAAATGAAAGAATGAAGTCAGTGTTTAAAAAAGAAAATTATTAATCAATCTATTTACCACACTTCTGAACAGAATAGAAATTTTTCGAGTATAATAATACAATTTATTTTCTGGAAACTTATCGCATTAAATTTGCACTTATTTTTAAAATGTGCACTTTTAAAACAGAAATCACAAAACTGTAAAAGTGAGATTTTCGTATCCATAGAGAGTTTCATCATAACGAGTGCCCTGAATTACTCACAAGGGAACCACTTTTGGTGCTGCTCGCACCTAGCATTGAGACCTGGTGCATTTTAAAGTCCCATATTACGAAGTTAGAGAATCAATAAAATTTTTCTTTTAAAATGATATTTTTTGATTTTACAGCAGCATAACTTTCTGAAAATGCAATTTTCGAGACCACTTATCGGACTATTAACATTAAAGTTTTTTAAAGAAAAGCATTTAAAAATAAAAATTAGTTAATAATAAGTATAAAATATTGAAAAAAGTTAAAAAATTCCTTCAAAAACCCACGAATTTGATTTTGAAAAATTGCAATATTATATTCACATTTTTGGCGGGGATAAGATTGGCGGTTTTTTTTTTTTTTCGAAAGTAGAGTTTTCCGCAACTCTATCCAAATGTCATAGCTGTTTGTCTTACGTGAAGACTCGTTTGGACTTCAGCAGAAATTGTAATGTCCAACCGAATTAGCCCCGGAAATTTTTCTAAATTGCGCAAAAATATTAATTTACTTTATGATTATTTTTAACAAAGGATCATTTAATGCAGCAACATTTCATTTTAAACATTCGAAACTTTATTCCACTCAATTCCAAGTGAAAATTATGTGCTTATTTTGCATTTCACTAAAAAATAGTTTCCGATGATCTATTTATATTAATTTATTTATATAATTTACTATTTATATATTTATCGTCTGCATAGAAAAAAAAAGAATGTTATGTGATAACATCCTTTCCAATTAAAATTAATTTAAAAATTATTTTAAAATATTTAAATTAAATCAATAATCCTTTTTACTTTAAAATTTTAAATTCTCCCTTTAAATATTCATTATTTTTCGTTTTCAGTTAAATTTTACTTAAAAACAATTTTAATTTATTCTCCAGAAAAATATCGTTAAAAATTATCGATAATGAAATATATAATCTTAATTTTAATACTTTCTCCCGTAATAGAATATTTTTATAATAATTTTCAAATATTAAATTCAAATTTATCACATAACGATCTTTCATTAAAACCTTTATTTATCTGTGTGGCATCGGTTTAAATCAGCCAATCAACGACTTTCGCGCGTCTTTGATAACGAACGCTGGGATATACTTAACGTGGCTTCGCTCTCTTCCCGAAACGACGCCAAGATGTAAACACGTACTTTTCCGTCCCTCTTGGGACTTGCGTCCGTTGACGTTAAAATTATTGCAACGGAACTGGATTACGATTTATTAGGATTAATCTCACAAAAAATATATCTTTACAGCATTTTATTTAACTTTAAAGAAAATATAAGCATAAAAAATTCACTGTTTCTTCAAATGGTTAGCTTCATGGAGAAAAACTCTCTTTCCATTTTTCATTGCCATTTTTCACTGAACAAGTATCAAAGAGCGATATTCGTACTTAAAGCTGTTTATAAAGAGTTACTTTCAAGAAGTCATGTATCCTTTTGAAAGACACGTAAGAAGAATCATTATGCTAGATGAAATTATTTCAATGACAATCTCTAGTATTATGACGGTGTTGCAACTACTTCGTTTGATGAATCTACAATGGAGTTCCTCTATGCAAAAACTTCCGAATTTTGAATTCAAACATTTAGCATTATGGATTTATCTAAAGGAAATGATATAGAGACATGATATATATATAGGATTTTATATAAAGTGGTGATACAGCTTCTTCCGAAAGTTTGCGATGAATTTCAATTGGTGCCTCAGGTGTCATGGTAAATTGGCTTTTCTGTGAAATATATTCAGTGGTAAATATTTAACTCCTAGAAAATCAATGTGTTTAAAAAATGCAGTAATAATGTGAAAATCGTGGGTAAGTGCACTTTCTCCCTCACCCTCCCCCCCCCCCTTTAATGAGTTTTGAAGTATAATAAAGTCGTTTGTTCATACTTATTTCTTGTATTATTTTATGTTTGTCTTGTAATTTTGCTATTATTGTGCCAAATTTATTATTAGTAAGAAATCCTTCAAATACATACTTATCTTCAATATTATAAAATTTAAATAATATATAATATAATGAGAGAAAATTTATTTACAATTTCGGAATAATTTTGATGACTTCTTTTGATACACAAAAAAATAATAAAATTATAAAGCATTTATTAAAATATAAAAATTAACTACTGGCACGAAGTTAAATTTATTTTGTACATCATATATACAGACACGATTTCAGGCAAGATGAAACACTATCTCAGTTCAGGTGAGTCTCTTTTGTTATTTATACTTTTACCATGAAGGTTCCTTGGTTTATATTTGTTTACTTTTGTCTTCTGCAATGTACTTATTAACCACTAACGATCTTTTGGCCATAATTAATGATAAACTTTCTCTTTTCTTATTCATGTTAAAATTACATAATATATTTATAAACTCCAAATTTTAATATATTTAAATTCCAAATCCTCTCTTCCCTCCTTTTTCTTATATTTCTTTTCTATCTAACAAAGAAAAACCTCATTTTTGTTTCTTATGCTATCAATTATCAAACAAATCGCAAATGATATAATTCTAATATGTACTGCCCATTTACTCCGAGGATAAAGCGGGCAGAAAAATTGTAGCACCATATTTGGCGACTTAACTGACTTTTGGCGTGAAATAAACAAATAAAAATTTTATAATAAAAAATTAAAAGTATAAAAAAGTATATAAAATATGATTTTAACAGAGAAATTTTATCGGTTCTCTAACTTTTATGTATAGGGCTACAAAATGCACCAGGTTTCGATGCTAAGTGCGAGCAGTATTAAAAGTGGTTCCCTTGTCAGTGGAAGTGGGAAAATTTATGAACAATGTTAAAAGAAATTACTCTTTTAAAAAGTTTACAGTTTTCTGGCTGTGTATGATTGTACTCTAATGAAATATATTTAAACTTTGGATTTCTAATTTTGCATACGACATAATTTTAAAGTAAATTATAAAATGAACGTAACAACTTATTTAGAATAATAAAGAATTTTCATATTTATACATTTTTATACATCCCAATAAAGTGATAAAATAGAATGATGCAAGGGGATAACATAAAAAAGTGAAATCGACCTCAGGTTTCGCGGGTAGCTGTTCACAATCAACTTTTTATATTGTAATCAATAGTAATAATAATATTATAAACATAATTAGTGATATATTGCCTTTAATGTTTAAAGTTTTCTAAAACTTTTATTTTTATGATAACAAAAATGATCTTTGCAACTTTGATCACGTATATTTCAGAAATGGGGATAGGTAGAAAGGTGTGGCTTGCGGCATAATTTTCACACACACCTAAACTTATATCTTTCCTTTTTTTGCAGGTTAGTTAATTGAAGAAAATGGTGACCCCTAGCAGATAGCACAGTGTGTGGAATGGTTGATCGAGACAAAATCTAACACCCAGGTTCAGCTGAACTTCCGGACACGTTACAACAGCACACCACCATCACGTCCAACCATCCGACAGTGGTACACGAGGTTCTGATGTTAATACGAACATGGCAGGCAGTGGAATATCGCTTAGATATCCAGGGTGCTACAGATGGCGCACACATTGAACTCTGCTAAACGGCTACCAAAACTTTACGTGTTGTGAACATTATGCTGCAGGCCATACCTTTCTACCTATCCCCATTTCTGAAATATATCTGATCAAAGTTGTAAAGATTATTTTGGAACACCCTGTGTATACTCTATAAATATAGAAATAAAGATCAGCTAAATAATATAAGACAAACATTTAGCGCTTTATTTTTTAACTTGCTTTGATTAATTTAAAATTAAAACCAGATGTGTCGAAGTTTAACAACACTTAAATTATTGTTAGTAAAATAATAACTTAAAATGTCAGTTTTTAAGCACAAACTAAATGCATTGTTTGGAAACGTGAAAAATGATTTAACTACACAGTTTATTTGTTTTATTTATTACGATTACAACAAATTTCAGGCAATAACACATTATAATTGCTTTCCCAAGCTTTTGTTTTTGTATAGTTGTAGCTGTTTTTCTTTTACTTACGTTTTTAATCTAAATTTTAAGTTCTTAAATGATTTAGAAAATTAAACCTAAGTTTTTAAGGAATTGTTCTAAAACTAAATTTTACAAAAATTATTATTTTTATTGGAATCACTGGCAGGGTTAGAGCACGGTTGCCTTGAAGTATTAATTGAGAATAGCTGCGGCTGGTTCTGGTCAGCTTAAAAGCTTCCTATAAGCATTTTAATGAGAAGAAAAAACTCACTTCTCTAAAATCTGTCGAAAAGATAAAGAAAAAAAGACATTTTCTTAAGAGAGCGGGGGGAGGGGGTAAACATCTATTCAGCATAAATTACACAAGGTATGCTCTTTATACAAAATAATAAAATATTGATTTATTCTCATTATCTTAAATAATTTACAGCTTTAACAATTTGAAACAGTTTGTTGTTTAAGCAACAATAGAAATGGCACATAACAGTATTAAGTATCTTCCATTACAAAAAGTAAAAAGCTAGTTATTGCGGTCGTCCGGATGAAAACAATTTCGGAAAATTTTGGTACATTTTACCCGATCAAGACCGGCAGAACCTAACACCTCCCCCCCCCCCCCATCCCCGTGCAAATGTTGATTTATATATAGATATTATATATATATATATATATATATATATATATATATGATTTTTATCATCCTGTAGCACACGCTTTAATGAAACGATTTATATGAGACGAAGCTTGTGTAAAAGACATACCAAGGTCTCGACAGAGTTCGCTGGTCAATTTCATCCGCCCCCTTTGCTTTAAAAAACACCACTTTAAAAATTTTAATTCAAAAAAATAGATGCAAAAAAAAAAAAAAATAGAAATTTAAACGTTTTGGCCTTGATACAAACATCGCAGGACATTTTTAGTTTCCCCTCTTCTCCTAACAAAAGAGTTCTGATTAAAGCAGTTTGAAATTCTAAAGTGCTTGACATTTTCAAACAGTCTGATTTTTGTTATGCGACAGCAAACGTATCGGTCAGTCCATTCCGATGCGACTGGGCATGTGTACAGCACCTACCAAGGTCTCAACCGAGTTCGTTGGCCAGCTTCATCCGCCCTCTTGTTTCAAATGGCGGCTTGTTTCAAATTCGAAAAGATGTACAAAAAATTAAAATACCAAAAAGTTTTTGCCTTTAAGTATTCGGCCTTCATAAAAACATCCGTATCCACGCCTGTGTTCTGAGAATTCCCACATTATGTAAAAAGTTTTAAGGACCTGATTGGATAGCCTCAGACCTAATAAAACCTTAGATATGGTTTTTCTCTCTTGCTAGGGCAGAAGAGGGGGAGGGGAAATTTTCGGATAAGTATATATTGTTCTTTGCACATGTTCCGTATTGTCCCTAGAAATTCAGATATCCTGCGATAGAGTAGGTTTGTATATAAAATACAAAATTTTATTACGCATATTATTTACGATTCGTCATCTTGCAGAATTTCATCTGTAAGACCTTGATTTAGCTAAGTTCTTTGCCTCCTACTGGCCAGGTGTCGAGTTTCACCCGTATCCACGCCCGTGTTCTGAGAATCACACATTACAAAAAAAAGAAAAAAAAAGAATTCTAAGGACCTGATAAATCCTGACATATGGCCTTATTAGAGTAGAAAAAGAGAGGAGGGAGATTTTCTGATATGTCTATATTGTTCTTTGCATATGTTGCGTATTGTTCCTAGGAATTCCGATATCTGACAACAGAGTAAACCTGTATAAAATATAAAATTAATATAAAGAAATCTATTAAAAATGACCTCATGGTGTTTTAATAGATTTCGAAGAGTGTATTTACCAAATGTCTTAACACTTTGACCAGCTTTTTTCGCACAATTTTACAAAGAAACAGACAAACACCTCATTTTATGATAATGATTAGAATATCATATAACTGTAGAACTCTTTGTATACCTCAGTGGAGGGCATCTATCTCTCTTTCACATACGAACACAGATAACACCGACCATGTCGAGGGAGAGTGGAGAGAATTTGGTGGATCCAGAACCAGATCCATGAACTTATAGAAGTTCCCACCATGACTAAAAGAACTTTTTAAATATTAAAAAATATCAGTGGCCAAAATTTTTACACTTGTGACCACACTTCGCACCGCGTTGAAAAGAGCATCCAATGAGATTAAAATACCTTTTTTTTTACAGTTAGAATTAATGCTGAGCACCCAAAATTAATTCTAAAAGCTTCTATTTTCTCCGGAAAGAAGAAGAAATACCATACAATTATATCTTCTAAGAAATAAACCTGTCTAAAACATAAAAATATTAGTCCCTTCATATTCCGTTTTAGCAGGTTTTACTATGTAAGATATTGTTTGTACTCAATAAAATCCATTTAAAAATCTGGGAATACTCCGCGCAGAAAGCTTGCTATGCCTATGAGAAGTATAAACAATTTCATTTTCTCTAAAATTCAACATTGGGAAAATAACATATCTACTTAGATTTTCTTGCAAACTTCAATATTTTGTAAACTTTTTCTCTTTAAAAAATATGGTAGATACCGAAAAAACACAAAGCCTGTGTATAAAAATGTAATCTTTCTTTTCTGTCATAATCGTGCAGTGAAAATTTTTAATTTTTCGTCAGAAGATGAATTGCAAAAGAGGTAAACCTCACTGACTAAACTAAGACCAAATTAAAATTAAATTATGACTGAGTTTCAAAGAAGACGAAAGGGATGGTATAGATATGTGGACGATATTTTTATTATTTGGATCCGGATATTGAGGCAATTACAAGAATTTTTATATGAAATCAATGCAATAGATAGAAGCATGCAGTTTACATTGGAAATTGAACAAAACAGAAAAATCCTTTATAGGTGGTAAACTTATACAGGGTGGCGAGTGGTCAGAGAAATACACAGTCAAAAAAAGTGGAAACTACCAGTACAGTAAATTCTGTCTAAGGCGGACTCTGTGCAAGCCGGAAATCTGTCTACCGCGGAAAATTTTTCAAGTCCCGGTGAACCCATAGAAAATAACATTAATTCTTGCTGCATAAGGCGGAATCTCCCTAACGCGGAAACGGAAAGGATTTTAAGGTCCCACCGAAACCAAAATTTTGCATAAGGCGGAAAAAAGGATAATTTAAAAATGAGAGGCATTTTGTTTATTAAACTTTAAAACCGATAAGTCAAATACTCAATGTCGAGCATGTTAGTTACATTTCCTAACACTTTGAAAAAGTTAATTCAAAAGGACAGGAACTGTTTAAATTTTAAGGAATTTATGCTTGTGCCATTTTTTATATGCAAAATTATATTTAAAACTTAATATTTCTAGTAGAATGAGCATTTATCCAAATATATATTTTCGAAAGTGCAATATATTATACTTTAAGTATGTACTCAAATTCAAAGTTATAGCGTTCTGTCTCATTCTCGAAGTTTATAGGGGGGGGGGGGGGGGGAGGTGTTAGTTTTTTTTTTTTTATTGTGTGTGTAAACTTCGAATTCGCATGTATTACAGCAGTACTAAGAAATTGAATAGCGTTTCTCATTTATCTATAAAGACAAAAGATCTTTCCGAATTTCAGTTTTCAACAGATTTTCGAGTCAGGAAAATCAATAAAAAATCATCAAATTCGAAGATTTTTTTTTTTGGGGGGGGGGGGGAGGAGCTTTTTTGCATAAGCCGGAATATTGTCTACCACGGAAAATTTTCTGAGTCCCGATTGATTCCGCCTTAGACAGAGTTTACTGTATTTTCTTCTAGAGAATACTTGGAATAATATAAATGGATTAAAGAAGGCGAATTTTTCTTTAACAAAATACTGGTATTTAACACCTATTTTGACTGTGTTTTTCCCTGACCACTTTTCACCCTGTTATAAGAAATAGTAATAATCTGACCATTTACAGTAAGGTTTACAGGCAGAAAATTTCATCAAAGAATGAGATTTCAGTTAATAGTTCATCTCCAACTAATTACAAAGCGGCAGCAAACATATTTTACACATAAGCGAGCATTTACTGTTTGTACTGAAAAATATATTGATTAGGAGTTGGACGTCGTTAGAAGTATAGCAAATGATAATGGTTTTCCGCTTATATATGTTTATTAACAAGCTTATTTACCAAACTCAATATAGAAATAATTACAATAGTAAATTTAAAAGTAATGAAATAAAATTACACAAATTTCAATATTTTCCGGGTTTATTTGAATGTTTACGATATAACTGAACCCTTTATGTACTAAATTATGAATTCATGAAAACTTTATCTTCTAAAATATTTTTCGTAAGTTTTTTAAACTACATTAGAAGATTTACATAATCATTTAATAAGTTTTAGAAGGATTTAAGAATTTAGAGGAATTAATTAAATTTGAATTTATAGGGATTTTATACATATATATATATATAACCCCACTCAAATATTTTATTTCAAATATTTTTCTTACTTTTTTGTAGAATCAGGAAATGTACAAACATCTATTCTTACAATAGAAATATAGATGTATTTCCGAATTGAAAAATCCTCCCCCTCCAACGCCAAGAAAGTTTAAAAGATGCAAAGGCAAAAGAAATTATCCTTTTAAAAATATTTATGTTTAGGGTAACCCATAATGCTTTTGGAACAAGATAAAGTAATGCTTCTATAACTCATTCTAAACTTTATTACTACTAATCGATGTATTAAATGAATTTTATAACAAGTTATTTTAATGGTACTTATAAGTACCGTCAGTGGATAAAGGGTTAAAAAAATACATTACAAATTTAATCGCTCCCCAACCACTATTAAATTAAAGGCGAGAAGGTATTGATCTTATCTTTATAGTAGATTCCGCAAGTGTATATTTAATCCCTAGTACAATAATAGGTAATAAGAACAAAGCAGTCGGCATGACATATAAAAGAAAGTTCAAAGAGCGTTTGACAGAACACATTGCAGATACTAAACTAAACTGACGTCAAACGGCAATTTCTAGGCTGCATTAAGAGCAGGAGATTGGGATTGATTTTACGAGAGCTAAGATCATAAAGAAACTAACAGGTTATCAAAAGTTATTAACTATGGAATCAATTGAAATAGTATGTCGAACTACTTACACTACACTTTATGTAAGGATGCATTATCATACACAATTCCTAAGATTTGGTGTAATTTACTAGGAATAACATGAACTCCCTCTCCACTTCAGTTTGAACTTTGAATGAATAAATGTATAACAATATATCACTCCAAACAAAAGAAAAAAATTCCAAAAATGAAAATTTGATTTTTAGGTATTGATAACGATATCATTACAGGAGGGTGGGGAGGTTTGAGGTATAGTAACGTATGATATCGCAGTGGGGGCAGGGAATCCAAAATCACCAAAAAGTTGATAACGTTGTATATGTATTGCCCCAAAACGTTTAATCTTGAATTAAAAAAAAAAAAAAACCTTTATTAAAATGTAAATAATAAACAAATCTAAAAGAAAAAAAATTCATTATTAGTTACTTTATTTGGAGATGGAAAAAAAAAAAAAATCTGGAATCAGTGCTACCACTTAATAAATTAATTTCGTTAATAACTAATCTTTTTTCTCTCTCTCTCTCTCTCTACAGATTTTTGCGAAGACATTAACACATTTCTCACAAATTTTCAGCCAATTTATCATACTGCATACATCCGATACGTTTCACTGTCTTTTAGAAGGCTGTAATAAAGGCAATCAATACTAAACGTCTAAGAAGAAAAAAATATAAGATTTGTCTCCAAGCAATTCCTCTTGGGTCAATTATATCTGTCAGACATGTCGCCCATTATCAGAAACGTGCTGCAGAATCGGGCAGGATAATTTCGAAAATTGCCGCATAGCAGAGTTATACATTAGTGTGAGAAATAGAGAGATATCATTAAGTTTTTAACACTTCCATATGTCAAGATCGAAAGGAATTTTTTCTTATTTTTAAGCATTCTTAAATAGGTTAACAAGGTTTATTTAATTGTAGTTTGTTTCCTTACTTGCCTGTGTGCTAGAAGCCATATGGATGCATATTACATAAGGAATTTTATTGTCTTTCTATTTATAATTTCTCTATAAATATTTTAAGTTAATCATTGGATTATTTTACATCACTTGGATATAAGTAATAAATAATTATTTATTAATAGCACATAACTACCATCGTGTTTAGATAAAAATTATTTAAATGGCTATTGCATTAATGAAATTGTTAATTAGATAACGCAATATTGCATTTACAATGATCTAATACTAATAGTTAATAATGTAATAATATTTTGGCTCACATGTTAAAAATAAATAACATTAAACCCAGTGTTCTTAAATATCATGTAATTTTCGAAAATATAAAAAAATATCCGGTATATTGATACATATCTGATATTGTTCTTTATGCATCTGATTTTCAAAAGTCAACTTACTGCTGATTATACATTTTTTTAGACAATATAAATTAGAAACAAAAACATATTGCACTTATCATGAAAACTTAATAAATCAATAAAATGTCTTTTTTTTTTGGTTTTTTTTAAATTGACAACAAAACTTGTAATCGACTGCTTGAAAACAGACATTTCCTATAAAAATTAATTAATTTTCTTTTTACACTCATAAAAACATAAAAAAAAAACTTAAAAAAAAACTAAACTATAGGATTCAGTATCAAGTACCAAAAAATATTATGTTTTATACAAAAAAGTTTAAATACGAAATACTTTTTTATCTAGAAAAATTTGAACATAAATATAAGCTTGGCTGCTTTCTCATTCTTTAGTCTGTTCTGCAGTTTAAACTGAACTAAACCAAAACCAGAAAATATTCTTTCTAATGAAGCTGTAAATAACTGGCTATCTTAATTAGACAGTTTATCTTTGAATGGTTGTTCCAAGTTACTGTTGTCCCTTAAAATTATTGGTTCTACATTTAATATTTCAGCTTTATGCAAAGCTTGGAAAATACTTTTTTGGCAAAAATTCACTGCCAGATGCAAAGGTTCATCGTCTACAAAACGACACAGTCAAAGCCAGTTGAAAAATAAATCTATCTATAGTTGTTTTGATTGAAAATAATAAATATGATATTTTCAAAATAAATATTTTATGTATGGAAATATCGAAAATATGAAACATCATGGTGTTTTGAAATAAATATCGGATACATATCATGATAGTAATATATATCACGATGTATATCCGTTGATAGATATCAATGAACCATGATTATAATGAATAATAATTAGCTTCTTTATTTATGGAATGACTCTTACTCAATGAAGATTGCAAGCTAAGCCACTGAAGCGTCTAATACCACAAGCAATAACTTCAACTAACTCAATCACGCATGTATACCAATTCTATTTAAATTCTTGTTTTGATAAAAAAAAACCTATTGGTTCACCAAAGAAAATCTTAATGGTTCCATTCAATTCAATTCAAATGGATTGTAAAGTCTTGATTTCTAGAATTTTGCCAAAGGTCTTTTAGCGCAAAATTTTGTCATCTAAAATCTCTAAGTTTTCATGAAAATCGTCGACTTCTTCTACAAAATCGCCAAGTTGGTTGCAAACATCAAAATATATACTAGCTGATATATCAGTTAATATAATATCATCAATGAAATCCAATATATTATACAATCATTATTTAAAATTACTAAAATTATCTTTACAATATTTATACGCAAGAATATTTCTAGCGGTTTGTATAAAATGAAATTTTATTCACTTTAAAAACTTGTAACATCATTGCGAAACATTTAAAACTAAATAATTGTCTATAGATGGCAAGTTATTCGAACTATTTTCAGTAGCACAATATTTGAACTTTTCATCATATACGCAAATCATAACATGCTAAAATTTAGAAAAACTGCGAAATGCACATTGGTGAAAACCCTAAAGACGGAAAACTATTTTAATTATTTTGTGCAATCTTATATACGAACAACAAAGTTTACGAACCACATATCTTATTAATATTTAATACCGATACGTAATAGAATCGAAAAGGAACTTCTAGCATCCATAGACTGCAATGTATCCGAACACTTTGTATGACCTTGTAAAAGAACTATAAATGTGTCAGGTACCTTTTCCTATTGCAAATAGACTATAGTAATTCTAAGAAACATATAAGAATTTGATTTAATTTTGAATAGTATAACATCATTAAAACGTATGTAAAATGATTATCTTTTATAGTATGCAAATTCTATATAGGATATGCAATTTGTTTTGTATATCCCTGTAAACGAATAATAAATACAGTCGAACCTCGTTATCCCGACACTCTAATGACCAGAAAAAAGTGTCATAAGCGGAGTGTCGCGGTAACCGGAGTTGGAGAAATGTATGTTTATAAAAGGCTGTACTTTTAATTAATTTAAGACAGTTTTAAATTCATAACTGTTCTTGCAGTTTTAAGAAATAAAACATTATTATTATATAAAATAAACACAAAAACAAAATTGAAAAGAATAAAAATCCGATTTATGGTGACATGTTTTTTATTGTTACATGAAACAGTGATGAATTAAGGTTTTCTTTTCCTTAGATGTGCTTCCTACAATTATTTTTTCAATGTTATACAATGAATTGTAATCAATATTCGTTGTTTCAGAAATGGATGTTAGATAATTTCTGATCATTTCAATGCAATGCATCGGTTTCAGTCGGATGAAAAACGCCGTGTAACCACAAGAAATCTCCGCCTGAGCAAAACAAAAAGACCGCGAGTATGACTGATACGTCTATATGAAGCTTAAGTGGGTCATTCACAGTGTGTGGTTTTATTTATTCAGATAAAGGATTTAAGTAAATTTTCTCATTTATCTCATGAGTGTTTTACACACTTTTGTGAAAAGTTTGGCTAAGATATTTCTTACCGCTTAATTTCCGTGCTTATAAGATGGATTAGGAAAAATGAGCAATTTTTCTAAACCATCGGGTTATCCGGAGTGGTAAATTATTTAACAACTAAAATCCGAAGTTTATTTACATTAAAATCATATGCAGAAAATAGGGACTTTGAAAAACTGACGTCATAAGCGGGGTGACGTGAAAACCGGGTGTCGGGATAACGAGGTCCGACTGTACTACATATACTATTTCTTGTAGGGAACATAATGCACTGGCTTTCAATATCACAAATCATTTTCGAAATGTTTGAAGTATTAAAATGTCATTAAATTGTACTTTAAAAAAATCGCGCACAGACTATAATGCATTCGCATTCTTTAGTATGTGTCTCCTTAAACGCTAACAAACTATCAATCTTCTACGCATCCATCTGCGTTACGGAATATGCTGTGATGAACGTTAATAAAATATGCCAATTTCGTGGCAATGTAAGCATATTTACGAAAGTTAGAGATCGGATTCGTAGACAGACTGGCAGAGAAATGAACCAATGTCACAAACACTTTTCAAATACATTCTAAAGAGTTAAAAAATTGAAGAACTAATTTCTTAACAGTTACAAGATGAACAACATCCTTCTACACCGCCGCTTTTCTGAATTTTTGCCTATAGAAGTTCATTAATTTCTCCCTATTTGCCGCTAGTGAAAATTCTAAAACTTTTAAATAACTGACGCGTACAAAATAAAACATTTTTCCAATACCTTCAGATATCTTTACGATTTTTATCTCTGGAGATTTATGCATTACTCACTCTTCTTCACTAAATTTATCGTCGTAAATCTGTTCTGTATATTTCACTGCATCGGATTTACAGAAGGCGATAATGAAATCAATCAATAATAAACGTCGGAGAAGAAAGAAAAAAAAATAAGTTTGTCGCCAAGTAATTCCTCTTTGGTCAATTATATCTGTCACACACGTCGTTTATTATTAGAAACGCACGACTAAGTTGGGGACGACAGTTCTGGTGATAGCCACATAGTAGAAAAATACACAATAAAGGAAGAAAAATGTATTTTATTTTCTTTGTTGTTTGTTCCTTTTAGCATTTTCTTTTCGAAAAAGAGGACATTAATCAATTCAAATTATTACATTACCGTATATATCTGCGTATAATAAGCTCCGGGAATAACACACACATTCGATTTCCGACAGTATTTTTCTATTTATAGGTATATACCCAGTATTTCGTGCACCGCCTTTTTGCAAAAAAAAAAAAAAATCCTGCATGATGTATGTCGCATGAAAATGCAATAAAGAGCATTAAAAAGTAAACTAATAACTAGTACAAACATGAAGAAAATATGCATGTGCGAAGTGAGGACATGCGCTATTCTTAAACCTATCTGCTTGAATCCTCACAAAACGTTTGAAATCGTTTTTTCGTTCTTCCCATAATCACATATTCAACTCTTGTAATGCAGTAACCCCAGTTCTTATGCTTATTTTTTAAGCTTTCGTTTTTATACCCGGTGTATATAAGTGTAAATGTAAATTTTGACCAATTTTCGTATTACAAAAGTGCGCGTTATACACTGGAATATACGGCACTTAATTAAAACCATTTAAGTGAATAAATGTTCACTGATAGCTTTAAAGTACAAGGATTGATTTGAGGTTTTTTTTTTTTTTTTTTTTTTTTTAAGTTGCCTTTACTTAGTGTGATCCTTCTCACAAAGCAGGCAACTTTTCGATACTGAAACATTTAAACAAGTGGGTAAGGGGCTGTGCATATATAACGTTATCATTTTAGGGGGGAAGGGGGTTCCGACAAACGATATCGTAAGACATCTCTCGGGGCAGAGGGAGAGTTGTCTTTTGATATCGTTATCATTTTTGAACCAACCATATTGTTTCTTTTTATTTGTAACTTTTCCTTTACATCAAAATAGTCTGTCATACTTTTTTACTCTGTTATTTATTTTTATGGAAATACAAATTTTACTGAATTTCACTCAATTATTTCTATGTGAAGGTAAAAATTTATTGATATACCCTCGTACAAAACTGCAGAAAACAAGAATCTATGTTTGTATATTCTATCGTTGGTTGTAACAAGTATATCTAACATCCAAAGAGTGCATTTTCAAATTACAGTTGCAACTAGAGGTATAATTGGATGTTAACTGAGAACAATTAGAAAAAATTTCTTATAGTTCCCAGTATTGATCTGTCAATATTTGTAAAACTTCATGCGATACTCAGTTTATCCTTGTAGTTCCAAGGTAAATTTCATCAACCCGCTTCATTAATTGGAGTATGTAAATCATTTACATTTGTTTTATGAAGTAAATAATACATTTCCTTAAACCAATAACCACTTACATAATTATTATGGACTGGTTAACTAGTGGGTTTTTATTTATTTTCAAACTTCATGATTCTTACTTATGTTTTAATGTATTGTCAAATTTAATAAAGAAAAACGGATTTCTCCTGCAGCGAAACAGTGTAGTTATTTAGTAAATTTATTTGTTCAATTAGTATTTCAATGTAATTTTCCAGCGCTAGGCACAAATGGGCACATATTTTTATTAGCCATTTAGGAGCAGTTATTTATGTGAAGTCCTTTTCAAAATGGTTACGGAACAAATTGTTTTTTAGCCTCAAATACGATTATTCTTAGTTTATTATTAATATTACTTATAATATTATTAGTATCTGTAAAGATATGAATATATTTTTTTTAGTAGTTCATACAAATACTAATTATAGTATATAATATACAATTTAGAAGCTTATTTTATAAAAATTTAGACAAAACATCTAATTATGCATATTATATTATCACAAATATTATGCATATTCTCATATTTAGTACGTTTAAATTTTATCAAATAAATAGGAAAAAAATTTTAGCGTAATTTTTTTTAGTATTTTTTCAGATCATTTTGCAACCTTTTAAAGTGATTTAATCAACAAATTTGAGAAAACAAAAATTCAGGCACAAATCTGTTAAAATTACAGGTAGTTAATCAATCTGACAATTTTTTAAGATATATTATTTTAAAATGTTTAGTAAAATTATGTTCAAAATAATTGTGTATGTTAAGCTGGTCAGCTGTATCAGCAGTAATTAAAGCAAAAAAAAATAATCAAACTTTGCGTTTTATCAAAGTTGCAAGTAGTTAACCCTTCTTAGAAAACAGTATAAGTACAGACTCATTACTCTTAAATACATTATATTCTTTCATGACTTGCATAGAATCTTTTCAGAGAACATTTTACATCGTTTTTCATAATTAACTGATGCAAAATATTTTTGTCCTGAAATTTTTTTAATTTATTTTGCATGATTAGTAAAATCCGGGTTATTAAAATTAATTGAGTAGATTAAGGGGGTCTTTCAGCTGCAATCAAACCGGATGGAAAGAGTCCAACTTTCTTGTTTATCGAAATTACAGGTAGTTAATCATTCTCAGAGAGCTTCATAAGTACACATTCATTACTCTTAAATGCATTTTATTCTTTCATGAATAAAAAGAAATCACTTCAATCGCTGTTTACATCGTTTAACTTCGTTCATGAAAAAAAATATATATTTTGTTTTTAAAAATATTATATGTGCTTAACATGATTAGTAAATTTTGGCTGTTCAAAATAATTGGCTCATTAAGCCGGTCTACCATCAGCAATCAAAGCAAATGAAAATTGTCCAATTTTCTCGTTTGTCGAAATTACAGTTAGTTAATCATTCTCAGAGAACTTCATAAGTATACATTCATTACTCTAAAATACATTTCATTCTTTCATGAATAAAAGAGAATCCCTTCAATGGCCCATTATACATCGTTTAACTTCATTCAATGAAAAAATATACATTTTTTGTTTATCAAAATATTATATGTGCTTAATACGATTAGTAAAATCTTGGCTCTTCAAAATAATTGGCTCATCAAGCCGGCCTACCATCAGCAATCAAAGCAAATGAAAACTATCGAATGTTCTCGTTTATCGAAATTACAAGTAGTTAATCATTCTCAGATAACTTCATAAATACACATTCATTACAATTAAATACTTGTACATTTCATTCTTTCACGAATAAAAGAGAATCCATTCAACGGCCATTATGCATCGTTTAACTTCATTCAATAAAGGAATATATATTTTTTACTTTTCAAACTGTGATATGTGCTTAATATGATTAGTAAAATCTTAGCTATACAAACTAATTATGTCCATTAAGCCGACCTACCGGCAGCAATCAAAGTATATAATAACTATCCAATTTTCTAGTTTACCAAAATTTACAGGTAGTTAATCATTCTCAGAGAACTTCTTAAGTACACTTTCATTACTCTTATGTGCATTTTATTCTTTCATGAATATAAGGGAATCCCTCCAGTGACCAATGAACATCTTTTTACTTCATTTCAATGAATAGATATATAAATTTTTGTTTTCAAAATATTAAATTTGATTAACATAATTATTAAAATCCTTGATATTCCAAATATTTGTGTATATATAGATGGTCTTTCAGCAGTAATCTAAGCAGATAAAACCAATCCAACTTTCTTGCTTATCGAAATTACAGGCAGTTAATCATTCTCAGAAAACAGCTTAAGTATACAATCATTACTTCTAAATACATTTCATTCTTTCATGAATTAAATGGAATCTGATCAGAGAACATTTTACATCGTTTTACATAGTCCAATGATTCAAAATATTTTTATTCCTGAAAAATGTTAAATTTGTTTTGTATGATTAGTAAAATCCGGGCAATTCAAAATAATCGTGTTCACTAAGCTGGGTTTTCAGCAGTAATCAAAACAGATAAAAACAATCCAACTTTCTTGTTTATCGAAATTACAGGCAGTTAATCATTCTCAGAAAACAGCAGAAGTACACATTCATTACTTCTAAATACATTTTATTCTTTCATGAATTAAATGGAATCCCTTCAGAGGATACAA
Organism: Maratus speciosus; assembly: GCA_963932465.1. Lineage (NCBI taxonomy): Eukaryota > Metazoa > Arthropoda > Arachnida > Araneae > Salticidae > Maratus > Maratus speciosus. The sequence continues at coordinate 325,289,495 of OZ010800.1, read as the reverse complement.
AAGCAATCGTTATTATCTCCAAATTCTCCCAGAAAACAAAAAGATAATTCTTAGATGGCGACAATGCGACGGATCTTTTTGTCTTTTCATGTCTATTTCAGTTACAAAGAGAATTTTTCGAAGGGATTGTATATATCCTCGATGGAATGACTATTATGATACTTCATAACAGTCTTTGTATTAGAGAAAAATATGGAGGTGTCTGTGAAAGATTTCGTTATTTTTCGAATATAATAAATGTATTTCAGGTAGAATTCTGCGCGAACCAAAATAATAAGCTTGAAGACAATTCGAACCCGAGCAAAACACGACAAAAAAATTTCGCCAACTCGAACCCTAAGTGAAAGAAAATTAATCTATATTTTACTAAAATTGTGAAAAAGTAATCAATAATTTTATCTGTAATATAAATTTTATCTCTTCTGTATTAAAGTGTATAATAATGAAGTCGAGTATAATAAAGTGTATAAGAATGAACTCAATAATATTCAAATACCGGGTGAGCCAAAAATTCGTTAAAATTTTAAAAACTCATAAAAAAGGGAGAAATTATGATAAAGGAGTGCGGTTTGCAAGAAAAGCCTCAGAAGGTAGTCGAATTTTTTTAAGCAGAATAAAAAAAAAAAAAAAAAAAAAAAAAAAAAAAAAAAAAAAACAGTTAAAAAATCACATGTAGAGGGCGCTGATGACTCGAAACACAATGAACAGGTACTACAACACAACCTGGTTGTATCATAAGCATGTTCTGGAGGTCATGTTGAACATTTGTTATTGGAAGAACAAATGAATGGAGCGTATTGTTGTCTTATTCCTTGTATTTCGGATTGTCAGTGCCCTCTACATGTGATTTTTTAACTTTTTTTTTTTTTTTTTTTTTTTTTTTTTTTTTTTTTGCTGCTAAAAGAATTCCGACTACCTTCCGACTACCCTTTCTTGCAAACCGCACTCCTTTATCATAATTTTTTCCTTTTTTATGAGTTGTTAAAGTTTTAACGAACTTTTTGCTCACCGGTATTTAGTGTTTGCAATATACATGATTGTATATTAATGTATTTTTATTAATTCATTATGTATTGTATATTGTATAATAATGCACTAAAGCAGTACTCAGTTATCATTATGACTATATCCTAAACTGTTTGTCTTTTTTTATAAAGATATTTTAAATACAGGGTGAATCTAAACTCTTGGGCAAAACTTTAAAGGCTGATAGTACACATCAAGACAAACAATATTAAATTGGAAACTAAGGTTCCCAAACGTCTTCGAAAGGAGATAGGCGCCATTAAAGTTTAGGGTCCAAAATTTCAAATAATTATAAAAACGGAAAAATTGGTCGATTCGTTTGCGGTTTTCGCTAAAACTATTCTTTATGGCAGTAATTTCTTGAAGATAAATTTTAAAGATAAAGTTCAGAAAATGCCGATAGGGGGCGCTTTAAACTTTGGCGTAACGAACAACTATTTTTTACCGTCATTTTTTGTATCTCATTAAATGCTTTCAAAAGCTTAGATCTAAACTTAAATTTTGAGCTCAAAATCTGAATCGTTGGGAGTTGTTAAGTAGCGCAAACTGAACAGTGTTCAGGAGTTGAAATTTGAACCCCCCCCCTCCTGAACAGAGTTCAGTTTGAGCTACTTAACAACTCCCAACGATTCAGATTTTGAGCTCAAAATTTAAGTTTAAGATTAAGCTTTTGAAAACGTTTAATGAGATAAAAAAAATAACAGTAAAAAAGAGTTGTTCGTTACTCCAAAGTCTAAAGCGCTCTATATCGCAATTTTTTTTTACTTTATCTTTAAAATTTATTTTCAAGAAAATACCGACATAAAGAATAGTTTTAGTGGAAACCGCAAACGAATCGATCAATATTTCCGTTTTCTATAATCATTTGAAATTTTGAACTCTAAACTTTAATGGTGCCTTTATCCATCGGAAGACATTTGGGACCCTTTGTTTCCTATTTAATATTGTTTGTCTTGATGTGTACTATCACCCCTTAAAGTTTTGCCCAAGAGTTTAGATTCACCCTGTATATTGGATGCTTATGAGATCGGTGATGTATAAAATTTTAGATTTTGTATTTTATAGAAATGTATTTAGCGACAAATTCCGCATCTGAAATACATGTTACCCATTACGAAACTTTCTGCAATTAGAAATATATAGCCATGGTTAAAAGCTAACAAAATACCCATTAGATAACAATAACATGGAATGCATTGCACTAAAGCATAAGCAAAATCCTCTACATTGAAGATAATATAAATTTGTTAATTTTACAGATGCATTGCTATCCAATATGTTTGCTGTCACACCTTCATTTTTTTTCTTTATTCAATGAATAATGAAACATCGCTTTAGAATCACTTTTTATTCCGGTAATTCTAAGTATAATAATCTCACCTGCCTCTCCAAATAACATTTATCCTCAAAAATGACAGTATGTTATGGCATATTACTATAGCAACATAAAGCTTTTTTTTTTATCATATATATGTATTGCTTTCTTTTGGATCTAAAAAAGAACCAAAAATTACTACACATATTTGGAATACATTACGCAAATTCAAAGAAGAAAAAGTGTCTACAATTCCAAGCGTATGGTCATGAAATATTGTCTCAGATCATAAAATATCTTTGAAGAAAATGTGCACATTGTAATTTGATTTTGTGCGATTTTGTGTAATTTGAAATATGCTTTTATTATTATTTATTAGTTATTAGTTTTCCTATTTTGAACTAAGATGGATTACTAGTGTACGGTCTTTTTCAGTTTAAATCGTGCAAAAAGATCTTTCTGTTTGTTATAAGATGAATGATAGTTTTTTCATTGAGACGCTCATAATATAGAATGAAAACTGTACTGAAGTAAGTAATAATATTATTAAAATTGAAAATTTTCCATTATATAACTTGCACTTGACGGTTGAATCTGTCGACCAGTATCATTTAAAAGAATGCCCTTTTTTGCTCTTCCCTCGCTCCAGGCGTGAAGATTTAGCTTCGCTTTGACACGATCCTGCTGGTCATTGATTCGGTATTTTTTATAGTATTTAATTCACGTCTTCAAAACAAATCAAGGAGTATTTTCACTTCTAGAAAAAAAAAACCTAGGCATTTTATGGGGCATTCTGACAATCTTTTGACTTTCGAGAATGAAAATCTGGTGAAATTAAACTTGATAAAATAACATTTTAATCTGATAGGCGAATGCCTTAATGATTCAAAGCAAAAATGGTCAGCAGCGAAAATTTTTTTATTTAACTGAGGTTTAAGTTAAACTTGCGAGCTTAATTTTACTTACCATTTTACCACTATAACTTTTTATTTTCTTCTAAATTTATTCTTATAATGGATTTGCATAGTACCCACAGGACACTCAAATAAGAAATAGTAGTAATGTTGTATTTTTAGTAAAAAATTTTGGTATAACATTGTCTTAAACGGGTGTTAAAGAAGGGACGGTACACTGTTAAAAATTTTGCAGCATTCTGGCAGGTCATTCGACCGTTTTTTTAAAAAACGGTTTCATAACCATAATTTAACTATATTCTGACTATAAAATGGCCAATAATATGGTCAGAATAGTGTTAAAATTACGGTTGTGTAACCGTTTTCGGAAAAAAATGGTCAAATGACCTGCCAGAATGCTGCAAATTTTTAACAGTGTAAGGTAAAAAAAAGGGGGATGGTATAGGAAAAAAGGGACGAAATGGGAAAAAAAAGGACGGTAAGAATGGAACGGTAAGGAAAATTACCGCTTATTTTAGGGATATCATGTTAAGACTCAGTGGTAGCCACAATGTTCCTTGATTTTTAGAAACAGTTATTTACATTGGATTAAATAAAAAAAATTATTAATTTACCTCAAAAAGTGCAGGAATAAACCTTGGGGACGGTAAGACTACCAATAAAGCCACGATGCTTGAAATTGATATTTAAATAGTGATTTAAATTCTGCAGTAAATTCCCTGTCAAAGCGTTTTAGCCATTTTTTCTCTAGCATACTTCTGCATGAGAAAAAACTTTAAAAAAATTCTGTGACTGCATCTGAAGTGATTTTCTGTATAATTTCAGAAGAGGGACGGTAAGGAATCTAAAACTCAGGGACAGAGTTTAAAAAATAATAACTACCCTAGCTTAAAAATCAGCATCAGGGACACGGGACGGTATAGGAGTTTTCCTGGTATTTGGACCCCCAACATCGACCAAGACTTTTTTTATCTCGTTAATATTGTTATGCAATCATGCAATGGGATGTTCCCCAGTATATGAAATAAAAAAAAACGCAAGAACATGTACTAAAATAAAAATTATTATTCAGGGACATAAAAGTCAGAAGATTGCGACAATGCCCCATATCTGACGATAAGTGTATTTCACGAATTTCACATTGATTCTTGAATTATGTGAGCAGCAGATAGAAATAGGGGAAATACCTAAAAATCTTTATGAAGTCTCAAAAAAAATTCTGTATTGTTGTATTGAAAAAAAATCCAATAAAAAATAAAACAAATTCATTAAATTTAGCAAATAGATATAAAGGAACACTCATTGATTGTTTCACAATAAAATCACTTTTTTTTTTTTTTTTTTTTTTACAAAAGTATAAAAAAAAAACAGTTACGGTTCCACTGTAGGCATTAGAAAATTAAAAGAGTAAAAAATATCTAGTTGTTTTGTAATCAAACTGACAACGAAAAGCGAAAGAAATCAAATAAGAACACGAATTTCACCTCAAACAGCAAGCAACGTACAATTGCTCTGCAGTAATAATACACAACTTCTGTGAGAAGAAACACGTGTGTAAACACTCGCTATGTGTTAGCTCGTGTAATGATTTTCAATAGAATTTTTTTTTTTTTTTTTTTTTTTGCCTTTTGGAATCCATTCTTGGGTAATATTGGATTTATTGTATATTATATTAGGATAACCAACTTCCAATACAATGAAATGTTGAATATTTCTATTTGGAATTTCTTTTATCACTAAAATTCAATTCGTTTTAAATATGAATGGAAATAAAGTAAAATAGTCGTCGTAAAATAAATATTCATAAACTTGTTGTGAATAGGCCCGTTAAAAAATAATTTGCTTACGTGTATATAAGTATATTAAGGCGTCTCATAGCTTTTAAAATCTCTGTAACTTTTTAAATACTTGTTGAAATTACACAAAACTTTATAACATATTAAAGCGATATTTAAGACTTTATAAAAAATAAAAATAAACATCCTATAATACAATGAAAAATACAGTTCAATTAATATTGTAAATTTTTTTCACAGGGTATGTCACAATCCACACGATAACTTAACTTATGATAGATATATCAACATAAAACTTGTGTTAAAATGAACTTTAAACTATGCTTTATAAGAATGAATTAATGATATATAAATTCTTTTACAGAAATTATTTTAAAAATTCAATTGAATTTGAAAAGAAGAAAAAAAATTAATAAATGATTAAAAAATAATAAAAATACTTATCTCAATAATATCAATTCATTCTATAAAATATAGGTTAGTGCTAATTTTTACATAATGTTTATGTTTATATATCCATTCTAAATTAAGTTATCGTGCTGATTGCGACATGCAATGTGAAAAAAGTTCTCAATATTAAGTGAACTGCATTTTTATTATATTATATTGCATTATATGTATTTAATCCTTTATCTACTGACGGTACTTATAAGTACCATTAAAATAACTTACTATAAAATTCATTTAATACATCGATTAGTTGTAATACACTTTAGAATGAGTTATTGATACATTACTTTATCTTGTTCCAAAAGCATTATGGGTTACACGAAACAAAAATATTTTTAAAAGGATGATTTCTTTTGCCTTTGCATCTTTTCAGCTTTCTTGGCGTTGGGTGGGGGGTGTTTTTCAATTCGAAAATATTTCTACATTTCTATTTTAAGAGCATTATGTTTATACATTGACTAATTCAACAAACTAATAAGAAAAAGATATAAAATAAAAGATTTGAGTGGGGTTATAAATATTGCACAAAAACCTTATAAATTCAAATTTAATTAATCCTTCTAGATCCTTCAATTCTTCTAAAATCCTTCTAAAATTTATTAAATGATTATGTAAATCTTCTAATGTAGTTTAAACAATTCACAAAAAATGCTTTAGAAGATAAAATTGTCATGAATTCATAATTCAGTACATAAAAGGTTAATTTTACATTTTAAGAAGCCTTAAATATAGCTTAAACATAGTACAGAGATTTTTGTAATATATTTGTGAAATATATTTATGTAATATATTTATGTAAATATATTTATGAATGTTTATTAATCTGAAAATATGTGGATCAATGGTCTTTATTACTTCCCCGAATTTGAACTTTCCACGCTCCATAGTTCACGAGTAAAATTGCTGTGACAGACAGACGGACGGACAGACACAGGAGTGATCTTATAATGGTTCAGTTTTTACTTTTTAAGTACGGAACCCTACAAACTAAGTACTTTCGAGCATCTGACGTGCTCATCATCTGGATTAAAATCGCTAAAAACCAGAGGTCGAGTTCATTCATTTATACTTCATGAGCTGTTGCAAAATTCAAACTGAAAATTCGGGAAAACTATGTTCTGTGGACTGTTTCAAAGTTGAAACTGAAGTGGAGAGGGAGTTCATATTATTCCTAGTAAATTACACCAAATCTTAGGAATTGTGTATGATAATGCATCCTTACATAAAGTGTAGTGTAAGTAGTTCGACGTACAATTTCAATTGATTCCATAGTTAATAACTTTTGATAACAGGTTAACTTCTTTTTGATCTTAGCTCTCATAAAATCAATCCTAATCTCCTGCTCTTGATGCAGCCTAGAAATTGCCGTTTGACGTCAGTTTAGTTTAATATCTGCAATGTGTTCTGTCAAGCGCTCTTTGAACTTTCTTTATATGTCATGCCGACCGTTTTGTTCTTATTACCTATTATTGTACTAGGGATTAAATATACACTTGCGGAATCTGCCATAAATATAAGATCAATACTATTATTAAGTCTTGCCTTTAATTTAATGGTGGTTGGGGAGCGATTAAATTTGTAATGTATTTCTTTAACCCTTTATCCACTGACGGTACTTATAAGTACCATTAAAATAACTTACTATAAAATTCATTTAATACATCGATTAGTTGTAATACACTTTAGAATGAGTTATTGATACATTACTTTATCTTGTTCCAAAAGCATTATGGGTTACACGAAACAAAAATATTTTTAAAAGGATGATTTCTTTTGCCTTTGCATCTTTTCAACTTTCTTGGCGTTGGGTGGGGGGTGTTTTTCAATTCGAAAATATTTCTACATTTCTATTCTAAGAGCATTATGTTTATACATTGACTAATTCAACAAAATAATAAGAAAAAAATATATAATAAAAGATTTGAGTGGGGTTATAAATATTGCACAAAAACCTTATAAATTCAAATTTAATTAATCCTTCTAGATCCTTCAATTCTTCTAAAATCCTTCTAAAATTTATTAAATGATTATGTAAATCTTCTAATGTAGTTTAAACAATTCACGAAAAAATGCTTTAGAAGATAAAATTGTCATGAATTCATAATTCAGTACATAAAGGGTTAATTTTACATTTTAAGAAGCCTTAAATACAGCTTAAACATAGTACAGAGATTTTTGTAATTTCAATAAATATTTAGAAATTTAGGAGAACTTGAAATTACATCACTTTTAAACTGACGATGAAGATTTTAAAATGTATGAGACCACTTAAGAAACACTTTTGACCATGCAAAATAAGAAAATCCTTAAAATGCTATTTTCTTGAAAATATGTTATAAATTAATTAATAAAAAATTACTGTGTTAAGCAGATTCTACATGATAGTAGGTACATAAAATTAAAACAATATACCTTAGTAATAGAAGTCTCATAATGCAGTATAAAGCGTAGAAATACTGCTATGTATAAATCTTAAGAATTACTGGTGTAATTCATAAAATATTATTAAAAACTAATATTCCTATTGCACAGTAATGATGATAAAGAACTATTCTCAAATATTCTTTAGAAGCAGAATGATTTCAGAAAGTATTTTTGATTGGAAATAGGCTCAAACTCTCTCAAGGAAAAAAAAAACAAAACGAACGAGTTTTTTATGCGACTGAGTGAAACGAAAACCATGAATTTTGTCTAAAGCCAGTAAGACAAAAATAAGATAAGCCCCTGTTTATACGTTCACTAAGCTCCATGTTTCACTGTAATATAAGAATTATTTAAAGTAATATAATTCTATTGATTTAATGCATTGTTAATACATTCAACAATGATTAATAGTCTCGAGGATTGCATTCATATTAGGTATTAAGTTTTTTTTTTCTTTTTGTATAATGTTAATAGAATCATCTTTGTTTAGCATTTAAAACAAAATACGTGGAAAACAATATCACAATTTTCCCCTTTTCCTCGGCAGTTAGGGGGTTAAGAAGCACTTTTGACCATACAAAATAAGAAAATCCTTAAAATGTAATTTTCTTGAAAATATGTTATAAAAAATAACTAATAAAAAATTACTCTGTTAAGCAGATTCCACATGATAGTAAGTTCATAAAATTAAAATAATATGCCTTAGTAATAGAAGTATCATAATGCAGCATAAAGCGAAGGAATATTGCTATGTATAAATCTTAATAATTACTGGTATATTTCATAAACTATTATTAAATACTAATATTTCTATTGCACACTAATGATGGAAAAGAACTCTTCTCATATATTCTTTACAAGCAGAATGACTTCAGAAAGGACTTTCGATTGTAAAAAGTCTCCAACCCTCTCAAGAAAAAAAAAATCTAAATTAACACAGACTTTCTTTCTGAGACAGAGAGAAACGAAAACCATTAATTTTTTCTTTACGACAAGCCCCTGTTAATACGTTCACTAAGCTCCAGGTTTAAATGCAATATAAGCATTATTTAAAGTAATATAATCGTATTGATTTAATGCATGTTTACTGCTTAACAGTGTCAAGGATTACCTGCATATTGCTTGTTAAGTTTTTAAGTAGATTTCGTAAGAAATACTACCTATTACATTCTCCACTATATTGGAATTTCTGAAACATTTTTGCAGATCTACGCCGATCCTCACCCGTAGAACCTAAAACCATCCCCAATTCAAAACTTGTCTATCTATATAATTTTTTATGGACACAATAACTTCCATAATCCTACACAAATCTCTTCCAAACTGGCACATAAAAATCAAGGGGCAGAAAATCTCGGTCAAGTTCGTTAATGGGCAAAATTGGACCAAGGGGGTCGAAATAGAAAGGGGTTTTTTTGAAAACCGAAAAAACCCATAACTTCTTAATTATACAATATATCAAGCAAGTAATTTTAGTCACATTTATTTGTGCTTTTTACATGAATTTTAATTTCATATCAAATCAGTTTAAACTTACTATTACTTCTAGGCAAAAATTTATGTATACCAGATTTTGGACAAAAACAAAAATGGGCTCAAGGGGCGAAACAAATTCAATACCTCGTCAATTCTCAAGATATCAAATCCTCTTAAATTTATTATAAATCTTCTTCACATTATCTATATCGACAGGTTTTTGATAGTACCAACACTCTTAATATTATCTACAACTTTTATGTTGAAAAGTTTTTGATACGACCAAACCTTACAGCAAAAACAAATTTAAAACTAGAGAACAGAAATTTTCCTTTTACAGAATTAATATCGCCCCCGGTGAAAAGAAAAATATATGTATATAAATATAGATACCCGATAAAGTCCCGATTATCCGAGTTATTCGAACCTTTCCTTCATTATACCTTTGGAAGGGATTATTTTTTTCTGATGGACTGATGGCTTCTATTATTATGAAACAGCCATTATAAATGAAGTGTTAAGTGAAAATGAAAGAGCATCCGTAAAAAGTTAGAACTCTGATTTTCTGGTCAGAATGGGAAAAAATGGCCATAATTGGTTTTTTTTTTTTGTTTTTTTTTTTTGGTTGCTTTTCATCTTCATCTAACACTTCATTTATAATGGCTGTTTCATAATAATAGAAGCCATCAGTCCATCAAAAGAAAATATCTGGGTTAAAGCGGCAACTCGGTTAAGCGGGACTCTACTATAGTTCAGTTTTAAGACTTAAAACATGCCATTTTATTATATATAAAATGACGTCATTCGTATCCGCTGAAGAATTCCTTATTTGCGATCCAGTATTAAACAACATCTACAGTAAAGTAAAAAAAAATCTGCCATCTCAATTCCTATGCCTTCATTTGTTTATAATATTAATATAGATACTTAAAATTAAATTTAGTTTATAATAGTTCCATGTTTTATCAGAAATCCTTCATTTATATATTTTTTTCAAAATAGCACGTATTTTAATTACACTTTTTTTCAGTTTTTATGGGAAAATGGCAACAAAAAGATATAATTGCTATTTTCCATTTACTTTCTACAGAAATGGAGTACTTGAGTTGCCAAAATTAAACGAATGTCGCTAAAAACTACAAAAAAATTAATATCTCAAAAATAAATGGAGTGGCAGTTTCCAAAGAAATTGCATTTAAAAGTACCTTTTTTTCCAATACCACGGTATAAAAATTGAAAATGTGCGATACTTAGAATTTTCAAAAATTGCAGTAGACAATTTAACAGTACAATAATGTATTTGCTTTATTTTACGGCTGGCTTATACAATGTAACGTTATTTTTTGGAGACTACACAAAAAAATGCTGGGAGAAAGAAATAGCACACCGGGGTCTAAAAAAATAGTGTTTGAAGAAAAAATTATCCTATTAACATGATTCTGAAAAAAAAACAGCTCTTACAGAAAAATGAAATTAAAAACTCGTCAAAAACGGCCAGATAAAATTGTTAGACTGGGTTTATCACTAGTGTTGATTTAGTTTTTGTTCCTGAAGTTAGTACTTAACTTCGAAATCTACCTGCGCCCTGTGGGCTGAGCCGGCAGGGATTTTTTTTTTTTTAAATATAATGTTAATATATATATATATATATATATATATATATATATATAGCAATCAAAGAAAATGCAAGGAAAACAACATTACAAATTTGCTCTTTTGCTAGACTGTCAGAGGGGCCAGTGTAACTAGTGCGTATATGAACAATCCACTAGTGTACGTAAAGACCTTACAATTAATTTTGATTACCATATGCCAAAAGAACGCATATAAAATTGCAAACTTTTCTTTTACAAGCACGTTATGGATTAAGTGCATTCCATCTACCATGAATTCTGGCGTACAAACAATGAAACTAGTTTGCTACTTTTACTTCATACAAACTGCTTGATAGCCAACACTGTTTTGAAAGAGTAATATTCGCCTTATTGAATGGAATATTAAATAAGGGAAAAGACGACGAATTATAGCATTTCAAAAAAGTTGTGGTAATCAAGCAATGCGAATAAAATAAAAGTAGTGGAATGGCAATTGTGTACAATGTGCACCTAAAAATTTGAGACTATATTTTCCGACTTTTAGGTATATTCGTCTTATTACGTTTACACCCCCCCCCCCTTTTTTTTTTTTTTTTTACAAAGAATCTCCCTCAAATAGACGCATGAAATTAAAGAAAAAACATTTAAAAGCGCAATAATTAGTCAGAACATGGTGAAAATAAAATGTGGCATATAAAAAAAATGAATAAGTAAAGAAAAAATAATATAAAGTTCATTAATGTATAAATATTAAATTCTTGCATTCTGATTCTCTTAGTTTTTAATCTTTCTTTTTATATCAATATTATATAACACGCACATGAAAGTTTTGATTATTTCCCTTGTGTCAAAAGTGCGCTTTATATGCTAGAATATACATACGCTTTATATGCTAGAATATATACATACGCTTTATATGCTAGAATATGCTTTTAAATAGACACAATAATATTTTAACAGCACATTATATCAATACACTAAATGAAATATTTCTGTTTAAGGCTGGTTTCTGGTACAGACAGTTTTTGGCGCACTGATGCATGTAAAAAATAATAAATGTTTCTTAAACTAGGAAATATAATATATAACCACGAACGAAAATGTACAATAACCTTATCCGAGATACCCACATTTACAAAATACGTTCTTTATCATTAGAAACTCAGAAATCCATATATTTTTGGAATTTGGGGAACCATTAACACTAAACGTACCGATATTTTTTTATACTAATAAATTTAAATACTAATTCTGCATCTCGCAATTTGTTAAATACATGAAAAGAAAGAATATACTTATATCTTTCATCCCAATTAAAAGTGTGTTTTTAAATCATATACATTTTTAAATATTAAATGTTGAAAATGGTCCTTATTTTTCATTTTTTCCCATTTTAAAAGTCCTGAGACCCCTTAACCCTGAAGATAGGTTTTCCGCACATTATCAATTCTCGAGAAAACATTTTCATGTTCAACAAGCATTCTTTACAGGCAAACATCTTTAATTCACATTAACATTAATATTGTTTTCTTACTCTTGAACGAATAGATTTAATTACGCAGCTGAAAATGCCTACACTGGGAAAAAAATATAGTTCTGGCATCTAGAATCTAAATTGTGGATCTAGAAAAAATAGTTCCATGTCATCCTTATAAATTCTAGTTCCCTTTGCTAGAGAGTACTAAAGTCTCCTACTAGAATTCAAGAGCGTTTTCCTATATTCTCGTGGTCAAATTTATATAAAAATCCCTGCAAATAGATGCGAACACGATAGGTTAGTTTTAGAAACTATAATTCTTGTTTATAAAACCATTCCAGAAATCAAGCGATAATTTGTCGCTATTGAAACGATTCGTTATAGTTTCATCACCTAGAAAACAAGAGACTAGAAATTCTAGATCATTTCGTCTATTCAGAGTAGTTATTTACCCTATTCGCATAGCTCAGAAATCTATATTTCTAGTTTAGAGATACAGAAAATGACTACCTATTCATTCTAGTTGAAGGCGGTATATTTTTTTTCTCAGTGTACCTGAGAATTGATAGCGTCCGAAAAACCTATATTTCTGTTTGAGAAAATTCGCTATAAAATCTACTCGGAATCTTTCACGAAAATCGGTGTCAGCAAAAAAGAACTTTTGTTTTTATAACTGCTTCTTTAGATCTCAAAAATATATTGGTTTTTAATATTTCTAAAGATAAAGAACACGTTTCGGTATCATGGGTAACACGGCAGAGGTTTTTATATATTTTCGTTCCTGGTTATATTTTCGTAGATTTAGAACCATTTGTCTATTTTTTTTTTTTTTTTAGTGTATCAATACACTAAAACCTGTATAATACAGAAACCCATGCCTTAATTGAAAAAAAAAATTGCCACTTATCCTGTCAAAATAATACAATACAATTACAATAAACAATGGAATTGTCACGACGACAGCTTTTCTAAAGCAGAATTTTTTTCAGTTTTAGCGATTCCGCCTTACTGCATTTTATAAAAAATATAAAAATGTACAGTTTGCTGAAAAATCACTGTAACTTCTCATAAAAGCATACGTTTTTTTAATCTGACAACATTATAAAAATTAATTTTAATATTAAAATTAATAAGAAATATTTCAAACTGACGATAAATCAAACAAAATCTTTATAAAAAGTTTTGAACTGTGAACTTTATATAAAAAATAAGTTTTAAAGTATGAATTTTATTAATTTTTAAATTAATAACATTATTGTGAATGTTACTTTTGGGGAATCAGGAAAGTAATTGTAAAGAAAATAGAGACCTTTTTTACATAATTCCTGTAAAATACAAACAATTTTTAATTTAGGAAAAGTTAGAACGTTACCAAATATCAAATTCATCATTAATAATTGAATTTTATTGACAAACCAGCTTCTGTTTTTTATTGGTTAGTTGTGCATTTATTATAAATCATTCTTCCTTTCATAACTTTTCAAATAATAAATACTGTTGTTTTAAATCAGTAATAATCAACTTTTCGAAAAAAAAAAACTTATTTTAAAGAATTGTTTCTTACATTCACACTGATATTTATGTATTGTACACTAACTGGCATATTTTTGTGAGAACGGTTTAACACAATTATACGCATGGGTAAATAAATCATATGAAATGTAATTTTTACGACTGAGTGAAAAAGCTTCTAGTCCGGGGTTCGAACACAGGATCTTGGCTGAAGCTGCCAACGCTCTATACTAACTAAGCAATAATAAATTATAATGACGTATCCAACGTTTACTGAAGTAACCTTTATCTTTGATTTATTCTATGGAGCTGCTTTAGTCAAAAAGTTGTCTGAATGAATGTGTCCGCCGAATTTGTCGAGGATAGCTTAGTTGGCAGCATGCTGGCAGCTTAAGTCGAGGGCCTGGGTTCGAATGCAGCATGGGGGTTTTTTCACTCACCTGAAAAACTTATAACTCGCATGGTTTATCACAGCCGAGAAAAAATTTATTGTTATCTACATTCATTTTAAATTCCATAGGTGCCAATATCACTCATTTCAAATCGCAATAGATGATCTTATGCTAATATTTTGGCGTAGCTATGTAAAATATTCGGCGATTTCACAATTCAGCACGATTCGGTGACTATTTAAAAAACACAAGAATATGTTAAAATTTCGTGATGGGTTGAAAATTTATGTGCGATATTATAATGTTAATTTTCAAGTTAAGGGATGTCGGTAGGTCAAATACCCGGAAGGTCTAAATAGTGAAATTTTGATGTACCTTTACTCCGAACAATATAAATATATAAATATGAATATAAATAAAAATATGAAATGGAAATATGAATTTTTTTATACGTGACAAACGTAAACTGTACTGAACATGAGATTTTTACAACAACTTTTCTGGGTTATTTAAAAATAAAAAAGTAAAACCCTAAGTATTATGAAAAGATTCATAATCTCATTTTGGTATATGCTTAAGTTAAGGAGGAACATATCACAAACCATTTCTTTTGCCAATAATGAGAAGGTTTTGAGAAAACATATATGAAATAGCACAAATTCGCATTTTGAGAAAACATAATTTTAGAAAAAAAATCGCAATTTTTAAAAATTTACCAGCAAAATAAACTACATTTTCTGGATGATTTTGACGATTATCTTCTTCTAACTTTATTTAAAGTCTATTCTTGCAGCTTTTGTTCACAAAGAATATGCATGTTTTGCTTTTATCACCTTTGCTCTATCGAGACATTTCATGGTAGCTTTTATGTATTCCCCTGGATCTATGCTTATTTTTTTTTTTTTACCAGTATTTCAAGCATCGTTATACAACCCTTGTTAAAAGATCTAAATGAATCATAGGCATCAAGTGATAATAATATCTTTCTGGAAAAACGGCAACATTGTTCACACTCTCATTAAGATTTTGTTTATTATTATGCCTACATTTTATCAGCAATTAAGTATATTACAAATCTTTCAATACAAACCACATTGTTTTCATCACAACTTCGGGAAGACTGTTTTTGTGATTGTAATTTTTTGCATAAGCTTTAGCACGATTCAATCCAAGCCAATATTCTTTCCAAGATGAGAAACTTCAAAACGAAACACGGAGGAAAAATTGGCATCAATTTAAAGGGCGTGAATCAGTTATTTTAAAAACATAAAAATCCAAAAATCGATATTTTTCAAATTTTTCCCTACAGTTACTCCTTAACCAAGTCAAAAATAAAATGCACAGAAAACAAAGATATAGCTTTTGGATCTTCCTGTAATCTCTAAGGAATGCCACCAGAAAGATCTTTTTCCAATAAAGCATTTATTTATATAGGAGCATCCATCCAAAAGTAATGTGTTTGCATGCTTTAAAAAAAATAAAACATAAAAAACGAATTATGTAACCTTCTTTGTTTCAAGTCAGCCTAAAAGTTTTGAATTCTTTACGTCATTTTTAAATGATGCATAATTTGTTAAATTGGAAATTTGTGGAACATACAAATTTTGTGGAAAATACACATTTACCTCTTCTGGCGTTACCCACGGTTCCAAAAAAGGTCTTCATCTTTAGAAACCTCAGAAACTAATATATTTTCAAGTTTAAAGAAGCACTTACAAAAACAAAGTTTTTTTTTTTTTTGCCACTGATTATCGGAGACGTTTCCGAATAGTTTTTATAGTGTATTAATCTGTGATCTCAAACCAGAATATCTGTTTTTAGAATTCTGTTAATTCTAAACAAAAAAATTTCAGTTGAGTAATTGTATTTGTACATGGATGAGTAACAAAATGAAGCCCAGTAGCTTAGTGATCAGTGGGTCTGACTATCACGCTATAGTATTAAAGTTCGACTCTAGGCTGAACAAGGTTCACTCAAGCTTGTTTCCCTACAGAATCAATAAAATGAGTACCAAGCTTTCTTGGAAACTAAACACTGTTGTTTTCCCGTTAGGTAGACCGCCTCACCAGGGCATACGCTGGTTAAGAAAACAGAGTTCCTTAGTATAATAGGCCGTGATCCCTAGAGATTATAGCTCGACAGAGTTTAGTAATTTAGCCATAAAATAATATCAATTTTAGTGTTAATGTTAATGCTGTTCATTTATCATGTTTGTTGGATGTTAAGGGAACACAGTACCTTTTAAACTACTTTTTTCAATTTTGAATAATACTGTAATATACTTAAATATAATGTCACAACAGATATTAGGTACTATAAAGCACATATAATTTCAAAAAGAAAAAATCTTGTAGAACAGCCTATTTAACTAAAATTTAAATTTAAAAAAAATTAAATTCCTACTACTTTTTTAAATATGAATATTTTTGCTTCAATTTTTTTTCCATAATACTAAAAACATACTACATAAAATTGTGCATGGATTTAACATTCAAGGTTATAGTTATTATTATTTATTTTATTTATTTATTTATTTTATTTTTTTTTTGAGAATTTCAATTATTTTTCCTTGATTTTTTACTATACAAAAGAGAAAAAGATTGATATTAATTGTAATATCCCATACATCTAAAAATCCATGCACAGTTTTATGTAATATAATCTAAAGAATATGGAAAAAGAAATTTGAAGCAAAAATATTCATATTTAAAAAAAGTAGTAGGGATTTAAAAAAATATATTATTATTTTTAATTTAAATTTTAGTTAAATAGGCTGTTCTTCAAGATTTTTTTTTCTTTGAAATTATATGAAATTATATTTGCTTTATAGTACCTAATATTTGTAGTGACATTATATTTAAGTATATTACAGTATTATTCAAAATCGAAAAAGTGGTTTAAAAGGTACTGTGTCCCCTTAAATTTTTATTTGAGAATGGATAGCACCCGAAAAACCTATATTCCAGGTTGGGAAAACGGATTAATACACTATAAAAACGACTGAGAAATGTTTCCGAAAATGAGTGGTAGCAAAACGAACTTTGTTTTTATAAACGTTTCTTTAAATCTCGAAAATATATTATTTTCTGAGGTTTCTAATGATAGAGAACGCTTG
The DNA here is from genome assembly GCA_963932465.1 of Maratus speciosus. Classification (NCBI taxonomy): domain Eukaryota; kingdom Metazoa; phylum Arthropoda; class Arachnida; order Araneae; family Salticidae; genus Maratus; species Maratus speciosus. The sequence continues at coordinate 325,272,003 of OZ010800.1, read as the reverse complement.
TCAAATCGTGGATATCTCGGAAGAGATAAGAGTGTATTTTTGTTAGCGGTTACATTATATTTTTCTAGATTAAGAAATACTTGTCTTTTACTTTTAATGTTCATCATAAAACAATGGAAGATTAAGAAGAAGTAAGTTACAATTGAATTGTTGAAAGGAACCAAGTCCTAGTTTTGAAATTTTCCAAGTCATATTCATAGTGCCTTTCAACACTCAACTTTTAAATCCCTCCCTACCAAACGTGGATAGTTAGTGTCCGGTCTGAATTCCTTTCTTCACGAAACTGTCAATAAACACGAAAAAACATTGAAACAATCTTAGAATGACACATGTGAAAATACGGAGTTAGTTCCCTTCAACAATCTCCGATTCGATTTTTTTAAAATACTCCAATATAATTTAAGGCTCCTGTCCCTGCCGGCTGAGACACTCACGAGCTAATGCTAATCTTATAAGAAGGAATTTTCCTAATATCTCGTTTGTATTTCGACATTTTTTTTTTTTTTTTTTTTTTTTTTTTTTTTGCATTGGATAGCCGAGGTCAGTCTCTACATCGCACCTTTCTTACTTTTTCGATTTTGACTGCAGATATTTTCTAGAATGACACTTTCATTTTCAGAACCGGTTTTGAAAGTGAAAGTAACTTTATAAAAAATATTTGCGACCAAAATCGAAAAAAGTAAAAAAGGTGCAATGCAGAGACGAACTTCGGCTATCCAATGCAGAAAAAGTTATTTAAATATGTCGAAATGCAAACGAGATATTAACCCTTTGTATCACCGTGTTGCAGATCTGCAACATACCCAAAACTTCATTGTTATTTCAACAGTAAATTTCAAAAGACGATTGTGTTGATTGTTATTCTATTACACTACTATTAACATAATTATTTCATTAAATCCGCAACAAATGTCTATACTGATTTTTTTTTTTTTTTTTTTTCGCGCCAAAGTTTGATTTATCGCTTATGTTCACGCTATACACGTGATTTTTGCTGAATTAAGCTTTGAAATACAGAGGTTAAAAAAGTCTGCAGACGTCTACAAGTATATTGTTTTCAAAGGTGAGTTTAAATTCTTTATTTAAAGGCCATTTTCGAGCTAGGAAATTTATAATATGTATAAGATAAACGTAAACTTCTGTTTGTTGCAGATCTGCAACAACGCGCCATATCTTCTCTTGTAATGGATTTTTTAAAATATCAAAAGAGCATCGAAAATATCTTCTAACGGTTATTTGAGTTGCATTTCTTTCAGAAGAGCAAAATTATTAAAAAGGGGAAACATTAGTTTGTTTTTATATTTAATTTCTATAGGGTAAGTTAGGGATCTCCACCCCCCCCTCCCCCTCTGAAAAATTAATACCAAGTCCAAAGCTAGCAAAAAAGGGAAAGGTTTCGTAGTAGAAAAAGGAATTCAACAGAAAAAGCACAGAGCGCCTACTCAACATATTCCACCAAAACAAGTGCGCCTAGATGAAATTGGGCACTGACCATAGTGGGCAGAAAAAGAATATGTTGTAAATACCCCGATTGTAAAATCTTTAATAAAACTGTTTGTGAGAAATGTGGTGAGAGACTTTGCTACAACAAAACTAACAATTGTTTAAAAAATTTTCGTGCAAATTAAAATTTTAAATATTTTTAGTTTTTGTGCCATTTGGCAAGATGTTGCAGATATGCAAGAAACCCATTTTTCCAAATAAAATTTTATTTTTCTGTTCTGAATTTTTTTTATTATTTTTTCCATGCTTAAAATGATGCATTTTAATATCTGTGTAAGAATTTTTCAAATCGGGGTTGTTGAGTTACAAAGGGTTAAAAAAATCCCTCCCCATAGGATTAGCATTAGCTCGTGAGTGTCTCAGTCGGCAAGGACAGGAGCCTTAAGCCAATTAAAGGGACGGTGGAAGTTAAAATTTTATTTTTTTAATTTTCAACAAAGGTATATAAATTTTTTTTCTTTCTTTTTTTTTTGGAAATACAGTTCGCTCTCTGTTTAACGACTTTCAAGAAACCTCGAAAAATCGTCCTTAAATAGAGATCGTCTTTAAACAGAATTTGTGGAAAAATAATATTTGAAAAACATCTCCCTTCACAGTTTACAGGTTTAGAACTGTCAATACATTTTTCAGTATATTGGCGTGTTTAGAAATGTAATTATACTGCATACAAGAACAACATTACAGCATACAATGTTACTTAAAGTACAATACAAATATTTATAATACATTTAATTAAATAATGTTACTTACAGTACAATAAAAATATTTATAATATATTTAATTAAACAAATTAAGTTTTAAAAAATCAAAAAGTGTAGATTGTTTCAATGGTGGTCTAGTTTTTAGTACCCTTGCTTCAAGCTTCTCAAGAAGGTTGAATGAGTCATCTTCCATATTTTATGAAACAATGTACTGGCGAAGAATATCCAGGGCACAGAATCCACATCTGAGTAAGAAGGAGGTGGTGTCTCGCTTTCTGTATCATCAGTTTCATCACCACTTTCTGCATCTGAAGTTGCATTTTCATTTGAGATGTTTTCATAAATTTGATCTAAATTTCTGAAGTCGGTTGTTAAAACGTCTTCGTCACATGGGTGAAGTCCATTACATCCTTGTCCTTTATCTGTACTCATCTGAATTGCAAGAAAACTTGTTTTTCTATCAGAGGAAGTTCCCTCGTTTAATATGTTTAAAGGGATCAGAAAAAAAAAAAACTACGTGAAAATCGTCGTTAAATAGAAACAATTTCGTCTTTAAATAGAGATTTTTTTACTTAAAGGAGACGGGACCGCAAAATATCACCCTTAAATAGAGATAGTCGTTAAGTAGAGCGACGTTAAACAAAAAAATGACTGTATACATTTCACCATAAGTATGTAGAACACTTTAAAAAAAATTTCCAATCTTATTATAATTTTAAGATTTAAAAAAATAAATAAATAAATAAACCAAAATTTTGAAATGCTCCATGCGTCCTAAATTTTTAGATATTTTCTCGATTTTGCATTTTAATCACTTCAAACTCTATTACGAACAAATATGTGCATCAAATTGTTTAATCCCTTGAAAAGTTTTTTTTCTGAATTCAATATCGATTTTCATCAAAATTTAGCATTTTAATAAGTTAAAAATCAAATTAAACTATCTTAATGATGTCGAATTTTAAAATTAATACACAGTTTCTTTGTAAGCAATATCGGAATTTTTCCTAATCAATTTCATGAATTTAGATAAAAAAATTATGACGCATGGAGCATTTCAAGAATCTAAAAATTATGAAAATCAGTTTTGAGAATAACAAATTTAATATATATTAAAAGGCCATAAAATTGCTTGTGTACAAAATTCAAACGCTTGTAACTTTGCGAAAAATAATCGCATTTGCATGCGTTTTTTTTACAAATGGTTCAGAAGAAATTAGAGAATAATAATATGCGGAAAAATAATTTTCGATTTTGGGGTCGATTTTTGCTCAAATAAAGGTCCACGGTCCTCTTAAAAACCAAACTAGAATTTTATAAAGTCATGATAAGTGAAACAAGTTGGAAATTGCTCGTCAAACGTGGCAAATGAGGTGCGTTCGTACTATAACTAGTTTTATAATTATTTTGTGCACCCCATATTGTACTGAATGTATATTTTTTTGCACTTCATAAGTGCATAGTCTGTAACATCATTAAAATGCACTTGCAGTAATTTTTTTCCCATTCCCCGTAATGTAACGGAGAACTTTTGACTGTCCCTGTAATTAAACTATACACCCGATTTTCATAAAATTTGAAATCGCTCGATAAAATTTTGCAACAATTATATATTTAAAATTTCAGACCATTCGGAAGGTCCATCACTAAAATGCACTTCCAATAATTTTTCCCATTGGCCGTAATGTAAAGAAAAACTTTTGACTGCCCCTGTCATTAAACTATACATCCTATTTTCATGAAATTTTAAATGGCCGACAAACTTTTGCAACAATCATATATTTAAAATTTCAGACTATTCGGTTGGATAGTTTTTTGCTCTGTTATATGCGGACGGACAGACGGACTGAACGACGACTATAGGCGCTACGTATTTATATAATTACGAATGCACTTAAAAACGATCGGAAATATTCATTATTATTTCTGAAACAGGATGAAAATGAAAAATTTCAAACTTTACTAAAAACTATTCAACTTTAAAACTTTAAATAAAACAATAAAAATTCTTTTTCTTCTATGCAGAATCATTTCCTATAATTCGTTGCTAATCTTATTTGATCTGAATCAGGACTTTTTGCATTGTCTTTTCAGAATTCTTTCTTTTTATGCACTTTCAAAATACCTGTACAGAATTTGAAGGGACTTCAAAACAGTTCTTCTTAAAAGTTTTTCAACTGAAGTGTGAGTTTTGTATTTGAAAGAATTTTCTCTCAAAATAATTGGAATTTAAAAAGTATTGCGTGTTTATAATAAGGCTTTAAAGAAATAAATTTAGTGTATGAAATTTAACAAAACTAATAGGCATAAAAATTTGGAAATTCTGAAAAAAAAAGTCTTGGAAAAACAGTTCTTTTAACACCCCTTTACATACATATTTTACACCTTAAAACTTTTTACACGTATTTTCATGCGGTGTATTTTGAATAAAAAATTTAAATTTCTTACATAAAGGAAGTCATTAAAGCTGCTAGTTATACTTAATTTTGTGTGAAGTGGTGTTAAAATCTTACTCACACTTCGCCGTATTTTAACACATAAAATATTAAATTAAGCCTTTAGAAATATTTTGAGAACTGAGAAAAATAAGAAACATCTTTTAAGAACAGTACAAAGAAAAAAATGAGTTAAAAATATTAAGGGGGTAGGATACCTTTGAACACATCGAAAAAGTAAAACATATCACTATGTTCCAAGCTTCAAAACTTGTGTAATAAGTCAAAAATAAAAAACAAACTTCATTTAAATATAAAGCTTATATTTAATTTTATATTTAAAAATATATATATACTTGTAAATTCATAAATAAATATTGAAACGATAAGTTTAAAAATATATGATAATAAGATAAAAAAAATCTTGCGCGCATGATACAATCTAAAAATATGCATATAAAGAGGAAATTTTGGTGAAAATAAATACATAATAAAGTTACCTTTATACTAAATCCAAAATATTTGTAAAAAATATTGACTAAATTAAAAAATTAACAAAAAATTAAAAATTTTCACTTTTTGAAAAATATTTTCAAAGTACAAAATCAGAAAAAAAAAATAAAATTTTACATTTTTCTGGTTTTAAGTTGTAGATAATACAGAAATGAATATGTGATAAAAATTTCTTTTGATTGCCATGCATAGTTTTTTAGTAACACTGCGCACAGTATCAAAATTCATCGTTTTGAATAAACGCAACGCAAAGTTTAATTATCCTATGTAGCCTTAATATGTAGTCTTAATAAAACTGCCATAATTAGTAAACTAATAGGAATTTTTTAAAGCGGTTTTTTTGCATATTGTTCAGAAATGATTACAGAATTAAAATATGCATTAAAAATTTTTCGAAAGTTTTGATGGTTTAAAGGTATCTACCCCCCGAGGTTCCCGAGGAGATATTTCAAATATAAAAATTCATTCTATGCCCATAGACTTAACATCAGCGAGGACAATTCGAAAATTGACTGACTAACACCCTTAATTTTGATTACTACATTTTATAATAGATTGTTAAGTTGAACGATATGTTTCAAATTCTTTTTTCTGGTATAATACTGATATAAATATTGAAAACAATATCGTTATTAAAACTAGTTTTTACTAGCTGTATAACTTGTATTTGATATGCACATTCTATGACTGAATAGGTAAAATTTAGAATAGCATACGTTTCTTCTATCCGTTTCCCCCCTATGCGTGAAAGTTCAAGTTTTTTTTTTTTTTTTTTTTTTTTTTTTTTACTTCTAGACACATACAGCGCAAAGAAAGTATTGTAAAGCTGATAAAAATCCGAATAAAAAAAAAATTCTATAACTTTACATTTTGAAGTTCTGTGAATCAGTTTTCGTTAACTTTAAGCCTGTTTTATATGTGTATGCATGCATTGATATTGGACTTCTTTACCTTTTCAGTTTCTCAGAACCCGTTTTTGGTGTTTTTAGTATACTGTTTGTCTGTCTGTCTGTATGTATACGTATAGGCGAATACGATACCGTTCAAACTGTGATTTTGACTGAGCTCCCATTTGGCGAATATGTTAAAGGGTATAGTCGCAAGAACTGTATTCATCTTCGTAACAAATCGGACAATAGGTTTGGAATCTGAACAGTTTTTAAACCCTTTTTCATCCATTTTATGACCAGAAAAAAAACATATTTCTTTTTTTAACGCACTTATTCAATTAAATATTGTTATTGTTCACACTCAACTTACGACATTACAACAATGATATTTCACCAAAAAGTGATTTAGTTTTGTAAAAGATTTTACTTTACGGATCCGGACGCATGTAAGGAATTGTTAATCAGGATAAAAACTTGATTGCAATGTATAATGTGACTTCAAAAATTTGGCATTCAGAAATTCGGCAACTTCAAAAATCCGTTATCAAAGTCATATTTTCTCTCCTTTTATTTCCACTCTTCTAACTTACTGGAGAAAGAAAAATAGCAGGATGAATGCGAGAACATTTCCACTACATATTAGATTTTCTCTCTCTCTCTTTTTTTTTTTTTTTGTAACATAGAAAATTTCAATTAAAGTAGTTCTTTTTTTATATTTAGTTTTTTTATCATATAATTATCCCTTGACTATTAATTAAATTGTGACTAAAGGTACTATTACGGATATCGGAAGTACTTTTGGTATTCCTTCAGATATCCGGAATTTCCAATAATCCGGCTTAGCCTCGTTCTCTATTATGTCGAATTTTCAAGGTTAGGGTAATGTGCCCATATTACGTCCCCTTTCCTAATTTCGTCTAATATCTTAGAACACCTATTAGCGGCAAAGCCAGGAGCGAATGTACCTACCACAAAAAGTAAACGGGACGTGCAAAAATAGTCAAATACAAACTTGTAAAGCAACATCGATTTAAAACGAAAATGTGGCATCTTGCGCATATGAATACTTAAGATTAGAACACGTACAACGCTCGTTTGTTTAATTGAGATTTCCAACAATATTAGGGTAAAGTGCCTATATTTCGTCCCCCTTAACTTCTCCGCTTCTGCAAAAGTGGCGCAACTTATGATGCAAGGCACATGGGACGGAAGGTAAAAGGGGACAGTATTGAAAGTTTCGTTCGCCAAGACGCATACATAAATTAAAGACGCCGAATTTCCTATTTTTAGAATACCTGAGTTCTTATTACTTCGTTTGTAGAACGTTATTTACCGTACTGTAAGTATTTATTTCTTATTCATTGCATGTATTTTACGTAGGTAATATGCTGACAGTAGCATACAGTGAGTTTTGGGACGATCAGTTAATCTTACGAGAACTGAAGCTCCGCCATATTGGGAAGTAGCGTGGTCCCAATTTCGTTCCCCTTGCAGTTCTTATTTTCATCCCGGGAGCAAAATTAGGAATGCTTTTTCATGACAATTTTTTCCTCATGTTTGGATGGCTAATCTTTCGTTATGCTATTCTTCCACTGATAATTAGTAGATTTCTTTGTGCCTTAATGTAAATTAAATTACATACTCGTTTAGAAATAAATTTTGATTTAGTTATAAGTTAAGCCTCGGAGTATAAGATTTTTTGGGGGACGAAATTGGGACCATTTTTTTTCTTTTGCATTTTTATATACTTTTAAAAAAACAATTTTTCGCATTGTTAAAATTTTTTTGTACATTTGCCTATTTTTCTATGTGCGTGGGTAGTTAGTCTATGTAAAATCCAAATTTGGTAAGTTTTCAGAGAAAATTGCAACATTTAGGGCCTAAAAGTAACTTGGGGGGGGGGGGACGAAACCCTTTACCCTATACTCTACATGAGCATAACTGAAAAAATACTTGGAAAAGTGGGTTAAAATTTTGGATTCACATATTTGAATCTTTTTAGATATCGATTTGCGTTAACTTTTTTAAATGTTACGTAATTTTTTAATATTAATTTCAAACTATATAAATTATGAAATTAGTAATCAAAGAAAACGTGTCCTGTAACACAGAAAAGTTTCGACAGAAATCGATGGGTAGGAGTCCAAATTTACAGCTTATTCTGCCAAATAATTTTTGAGTTATGATTAAAAACTACATATATTTCAGTTCGTTTTGCAACAATTAAAAATGAATTTAACATTAGGAATTCAAAAGTTAAAATCAACATAAATTCCGAAACTAGTTCACCGAGTGATTTCCCGTTTGATGCCCCAAGGTAAAATTTTCCAAAAAAACTCAAGTATGGTGTAAAAATTAGATGTTTGTATTGAAAGTTTCGAATTATGTTATAATTTTAATATGAAGACGACCCTCTAAGCCTAATTTTTAAACATAAATTGAAATTAGTCATTAATTCCCAGTCAAATAGGTATTTTTGCTTTTCTCTACGGTAATTTGGCGATTAATGAGTGAGTTGTTCTCTCTCTTTCTTTATCTTTCTTTTTCTCTCTCACAGTCACTCCTTTTTTCTTTCTTTCTTTTTTATCCCTTTTTTTTTTTTCCTTTCCCCCCAACCCCCTTTTTTTTGTCAACTGTATTACAAGACAATTGCTTGCAAGATTATTTTTCATGCAGATGATTTTAGCGTCTGTGGGAAACCCATAATTAAACCAATGTAACCAAGTGAAAATTTAGGAAGTGAAATAGTCTCTTTCTCTCTCTCTCTCTTTTTTTCTTTTTTTTTTTTTTTTTTTTTTTTTTTTTTGATCAACTGTATTTCAAGATTAGTTTTCACGCAGGATTTTAGCGACTGTGGGAAACGCGTAATTAAACCAATGCGAAATTTAGGAAGCGACATAGTATTCAAGATAAAAATAATATATAAAGTGTAATTCTTATAAATTAATAATATTATTACTGAATTTTTTTTTTTAATATACAATTAAAATTTGCTTTCATTATTACTGAGTAACGTTGTAACATACTGTTAAAAAAACCATTTGTTTTTCTACATAACAAAAAGAAAGATATTTCACTTACATCCATTAACATAATTACCAAATCTCTGGATTTTTTAATACTACTACTTTCAAATAGAAATATTCGTTTTATAGAATCGCAGAATTTCACGATTATATAAAAGGAAAATCTTGCTTCAAAATTAGTGATATTAAAAAAATGGGAGAACCGACAACTATGCATCAATAACTATTAAACTTACTGGATTTTAATGTGGTTCATTTCATCTCCCAATTTAATAATGCTAATAATATTATCTATATGAAAATTTTAATTAAATTAATATGAAAATTTAATAATTTCAGAATATAGTTACTATTTGATTAAATACCCAGTTTTTAACAATTTGTTTAAATTTCTTTAAAATTAATCTTTTGAATTTGATTTATTTTCAGTTCCAACATTTTTAATTTTCTAGTAGGCATTCTTATAACAATGAATTAACATTTCCTAAATACTTTTCTTTTACTCAAGCAGTAGAAATTACATTATTTTATAACATAATTTAATTGATTATGAAAACAATTATTGTTAATATGATTTAATTTTAATAATTATGATTTAATTATGATTTAATATGATCAATTGTATTTTTAATTGAAAATTTATTCGATTCTTTTACTTTTTTCATACATAAAATTACATTAAAGTTTAATATTCAAATATTCGAATAAAATATAAAAATATCGTTATAAAAGCAGACCGTTCTTAAAACGTATAAAATTAGAAGTACTATTAATTTTCATAATATAATTGATTTGATTATGAAATCAGTTATTGTTAATATAATTTAATGCACATTTTTTATGAAAAATTACTTTTTTTTAATTTTTCACATATGTATAATTAAATTAATGATTAATATTTACGGGAAAATTCGTTAAATTGCCTTTTCTTAGAGTATAAAATTACAGCTTATATAACAAATTAAAGATATTATTTTTCCTTACGTAATTAATGTGATTGCGAAGTTAGTTTTTTAGCTCGCAGGCTATCAAAGCCTGAGAGCTTATGTGCCCGCCCGTTCTGTATGTACGTACGTATGTACGTACGTAACGCGATAACTCTTGATGGAAATGTCCAATTTGCTTCAAATTTTTTTTCTAGGTTCATTCTGATAAGGCGCTTCCCTGATTAGTTTTGGGGGTTCATTGTTGAATGATAAAGGGGATAAAGGGGGCTCGCTTCCCCCCCCTTAATTTAGATAAATGGTTTTTCATGCAGAAATATTCGATTTGCTCCAAATTTGGTATACAGGTTTATTATGTTAAGGAGCTTCATTGATTAGATTTGGAGGTTCATTACTTTAGTATAAAGGGGGTAAAGGGGGCGCTAGCCCGCCTTAATTTAGATAGATGTGTTTTTCATGTAGAATTATTCGATTTGCTCCAAATTTGGTATACCGGTTTATTATGTTAAGGAGCTTCCCTAATTAGATTTGGAGGTTAATTACATAAGTATAAAGGGGGGAAAGGGGGCTATCCCCCCTTAATTTACATAAATGGGTTTTTCATGCAGAGTTATTCGATTTGCCCCAAATTTGGTATACCAGTTCATTATGTTAGGGAGCTGGCTTGATTAGATTTGGAGGTTTATTGGTTAAGTATAAAGGGTGGAAGGGGCTATCCCCCTCCCCCCTTAATTCAGATAAATGGGTTTTTCATGCAGAATTATTTTATTTGCTTCAAATTTGATATACCAGTTTATTCCGATATGGCGCTCTCTTCACTTGATTTGGAGGATCGTTGGTTAAGTATAAAAGGGGGAAAGGGGGCAAGTATCCCTCCCTTAATTTAGATAAATGGGTTTTCATGCAGAATTATCCAATATAGTTCATTTTTTTTTTCTAAGTTTATTCTGATAAGGAGCTTCTCTGATTAGATTTGAAGGTTCATTGGTTCAACATATTAGTATGCCATTTTATTATGTTATGAAACTTCCTTGATTAGATTTGGGGATTCATTGATTAAGTTAAAAGGGGGGGGGGAGGAACGAGGATAATCCCCCTTCATTTATTTATCGAGGGGGCATTATTCTTTGAAATAAGAGTATAATATAAAATTAGTGTGAATAGCCTGTGAGCTCACTGCCATCAGTTTAACTGGGCACTTTTCTTTTTATTTTCTTATATGATTTAATCTAATGATTTTTTTTGTTTATTTATATATTTACTTATTTAATATATATATATATATATATATATATATATATATATATATATATATATATATATATATATATATATATATATATAGTTTTTCAAACGCAGAAATAAAGTTTAACTTTAAATATAAAAACATATATATATTCCCGTTATAAACAACTTTTTTTAATAGGGGCAAAATTAAAGATATTATTTTTTTATAATTAATTTTATTCTGAAATTAATTTTTATCGAGATCATTTAATGTAAAAATAATATATATATAATAATAATAAATATTTTTCATACATAATCTTAAGTTAGAGTTCAATATTAAAATATACAAATAAAATGCAAAAATTTCATTACAAATGCATTTTCTTAAAAGCGTTTGCAACTAAAGATATTCTAAAATTTCATCTTACCTTTCAAATTATCCAAAGAATTTGCTTACACATATCCTTCCCAAGTCAGGATTCATTAGTCTTTTTTTAATATTCGCACTGTCTGCATTATAATCACATTGGCATCTTTTTTTTTTTTTTTTTTTTTTTTTTTTTTTCAGAAAATAATCTCTTTTATAAAGACTTTGAAAATCTTATTTGCAAATGAAATCCAAAACAGAGATTCTATCACATGCAGAAGAACAACATTTCAATTATTGATTTTTATCATTTATTAGCATTCCAATCAACATGTCTCTTACAAAAGTTGAACAATTCGCAATATAGTATTATTTTTCCTGAGAAGCACGTTTTATCTTATCTTTCTGCACTTCATATAATATCGTATATGACTAGTCAATAGTGCTTTATATCATATAAATAAATAATTCGAAAGCTTTGAACCTTTCCATACATACTGTCAACTTATTGAATATGTTGTTGATTTTCTCTGTCGTTCACTGCTGATCACACTTACTTGAATAGGTATGGGATATTAGTTTCATATTTACAACTGTAATAATTTTTAAGTTTTTCACTAATTTACAGACATTGTTAAATTATGCGGAAAATGCCTAGTCTAATAATTAGGAACTTTTCCATTGAAATGTTAAATACATTATAAAATTTTCAGCATTTGAATCTATAATAATTTCATTTTATAAACATGTTACATGAAATAGTTCAATATTTACAAAAACTTTTCGAGTAATGAAATATCAAAAGTTTATCGGTGTTTCATATTATACATGATATATTTACAATATCGTTACAGATTATTTATAATAAATAGTTGTTGATTCACCTATAATTTGAAGCATGATAAACTAGTTTCCGTTTTTATATTGAGAAATATTCACTCTTTGTGAGATTATATATATGCGATTATAGTACATAAATTGCTTTTTTCAAATGTACACTAATGTCACAGCGGTAACTACCCTCATGCTGAATATTTTATTCATTCAAGACATTGTTTTGGATTCTAAACTAACAATTACTTTTCACTTTCATCAAAATGTGTGTTTTTATATACAAAATGTTATCACTTTTATATACATATCTTATATTATCAATGCAGCAAATGTTTTTATGGCCATTATAACTTTCTGTTATTCTACAGCTACCATGATTCAAATATTTTGAGTATACAACTAATCATATTATTCCAGTTTTAATATTAATAAATTATACCTATGCTGAAAGTAATAGATTTGTAGAATTTTCAAATTATCTAAGAAAAGTGATCAAAAAATTGTAATATAAAATAAACAATATTTTTATATGATTTTATTTATTTCTTTGTTTTATGCCATCTTTTTTTTTTCAAACTTTCATATATATTTAGCTTTTAAATACGATACTTTAGAAAAGATTTTTTCGACAAGATTTTGTCAACTCAAAACCTTCAACGTAATTAAATATAAATATTTAAACAAAATTGACTATTTAAAAAACGAATACTAATGTATTTAATTCCATCCTACTTTTCATTCTAAATTTAAAAAATACCCTGTTTCTTATCATAATAACATTACTTTTTAATAAATAGTATTTGTTTTTGAAGAGTTATTTTCTTTTTTTTATCAACACATATATACTCATTTTCGCGATTGTAGTTTTTACATATTTTTTATAAACATGCCGCTCAGTTATAAGTTTTCTGTCAATGCAATTAATATGATTTTACGAATGCATCTCATTATATCTGTTTTACTTTACATCTTTTCCGTTGCAAGCTGCAAGTTTTATTACCTAAATTGTCATCCATCCGTTATTAATACATCTTGTCAATATTTGAGACACAAAGTAATTTTTAGAATCGGCCATAACATATCCTCTTTCACTTTAAATGCTATTAATTCGTTACACATTGCACAGTATCAGAAAACATTCCCTTTACAGTGATCGTTTAAATGTCATATTAACCGAAAATTTTTATAGCGAGAAGTTAGCGAATAAAATCTCTAGAGCGGCGTTAGGAGACAAAGCGATACACATTAATTTAGATTGCAGAGAATCAAATCGCAATGCTATCCTAGCATCAGCTGAGCGAACTAGTACTGTTTTCATCAGATTGGAGCATTTCTACTACCTGCTCTGTTTCTAATGCTCACTGCTGCTTTGACGTCACAGGGTCACATGGCTCTGTTTCTTCTTAAGTGGAGTTTCCGCCTACACTTTGTCAATAACTGGTGAAAGTCCATTACTTCCGCCATTTTTGGACATCTTTGCATTTTAAATATCAGCTGACGATGTAAATAACACTCATTTTTCTCTTTATTTTAATTTTGTCTGTAACTAGGGGAAGATAGATTTCTTCCGCCATTTTCGGTCACATGTATTCCCTGTATATTAGCAAATGATATACAAATCAACATGGTTGCAACATGATATTAAAAAATTTTGCGATTGAAAAATTCATTTGTTTAATTATAGAGTTTTTCAAACTTTTTTTTTTATCTCACGACACACTTGAGCGTATAGCTTATACTTCCGCAGCACATGTAAATTATAAAAAAAGAGCTATATATTTTCCAAATATATAGAACTATATATTTTATATAAGGACTATATATTTTCCAACTATTATTATTATCGATTATTAATTGTTATCGAAATTATTTTGAATTACAATTTTTGTATCAAAATTTCATTATAAATACAAACAAAATGCAACATCACAATGAGTAAAGCATAATTTATTATAAATTGCATATTAAAAAGAACAACTAAGTTATAAAACTTTTTTATATATTTCTGTATATTATACATAGGGTAGCCACCGGTCAAGTAATTTTTCAAGGAAACTTAGAGACATTTTCAAGGCGAATTTTCCTTACTGGTATTTTCACTGAAAAATTCCCTGGCGGTGTCTTCCTCTTTATACATTGTATTAAATGAAGCATCTGAGCTTCAAATTTTTAGAATACCTGTTAAATATCAGTAATAGTTAACAGTAATAGATAACAGTTAAATATCAGTAGCGAATGTTGAAATAGGCGAACTCATAACTATTATGCCAAGACATGAAAGAGGTCTGAAATTTCTTCAAAATTTGTGTATACAGTAAAGCTGATATTTGTAATATTTGTACAAAAACGGCTTTATACAATTCCTTCTGGCTAAATATTATTACTTGAAATATGTCTACTATATTTTAAAACGCTATTCTTTACAGAGCAAATGTTTTTCTCAGATAGCAGTAAGCGCATGAATAAATGCCAATTAATAAATTCACCTGTATCACGATGCAATGCAGTGACGTCAGCTTATGTGTGCGAGCCCACTCTATATTTTGCTCTTTCAGCCCACCTAACTTCCATTGTTCTATTCCATTATTCATTTATTTATTTATTTAATCACCGAAAGAAAATTGTATTCTGTTGACGTTCACAAAATCCTTTTGTTTCAAAAACAGTAAAGAAAAGCAGTTAGTTTCACACAGATGATCATTAAAAGCGTCTTTAGCGGGCGTATAATGCAATTTCTCTCAAAAGACAATTTCCTGCATATTTTATCAGAGGGCATAAGTGAAAATATATAATGCCACCCGTGTGTCAGCCAGCATGTCGATAAAGTCAGAGTTGGGCAAATTTGTAATTGCAATTACTTTCATTGTAATTACAATTTAATTACCGGACTGAAAAGAAGGGTTATGTGTTTCACGCGTATCTGTGTATGTGGATTTCTTTATACCCTCGAAACATCCCAACGGCTGGATGGATTTTAATGAATGAGGTCTCCATCGATTCGTCTGAACTGCCCAATAGTTATAGGCTAGGTTTTGTTTTTATAAATTCAAAATGGCGGCCGTAAAATACAAAATGGCGGTAGAGACGAAAAAAAAAATTTACGCACCCTATTGAGTGGCCTATCATTGGATAGGTCTTTCAAAATGAACACGATGTTTCATTGACTATTTTACAGTCAGAAGCTCCGTTAAAATATTATACAGCCTGGAAGTTGTGTAGGTAGGATCTCTAGCTTGACTGCAACTCTAACCATCATAGACATCTATAGACCTCATCAAAACAGTGTTTATAGATAGGAACTAAACATTAAACACAACTTAAAAGTTATCAATACAAGTAAATAAAAAAAAATAGGTAAGTAATATAAACAAGTAATATAAAAAAAAATATTTTAAGTCAATTCCTACTTAGGTCAATAAGATAAATTTTCCCCCCATTCTTCTTTCCTCTTGAGTGGCTCTTAAAATGCCTTGATCAAGAAAAGGGCTCTCTCGATTATTGAAAATTAATTAATTTAATTTAATTAATGAATTAATATTTGAAAAAAACTGGATTAGCATCAAGTGTCATCCACCACAAGTTTAAAAAAAATTATTTGAGCTTGATTGGATGAATAATAAGTATTTTATTAACGAATGAAAATTTGAACAAGATATATATAGCGAGAGTGTGAGCTAATAGTAGGAATTGAAAAAAAAGTTTCACATTGTTGAGAAATAATTAATTAGTTCGCTTTTTACGCAGTCGGGTTTTTTGATTTTTTAAATTTAATTGTTTATTGTATGTAATTAATTATAATTAAAATTACATGGCGTAAAAGAATTCTTGCAGCACTGTAGCCGGAACCACCAACCTTCCCATTATTTGACGAAATTTCTGTGCTTGAATATATATAACTAAATTCAATTACATACAATTAAAATGTAGTTACGCTGCGGATAATTAGAATTCCAAATCTGCCCAACTCTGGATAAAGTATTTTGGTGACTAAAATGCCTGTTTTGCTCAATGTTTAAATTTTTTGCACTTTCATTGAGTAGTAATATCTATGTTTTTTATAATACATGTTAATATCGTCATAAAGAAGAACTTATGAAAGTATCATTTAAAAAAATGACAACTTTATACGTTATTTTAAAAAAAATTATAACTTGACTTCGAATTATCATTTTTAGACTTTCGTTCCCCACACACAGTCGAAAGAAAAAAACTGACCGTGCTATTTTACCCCCAAAAAATTGAGCCCGCATAAAATTTTTCTAAAGTTGGCGCCGCTGTACAATGCTTGGATTCTCCTATTTTTCGCTTTCGATTGCCAAAAAAAAGATACTGCAGCTTCAGGTAAAAGCTTCAAGATTCACTGAAAAAAGAACATATATATATACATATATATATATAGCATATGTTTAAGCACACATAGGAGATATAGCAAATTTTGCCTTACAGTACATGAGGGACCAATACTTGCTGTAAAGCTTTAAACGCGCTTTTCGCAAAACAATAGTATTTTCTTTTACTTTTTTTAATCTTAATCAGAAATATCTCATTTATGGCTGGAGCAAGTTCATTGTTTTTACTACTTTCCAACATAGTTAAAATGTGTTTAAGAATTCAGTTCGTCTGTCTGTCTGTCCGTCCGTCAGGGGCGATCGTGAATTCATGAAAAAATACCTGAAATTTTAGTAAGAAGTAGTTTTCGTATGGAGAGAGAACCTATAATTTATTGCAGGGAGGTCCATTTCTCTCATTATGAAATATATTAATTTTAATTATGTTTAACAATTATATGAAATTGATATTTTAGTTTTTTTTTATTAATTTAACTATCAGAAAAACCGGAATTCCAGTATTGAAAATGAAATAAATACCTGAATTCAGGTATATTACCTGAACATAATCACACCTGGTCTGTTCTTTCATTCTTGTTAACATACTCGGTTTGCAATGTAATTTCAATTTTTATATGATACTAGTATATAGCCTCTGCCAAAAATGACGGAATGTTGAATCTGCGTTTCATTTACATAAGATTTGAAGATTTCAAGACATGAAGATTTTATTATTGGCAAGATTGTATTGTAGAAAAGTACATTTTAAAAATGACAAATAATTTCTACAAATGCAAAGGGGTTAATAGAAATACAACGCTGCCAGGGCGATAAATGTACTGGGCTTTTTTCTATAAAACGGCTGTATCTTAAATTCTACCGGGCATAAAAACTCGAAAATTACACATCCAGACGCAGAAAAAATTCCCCTTTCAGAAATTTAAAAAAATAATAATAAATAAATAAATTATACTCCTGTAAATAATTGAAAAATCCATTTATAAAATCTCTTTTATTTCTGTTCAAAGAAACACAGATTTTAGAGAAATCTTTCATAGCGGGAAGCAGGTGTTTGCAACGCAGACGGCTCGCTATGAAATAAAAACGCCAAACCGCAAATGATTTTTATACTAGGATTCTTTGGAACGCAGTCAATAATTTTTAAATACACCATTTACAGATTTTAAAGTTATGCATCCAGCCCTATCTTTAAACGCTGTTTAATAATATAGTGTGACTTCAAAAATCCGGTATTCAGAAATCCGGCAACTTCAAAAATCCGGCATCAAATCATCTACTTCTCTTTTTCTTTTACACTTTAAAGTTATGGTAGAAGAAAAATAGCAATTGTTTATAAATTAAGAACTTCAAGATCGAAAGTAAAAATGCAAAAAAATAATATTTTGCATTTTTTTCATTTGTCAGAGGTGATTATTTTCTGAACAAATTTTCTTGGGGCTTCACTGTTTACACCGTTTCACTGTCACCGGTACACAAGTTCTTTGTAGTGTCTCTTCTGACGCTGTGCTAAATAGATTTGCCGATAATGGTAATAAAAGCTCCGAAGACGAGGATAAACAACAGGCAGAAAAAAAGATGTCACTAGAAAAACGCATTAATTTGACTGGAGAATTAATATCTGCTTTAGGGAACAAGGCTGTATTTCCGAAATAGATCCGTAATAGAAATTCTTCATTTGTATAAAATACAAGAAGAACTTGTTAAAGAACGGTAAAAAAAAATTGAAGTAAACAAAATTGACATCGATGTTTCCGAAATTATACGAGAAGAAATAATTTCACTCTTTATTAGATTTTCTTTGCTAAAACATAGAAAATATCAGTTAATATAAGTTTATTTTTATATGTAACTAGTAGACCCGCCCGGCGTTGCCCGGGGTTCGTAAATAATAACCTTAAATAAAACTCAAGTTTGTATGATTTTATATCTTTTGAAATGCTTTTAAATGAATCTAATTTCGGAGACACCCACTGCCTTTCGCATCGTCTAGTGCATTCCCAATAAACTTCTTTCCGAACGAATCTGTAACCTGGGTCCACGCTACATAAGGCAGCATGTACCGGGAGTACGCCGCACGTGCCGGAGACAATCGAAAACCAAGTTGAGTAAGCCAAACCTCGTAGTAATCAAGCACATAGAATCGAAAAAAAAGAATGCATCATGAATGTTAGAAAATGTTGGTAACTGAAGTCTAAGATAAAATTTCATAATACAGAAAATAGTTGTAGTTGTAATCTAAGTTGAATGAACGAAATCCCGTTGAAATTAGGTCCTTAGAATTGGTAAAAAGAATGCGCCTCCAAGCGGTAAAAGATGACCTCTCCCCTTGTAAATTTCATGAATTACTTTTAACATTACCACGATATTTATTAAACTAATGAAATCCATTTTCTAAAGTTACCTTTAAATTAACTCGATTTTTAATGTACGGCTGTAGTGAGTAAACGTAAGTTGATGCTAAAAAAGGGAGATTAATCGTCGAAAAAAGTGGTAACTGAGGTATAAAGAAAGACCGGGCCCTGGGGGCCAGAGTGGTGCAAACACTTCAAGGAGAGCCAGGGACATAACTGGCATGTAGTTGGGCATAAAGATATTGTTAGTAGCTTTTAAAGTAATCGGAAGACGCTACAACTATGTTAAAGAAAATTGCAAGCAATTCGGAAAATTTTTAAAGAAGCTGCACCAAGGCCCCCAAGAAGGCGAATAATATTCAAAATTGGTGGTAGCTGAAGCCTGAGAATTTTTTTTTGTCTCTCATATAGTGTCTGGAGGACCTAAGAAGTTGTTAGAAAAAAAAGTTTCTGAATTGGACCATTTTTAAAGGAGCTGGGCCCTAACAGGGCCCTAACATGAAACATTTTTTTAATGTCTTAGTACTTAGCGCTTTAGATCTTCAATTAGTTAAAATTAAGCATGGGGGAAAAATGAATTATTCGTTAAAATATTTTATATTATTAATAATATTTTAAAGAAATTCACAAAAAGGGGGTAAATGTTTGAAAAAGGACCCTGGGGCCTCAATAAAAATATGAGGGTATTGGTCTGGGAAGAAGACTCTAAGACTCAACTTTAAAAGTATGCAATAAACCGGAAATTTGTATCGCAGGTCGGTACAGAATGGGGCGGGGGAGGAGGTAGAGACTTTGAAAATTACCAGGGCCCTACTCACGTTCAGTTGGAAAGTAGTGTAAAGTCAGTGGTTAAAGTTTTGAATTTTTATTTATCTCAGATTTTAAACTCTTTTATTCAAAATTAATTGGTGAATTCAATTAAAATTTAATTATGTTTTTAATATTTTAAATTTTTATTTAAAATCTTTAGAAGAAAAAGTAATTACAAATGCATCCGAAACTGTAATACTGAAAAAGAAATAATAAAACTGCAAGCAAATATGATATATATTTTTTTTTTTTTAAGTTCTATCCAGCAAATTTATTTTCTAATAGAGTAAAGTCTGTTTATAACGGAACCGTCGGAACATTTTTTTCACTTTAGATACCCTTCAAAGAAAAATAAAATCCTTAAAATGGAAAAAATCTACTAATTCAAAATTTCAACTTTGCCCTATCTAGTTTCGAAACTGGATCTGATCGTACAGAAAATCAAGGGGTTAAGCCACTACGCCACAACTGCTACGAAAACTTTAGTAAATTAACGTTCCATATCGGAGCGTAAATAGTTTCTGCCTTTATTTTTTTTCCCGCGTCGCGTCGGTTTCATTAGCACAATAAAATAAATGACTATTGTTGTCCGAATTCTCTGAAATTTTAATGGATCGTAAATATTACTAAAACCAAGCCCTTTTTAAAATTCCATAAAAAAATATGCATATTTTAGAGGATAAACATTTAACCGAAATGTAAATCATCTTTATGAGGCGGAAAGTGACCTGCATTTGGTGGTGTATTTGAAAAGGTTAAAATTCAAATTTTTAAAAACCAATTACACCATCGTTTTGAAGAAGGATTCAGCTTTAGAATCATATATTTGACTTGTCAGTAGGGGAAGACGAGGTACAATGAAACAAAATTTACTAATTTTTTTTTTCCTATCCACAATTTTGCATGCACAAAAATATAATTAATGCATATTTTTAATCTTGTATTTTCCCCATCTAAACAAATTTTTATTAGGTTCTAAACAATATCTTTATGCTTGAAAAATAACAAAAAATAAATGTCTTACAGTGTTTCATTGTACCCCGTATGCCGGGGTACAATGAAACACATACTGGCGTACAATGAAACACTCCAAATGATAGAAGCAATTTTCACCCAGTATAGTTTATTTTATGAAAAATGAGATAAATACAAAAACAAAACTTGATTAATAAGGAAATTGATAAAAATAGTATAGTCTAAGATGAAAAATAAGAAAATTCTATTAGTTTAAGAAATACCTTTCATTTTACATTAAATTGGTGCAAGTCAGTTTCAAAAGTTAGCATTTCTGTTTATATTTCAGTTGATCCTGAAGGAATATGGGGTGGTAGTTTCAACAGAATGAGTTTTTTTTTAAATGTAAGTTTCTAAAAAAAAGAAAAACCTAGGTTGGAGTCTTTATATCAAGTATTTCACATTTGACTTCATTTAAATGTATGATTTCTCCAACAGTATATATTTCCTTATGTTTTCATTTATACGGATACTGCTTGTGCCATACATGTTGTGTGTGAATATCTCATTCTTAGTACCTCGATGACCAGCTGGGCCTGGAAAAAAATCTGGATCATCATCAGAGTCTGTAGCAGGCAGAGTTTGTTTACAAAACAATCCCTTCTCAGCTTTTTTTCTCTTTCTGTTTTTTAATTGCTTAACAAGAGCATTTTTTACTGACCTGGTTAGAACAAAACTCTTTTTTTTTCTGTTTTCCTACTCTTACTTCTAATATATTCTATTTACTACTTTTATTACTATAATAAAACATGTTTCATTGTACCCCGTCTGCAAGTGTTTCATTGTACCCCGCACTGAGGTTACTAAATAAAAATTTATTTTCAAACTTCTAATATTTATTTTTTTTAGTTTGGTTTTGGAGGTATGAAGACAACAACCCAAAGAAAACAATGTATAGAAAAAATAATTATTACATATAACAACAAGGAAAAATAAACAAAATTACTTTTAGTAAAGAAAGTTACTTTCAATGGCGTAAAAGCAATAATCTTCTATTGCTACTGTTGTAGAAGTCTGAATGTATCCAAATCACATCAGTAATTGGAACATATAGTTGTATAACATATATATAAACTGCAACTCTCTATGACAAATTTGACTGATTTTACAAGTAATGTTTCATTGTACCCCGTGTTTCATTGTACCTCGTCTTCCCCTACCTTTAAAATTGCATCCTGGGGAGGTGTTGTAATAAGAGAGAAAAACGATCCTTTTTTAACTTTTTTTTTCAAGGGGTTAATTGCGATATATTTTTTAATTGATCGCAGCATTTGAGACGTAAGAGCACAATCTTTCAGAACATGTCTTCCGTTTTAAACTTTACTAAGCTGTTTGGACGATGTTAGTTAATAAATAATGACAAAATACCCCGAAATATTTTTTTCCGTTCTTCATTTGCGTATCAGCGCCTTCAGCGCATGCGTCAGAGATTTTCCCTTCCGAAATGGATTTTTAATCAAAGTGAGTGACGGTTGATAATTAATAACTCGTCTGTTAATTAGAATTTTGAAATTCTGAGAGCCAGGTATATCAGGAGAGACTTTGGGCTATTCTCAGAAAAATTTTGAACCTCGTACGTGCAGTAGATTTTCCTAGCCATCGCACACAGACAGACACACACACAGAGCGATTTGTTCTTTTATTAGTATAGATTTTTTCTTTTTCATATAAACTTATCACTTAATAATGAAATAAATTATGGTTAAAGCACCAGTGAGAATATAGTACTATTTTTGGTATTTCTAGTACTACTTTCCACATTCCTTCAAAAATCCGGCATAGCTTCGGTCCCGATGATGCCGGATTTTTGAAGTTATACTGTATTTAAATTTTATAAAAATCGATCCGCAAGTTTTTGTTTTATAAAAAATTCTATTTTTAAAAAGGAAAAGAAATGCTTTGTTGAAACGCGAATCTAATAGATCTACGGGTAGGTTAAAATTAAGAAAACTGAAGAAACCGACATATTTGGAACTTTCAGATATTTTATAACACATAATAAAGATTTCAAAAGTTGGGGCATCAAATTTGGGGGGGGAGGGTGAACGATAAAAAAATTTTGTGGTGCGCGATCAAATACTTAAAACCGTACAGTTTTCTACCGTTTTAGATACGGTTTTTTGACGGAGCCCTGGGATAAATATTACTCATTTAAAATAACAATTTCAAAAGTGTACTTACCACTATTTTCGAATGATAATTTCAGCAAATCTCTTAAATTCTTGCTTAAGACCGCGACCCCCTTGGCTAATATATCTACGGGTAGGTTGATTAACGGAGTTTCGTTCAGAAACAGTTTTTTTTTTTTTTTTTTTTTTTTTTTTTTTTTTTTTTTTTAAGAATAGAGTTCCACCCCTGGTGGTGGAATGTGGAACTAAAAGCAAGATTTTGCAAGATTTTTGCAAGATTTTGCAGTACGTACGCAGCACGCCTGCTAAACGTCGTGTGATATATAATCGGAAAACCCTCAGACCACTCTTTCATATTATGAACCTTACTACCTCCTCAATCAAAATTCTCACCCTCCCTGGAAGGTCAGTTTTATAACTCAGCTCCTAATTAAGCTACAGAAAGATTCGACCGCATTTGAAGGCTTGAACAAAGGTAAAATTCTTCATTGGCCTTCGATTGGTGAGGTCTATTTTTGACCCCAGACTATTAGGGGGGAGGGGTGAAAATAATTTTTTCCATGTGACACATCGCTTTAAAGCTTTTGGCCTGTACACCTCACTCACAACAACTAAGCACTCTCCTCTTAACTCATTTTTTCATAAGTCGAGAGCATTTTAAAGTTTTATTTTGTTCATTACTACCCCTTACAATTTTCCAAAAATCTTGAAAAAAATTTACATAACAAATCGCAGCAATTAGCAACTTCAACCCCATTTTTACACAATGAGCGAGTACGTATTTTAGACAAAGTCGAGTTAAAGATATAAAATCATACAAATTTAAGGTTCATTTAAAAATATTACCACGGGCCTGGGCAACACTGGTCGGGTCAGCTAGTTAGAAAGTATAATAGAGCAATGGCGTTCGTATCGTTTTCTGCAATGCGGAAGATTATTCCAGGTAAATGAATATGACACAAGATCAAACAAGATAAAACGCAAGATACAATTCATCGATATATTTCGTATGATTCAAGGTTCGTTTCGAGAAGCCAACAAGAGTAGAGGGCGAAGTCTGCTGGTTTTTTAAATTAAAATTAAAAATGCAGACAGACACAAGTGAAAGTGTCCAGTAACAAAGTAAAAAGAATTTATAAATTTTTGACACATCGGAATGGTCTGGATTCGAATGCTGGGCCTCCCTTTTTGAAAATGGAAATGTTACTAATGCGTGCCTGATTACATCGCCGCTATATTTATCACTTATATTTCGCCTCGTTTTGCCCATAGAATCAGTTGTAAAAGGGTTTGAAAATAGTTTTAAAATGGATTAAATACCCTTACATATGATGATTACAATATTTTCTTTACACTATCTCTTTAAAAAGTAATTAATAAAGATTCGGGTTTGGAAAGGTCAAAGTATGTGTTTTTTCCCCCTAAAACCTGCATATTATATATGGTAGAGAATATATATAAAAGGCAGTGGCGGTTATATTGAACGCAAAATGGCGATCTCGAAATATAAACTACATATTATAACCCGTTCCTAAACATTTTTTTAACATAAAATATGCTTATTTTTAAAACCGAAAAATTCCTTTACCCCTTAAACAATAAAAAATATAGTTCTTTTAAAGCAAGTTTAATTAAACCTTCATAAATCAAAATTATGCTCATTTACCAAAAAACATTTTGTTTTTCACACCTTCAAAAAAATTGCAAGACGTCAGTATCTTTCAGAACGTTACTATTTATTTCACTCTTTTAAACAGAAGTGGAAATCATTTGGTGTAAATTGATGAACGCCGTTTTAATTAGCGCTTGTTTACGAAAATAACACGTCATTCACGCCCATCACCTACACTTTCAACTAATTCCATGCCATTCTAGCTTTAGAGTGTTCGCCTTTTACTGTCACTTTGCAAATTAGCACTCATACATTAAATCCAACACCTTTTAAATAATTAGAAATATTTTGCGCTATGCATATGCGCTTACTGTATACCATCTCGAAATATATGTTATAAGCACTTATTTAACAAACTAATAAATGAAGCTTATATAAATAGTCGAAAACTGTTAGTATAATTATTAATGTAATTATTAATAGCAATTAATGTAAGAAACTATAATATGCGTTGATTTTTTAAAGATTAAAGGAGAAATATCGTACTGAATAAACTCTCACTGATGTTAATTTTAATATTCTTTTTTTGATCGTTTTTCAGGAAAATATTTTTCCATGAATTTTAGATATGAACTGAGGTGTTTTCTTCTGAACCCAAGCCCACTTCAACATAATTAATATGCGAAGTTTTCGCACTGCAATCTTTCAGTTTATTATCTGATACAGTCGTGGAAAAAAAATTAAACACCCCCCTACTATTTTTGCAACTAATTATCATAGAAGAACGTTACTGGCACCAAACGATTCGAAATAAAATCTACTTTTAAATGATGTATATAAACTTTTTCTTAGGGGGCTATCTACAAATCAAAACCGAACCAAACTTTGTTTTTTTCCAATGTCAGCACCCAATTTTGACAACCTATTTTAAATCTTCCGTTGAAACTATGCCTAGAAACGAAATTTCAAGCCATTTGGGATGATAAGATTTTGAATTATAAGCATTCAAATTTTAGAGCGTCTAATATTAAATTTTTATTTTCGTATTTTTATTAATATCTAATGAACTTGTAATCCTAAGGAGATAAATTTTTTGTGTGGTTGTAATACTAAATAACACAAACATAAAAACTTTGAATTTGTAATTTTAAAAATTTCATAATATTAATTATGAATTATTAAATTAATATTTGAAAAAAACAAAGTGAATTGCAACCTATTTTTTTTTTTTTTTTTTTTTTAGATTGATATTTATTATGTCCTGCTTTATTCAAATTCCCAATTTAAAATTTGTATTCCGAGGACTTTTTGAATGATGATTAAAAATCGCCAAAATGATTGCTTAAGAGGCCGTCTATGATAAAAGAATCCCAGTAGAAATTATAATAAATAAATAAATAAAATAAATACCTTGTTTTTCCAAAGCATAATATATGCTTATTTGTTGCATGCAGTATCTGCATGTAGCTACATGCAATATGAAGGAATCATGAATCGTATTATTCATTACTTTGCATCAACTGAGAGAGTATCTATGTGCATGCACAGCATGTCACTCCAAGACTTGTACTTATGTACTACGCATGTACAGAACTCGAATTTTAAGTGAATATTACAGCTAATTAATAAAAATTTTTAACAAACGCATGTACGATAACAAATCTGTGGCCAAATATCTTTCATTTAAACAAAAGAATGATGTAATTTGATGCAGTAGTTTTTTCTCATGGACTGTCGAAAGAAAACTCTTAACGTTCTAAATATATAGATTTTGAATAAGTTAAATTTGAAGAAAAGCATAATTTGAAACAGATATATTTTACTCATTTTTATTGAAACATTTCGGTTGATAATAGTCGAAGCATATTATGCGAATGAAACGGTCCTGTTGTCAAGAAATAATACATTAATCGAAGTGCCTTAGTCATTCTTTAGCATTTCAACAATCGAATACCGAGCTTCAATTGGCATACAGCCCCTAAAATAAGCCCAGTTAAAAAAAAAAAAAAAAAAAAAAAAAAAGCAATTTAACAAATTACAACGACCATTTGGAAAATGATTTTTTCAAAGACTGAAATTTAAGACATAAAAAATCGCACGGAGTTGATCATACATTACGTACGCCATGAATTAAACATTAATAGTGTTATTACGCGTAAAAATTCCAAGCGACAAGAATCGCCTGCGACTCGTACGTATTATCCACCTGAAATTTTGTATTATCCAAGCATTTCATTGGCTGTTCGGGAGAAAGCTTTTCCATCGTCAGATTTCCAGGAAATCTGACGGCCAATTTTAAATGAAATTTCATTCTTAAACTTCTAAACATACCACAATATTATTTTTTACACCGTAGTATGGAGAAAAAAATGTACTTTTAAATGCAATTTGTTTGAAAGCTGTATCTCAATTTGTTTCTGAGTTATTAATTTTTTTTTTGTAGTTTTTATTACTTTTTTGCCATAGTGGCAGTAGAAGGCATCCATCTCTGTTGAAAGTAAAGGGAAATACAGATTACTGTATAGACCAATCAGAAAACGAATAAAATGCGGATTAAACCAATGGAAACCTTCAGATATGCTTTTGATTTCCTACCCTGACGAGAACAATAACCATTTTTCCAAATGGTTAATAATTAATTTCTCGGAAACTAATCAAACGAATTTCATTAAAATTTGGATTTAGGCTAATTGAATTGTGGAATTTATTTATGGTGTCAAATTTGGATTTTGAGATTGAAAAAGCAACGTTTGTGTTCGTTTTAATATGTAGATGACCCCTAAGCAAATTTTATATACACCATTTAAAAGAAGATTTTATTTTCAATCGTTTAGTACCAGTAACTTTCTTCTACGATAATTAGTTGCAGAGTTAGTAGGGGTGTTCACTTTTTTTTCCACGACTGTACATTTTTCATTAATTTAATTATTTGCAATTTTTTTAAATCAGACGACTTGTCTTAACGAAATATCATTATACTATGTCCGAAGCCCGTTTAAAAACCTTTCATATAACATTCTATTCATCATTGTTCGTTTTATACGTACATAGAGAAGGGGTTGTTGACATCAGAAATAATATGTATGAGGATACTTAACCTAAAACTATAATGAAAATTCAGTATGCAATATCTGTTGGCAAAAAATCCTGTACAATAATACCTCGTTCATCTTTGTACGCTACATGTTAATTAAATTCAGTATGCGATGACAGATATGGACAAAAAAAACTTTCCAATGATACCTCATTCATTGTTGTACGCCACATCTTAGTTGAGAAAAAGGGATGTTTACAACAGAAAATATATATATGGTCATTGAGCTGAGCTACAACATGTTTTCTATAGATTGTACAGTACATAGCATTTATAAATTATATGCAGAGACCGCACAAAAGAATATGGTTATAGGACGGACTATGATAGATTTTACGAGGATGGTTCAATAATTATTGTCCTGAGTGTGTATAAAATATGTGTACTGCGATGATTGATGTGGAATATTGCAGCCTAATGTCTTAGATTCCTATAAGCTCAATTTCAGAACTGTAGCTGCTATATTAACATATTTTTTTCGTTTTTCGTGCGAGAGGTCGCACCTAGGTCAAAAGGGGGAGGGGATTTGCCAGGGTTACAGTGAATGACACGTGGCTACTGTTGTTCGGAATCATAGGGATGTAGCCGCATCTCTTCCACTGTCACAAATCTATCACAGAACTGCTTCAGGTCTGGCTTTATAAGCTCCAAATCAGCCTTTTCCCCCACCCCACCCCCCTTTCAAGCTAGGTGCCGCCTCTTAAACCTAAATCGAAAAAAAAGTATATTAATATAGCAGCTACAGTTCTGAGATTGAGCATATAGGCATCTAAGACATTAGGCTACAATTTTCCACATCAACCATTGCAGTACAAATATTTTATACACACTCGGGAAAATAATTATTGAACCATCCTCGTAAAATCTATAAAAAAAAATGAAATTTCTCAATAATATTCGGTTAGTGTTCGAAAGTGTTTCATAATTTATGGCTGGTGCACGATTTTTCGTTCTTGTTTTTCGTACTGCCACATAAAATTAAATGCATCATTAGCAATGAATGCCTATACCAAAATTAAAATCTAAATAGATTTACTCTGTTGTATCATTTTAAAGGATTTTCGTAGGATCTTTTTTTTTTTTTTTTTTTTCTGAATTCTATCAAGATCTAATAACTGATTCGCTAGAAAATGAAAAACTCTTCTCCAACACACTTATAAAATGCACATGTAATTTTCCTTTAAAATGTACTATTATTTGAAGTAAATGAAGTGATGCAAGACATGTATTTGCAGTTTGGTTTAACCCCTTGAAGGGCAAGCAATTGCGTTTGTGTAATGCTGAATTCCCACCGGAAATTTAGAAAAATTTTATTTCAAAATAATGAAAGCAATTTTACGACTTTTTTCCACCAAAGTTAGAAAAGTAAAAAATTTCATAAAATTTTTCTGGTGCAAATCTTCATTAATCGTAGGTGGGATAAAACATATCCCATCGCCCCTCAAGGGGTTAAAGGTAATATAAATATAGGCTGGGAGACGGCTTCACAAATCATCATCTCATCGAGTTGACGGCTGAAATTCCCGAATTAGACAAAACCCGATTAGCATATTAAAATGCAACTGGTCTGCCAAGCCATATCTTGGAAGAAACCACCTGCAGACCCGATTTTAGTGGTTGATCGGCAGGCAGACCAGTTGCATTTAATATGCGAATCGAGTTCTGTCTAAACCTGGATTTTCAGCCATGAAGTCGATGAGTTGATAGTCTGTGCAACTGCCTCCCAGTCTAACTGATATTTGTTTTTAAGTGGATGGGTTGGTAAATATTGATTGTTATCCCCCCCCCCCCCCCAAATCGAGTAAAAAGTTTTTATTAATTTTTGTAAGACGTTTCAATTGGTTTAGTTATAGGATATGATTTATCGCCTCTTTAATTAATTGATATTTGGAGGTACAGTAAAACCTCCCTAAAGCGACCACGTTTCGTTCCAATAAAAATTGATCACTCCGAGAGGTGGTCTCTTAATGGAGGTCATGTTTAAATCTAGACTTTAATTGTTGAAAAAGGGTAACAATTAATGTTACTAACATTTATTTTTCACATTAGGAAAAAATAGGAAAATTTTAGTATCAAAACAAAAGTTAATTACATAAGTTTATTACTATAGAGTTTAAAAAATGAATACATTGACGTTTGCTTTGATTTTTACGGTTTTATCTTTTATAACTTTTATTTCCGAGTCCTTTCAAAGTTCAGTAAATAAATGCATTTTTTTTTTTTTTTTTTTGCGAACTGGAACAAATAATGACGATTTCATTAATTTATCTATTTCTTTGAATGTTTCCTGACAGAATAGGGCAGGGGAGTTTATTGACAGTCATTCTTAA
Source organism: Maratus speciosus (assembly GCA_963932465.1). NCBI lineage: Eukaryota > Metazoa > Arthropoda > Arachnida > Araneae > Salticidae > Maratus > Maratus speciosus. The sequence goes on along the minus strand of OZ010800.1, from coordinate 325,241,871 downwards.
TTTGTCATGAGAGTTAAATCTATTGCCTAAAAGGCACAAAGTGGTTTAAACACTTAAAAGTTAACGGAATAATAATAATAAAAAAAAAATCTAAACTTAGTTTAGGAGTTTGATGAATAATGCGCTCTCCGGAATTATTTTTCTAATCAAACCTTCTTCAAGCGACCAGGAAAAAACAGGATTTGTTTCATTTTCTTCAAAGAGATGGGTCGCTCATGGAGGGAGTTCAACTGGGATGGTCTCTGAATGGAGGTAAAATTAGTATTGAACCTATGGGAATACATTTCGTTCCATGAAAAAAATGGTCGTACAGGGAGGTGGTCGCACAGGGAGGTTTCACTATACTTTAAATGTGTTAAAAAGTATCAAAAACATGGGTTTATTTAACAAATTTTAATGTATTGATATTAAACAATTATATGAATTGATTCCTTTTTTTCCGAAGCGCTCATAACTCCTTTTTAGTTTTAGGTAGATTTCGTATGAAATACTACCTATTGGCGTCGTTCCTATGTTGGAATTTCTGAAAAAAAATTTGCAGATCTACACCGATTATGACCCCTAGAGCCCAAAACCACCCTCAGTAAAAAACTTTATCTATCTATCAACTATATATATCACTTTCTTCTGGACACGATAACTTCCACAATTCTACGCAAATCTCTTCCAAACTGATACATAAAATCAAGGGGCTTAAAATCTCGTTCAAGTTCGTTAATGGGCAAAATCGGGCCAAGGGGCTGGAAATAGGGAGGAGTTTTGTGAAAATAGAAAAAAACCCATAACTTCTTCAATTTTGTACATATCAAATCAGTTTAAAGCTTTTATTACTCCTAAAAATAGGGCCAAAAATTTATGCATCATAGATTCTTGATAAAATTAAAAATGGGCTCAAGAGGCGCAAAAATAGGGTTTTTGGGAGAAAAAAATTCATAACTTCGTCAATTCTCAAGATATCAAATTCACTTAATTTTATTATACATCTCCTGAATGTTATCTACAACTTTTATATTCACAATTTTTGATAGGACCAATTCGTACCGCAAACGAAAAAAATAAATAAAATAAAAACGAAAACAAAAAAAGGGGGGGGGGGTGAAGAAGAAAAATTTCCATAACTCCGTCAATTCACAAGATATAAAATCCCCATGAATTTAACATATATCTTCTTAATATTGTCTTCAACATTTATATAGAAAAGTTTTTGATAGCACCAATTCTGACAGCAAAAACAAATTAAAAATACATAGCGGTTGAAGAAAAAAATCATCTTATTAAGAGTGTATTCAAATCCAAACTGCTTATTTTCTGACTCATTTTTGCTCTCAAACGCATCCAGTTGATAGATTCTCTTCTACAGAAACTATATAATGTACCGGAATGATCGATTTTTTTTTTTATAGAGGCAGAATATATTTCAAAAAAATGATGTCAAAGGGGGCATTTTGAACAGAAATTCCCGAAGCGATTGTGTTAGAAGGAAAAATATTGCCCTACTGAGAAAATAATTGTTTATTAATCAAGTTTCAATTAATTGAAAGAAAAACAAGAACATATGCCGCTTATAAATATTTTCAAAAATCACTTAAGCAAGTTTCGTATTTTTTCTATTAAAAATGAATCTGAAAATGTGCCAGAAAATTTCGAGTTGTTGAGCATGGAAAAATATTTTTTTTAATACCGCCTTAACACGATTCTGATAAAACCAGCTATTATATAAAAATGAAATAAAAACTCGTCAAAATCGGCCAGATAAAACTGTTAAAGTGGATTTATATCTAATCATGATTCAGTTTTTGTTGGAGTAATTAATACACTTAACTTCGAAATCTATCTCCGCTTGTAGGCCGGGCCGGCAGGGATTTTTTAGATATCTTTTACTGTATTATTTATGAATTAACATAAAAAAAACTATTATGATATTATGAACAGTATAGTATATGCTTCGTATAGAAAAAAAGTTCATATAATTGAAATACATTAAAATTGTGAAATAAACTAATGTTTATGATCTTGTATAACACATTTGACTTATCTTCAAGCAAAAATCAATGTATATATTTAAAACACAAAACTGATCCGTTTAAGACCGATTTCGACTGACCTGAACATGCGCAATAAACACTTTAGGGTGGTTTTCTGTCCCTAAAAAAGTGGGGACCGAGTTTTGACCTGATTTCTTTTCAGAGGGATACCAAGCAAAGTCCAGATAGCCGAGTGGTTTAAGGCTACAGAAAGAGAAATTCTGGTTCTCTGAAGTGAGCGCGGACATAAGATATTTCATAGATATTTTTAGTGTTCTGATAACTCAGTTCAATAATATAAATTATATTTTATTTTAGGAGGGAAAGTTACAGAATTTTTTTTTCTCTTCATTATTATTATGGAAAATTTGTCATCCTCAACACCTCTTTAATTAATGATTTTGTATTTAAAATTTAAAGCTTTGGCGTGTAATAAGTGGTTAAATAAATTGAAATGTCTACAATTTTTGGTATAAAATTGATCGATGATTAATTGATCGATTGATATAAAATTGATCGATTGATATAAAATTGATCGATGAAGCATATATGGTAAGAAAAGTAGGGGGTTATTTTCCGTAAAAAAAAAAAAAAAAAAAAAAAAAAAAAAAAAAAAAAGAGAGAGAGAGAGAGGGGGAAAAGTATTTATATAAAACAATGGTATAGAATCTATTGGTTTTATAATAAGTTAACTGTTTATATTTAAGGAAACTAATAAAATGTTAACTTAAAAAATTTCTTTTTTTTTGTAAGAGTTTTAATAGGAATAACAAAGTTCTCTTAAAAAAAAAAAAAAATCTAAAACTGTATTCTCTGCAAATAGCTCTGTTTCCTGTATTCATGTAAATACACTTGATATGCAGCCAGTCCTCACCCCGGTTATAAAAGTCGAGGTTTTTATTTCTTTTAAAGATTGATGACAAATATTCTGTAAAAATGTCTCACATTTTAATGGTGTTATGAACCATTTTTTTTGTGGAACCCTTAATTATTTTATCGTTAAGTTTTGACGAGTTCTATCTGTCAGTAGTTAAATATACATTGCAGTTAAATTACATTAAATATACAGGATAAGTATACATACTAATGTTTATTAAACAATCAAAACATCTTAATAAAAAAAGAAAAACTCCCCACATTGGGGCAGAGAGGACAAAATTAATACTTTTCTATGCCCTCCTTTAATTCTTGTTTCAAAATAGATAGATGCATTGAATTTTAAGGCAAAATTTTCATGAGTTACGTTTTCAAATACATTCATAACATTAAATATATATTTATCTAAATCAATATATAAGTCAAGACAGAATAAAGAGCTTTTCCAGATTAATTAATTTATCACACCCCAGTTCATATGTTTCATTCCTTCAAACACTACTATCCTCGAAACAGAACCACGCAAGCATACCCTATTCTTGATTTTAATTCTATAAATCAAAGCTAAATTTTCAGCGAATGCATTTCTCTTAATAGGATCTTAGAAAATTCAAAATGCCTTTCCACTTCACCGTCTTTCCGCCGTAAAACAGTCGAAGCAGAAACACACCGGCCGTAAATTGATGAACACCATTTTAATTAACCTTGTTTTCGAAAATACGCCAGCCCATCACCTTCTCTTTCGACTAATTTCCTGTCATTCTAGTATTAGCACTTCGTTTCTCTTTGTTAGGGAATAAATTAGCACTCATCCATCAACTCCGCTACCATTTCGATTGTAAGAAACCTAAGAAATATCCGGTTAGTTCTGTTTACTTACAGAATTAATCATAATGAATTAAGAGCATAAGAGCAGTTCAAATATTGTAATATCTCATAATTCACCTTTCAGCCAAATAAAGTTTTTAGTTGTTTGTTTTTTTCTGGTTCGGATAGAAGTTTGATTTTTCCAGAAAAAAAAAAAATCTATTCTTAAATACTTTTTAAGGAAAAGATTTTTTATTATTTTAATTTAACTTATTTTACAGAATCTACGATTGAATTGTATTTATTTCAAATTTATTAGAGAAACCTATAATTTACACGTGGTATCGACAAAAAAAAAATACCTTCGAATATTGAATCTGAGTATTAATTTGCTAAAGAGCATTTCAAATATAGTAACATCTCATAATTCACTTTTCATCCAAATTAAGTTTTTAGTTGTTTTTTTTTTTTTTTTTTCTGGTTCGTATTGAAATTTGATTTTTCCAGAAAAAAAAAAAAAAAAAAAAAAAAAATCTCTTCTTAAATACTTTTTAAGGAAAAGATTTTTTGTTATTTTAATTTAACTTATTTTACAGAATCTACGATTGAATTGTATTTATTTCAAAATTATTAGAGAAACCTATAATTTACACGTGGTATCGGGCAAAAAGGTACATTAGAATATTAAATCTGAATATTAATTTGCTAAAGAGCAATTCAAATATTGTAACATCTCGTAATTCATTATTATGACAAAAAAGTTTGTATCCCCCTCCCCTTTCGCTTGGCTTGATATTTGATTTTTGAAAGAATAAAAAAAAAAATTTTTTTTTAAATACTTCTTTAAAGAAAAAAAAAATATTTTTTCTCTCTGTTTAATTACTTTAGATGATCTACGATTGACTTCTATTTACTTCAAATTTGTCAGAGAAACAAAATTACATATTACACTTTCAAAACGGTACCATAAAATCTTAAATCTGTATATTAATTTGCCAAAAAGCAATTCAAATACTGCAACATCTCATTTTTGCGGAATAAGTTTCGTACTTTTCTTTCTCAGTTTGGCTTAATATTTAAAAAAACCAACCTTCAAAATTTCTTTTTTTAAACACTATTTTTAGAGAAAATATTTTTTTTCCTTACTTAATTTATTTTATAGAATGTATGATTCCATTGTATTCATTTCAAATTTATCAGAAAAGCATATAATTACGGGAAGTATTAGGGCAAAAAGATACTATAGAATCTTGAATCTGACTATTAATTTGCTAAAGAGCAATTCAAATATCTCATAACATCATATAATTCATTTTTGTGCCAAACGAAGTTTGTAGTTTTTTTTTTCTTCTTCATTTGACTTAATGTCTGATTAAAAAAAAAAAAAAAAAAAAAAAAAAAAAAAAAAAAAATTAAATAGTTTTTTAAAGAAAATATTTTATTTTTTCCTTATTTAACTTATTTTAGAGAATTTACCTTGTAATTTTACTTCAAATTTATTAGAGGAACACATCATTACCACGTGGTCTTCACACAAAGAACACATCTTAGAACTTTCAATCTGAATATTAATTTGTATAATTCTTATACTACAGTTACTGTTAAAAAGCAGAAAAAACAACGTTTAAAAATGCACAAATAATACATGAAAAGCAGCAAACAGCTAGCTGTTTTGAATCTACTAGCGAGATTCTTCTTCAGTGCAAGATAAGGAAAAAGGAACAGCGTGCTAGAAAAAGCAAGGCTGAACAAAATTAAAGGCAAAGACGCGCTGGCTTATATATCCTATATATAGCGGAGACGCCAAAAGCAACCAATAAGAGAGAAGCGGTGGAAACGGCTGGGTGGACAAGTAGTGACATCTACCGGAGAAGGAGAGAAAAAAGAAACCAAAAAGGGGGAAAATTTAAATGAATGCTTTCCAAATACTTGGAAAATCAGGAGTACTAGATAAGTCATTGATTAAAGAGTGAGAATTTTTAATGGTGTGGTAAGCTCCCCAAAAATAAAGATCAAGGTTAGAAGAACATTTTTGGATAATGGTGGCTGAGGAAAAATCGAACCTATGTTGAGAAGAACAAGAATGATGAGCAATAGAATAACGTTTGAGCTCCTGATTTTTAACATAACCTTTATGCACTTTTAAACGAAATCTAAGAGCACGATTAGTCTGGCCAATATAAGAAAGGCCACACTGGCAAGAGATTTGGTAAATACCCCAGTTATCTAGGCGATCAACGGGGTGTTTGAGATTTGAAAAAGTGATTTTATTAACAGGAGAAAAAACAACATTAAAATCAAACCTTTTTAAGATTCTAGGAACTTCCTGACTGATTTTAGGAAAAAATGGTAATACAACTGAAGTATTAGAGTTGGAATTAGAATGCTTTTCAGAATGGACGGATTTCGTCAATTTCTTATAAATAGAATCAATAATATTAGAGGAATAACCACGATCAACAGCAATAGCTTTGAGGTAATTAAGTTCAGCATAAAGTAACTGAAGAGTGGAACAAATATTGGTAGCCCATTCTGAAAAGCATTCTAATTCCAACTCTAATACTTCAGTTGTGTTACCATTTTTTTCTAAAATCAGTCAGCAAGTTGCTAGAATCTTAAAAAGGTTTATTTTAATGTTATTTTTTCTCCTGTTAATAAAATCACTTTTTCAAATCTCAAACACCCCGTTGATCGCCTAGATAACTGAGGCATTTACCAAATCTCTTGCCAGTGTGGCCTTTCTTATATTGGCCAGACTAAACGTGCTCTTAGATTTTTTTTAAAAGAGCATGAAGGTTATGTTAAAAATCAGAAGCTCAAACGTTCTTCTATTGCTCAACATTCTTGGTCTTCTCAACATAGGTTCGATTTTTCCTCAGTCACCATTATCCAAAAATGTTCTTCTAACCTTGATCTTGATTTTTGGAAAGCTTACTACATCATTAAAAATTCTCACTCTTTAGTCAATGACTTACCTAGTACTCCTGATTTTCCAAGTATTTGGAAAGCATTTATTTAATTTTCCCCCTTTTTAGTTTCTTTTTCTCTCCTTCTCCGGTAGATGTCGCTACTTGTACACCCAGCCGTTTCCACAGCTTCTCTCTTATTGGTTGTTTTTGGCGCCTCCGCTACCCGCATAGGGTATATAAGCCAGCGCGTCTCTGTCTATCATTTTGCTCAGCCTTGCTTTTTCTAGCATGCTGTTCCTTTTTCCTTATCTTGCACTGAAGAAGAATCTCGCTAGTAGATTCGAAACAGCTGTTTGCTGCTTTTCATGTATTATTTGTGCATTTTTAAACGTTGTTTTTTCTGCTTTTTAATATTGTTGCACAAAGGCTTTATTTGCTATTTTTATACTGATAATGTTGTTGTTTGTAATATTCCCTGATTAACCAATATGGTAGACAAAAAAGATGCTGGGTAACATGCAGAAACTTCCATCTTAATGATTTTTTTTAAATGTATACAATAGTGTTTTAAAACAATTTTTATTGTAAAATAATGTTAATCAAAAAATACTTTTTGTAGAATTGGGTGTGCCTGTCCTAATTATATTGATTTTTACACCTGTCAGTCTGATCTTAGGTGAAATTTTTAGATTTTATGGGTGAATAGCAGAAAAATGTGAGATTTTAAAAACACAAATTTTGAAAATTTAAATCGTTTCAAAGCTTCTGATTTTTTTTTTTAATATTAGTTGAACAGGAATTTATGTGTAATTTTAAAGGAATTTATGTGTAAAATCGTTAAAGTTTGAAGAGCTTGAATTCATTTTTATGTAATTATAATTATGTGTCATTTTCTTGGCATATGTATGCCAAAATAATGACAATTTCATTCTAAATCATTTTTCACATTCTTGTTTTTTTTTTTATTTTAAGATCTAACATTTAAATTTTGTTTAAAGGAACATGTTTCCTCTATAGTGCCTCAAATTCAGTGTAATGTTGAGTTTTATTTGCAATTTATAGAAGCTAGGAAAATGACATAATAAAAGTCTACTCAATTTTTACAAAGCCTTTAAACACATTATTTTCCAAGAAATATCTAAAAGATCTTGCTGATAGCAATTATTTTACTACTTCCGACTTGATCTATGTCAAGAACAAGAAGAATTACCTTGCAGCGCCATCTTTATACCTCATAAAGAACTAAAATGACCAGGCCAAGACAATGACATTCATTTTCAGTGACAATCATATTTTAATTGTGGAAAATTATTTGTAAAATACAGAACTTGTTACTACATATATGTGTTATACAAGTTATAATTATTAATTAGAAATTAAAAAAACTAAAAAAAGATATTTGTACATTATAGCAGAAAGCCTTTTAATTTGCACACATCACAGTGTGACATGCCAGGTAAATGACAACCTGAAATTTTAAGTCTTTTAATTGTTTTATTTTTGTGTTATTATTAATATAATATTTCTTGAAAATATTTCTAAGAATATTTTTTATTAGAATATAACAAAGGTAAATTGCATTATATAACATTAAATAGGAATTTTATTGTGCGGACTGCAATTTCCGTATTTTTTAATATTGATCTTTATATCTGTCTGTCTTAGAAGGTCAAAATAGTTTTCGCCGGTCCTGAAATTTTCTATCGTGAGGACATCCAATGTGTTCTCGCATAATTTTGGGACTTCGGAAATGATGCTTTTTCTTTTTTTTTTGAAATTCCACAAGGAAATAATAATGTGTTCGTGTTCATAATTTCCTTTTATTTTGCAAAAATTTCATTTCTCAGAAAGTTTCGAATAAGTTGTTTTCCCTTTCTAAAATTATAAAATAAAACAAAAATGTAATTAAATAATGTGTTAAAAATATGTATGACTAAATAGTTATGCGTGTACTATGGTAGCAGAGAAACATTTAAGATCTACTACATGTAATATCGTTATTGTATTTATAAGGGGGGAGGATGGATTAGAGGATAATAATTGATGTAAGTGGCAAAAAGACCGCACGCGACTACTGTCGGGTTAACCCTTCAATACATAGTGTAACTCAGGAGCTGCATTATCTTTTTTTTTTTTTTTTTTTTTTTTTTTTCTTTTTTTTTTTTTTTTTTTTTTTTTTTTGCGCCATTCGGCGTTTTTTATTCGTCTTTTGGTGAACATGCATTTAAGGTTGTGAAGTCTGTTGTTGTTCTGATTTGTTATCACGGGGAGGTTATAACATCTTTTGTTGATACTGCTTGCAATGTGCTCGACTGGCGTTTTTTCTCTATGTTTATAAGGTCATCATTATTAATTCTGCAAGCTATTAAAAGCATGATAAAAACTATTATATCGTTGAATAGTTGTTATTGTGCAGTGTAAACGCTTTAAAGTTGGAATATAATTTAAAATTATAATTTTATTGCGCAATTTTTGCTACGTAACTCAGGAGTGACATTATGACATTATGTCCAACAGAAACATAGATAGATTTTTTTTCACTATTTTTTAAGAGGACAATTAACAAAAATAGACTCAACTATAATGTTTTCCGAACAAAATAAATAATCATGCATTAAAGGGTTAAAAAATAATAATTGTCAAAGCATTTTAATTAAAAATTGTATTTTCTATGATATTTAAAGATATTATCTTTTTTATTTCTTTATTAAGGCATTCATTATTCTCTTTTTCTTTTCTTTTAAATGGCATTGTTAAATTAATAACCGAGAACAGAATCTTAAAACAAAGAAGACAAATAAAAAAAAGTGAGTAAATATCTGCGCTTGACACGTTTAGATAATTTCTAACGAAAAAATTAAATGTAATCTCATTTTGTTTAACGTAATTTAAGGAAAGCTCCCTTTTAATTCTTCCCATTAAATCCAGATACGATGTGAACGCGCAGGGGTAAATTGATGAACATCGTTTCAATTAACCTGGTTTTCCAAAATAACCGTCTTCCATTTGCCAGGCCCCAGATCCCATTTTCGACTAATTTAATTTCACTCAAGTATGTTCTAATTCTGCTATACTGCATGACATTTAAAGGCACTGACACACCAAAACATTTCTTTTAAAGTAAGTAAATTGATCCATAATTATAGTCAAAATAACCGATAAATTGTACGAAAATTTTCTTGATTATTACAAAATAGAAATTTGACATCATGCATTTTTTTACTATTTTTAAATAACTTATTTCTGCTCTGGATGATTGAAAAATTTCTTAAATTTATCCCATACGGCTATACAGAGTGATTCAAAACTCTCTGTACAAATTTTAGAAGATAAAGCACACTTTTGACAATCACGGATTACCATACAACGCAAGGACATGGCACAAGCAATGAAGCGTTAAGAGCACTTTCTAATTGCAGATAAAAATCTATTTACCGAAATCGAATAAATGATTGGTGGTTTTTTTTTTTTTTTTTTTACTTTCTTCTATCTAAGGAAGAAAGTATTGTAATCGAAATTTTTTTCAACTTCCGATTTTCGACGGATTTATGCATTTTAGGTGTCAGAGATCCCGAAAAACGTGTTTATACAAAATGACTATCTGTATGTCCTCTTTTGGTCATCGAAAAGCGTATGAAGTTATGCATAGAATAGAACTAAATTTGATAAAAGTATATGTTTTTGGCTATAACCAGCAGGTCCCATGAGAATTTGGGAATATTCTGCCGGAAGGCAGCGCTGTAATAGCAATTTTTGTGCCATTTTTATTGTTGTATCATCGAAAAGTGTATGAAGTTATGCAACAAACTGAACCAAATTTCATATATATGTTTTTGGCTATGCCCACCAGATCCCAGTAGAGTTTTGGGATATTTCGCCAGAAGGGGATGTTGTAATAGAAATTTTTCTGCCATTTTAATTGTTATATCTTCAGAAAGTATACAAAGTTATGCATACAAATGAACTTCATATAATATGTTTATATGGTATGTTTATACTTCATACAGTAAGGATCAAGGCCTACAGTGCTCAACCCTGTTTACTTGACCCTGGGTCCCGAGGTGCTAAGAAGCATGTGTCCCGTCCGGGTGGCCAGGCCAACGCAAGACCCTCGGTGTTTATTTCCCAAGAAAGGTTAGTCTTCATTTTATTGACCCCAAAGGGATGAAAGGTTGAGTGCACCTTGCCCAGCCGGGAGCCGAACTCGCGACCTGTAGCGTGTCAGACAGGAGTGCTGACCAGTACGCTACTTAAGTTTAACATTAGCGAAGGGATTTGGGAAGTTAACTGTGTGTATGTCTTCAGTAGAGTTGCGAAATCCCTACTCATTCCCCCGAAGGTAAGGGCAGCTGACGTCACTCTTGGCAAAACTATAACGTCACTAAGAGCAAAAGACGATCTGATTCGTGAACAAATAGGATGTGTGTTTGGCAGAAAATTGGAGGGATTGGTTGTTGGGAGTATTTGTTTGTAAATATCCCCTTTCTAGGTTTATTTTCAAGTTTAAACCAAGTTTTCCCCAATCCTTGCAACTTTCATTCTCTTTCATTGAATTGCCTTCAGTAAACGCTATTCGAAAAAAAAATATCATCTGAAGTTCCAGTTTATTTAAAATGTAACAGTATTATTCTTACTCTTTATAATGACATATAGTCTTAAATAGAACACTTTTTTTTTCATTTGCGTTTTCTTGTGTTTTACTTATCATATTATGCTTCATTTCTAACATAATGTATGTAACAAAGTTCAACAATTTTGATGACATTTATGACGTAAACATTTACTGCTATGAAAATACGCCTTCTAGTGTTTTCACTATACTGTTAGAAATCTGCAGCTGTAACTGCATAGTCACACCACCGCTTGTACAGGATATCTCTACTTTGATCAATGAAAATGCTCCGTATATAATAAAGTAATCGTTTTATATAAAAGCGGTGGAGTGACGGTGCAGCTACAGCTGCAGATTTTTAACAGTGTAGTGTTCATCCCATGGGGGTACAAAATATCAGCATTCAAATCTTTCATCAGGAGAGCACATATTATTTGTTTTTAAGATTTTTAGAAGATGAACTAAGCTATATCGTCAAGATTGGAATCGATCATGGGTATCGTCCACAAGAAATCCATAAACCAATTGATAAGTACAATACCACCAACCCTCCTTTCCCTAATGCGTTCAGACCTCATGCCCTGTATACAGAAAAATATCCTATGTTCATACCTTGTATGAGAGATTAAGAAGAATTTTTAATAGATTGAACATTCAACTTATTGCTTTCCCCCACAAAAAATCTATTTGCTGCTGTCGACAAAAATCAAGATTCTATACCGACCTCTTTCCTTTCCAGTGTTTATGAGATTCAATTACAGCTTAATAACGGCTTAATTATATTTTACATTGGTATGACAATGAGAAGACTATTCGAATGGATTAAAGAGCATAAAAACGAATTGAGATTCAATAAATAGTCCGCAGCATTATATATATTATTTTCGATAAGAAATGTTACGAAAGTTGATTTCGAAATAGTTAAATTTATTTCAAGATATTCTAATCCTCTTAAAACCCTCATAAAAGAATCAATAGAGATTAATTTGCGGAAAGATGAAGTTACTAATGAAAATGATTCATTTCAAGCTCCAGATGTTTGGATTAACAGTTTCAAGGAAGTATATTTGTAATATAAGATTTAATTTTATTTTAGACTTAAATATTGATGTTTTAATCTGCCAGCAGATGGCGCTGTGCTCCCAGATCCAATCGCGTTTTGAAGTTTTTGCTTTTTCGTAGAAATGTTTTTCATTCAGGCAACTGACTTGGTAATGAGTACAGACTGAGATTCGAATGAAATGTCAAACACCTGTAGATGACTTTAAAGACAAAGTTCGAAACGTTGGGCATATTTTATAGTCTGTGTTAATATATGTGTATCTTTAATAAATATTTTAATATTGATTATATATATATGTGAGCTGATTAGTTTCTAGTATGTTTTTAATATTATTACTTCAGGGTTGTACTTTGAATGGGGCCTCCGTAGCCGAGTGGTTAAGGCACCACGCCGCTAATCGCTTGAGGGCGTAGGAGATCTGTGGGTTTGACTCCCGCTGGCTCCGTTTCAGACTCCTTGTAGAGCTCCCGGCTGTAGTTCTCTGATGTTGTAAATTTTCTTGTGCTATCTCGTTCTTGTATGTTGACGAAATTGTATATCTAGTTTGTGTAATTATTTCTGTGTATAAAATAAAGGATCATTCGAGGCGACAGGCATTGTTGCTATAGGCACCAAACCAATCTCCACTTCGGTGGACTTCAAATGTCAAATTTATTTTAAATAAATGATATGTTGATACATGTTAAGATGTACTACAGACAAACTTAAACAATATCTTACAACACGCAAACATAGCAATTTCGATTTTATTTCGATATTGATTTTGAACGAATGATGTTCATTTTTATAAGTAAATTTCTATAGAAAAACATATACAAAGTACTTGCAATAAATAAACATGGCAAATTTGTTTTTATTTTGAGATTGTGCTTTGAATGGATGATGTTGATTCTTCCCACATAGCATTTTTAGTTTGCAGAAAATTTGCAGAAGTCTTTCTTTGAAAACCGGCAAAGTTGCAGCAAGCTCAGCATGACAAGACTGAAAGTTCAGAACAAGACTGCAGCAAGATAACGCAAACGCCGAAGTCACCACACTTTGAACTTGCAGCTAACTTGTTGTGCAAGTTAAATTCATGCTGTATCAAATTTATTGCAAATTAACGGCAAACAAGTAATAAAAAATACTGCAAACTTACTGCAAAGTAGTAATCTTTCCATGCCACATTGACTGTTTACAACTGTTCCATTATAAGTTTAACCTCTTCGAAGGGGTCCATGGACCTTATGAGGTCTATTGATGCATACGCACCGTTAAAGCGCATGCATCTTTTTACCCCCATAAACATGTTCGCGTAAAATATTTGTACGTTTCAATTCGAGCCTTTTTTTATATTTCATAAGTATAGCGTTTAAAAAAAGCGGTGCCAGCCGAATAAAATTTCTGCAATTTCTGCGTATCTAGTCATTGTTTATTATCTCAACAGAGGGATTTTTTGCTTTCGCCACTTCGTGAATTAAAGACAGTCGTGCCAACATTTTCACAACAAACTACTCATGCAAGTGGGCGATGGTATACCTTGCGGGAGATTTGCTGCCAATTTCTCAATTCAAATTTGTCACGGCAAGATGATACCAGAAAAAATCAAACTTGCTGCTAATGTTCATGCTATCTGGGTTATAAGTAAAATTTTCCGTATACTACAAATAAACATAAACATAAATTTGTAACAAATAAACATAGTAATTTCGTTTTAATTTCGCGATTGTATTTTGACTGAATATTGTTGATTTTTATAAATCAAATTTCACATGTACTGCAGACAAATAGAAACACAAACTTGCAATACATAAACATAGCAATCTTGTTTTTATTCCGAAATTGGATTTTGCATGAATGATTCCGACCCTTATAAGTAAAATTTGATGTTCCCTAAACACAAACACAAACTTGCAACAAATGAACATACCATTTTTTTATTTTGCTAGTTTTCATTTTCAATGAATGATGTTGATTCTTATAAGTAAAATTTCACTCATACTGCAGGCAAACTTAAACTTAAACTTGCAACACATAAACATAGCAATTTTGTTTTTAATTCGACATTGTATTTTGAAGGTGATTTTTATAAGTAGACTTTCACGTGTAGTGCAGAAAAAGATAAATGTAAACTTACGTCACACATAAACATAGCAATTTTGATTTTTTCTTTTGCTTCGTAATTTGAATGAATAGTGTTGATTCTTAAAACTAAAATTGCCAGTGTGCTTCGAACTTTTGCATCGCGTATTTTTAGTTGACTTATCTCTGTTCTGGATATTTTAACGATGGCTACAATTAGTAGCGGTATTTTGATGCTGATATAGAAAATTTATTAACATAATAATAAAACTAATAATTTGCATCATGGATCAAATTAATTAAAGTTTTTATGACCTAGTATATATTTATTAACATTATTTTAATACAATCAAATGGAAAACTTGTTTCAAACGATGTTAAAATTCAATGCATTTAACCAAAAAATAATCTTTAGGTTTGAAATCTAAAAAGATATTTTAATGTTCTTAATAAACAATAATCACATATCTATTAATTTTGCTTTATTTTGTGTTCATTTTTTGAATGGGTGGTGATAATTAATGTAAGATTCATTCGTGAAAATTCAAAATAATTCGAGATGTTATTCTACATATTGGAAATTTGTCATTTAGCTATCTCTATTCTGAAAGATTTTACTGCTTGCCACAGTTAGTCTGCAACTAATTTTGAAAGATGAAATGAAAAACAATATAAATAAGCTCTTATAAATCTCTATCAATTCCCTTAAAGTTTTAATTATTTAAAAATTGTCTATTGAATAATTTAAATATATAATGCAGCAATGAAGTGGAATAAGTTTTTTCAAACTATGTTCAAGTATCTACTGAAGTACTCAGATTTGAAGTCTAAGAATGTTTTATTATTATTATTATTTACTTATTTGTTTATATATTTATTTTAGGGAAGTATCGTATATTCCGGCGTTTGACACACTCTAGTATATAACGCACACCTAGAACTTCAGAGAAATTATTTTCTATTTTTAGGTATTTCCGCCGTATAAGGCACACCTCTTTCTTTGCAAAGAACATTTATAAGATAGATAAACAAAAAATTATAAATTAAGATTATTTCAAAAGTATAATAACTATTTCGTTTTATGTAATCTGGCAGAGAATTTTTTTTTTTTTTTTTGTGAAAAAATTGCACATTCTTTAAATTGGAAATATTAGTTCATATTATCATCTTTTTCCCCTTTAATTTTTTGGGTTTCGTTCACCTCACGAAACCCTTATAGACCCGCTTATCTATCTGTCCGTCACAGCGCTCATACTCGGAAACTATTTAAGCTAAAGACTTGAAATTTTTTTTACATAGAGCTGAATACCCTCTGCCATACCCAAAATCCTAAAATTTTGAAATAGTTATGTTATTTTAATTAAATAAATTAATGTAATGACATCCCACCATTCTGGTGATTTCAAAAACAATTTTAATTTCAACCATCTTTTCGTAAACTCGGTAGTCCTGAGGTAGAGTCTGTTATTTCTATCTGAGGGATCCCTTGTTCGAAACATGTCGGCGGAAGCTGAAATTTTCAATTTTTTACATTTGATTTTTCTATGGATTTAATTAAAAGAAATTTCGCATTTTTTAGCCATTTGACGGGTTTCTTAGAATTTTAATAAATATTAACATCATTTTTAGCGCCATCTAGTGAGTGTTTGCAAAGTGAAAGAATTTATATGGATTTTTTAGGAATTATTTCAGCATTTTAAATATGTTTTAAAAAGTTTTTTCTTTTAAAAAAATTATATTTTATTTATACATCCGCAAAATTTTTGAAATTGCTGAATTTAAAAATATGTGGATTTTTTAATTTCATTTAAATAATTTTACTTGAATATTTTTAATTTGGTTTAATTATTTTAAAATGAAATATAATGGTGATGCCTTTTGTGTAATGGCTTAATAATTACAAATTAACTATTTTAATTTATTAATTAAGGATAAAGTGTTTTAAAAGAGATATTAAATGAAACTCTCTGTGCTATCCGCGACCACACTTACCCACTTGTTAATCTTTCATTTTTATGTCTGGCGTATAACACTCACTTATAAAGTTTGAGCAATTGTCATGAATCAAAAGAGTTATACAGTGCTGGAAAAAAGTTTAGGAACAACAACAAAAACTGTAAAGCTCTTACTTTAATGGAAAACGAATATAATTACAACATTATACATGTAAAGTTGTGCAAATTTTGTTATTTGTTTTAAATTACAATAATATGTTTTTTTTTTTTTTTTTTTTTTTAAGCAAAAATTAATTTCTACATGACACAACTTAGTGGAAAACAAATTAGGGCCACTATATTTAATATCTAAATTACGCATGTAAAAGGTTTGTACATTAATTTTCATTTCTTTGTTTACTTCCATTTAATACTCATGACTTACAAAAGACGCTTTTGCAAAGATTTGAGCAGGTTTTTCATATAGAAATGGGTATTTGGTTCCATGCTTTCCATGCTTTCAAAATGGCTGCTTTGAATTAACAACCGAATCTAACTGCGTTCCGTTGGCATTAACTTGATGAACCAAAATTCCCCACAAGTCTTCTGTGGGATTTAGGTTAAGACCAAAGTTTTAATGTTGTTTTCAGATAACCAATCTGAAGTTGACACAGACTTATGAATATAAGCGTTATTTTGAAGAAAACCAAATTTTGATCCATAACTTCATATTTAAGAGGAATAAAATTATTACCAAGAGTATCTTCATAGTCAAAGGAGTTCATCTTTGTCTTTGTGAAAACCAAACTTATTTTCCTTTTGCATTAAAACCTGCCCAAATCATCACCGGACCAACATATTGTGCAGAAATTGTCTTGAAAGCAGATATGACTCACTTGATAAAAATCACTTATCAAATCACCTGGCTTATCATGCCAGTAATACGTTAAACCATCTAGTTCAGCAAGATTGACGTCCATCAAGGTTTTGTTTTATTGCAAAAACCAGTTTTCACCGTAGATTGAATTTTAAGACGCAAATTTTTTGTCTTGCATCGATGTGATACATTTGTATTTTTGGCTTGGCTTTGAATTTAGCATATTTCAAGTATTCAGCACTTTTTAACATATTTATAGTAGTTATGGACGTTACTGAGAGCAGCTCCATATACCAAAACGTCAAGTCTAGCTACTGCAATCCTATAAACATCATCACAGACAATTCCTGGATAAAATACCACAGTCTTTTCGTCATGCTAAATTTAAAAGAAGCTACTGATCCTAAACTTATTTCCATTTGTTAATATAACGGGATTTTAACCCTCTCGCTGCGCAACCCGAGAGTTTCTCGGGTAACGTAAAAGTAGCAAAATTTGCGCAACCCGTGATTTCATCGGGGATGCATTTTCCGTCTAATTAACTCTCCTTGGTTATTCCCACCAGTTATTTTTTTATTCTAAATTTCGCTCATCTAATCGGAGAAATTTCCCGATTGAATGAGACTAAAATTTTTGTTTTGAAAAACTGGTGGCAAACGAATAAAAATTCTTAAAAGACGCTCGTCGCGAAAGAATTAAATACGCAATTTTTGAAGCTATTTTGATAAAACAATTACGCAGCGAGAGCAATTATATATTGTACTTACATTATACTCTTTAAAAATTAATAGAATTTATATTAAATTATAATAATCTAACTGTAAAAATTTTAAAGTTAGAATTGTGAGTTTATCTTCTTCTAATTGTATAAATAGTAGCTGCTAGTTTTTCAGTGGTTTGTGGAATTGATTTCGTTTACTGGGATATACATATATACGAGGGTTACTCTGAAATTATTGAGATACGCGCAGACGAGAATTTACAAAATAAAAATAACGGTTTAATTTTAAAATACAAAGTATTTTAACACAGCAGACTATTTTTTACTGACTTACTTCAACTTGTTTAGCGTAGAATAAATTTTAAACAGAAGAGAAAATGGAGTTGACGCGAGAACATTTTCGCGCTATGATTTTCTACGATATTAAAGCAGGATTAAATCAAGAAGAATGCGTTCAACGGTTGAAAGTAGCATTTGGTGAGGAATCTCCAGCTCTTGCTACTGTATTCAGATGGTTTAAAGAATTTAGTAGAGGTGTCAATTTTCTTCAGGATGAAGAACACACAGGAAGGCCGCCGTCGGCAGTAATCCCGGATAATGTGTCTGCCATACGAAAAATGTTAATGGATGATAATCGCTGTACCTACTAAATGATACAGAAGGAACTTAACATTGGATCCGCAGCCATACACAAAATTATTCATGAAGAATTGCATATGAAAAAAGTAGTTTGCCATTGGGTTCCCCATAATCTAACTGAGAACCAAAAAGAGGAACGTCTCAGAATCACTAAAGAACTCTTAAATTGCTAAATTATGGTGGCCACCGCATCATTTCTAAAATTGTAACGGGTGATGAAACGTACATACCGTTTTTTGACGTTCCAACACGTCAAGAAAGCAAAGTATAAGTCTTTGAAGATGATCCCACGCCGACAATAGTGAAAAGACAACGCGCACTGAAAAGTGATGTATGCCGTTTTCTTCAGAAGTACGGGATTGGTCAAAGCCATCAAGTTGGAAGGACAGAAGACAGTAACAGCAAATTGGTATACCACTAAATGTCTTCCAGAAATTCTACAAGAAGTGAATGTTAGGGGACTAATGCTTCACCATGACAATGCATCTTCACATACAGCCGGATTAACAGTTGAGTTTCTAAAACAAAAACGAATTAAAGTGATAGAACATCCGCCGTATTCACCTGATCTAGCCATGTGTGACTTTTGGTTATTCTTTAATCTAAAAAAGAACTTACGTGAACGTCGTTTTCATTCAGAAGAAGAGATTGATGCGGCTTTAAAGGCATTTTTTCATCTATTTCAAGAAATGAATGACTTGAGGCATTTAATCTGTGGAAAATTCGTCTACAAAAGTGCATTGATGCTGGAGGAGACTACTTTGAACACACCTAAAATTTTGTAAGTGTAACTTTAAAAACCTAGTTGTATCTCAAAAAATTTCAGAGTGACCTTCGTATACTATGTCAAGAAACTTAGACGAAACTAAACTCTTTCTAGAATATTTCTGAAGCATTCCATTTTAAATAAAAAGTTCTGGATTATTGGTATCTTAAGAATTTGGTGTATAACAAATACTGAAATGACAAATCCAAAATAATAGAACTTCTTCACCGATAAATGGTGGACCAGACCTCTTGTATTATTCTATTAACTTTTTGTAGCTACTAACATTATTCTATTAACATTTGTAGATAAAATTTCTTTTTAAATTTACAATTGAATTAACTTCTCATATCATATCATATATAGACCGGGAGCCTGCAGCACAGACAACCACCTCATCGAGTTGGAGGCTGAAATCCCGGAATTAGCTAAAACTCGATTCCCATATTAAAACACAATCGGTCTGCCAAGTCATGTCTTGATGGAAAACACCTAAAACCCCGATTTTAGCGGTCGACTCGTAGGTTTTCCATTGCGTTTTCCTGCACCCAAAGGTATGAAAACATGGCGGACTGGGAGCAGGAAAACACAATGGTAAACCTATGAGCCAACCGGTAAAATCGGGTTTTTATGTGTTTTCCATCAAGATATGACTTGGCAGACCGATTTCGTTTTAATGTGGGAATCGAGTTTTAACTAATTCTGGAATTTCAGCCTCCAACTCGATGAGGTGGTTCTCTCATGGTTCGTACGCCTCCTTTTGAATTTTGCAGATCAGAAAATTTTTTGACACCAGTATTATCTTATAGAAAATCTCTTCTTAAAAGCAGGCGAAATTTAGTATCCCCCTTTTTCTATACCAGTATCTTTTTTTATAAAAAGTTACTGGTAGTTTTCCTGGATAAATAACGGTATGCGTACGAACCATGTGTCTGCGCTGCCGGCTCCCGGCCTAATATATGTGTCTAAATTCAAGATATATAAATCTTTTCGGAATTTTGTTCTTAACAACAAAATTAGGATGTGGTCTTAAACTTTTTTCTATCACTGTACGCCAGTATATGAGGTAAATACTTATTAAATTATTACTATCAAAAAAATTATTTTTATTTATCTATTTATTTATTTTTGATTAAATAGTGATATGGGCCCATAAAGTTTTAAAACAGTAATAAAAACATTATTCTTAGTTAAAAAAGAAAGAAGAAAGTACACACAGTAAATGATTTAATTTAAAGTTTTTTTTCTTTGTTAGTAACATTAAATAAAGAAAAATGTGCTTACTTTCTTCCACTTTTTATGTTTTGGTTTTCATGTTTTGTTTTGTTTTTAATTATTTTTACGGTAATTTTAAAAAGTTACAATCATTAGTTTATTTTTTTCTGATACTTTCTGCCAGCTAATCCTTTAATCTTAATCTTAATATTTGTTTTATTTTCTTAAAATAAATTAGCGCTGCTTTTTTTTTTTTTTCTTTAGCAAATGAAAAAAAAAAATATGTATATGAAATATTTTCAGTAAGGCTCAAATTCATTTTAATTACTACGCTCTATTAATTAGCTTTTTAATAAAGGAAAGTAAAGCATGCATAAAGGTAAAATATGCAAAATTATACCTTGAGAGAATATTCCATGTGGAGATTTTTCTTACCTGGAAATAGAAAAAATATATTTTTTAATTAGAAAGTGGATTTGAAAATCCTAATTATTCATTCTTTGTTAAAATAAAGTATTTTCATTCACATTAATCATAACTAAGTAAAATTCTATTTTCAACATGCATGGCATTGTTAACATAGAAAATTTTCTACTATTGTAAGAATTTCTACTAACTGCACGATATTATAAATTAAAAAATAATAGCAAAATATGGGTTTAACAGCCCGGAAATTTTACTCAAGTTTCATAAAAATATTTCATACCAGAATTTTTATTTAAAATTATTTAACTGATTTATTTAACGCATTTCTGTATGAATTTAATTTAACTTATTTTATTAAAAGTTTCTAGCTCCAATGGGCATTTAACCATTTGGTCGGAGTCGGATCGACTCATTCCGGGCGTTCTAGTGTTAAATGTTTTTACATTTAAATATTACTTTCTAAATTAATAGTTTACATTAAAGATTGATAAAATAATTGGGAAATTAGATTTTGTCTTTAACTAAAGGCTCAATACATTTTCGGGAAATTTAAAAATCTATATTATAAAGCAAATACATGTCCGCGAGTAATACTGACGTCATATTAACAGTGGCAACAGATGAGCTGTAAATTTCGCTTTTACAAATTTGAAAAAAAAAAAAAAACTTCTAAACATCGCACAATTTTTATTTTTACACCGTTCAATGAAAACATATGCGGTAAAATGGAATTTGTCTCAAAATTGCATCTGAATTTATTGCTTTTTTATGTTCTTTAAATTTTGAAGCATAATTTTTTTTATATCTATCTCTGTCACGTACAGCCTAATTATAAAAGATTAACAACTTTGCACTTGAAACAGAATAACTAGTTAGCGTTTCTTTACGGCTAATATTCTATAACAGAATTGAAAATTTATTAAACAATAAATAAAATAATATAGCAAAGCGCAGTTTTAACAGACATGTAATCGAACTTCATGCTTAAACCATTGAAATTATCACAGTCAAAAAGGCGAATTCATCGACTATTAGCTCCTTGCATGTGGCTAATACGAAAGTATCACTTTTAGTAAATTTCAAAAAAATATTTTAATCCATAAGTGATATTTTCCATGTAAAAATGCTTCTTGGTGTTGTTAGTGGGAAATCTACAAAATGTATATTAAATGTAAAAATATGTTAGAGTAAAAAAAAAAAAAAAAAAAAAAAAAAAAAAAATGTTTTCACTTATATTCTGTAACTCGAGAAGACCGAGTTGGATCCCCGAGTATATAATCTAAAATCTATCATATGTTGAAGTAGTCTTATGTGAGATTTTACAATTGTAATGAATAAACTTCACATTAAATAGTTGTTACGTAAAAAAGAAATGTTCAAAACTGAATGTATTTTATTATGAGATATTATAATAAACTAAGGGGCTCTGCCCCCTGCGGCCTACGCTCGACAACCCCCATTCAGGCTTCGCAACCTCTGAAAACATAATGTGCCCTGTTTAAAAGATATTACCAGGTTACGGAAGATTGAATGATATTATCACTATAACAACGGCTATCTTCTGTAATCTGTTTTGCCATGCTTTTCCGTTTCAATGGGGTATTTTTCCATAACCTCATCCATTGCTATTGTAATAACTGATGGTTGTTTACGGAGCTTTTTTTTGGGACATCACAATTTAATATATATATACTAGGGGGCTCAGCCCCTTGCGAGCTTCGCCCGCCAACCCCCGTTCAGGCTTCGCAGCCTCTGAAAAAATATACTAATGGGTCTTCTTTAAAAAATGTTACCAGGTTACGGAAGATTGAATGATATTAGCAATATAACAGCGCCGCTATTTTCTGTAGTCGCGTTGACATACTTTTCAGTTTGAATGGGCATTTTTCGGTTATTTTGGCCTTATCGAACGCTGCCGTAGTAAATGACATTAGTTTCCGGGATTGATAAGTAAGATCAATTACACATTTGAAAATCATCTTGTATAAAAATGGTTAGGTTAAAAATGTCGTTATCTTTCTGACTTTTAGAACGATGCTATGGACAATATCCTTTCTATAGTTTCGAGGTTACGAAACTTAGTTTGCTTGGGAATAGCTTTCAGAACCACGGTATTAAAAGCCATTGTGTTTTGAAATTTTTAAGCTTATATTTTATGCTTTGGTCGAGTTTTATATATTTTCAGGAACAGGGATAGCTTATTCATGAATTCTTTTCTTTATTTTAATACACCCTCATGCATCTTTTACAATGTATATTGTTTATATTAATTAATAAGTATATCCGAATTTTGTAAAATGTATTTATCGAATAGTAATTCGTGCAAAACGGAAGTATTTTGCGTATATATTTACCTGTATTTACACTGCATCAAGTGATGTAATGTATAAACAAATTTGCTAATCGCACTACTCTTATTTCATGTGATGTCACATTAAAGTTCTCCGGAATGAAAATCGTTTTTATATATGACGTAATTTTCCATATTCAATGCATTTTTCATGTAATAATTAATTTATTTTAAACTTTTTTCTCGTTTAAGATTTGCGGGTACATATATTATTTAATTTAAAAGTGCTTGGAAATATTATTATTTGAGCTTTTTAAATATGACCTAATATTCACCATTAAAAGTTTTTCACGCGTAATAATTTAATCATTTTTGGCACTTTAATTATGACAATATATTTAATATTTGAGAATTTTACATATGACGTAATTATCGCGAAACGCTTTTAAGCATTTCGCGTGTAATAATTTTATTATTTTAAAGTTTTCGTACTTTTTAAATATTTACGTGTAAATATTTTGACGTAATTTTCCCTATTTTCTGCTTTTAACACGTGATTATTTAATTCTTATTTTAAAAATCTTTCTTTCTGTTTTTAATATCATTTCAATTTCAATTTGAAAATGATGACAAAAAACAAATTTAATTTTTAGTTTTTTCAAATTTTCCTGAAAAACAAAATTTAATCACAATATTGTTTCACTATCGATTGAAAGAAAAAAAAATGTGAAGTCATTCTCGGGGCACCGAAATTAAGCTTTATTGAACCTCATGAAAGTTCAAAAGGGTTGATAAACAAAGATTTCAAAAATTAAAATATTTTAAAACATAAAAATTGTACGCCATAGGCTTCGGTAAAGGATACAATAAAAAAAATTAACGCTAGGAGTGTATCTAATAATATAAATATATATATAAATATGAGGACGTGAGTTTCAAAACTCACCTTAACCAGAAAATCAAACTTTGAGAAATCGCAAAAAAACTCTGGCTGCGTCCATTGGTTTTCATTGTAAACCAAGGTTTTACAGTGCCAGAACAGGATAAAACTAGTTTTTTTTTTTTTTTTTTTTTTTTTTTTTTGCAGATTGTAGTGTTTTTTCCTGTGCAAGTTCACAAATAGATAAGATTGATAAAGAATACTCCATTTTTTAAATTTTGGATAAGACGCGTTTTGAAAGTCACATCCTCATACATACATGTATAGCTTGGCTGCCTTAAGCTGATGACCATGGCTACGTATAACGTACGAAACCTATCTTCAGAAAATCTTTTACATGAACTTGAATGAGAATTAGAACGAATCAACTGGGACATTTTATGATAGCACGAAGTAAGAAGAAAAGGTAAAGAGGAGATTGTTCTTTCCAGCTATACTACAGAGGCGCAAAAGATAAAAAACAATTCGTGAAGGATATGTGTTTCATAAAAAAGGGGCAAACATCGGGGAATATCATAGCGTAGAGGACAAAGTTGCAAAATTAGTTACACAAGTGTCAAATACAAGATGCAAATTATCAATTTATTATTTATGCACTAACAATAAGCTGCACTAGCCCCCTCACTGACAAGCCCGTGTTAATACGTTCACTAAGCTCCAGGTTTTACTGCAATACAAGCAACTTTTAAAGTAATATAATTCTATTGATTTAATGTATTTTCAATTTTTTGAACAATGATTACTACTTCCAAGAATTGCATTCATATTCGTTAGTAAGTGTTTTTATAAGATGTTGAAGGAATCATCTTTTTTTAGCATTTAACACAATATGCTGAGAAAACCACATTACAATTTCCCTTTTCCAAGACTGTCAGAGGGCTAGGGAAGAAAGTAAGCATTTCTACGAAGAAGTAGCTTCAAGCTTCACTGAATCGTAAGGAAAAATGATACATGAAATTAATAATGGGAGACCAAAATGTTAGAACTTCAGAAAAAAAGGAAAAGGTAGTTCTCATAGGAAATCGTGGATATGGAATGCGAAAAAAAGAAGAAACTTACTAATTGAGTTTGAAGAATGTATGCATATATCTATATGTCATGAATTATCTTTTGAAGAAGAAACAACACAGAAAATGGAAAAGTTCAAATGCAGCAAAAAAAGAATTCTACTGCATTATGTCAAACAGAGATCATCTAATTCAGGATTTCAGCATTCTCAGTAACTTTAATACAAGAGCGATCACAGATTGGTTAAATTCAAAACGGAAAGAATTAAGATTCCCCAACACTCGAAAAATTCTGCCGATATCATTCATCTATAGAATCATAAAGAAGAACTTCATTGTAAACTTAAAAACCTATTCGAAGGACTGCAGTCCATTTTGGAGATTATCAAGATATTATAATAGTGAAAACGAAACTAATTCATACTCTACAAGAAATTTCAAAAGAGATAGTCGGTAAAACTCACGTAATTCAGACAAAGAATACAGCAAAAAAAAAAAAAAAAAACCCAAGAAAGTCGATGTAGAAATGCAGAAAATTTAAAACTAAGAAAAACGATTCCAAATCAAGAGTTGAAAACGCAAAATTATATAAAATGATAAGGAAGTGTTTTTCAGAAGATATTAGAAAAGCTATCTGTGATCTTCGCAACAGAGCTCTAGAAGGTAACAAAAGTTAAAAAATGGTTAACCGCAAACTGTGTGTTGAACGAAAAGGTAATCTTCCATTGAAGAGTGTAGATGGAACAATCAACAAAAACAATAATGAAATCGTAAGTATAATTGAAAAATTCTATAGCAATTTATATAAGTATGAAAACCAAAAAGAAAGTAATCTACGTGATCCGAGAAAAGCGCAGCAGAAGTTGATGAGATAATTCCAGTGATCAAAGTAGATGTATAGGAAAAGGTAAATGTCCTGGCGACGATGGAATTACAGTTAACCTTTCCAAAGCAGCAGGAGAAGAATAAAAAAAAAATACTTTCATACTCTCTTCAAAATATCTAGGGAAGTCAGAGGTACTACACATCATGGGAATAATGTTGTGATAGTGCTACTTTAAAAGAAAAGTTGTAGGGGAAAATGTTAAAAACTACAGTACTACCAGCTTACTACAGGGATTTATAAAACGTTCATCAAAGCTTTGACGACGAGACTTGAATCCGCTCTGGACACTGCTCAACGTACAGAAGAAGCAGAATTTCGAAATACATTTAAAGAAATGAATTAATATTTAAATAATAAAGTAACTCATAGTGAAACATAAGAAATATTATTTACCTCTTTTCCTGCCTTTATGGATTATGAAAAAGCGTTTCATTTTGTCTACACAACAGCAATCATAAATTCATTAGAGGACATCGGGATAAAAGCATTAATTAGGGATAAAAAATAAATTTGGAAAGTACTATGGTGATGCTATATTCATTTGCATGAAAAGGAAGATCGGCTATCATTATACTGAAATTAAAGAAGTACAGAGTTATGTGTACCTTAGGCAGCAAACAACTTCGACATCAGCATCAAGAATGAAATAAACAGAAGAATAATAAATTGGTGGAAAGCTTTTGGAAAAAAACAATATTAATCTCAAGAGCAGCATGCCTCTTTGCTTGAAAAGAAAGGTATTTAATCAATGTGTTTTGCCTGCAGTAACTTATAGAGCAGAAACATGGACGCTAACAAAACGGATGGTGAAAAGATTACAAACAACACATTGACGTATGGCAACACCTTACAGTGGTATGCCAGAGATGTAAAACAACCAAGAAAATGACCTCAGATAAGATGAAATCAGAAAAGCTTGAGTTAATTGGACGACCAAAAAAATAGACAGGAAAGAATGGAGAAATCTGCTGTAGACCTTCATTCAGAAGAGGATGAATAGTATCCAGAATAGTATTAATGTGGGTTAGGAAAATAGTTGATGGCAATGATATATATATATACACAGATATATATTATATATATATACATTACATTTAATTTTATCTCTTTCAGTAGTCCAATATCACGTGAATCACTAAAATGTATAATGTCATTAGATAAAAACAAACGGAAAATAAAATTTCAAATTTATTATGATATATATATATAATGACGGCTTGGGGTGACATAACTTGTAGATAATAATTTGACTCGGGAACCTCTTGGTGGATCAAACTCATTTATTTCACTGCTCCATCTTACAGTCCGATTCGCGGGTCCGATTGGCGATCCCGCGAGCCATTTAGTCAATTTCAGGAGTTGCGAAGCCATAGGGTCTGCAGGCTTCTCAAATGTGCAAAATCTCTCCTTTTTCGCACTCGTTCCAGCTAATACGCTGGGACTTGTCAGATTTTCCAGCAGAGGGCACAGTTGTAAACTTGGGAGGAACATTTCTTTAATTGGTTTATTAGCTTTTGATTGATATGTGGTCAAGACCCGTGCAATTCCCGGATTTTGTGACGTAGAAGGCCTTAACTACAAATGAAGGAGAATTGTCCAAACGCCAGCATTTTTACTCTTAATGATCAAACAATTTTGAAGTATGGAAGTAATAAATGTTGGGCTGGAAAACAAAGTTAACAGGGGCAAATCAGATTAACTACAGCCTTTCAAAGTTACATAAAAATTGGGAATTTTAAATTTTGAACTTTTAATTTTAAACTTTAAATTTTTAAAATGTTTAAGTTTTAAAAAAGGGGATAATCCTATCCTTTCATAATATATATATATATACATATATATATATATTTCATACTATCATGTAAAAAAATTAATGATCGTGATCTTAAAAGCACAGTCACTCTAACAAATCTAAAAAACACCATCTGGACTAAACCTCTAAGAGAAATTAATAAACAACGTTTTCCGTTCATTACACAGTAACAATCGGAGAGACCAACCACATTCATCATGTAATAAACAACATTGATCCATTATAGCATTTATTAACATAGACTGACACACGCATAAGTTACACATACAAAATTTCATCTAACAATATGACGCTATAATCTTTGATACTTTTTTCCTCCTAATGTATGAAATCATCATCTGTCATTAGATATTTCAGATTTTAATTATATTTACTGACCGGACCATAATTATCATTTCATGAAACTAATGAATCCAATTTGTCAGTCCTGTGTTTTGTTTGCATATTTTTGAATACCTTTTTTGTGGGTCAAGACGTATAATTTAATTTATTTGTGTCAAAGCGAAAGAACATTATGATTTCTTTCGAATGTTCCGAACATTATTATGAAACTAAATCCCTTTGAAATGGCATTTATTTAATGAATATATGACGTATTTGGATCCATTGATCTTTACAAATTAAATTCGCTTCACTACGTTCACAAATTCAAGAAGCTTATTTTATAAAATGCTATTTATAGTTAACTATTGCATGGAAATGACATATGTTTTTAATAATATATATTCTTTAATTTGCCTCATTTCCTGCGATTCAGCTTTGTTAGATTTATGTTAGCGATCTAATAATAAACTATTTTCATGACATCTGACACGCAAAATACGAAATATACAACTTAATGAGTGTATATTGTACAATTAGACAAAAGTCTTCGTTTAGGGAAGCTTTTAGATTGGTCTGTATATATTAGGTGAAACTTCGTCAAATATAACTGGTAAAATATAAATAGAGTGTGCTCGCGTTCTCTTGGCTCCGTTTAAGACGTATCTCCGGTTAATGAGGACAATTTCGTTTTCCCCATCATTTCCAATTTAAAATTAATGTTAAAGACATCACTTAAAGCAAGCGTACTATTGATCGGATAATACGGACAATTTTTTTTTACAAACTGGCGGAGTGAAATCAAAACTGCTGTTGTAAATTTTTTGTCAAAAGCAACTTTGATGTAACTCCGGTTATCTATCTATTCTATCTATCTATTTTTCTATACTATCTTCTATCTATCTTCTATCTATCTATTCTTCTATCTTCTATCTATCTGTCTATCTTCTATATATATATATCTATACTAATATTATAAAGAGGTAAAAATTGTTTATTTGTAGGAGGTAAGCTCTGGAACTACCGAACCGATTCCAAAAGAAATGGTATCAAAATGATGGTGTTAGTCCAACTTAGAACATAGGCTATATCTTATGTCCCTGCCACAGGCCAAAAGGATGTGCAGGAGCAAAAAACGTTCTAAAAATAGGATTTTTGTGTTACTGAAGGGCCTGGAAACATGAAATTTGAATGGTAGTTACTTATAAGATACTAATGATCTCTGAGGACATTTCTTAAAAAAATCGAAATTATAAAGGGGTGTAAATGCGTGAAAAGCGTTTTAAAAACGTTCTAAATGGCGATTTTACGCAATTTCGGAAAGTACCAAACTGATTTAAAAAATAATGATGTCAAAATAATGGTGACAACCCTTTCTCCAACATAGGCTACATTTTATGTCGATGCCACTACTCCTTAAGGGGGTGCAGGAGCAAAAAAAAAAAAAAAAAAAGTTCGAAATTGCGATTTTTGGTGTCACTGAAGGGCCCAGATACATGGAATTTGGCATGGTAGTTACTTATTAGACATAAATGATCTCTAAGAACATTTCTTAAAAAATTCGAAATTTAAAAGGGGTGAAAATGCGCAAAAGGGCGTTCTAAAAAACGTTCTAAATGGCGATTTTTACGCAATCTCAAGAAGTACCAAACCGATTTAAAACATAATGGTGTCAAAATGATGGTGACAACCCTTGCTCTGACATAGGCTACATTTTATGTCGGTGCCACTATCCCCAAAGGGGGTGCAGGAGCAAAACAAACGTTCGGAATTGCGATTTTTGTGTTATTGACGGGCCTAGAAACATGAAATTTGGAATGGTAGTTACTTATAAGATATAAATGATCGCTAAGGACATTTCTTAAAAAATTCGAAATTTAAAAGGGTTGAAAATAGACGAAAAACGTTCTAAATTGCGATTTCTACGCAATCTGAAAAAGTACCCAACCGATTTCAAAAGTAATGGTTGGAAATTGATGATGACAGCCCTTGCTCCAATATAGGGTCTATTTCATGTCAGCGTCACTACCACCTTGCGGCTGCATTTTAGAAAACGTTCTAAATTGTGATTTTTGTGATACTGAAGGGGCTAGCAACTGGAAATTTGGCATGGTAATTACTTATGAGATGTAAATGCTCTCTGAGAAGAATTCCTTAAAAATTTGAAATTTAACAGGGGAACAAAACGCGTTTTAAAAACGTTCTAAATAGCGATTTCTACGCAGTCTCAGGAAATATAAACCGATTTCAGAAGTAATGGTTTCAAATTGATGGTGACAGTCCCCGCTCCAGCATAGCCTATATTTTACGTTATTGTCACTACTACCTGGGGGTTATAAAAGCAAAAAATGTTCTAAATTGCATTTTTTGTGTTACTGAGGGGGTCTAACATTTTAAATTTGGAATGGTAATTACTTCAAAGATGCAAATGCTTTCTAAGAATTGTCGAAAGAAAATTCCAATTTTAAAAGGATGAAGACAGTGAAAAGCGTTCTATAAGCATTCTAAATATGCAATCGTATCTTTTTATGCAATCATATGAAATACGAAACCAATTTCAAACATAATGGTTGCAAATTGATGGTGATAGAACCTGCTCTAACACACGCTATATTTTATGTCGGTGCCACAACCCCTAGATGGTTGCAGGAGCAAAAAACTTTCTAAATTGCGATTTCTGCGGTACTAAAGAGGCTAGAAACTTTAAATATAGCACGGTAGTTACTTATAAAATATAAATGTCCTCAAGAACAGTCGAAAATAAATTCGAAATTAAAAAGGGGTGAAGCGAAGGGAAGGAGCGAAAAGCATTCTAAAAGAGTCCTAAATTACGATTTCTATGGAATCTCAAGAAATAATAAACCTATTACAGAAATTATTGGTTGCGAATCAAGAGTGATAGTCCCTGATCCTATACGGGCTATATTTTATGCCGGTGTCACTACCACCTGGTTGGCAGGAACAACAAGAAAGCCTTTAAAAACATCTAAATTCCGTTTTCTATAGAATATTAGGAAATACCGACAGATTTCAAGGTTAATGTTGGCAAATTAATGGTCACAACCTCTGTTTCAACATTTTTCAAGATATTCTTTTTCAACTCTGTTTCGGTTTTTTATGTTGGTGCCACTAACACCAGAGAGGTGGTAGACTGTTAGACAAGAAGCTTGGAATTTGACATGATTTGACATTTGTCAGTTTTGGAATTAAAATTAGGTGGCTAGACCGTCTAGCCACCGCCCTTGAAAGGGTTAAATCTATGTCGTCGTATTGAAGAGGCTTGCAATAGACGTTTCATGCTGAGAAATGTGCATGCAGAATTACTCTCACGAATACAAACGTGTATCGTGAGCAATGGCGAACATTTCGAACATACTGAATATTAATTTTTTATCACTAAGAGACAGTTTTTTTTTTGTGTGTCTGTGTGATGTTATCAAAATGTATTGAGATAACTACGTATTTATAGCACAAATTGTGCGCATTTCTTCATACTTCTGACTATTCCATTCAAGCGTTTACACAAAATGGAGTGCATCGATTTTGGACATTTTTGGGTAAACAGGCGAAGATTTATCTTATCTATGTAAACTAAATGTCGTATTCTATTAATTAACTGATGGTCTAAAACTTTCTAACTGGAAATTTTGCTCTATCTCTTTTCGTTTTCGATTTGTAGTGGCTATCTTCCAAATTTCGCCACTAGGGGGCGTTGCTGCCGTTTTCATTAAATCGGGCTTAGTCGCTTTACTATACCGTTACCTCACTTGCATAGCTGTAGCTCTCTCCGTTCACAAGTATTTACAGGTTAAAGGGACTTTCCTTTGCACCCTGTATACTAGAAAAGTATAAATGGATATACCATGAAAGTTCAGAGATATATGGAACCTAAATAATAGCAAATATAGCTATTCGGTATATTTGTTATTCCAAATAGGTTTTTAGTTAACCTTTAAAGACATAGTAGGTGTATTGAGAGAGCCACTCAATGGAAACTAGTCGCGAATCCCATAGTATTTATGTGATTATTTATCATTAAATTAGTCTGTTTTTAACAATTTGACGTTTATTGCTTTTATACTGCTACTGGGCATTGCATTACATAAATATATCCTTAAAATTTGTTATCTAGGCTTTAAAAGCAGACAGTTTCACACAGTTTGAGAATAGGCGTAAATTTCATACGGGTTTAGTGATTGAGAACGCAAAAGAAACAAAATTCAAATAGTTTAAGAATTCGTAAACTATCAATGGACATACCAAGCTGAAAGCGCCCGTTCAAGATCGATCACCGAAGCAGAAGCTGCATCGGCCGCGGTCAGTACTTTTGAGCGTGACCACCTGCAAACAGCTGCATGTTCTCGCGAAATTCGAATATTTTATATAGAAACCATGTATAATTTCTGTAGATATTTTTATAGAAGCTCTACAGACATTTCTAATGAACTGCTACAGATATTTCTATAGCTTTTAGTTAAACTAGCTTATAGAAAAATGGTCCATAATTTTATAGGATTCTATAACACGTTTCTATAATTTTTACTTTCTTTACTTTTCTTTTTCTTCAATAGAAGAAGGTCTTGTAATCGAAATTTTTTTCGACTTCCGGTTTTCGACGAAGTTAGATGTTTTAGGGTTAAGAGATCTGAAAAACATGTTTATACAAATGTCTTGCCTGTCCGTGTGTACGTCGGTCCGCGTGATCGCGTGCCCGCGTGTCACCATTGTACCACCATCGAAAAGTGTACGAAGTTATGCATAGAATTAAACCAAATTTTTTTAGTATTTTTTTGGCTGTAGCAAGCAGGTCCTCCTTCAATTTAGAAGTATT
Source organism: Maratus speciosus (assembly GCA_963932465.1). Lineage (NCBI taxonomy): Eukaryota > Metazoa > Arthropoda > Arachnida > Araneae > Salticidae > Maratus > Maratus speciosus. Next base: position 325,208,853 of record OZ010800.1, on the reverse strand, counting down.
CCGCCAGAAGGGGGCGCTGTAATAGCGATTTTTGTGCCATTTTCATTATTGTACCATCGAAAAGTGTGTGAAGTTCAGCATAGCGGCGAACCAAACTTTTTGTGTATGTTTTTTGGCTATGACCAGCAGGTCCTCCCTGAATATGAAAAAATTCTGCAGGAAGGGGATGCTGTAATAGCGATGTCTGTGCCATATTCATTATTGTACTATCGAAAAGTGTATGAAGTCATGCATAGAATTGAAATAAAAATTTTGTGTATCTTTTTGGCTATGGCAAGCAGGTCCTCCCTGAATTTGAAAAAAATCTGCCGGAAGGGGCCACTGTAATAACAATTTTTGTGCCATTTTCATTATTGTACCATTTAAAAGTGCATAATGTTACGCGTATAATTGTACCAAATGTTTCGCGTATGTTTTTGGCTATAGGCAGCAGGTCCTCCTTCAATTTGGAAATATTCCATCTGAAGGGGGCGCTGCAATAGCGATGTCTGTGATGGGTTTTTTATTGTACCATCGAAAAGTGTGTGAAGTTATGCATAGAATTGAACAAAATTTTTTGTGTATATTTTTGGCTATGGCCTGCAGGCCCTCTTAGAATTTGGAAATATTCCGTCAGAAATGGGCGCCGTGATAGTGATTTTTGTATAATTTTCTCGATTTTTCGCAGTTCTATTTTCCAACGGCAGCTCCTCCAGCGACGGGAACTAGCGTCCTGCTAAACCGATTATTCGCAAATAGCTGATGTACAGCAGAATAACGAAAACCTATTGATTTTAATAAATATAATGATCGACATTAACTCATTTTTATTCCGATTAATCTACTGAAGCAGAAATTTAAGATGAAAATCAAAGTTGGTATAGTATTGAACTAATAATATTGAAGTATTAACATCTGTAACTGCTTTTTGAAATATTGTATGGGATAAAAGACAGTTTCAGGATTGGCACATCAAGTTAGTTTTTTATAGGATTCTATAGGAATTTTTTGTAAGGGATATCAGACCAAATTTTCCAATGTGTCGCAAAACTGGAAAAAGCTGAGTTAAGAAGATCATTTGTTCAAGTAACGCAAAAAAAAAAAAAAAAAAAAAAAAGAGAGAGAGAGAGAGAGATTACTTTAATTAAAGTTAATTTATGTAAGTACGGAAATTTATTTGCATATTTTTTTTCAGTAATGTATTATTTTGTATTAACTCTTACACGGGCAAATCCATTCTGTAATAAAACGTATGCTTTTCTTTGAGTGCATTATAAAAGCAAAGTATTTTTTTCAAAAATTCTGGTACAATTCCGGCTGTTGATAATTAAAATTATGTGGGAAGTATATACCCAACATCCATTTAAGGGTTAACAAATTATCACTAACTTGCTTTTTAACTAAAATTACTAAATTAAAAGTAAAGTTGTTTATTTTAGCATTATAAATTTCATATAAAGTATCTTTTAAGTTATATAAAATTCCATTAATAGATGGCAGTGCACTATCGCAAACTTTAAGAATGTTCATATTAGAATTTCGCATTTTTTTTCGCTTTTCTATAACTAAATAGAATAAAAAGTAAAGTCTGAGAGATATTGAATATAGTTTCATACGCTAGTTTCAGTGCCTTGTAGGTCGACGACGTACATTTGACATACTCTTTCATACGCAATTGTATAGAAATTTTATTCATAAAAATAATGAAACTTTCAGGGATCAAATTCTATTCGGAATAATTAACAAGATAGTTCCAGATTTTTTTTATATATACAAGGTGTCAGACCTAAAAGTATCCAAAAGTTATGGTTTATTATTACAGAAGTATCCATTAGAATATAATAGACTGATCCTCTGTGGATTGGAAAACACCTCCGAGATTTTTTGGGACTCCATCATACTATCCCAGAGATGTTACCGCGTTTTTGAAGTTGACATTTCCTGGAAGTTGGATTGGAAGACGGGGACTAATTGCCTGCCCGCCAAGGTCTCTGGTTTTGACTTCATTAGACTTTTTTGCTTGGCTATTCATTAAATCTATTGTGTATAAACAAAAAAATTACTGTGGATGAGTTGAAGAAGTGTATCATTCAAGCAATTCGTCTAATAACTCCTGATATGCTACGAATTACTTGGAGAGAACTTGATTACTGTTTAGACATTTGTTATTCTATATCAGGTGCACACATCGAAATCTATTGACATTAAAACTTGGTGAAATGTTCTTTCCATTTAAATATTTTTTTTATTCTAATGGGTAGTTCCGTAAAAATAAGCCATAACTTTTGGATACATTTAGTCCGGACACCCTGTATATCATATAATACTTAAAAAATCAATATTTAATATCATATCAATACTTAAAAAAAAAATCAAATGCAAGCAAAATCATTTTTTTTTTTATAATTTGCTATAATTGTTCTAACTTTCGCCTCTTAATCGTTTCTGCTTCTTTAAACTAGATAATATTCCTTATCTCAAATTGATTTCAATACAGTATTAATATATAGCTTTTTTTTATACTCAATAACTGTAAATCTTCTCTTTTCTACATTTAAATTTCAAAGAAATATTTAACGTAAAAACTCTTTTAAAGTATTGGGTGAGAAGATTCACTTTATTACCTTTAAAAATACGTTTTAGTAAAAACATAATCTTGAGCATAAATAAAATAAAAAAATTGGCAGAAAACGTGATGTTTTGTAAATCTTTTTTCCTTATTAACAGAAAAAAAAATCTTTTAGTCACGTTTCAAAGTGTTTTTCAACAATTAATTTTAAAATATTGAGGTTTTTTTTTTATGTTGTTGTTAATAGTTTTTATAACCATACGCAAATAAATAAAAAGAAATTTTTATGGAAAAGATTAAAACCGACATTAAACGATTATTTCACAACTTATTGCATTCGCATTTACATATAGCATGTCAATTAGTGTACTTTAGTGAAATATGTTTTAGCTCAACAAAGTGTTTCTTGTGCCAACTCTGTTATCAAGTTCACTTTAGAGAACGGGTTGTGCTCGACCCGAACACGTAAATTCTGCTTAAAGTCAACCCGGGCCACACAAACAAAATTTCGTCAACGCGAAACCGTCCGGAAACCGAAATATGAAAACCCGAACACGAACTGAAGCCAAAGTGGAAGAAAATTCATCTATATTTTAATACAATTATGAAAAAGTAGTCTACAATTATGTCTCTAATATCAATTTTATCTTTTTGTATACAACTGAACATACATATGAAATAAAACTAATTAACGCAAATAATTTACATTCTTCATTAACTAGTTGAGATAAACAAACTATACTTTTTCCAAATCATCTATTTATCAGGTACTTCAGCAGAATAATAATAAAGTCGTGGATTTTGCAAGGGAATTAGAAGAAGGCAGACCAGTAATCATGCTTTAAAATTAATTTTACTAAGATGGCCGATATAAGAAAATAATTATGCTTCGACGCCCCATCTGGGATCTGGAACAATATTTTATGCACATTAACTATGCAAGTCAAGGATGCACAAGAGAGAGGGAGACAGTCGACCCTGAATTTGTCTTTTATACTCAGCCGTCATGGGGAAGTTTATGCAGACATATGCTAGCGTGCGTTTGAAGAATGCCGATACATCGGACACATGATTGTACGGAAACTGGACTCGGACATATAGAAAGCAGGCTATACTTGTTAATGGCCACTTAGGTCGTTATTACTGTGGCCTATCTCTTTCATGGGTTTCTAACTTTTTGATGTCTTAACTTGGAGAAGGTATAGAAGTTAATTTAGCGACTTACGGGAAAATATATTAATTGAATAATTTTAGGAACAGATAGAATAAAAGTGATAGAGCACCTTGTCAATTTTATAAAGTTGGTAAGAAAGTCTTGCAGCACCATTTTTTAAATTAAAATATTTTTTTAATGACGAAGTTCGAGAGCATTCGAGAGTAGTAAATGCAAGGCTAGTCTAGAACCTTCCATGCCGCTGGGTATAAAAGAGATTCAGTTGTTCCGCACAGGCAGTATCAGTAACGATACAACGTTCGTAAAAAAATAACGAAAATTTCGTTTATTTGGTGATTTATCATAGGTTGGCGATGAAATGAAATTTCGAAAAATACTTTTTTATGTCGAATACTCTTTGAGATAAAAATGTTTCATATTGAACTTGTTTAAATAAATTTAATGTAAATAACTTTAATTTTGTCAGTTTTAGATTAATTTAACTATAGTTTTGTCATATATATATATTTATAATGAAAGTTAAATATCAAATTTTATGAATTAAAACAAAATTAAAATAAATTAAAATTGTTTCAATATCTCAAAATTAAGTCCAATTGAGCACTGTAGATACAATTTTGTTGCTATGGAAACGACGAATTCTTTGATATTGAAATGAATAACTGGTAAATGAATCTCACCTTTATTTTGGAATACGCTTAAATATGTGAAAGTATTTTTCATATATGAAATTGTTTTTAAAGTAGTAAAGTTAAATTAGAAGCAACATAAATATGTAATACGAAAAAGTGTATTTATTAAACTCTGTCATTGTTTATGTTTAAATTCATTAAATACTTTTTACACGCATTCTAAAAATCAGTTAACAAACAATTTTCAGGTGCTTTAAAATCGTTTGCTTTTGGCGAGGAAACGTACTGCTCGCCAAATCGCGTGATGCTTTCGTCTTTTCGCGCCAAATACTCGAAAGTATTTTACTTTTTTACAGATTTTCTACTGTAATTCCGCCGCTAAATTTGACTGATCCTTTATGACATACATAAGACTGGCAAAATCGGCAGTAACGGATGAAACACTAATACATACATTTTTTACCATATCCAGCTTCTTCACTAAAATCACAGACAAAGCAGAATCTGTTAAAAAATTGGCAAAAACGCTGGACGGATTCAGACACAGGCCGATATACGAAGGAATTATTGCCATTGGTTGACCACAAGTATTTCGTAAACAACAGATACTTACACATATTTTTAACAAATCACGGCCCCTTTCAGGAACACTTATGCAAAATTAACAAAAGAGACTCCCCACTATGCATTAGACCGGAGTGAAAAACAAAAAGTTTTGCAAATCGAATCGTAATAGTGCGGAAAAGTTGCTACTCGTCAATACAAGCACAGTGAAAAAAAAAATTTTGAAATCGAAGAATTTCTTCCGTTCGCGCATCGCGTTCAAAGTTTTCGAATTTGAACAAAAATTGTACAAATATACGAAAAATCGTAAAAAGGTGTAAACTTTTTCCGAACGAACACATTTTTTTTGTACCTACCATGACCTTGAGATGTAGAATGGAGGAAAAAATACCACACACTCCTCCTTTATCCCCTTCTAACCCCCCTCAAGGGGGTGAAAATGGCCAATTTTCGTGGAAAATACAGAAATTACAGAAGATGTAAATATTGACGAATCGATCTGATTTTTTTTTACATAAGGCAACCTTGAGGCTAAAAGTCGAAAACAATCCCCCCCCCCCTCGACAGGTCCTCTATCCGCTTTGAACCCTGTCGAGGGGGCGACTTTTTGCGGCAAACATTATGTTTTGGTTTGTTTGCCGTCCGGTCACTCGACCTCTCCATCTCGTCAGCCCCTTTCTTCTTCGGTGCACTGTAATGCTCGCTGCGCGTGCGCACCGCTGGAATTCAGAGAAACGGAGTGGGGGAGGAGCTAGCACAGTACCCGTACCTGGTAACGATTGCTGTGCGTCACTCAGTTTTGCCTCAGCGTCGCTGCTTGTTTCTGCTTGTCTGGCTTGTAAAAGAATATATCTCGCCTATAAAAGAAGCGCTGCTCTTGCTGAAAACTTTCTTGTCGGCTTCGTTTAGAATCCCGTAGCTTGAATTGGATAACGGTTTCATCGATCAAAATTTAGCTTCTTTTATCATCATTATGGCGCTCACTCGAAGCGTTCATACTCGCTGCCCATTTTTTGGTGCACCAAAACCACTACCATCGGCAATTCTTCCCACCAATGCTGACGTTGTCAAATGTTGGCATGAAGTGCAATACGCCATGTTATTGCAGTCTGGTAACTTTAAACCTGGAAGGAAGTTGAGCTTTTTAGAAGTGGCAAACACTGTAGCTCAACAGATTGAGTCACTGTATTTGAAGGCTTCGATTCCTCCAGTTTGTCACACAAGAGTCGTTCAAAAGATGAAAGAACTACACGATCCCTATTATTCTCTTCATAAATCATATCCAAGAGACAAAGACACGGCTGGGAAACAGAAGAAGTACAATGATTTCATCCATCAGTCGTATAACACATTATTTGACATATCAGATGCAAATGCGAAATGACACTAGAATGCACTTGAGGGAAAAACTTTGACAAGTATATTTGTCCTAATCCTATAGCTGTCAGCTGCGATTGCCCTAAGGACAGGAAAATACCTACATTGGAACTGATGTTTCTTTACGCACAAAGACACCTTAGATCAGGTAAAATAGGACCGACGGTGCATAAAAAGGAAACCCAAAAACTTACATCATGGTTTCAAAGAAAGGCTCGTCATCTTGATGTGCTTAGCACACAAATGCAAAGCTTGCCTGGTTGCAGCATTGATCCTGAAAGAGAGGAGACAAATGTTGATGTCAATGATGATCAGGATGATTTAGATTTTCAGCGCACACGATCTTTGTCTGCTCTGTCAAGGAGCCCAGACTCTTCACAAATGCGCATGTCGCTTCCAGCTACTGCTTTGACAAGTAATCGCTTTGGTCTGTCAGACAGAACAACAGCTGCTATTACCTCTAGCGTGCTAAAAGACGTAGGTCTTATTACTGATAGTAATACATCACTGATCGTTGATAGAAGCAAAATTAGACGAGAAAAAGAAAAGTGCAGGGCAATTCTTACCAATTCAAACATAGATTACCTGTCCTCCTCTATTGGTAAATATTTCTTCCGCTGACATTGCAGACTTGATTTCCAAGGGGGAAAAGCCAACTCTTCCTTTGAATCTGGCAGACATACCATGTCATACGCAAGCCGTAGAGCTCAGTGTTAAGCTGGTAACACAGGCCTCCTCAAAAGTGCCTGGGCATGAGCGATGTGATGGTTTTATAAGAGCCACCCTCGCTTCTCGTGCTATCATGATAAAATTTGACACTAAATCAGAATTCGCAGTACCTGAATCTGCATCTGCATAATTCTCCACGCTCACATTTTGGTTGGTTGGTTGAGTAGGGTGTGGGTGGGACTCGCAGTGCAGCCACCTTCCCGTGGTGAGTCCTGAGTCATCCTTAGAAGGACGGGCCAAGAGCTGCACAATTTTGATCTCTCGAGGGGGGAGGGGGATTGTTTTCTACTTTTAGCCTCAAGGTTGCCTTATGAAAAAAAAAATGAGACCGATTTGTCAATATTTACATATCCTGTAATTTCGGTATTTTCCACGAAAATTGGCCATTTTCACCCCCTTGAGGGGTTTTGAAGGGGATAAAGGAGGAGTGTGTGGTATTTTCCTTCCATTCTACATCTCAAGGTCATGGTATGTACAAAAAAATGTGTTCAATCGGAAAAAGTTTACACCTTTTTACGATTTTTCGTATATTTGTACAATTTTTGTTCAAATTCGAAAACTTTGAACGCGATGCGCGAACGGAAGATATTCTTCGATTTCAAATTTTTTTTTTTCACTGTGCTTGTATTGACGAGTAGCAACTTTTCCGCACTATTACGATTCCATTTGCAAAACTTTTTGTTTTTCACTCCGGTCTACTATGCATTTGTGGCTTGCCGTCAACATCGTCGTTACACTATGTATTATACTGTACATTAACATCGCATTATCATCTCAAAAAACACACACGTATGAATTTAGCAAGTTGGTGGCGGGATGTAAAAGAGAAACCACAACTACTCAACAAGATCATACAATGCATGAGGTTTATAGAAACAAACGAGTACATCTTTTCAAATCCAGAGCCATTCTAGTCCGACTCCATCACTAGGGTGTAGCATGGAGGGAGAAACGGGTTATTAGCGGGTGCCAGAAACTTCTATCACTTTTGAATTTTTATCTTGTGCATCTCTCCAAACTCTAGTATGTGCAAATTGTAAATAGTAGGTGTGTTGTAATGTGTTTCTAATTGTGATGCTCAATATTGTGTGTTTAATGTACTGTGAAATCCCTGTAAATCCATGAAAAATGTAAATAATTATGCAATCACATTCAAATGATCCTCATGTAATCACTACATACAGTCATGTAAATAGTAGGTGTTTGATATTGTGTTGTAATGTGTTTCTAATTGTCATGTTAAATATTGTGTGTTAAATGTACTGTGACGTATATATATCCAAGAAAATTGTAAACAATTATGCAATCACATTAGGTGAAATGATCCTCATGTAATCACTACATACAGTCATATATCTCGATGTGAAATCTTCGGTTCGCCCAGAAAAATTGGGTAACCAATTGTGAATGTAATTGTAAATCTCACAGTAACCGAAATAAATCTGAGCAGCTTGATCAGGGACCCGACGCTCCCTCTCAGACTCTGGTTGAGAGTCGGGAGGAGTGGATGTGGTCTACCCCTCGGGATTACACTAACACTCTAAAGCGAAAGCTGAGTTCCCGAGGTGGTCATCGCTGTCATCGCTGACATACATAAGTAGTTTAATTGGTATTTTTTTTTCAAAATATTCTGAGTATGCCCAGTAAGGAGACCTTCCTTGTTAGAGCGATTGCTCATTACGAGTTCTTCCAAGGGCATTCTGCAAGAGCCGCAGCAGCTAATATGTGTTATTTCAGTAGCTCTAATGTGCAGTGCGTTCAAGGCTAACGTAGTTCATTATTCAACGGTATTCCGTTGGTATCAACGTTTTCGTCCTGGTGATGTATCTTTTGGAGTCAAACCTAGTTCCGGCAGTAAATCAAGTGAAGACGATGGAGAACTGCGATATACATGTTATAGAATTATAGATGCAGAGTTAGCCTAGATTATTGTATAATCTTTTGTTGTTAAAATAAAATGTTTTTCATTTTACATGTTCTGTATGTTGCAAGACTTTCTTACCAACCCAATATAACATGTACATACACTCATTAAATTTCAATTATATAGTTTTTTTTTTTAAATTTAAAAATCGTGTTAAACCAAACCTGACCCGAAACTCAACACGAAACCGAATTGAACCCGAAACATTTGAAGTCAACCCGACCCACAATGAAAAAAAATAGTGTCGGGTTGAGTGAGGTTCGGTTAAGATACATTTCCCAATGCAGGACTTTATTTCACTCTAAATCTCATTGTTGCCAATATTGCTCACTTTGACGTGCAATTGACTATCATACATTAAAATTTTGTATATGTAACTGTGAAAAAACAAACTGTTCACTATAGATGACTATCTATATTATAAAGCAAAAACATGTCTTTGAGTAATGCTGATGTCATATCGCCGTGGCTTAACCTTATCAATCTATTTCGCAAATTTATAACCTTCCAACTGTCCCAAATTTTTTATTTTTATACCGCCGAATAGGCAGGGGAGTGTATATTCAAATACAATTTTTCTGAGAAATGTATCTCGATTTACTGATTTATTATGGCTTTTAAAATAATTTTCAAGCATTATTTTCTTAAAATCTATCTCTATCGCGTACAGCTCAATTGCAAAAGACACAAAAGTTATGCACTTAAAACAATATTAATAGTTCAGCGTTTGTCTCCGGCTAATATTCCATAACGAAATAGTAATTCATAAATAAATAAATAGATTTAAAAAAATGAAACCTAAATTTAACAGTTATATCGAACAACGCACTTAAACGCTGAAATAATCAGAATAAAAAGGCTGCTGTAAATCGTGAAAGCGTCGACGAACTTATCGGCTATCAAACGGTGGCATGTAGCTAATACGAAAGTGTCGCTTTTAATAAATTTCAAAATTTTCTTTGAATGATTAGTATTTTTCACATAAAAATGCTTTTTGATATTGTTGGTGGATAATCTTTAAAAAAGGGGTATTAAATGTAAAAAATCAATTGAAATGCTCAATTAAAAATTGTTTTCACCAATGTTCTCTAATCCAGGAAGTCCGGATTGGTTACCCTGGTTCTTATAATATAAAATAGTATGATGTATATGAGCAATATATTAAAATTTCGTGGTAATAGGCTATTTTTTTTTTAAGTTAGAGTTGAAAAAACAAAAGTCAAATATATAGAGAAACATACCATTTTTGGATCGAATGAAATTTACATAGGACCAAACGGTCCTTTTTTAACAGAAAAGGAATTATCAAAATTGGAGCATTTTTTACATAAAAATAGGTTTAAATGGTTATAAAATCAATATTCAATAAAAATGCCCTGTAAAACAATGGAAGAACTCCCTACTGACTCTGCCACATATTATTGTATAAAAATGTTACTAGTACCAATCGATTAGTAATAACGCCTACTAATTAATGCTACACTGAAATTTGCTTAGGTGGTCGTCTACATATAGATATCGTAAAAAACATTAACATTTTTAATATTAACTCCTAATTGCGACATCATATTCAGATTCTTTGGTCAAACTTTACCTTCGGATAGTAAATGGGAATTCATTCGGCCATGTAGTTTGCGAATTATGCAGGTTTAAAATTTGGAACCCCTAATGTTCATTTCATTAATAATCGTTACAAAACAGATTGCAATGCAAATAGATTTTATTTATCGTACATTCCGGCACATAACACTCACCTGCAATTTCAGATTTCATTTTCCTATTTTTAGGTATATTCGCCGTATAGCACACACCTTTCTTTAAATTTTAAATGTTGAAAGTTTTGACAGTTTTGACAGTTGTAAGAAAACTTTCTTGCACTTTGAACTTGAAAAATTTTGAAAATATACATCTAAATCTATCTGTGTGCGAAATTGTGTATGTTTATGCAAGTGCATTCTGTACACGCACATATGTATATGAATGTGTGTATATGTGTGTGTGTGTGCTCTCCGAAGGTATTTAAAAAATGTCAAGCGTATTCCGTTGAATTGAAAAGAAGATTAAAAATAATTATTCATAATTCTCTTCTCTTTATTTTTCTTTAAATAACAATTTAACTATTAAAAAAAAACTAAATAAATATTATTTTAAATAAAAGTCATCTTCTTTTTCTTTAGAATAATTTTGCTCTTATCTTTAAAGAAAAAAGAAAGAAATACCAAAGGAGGCGTAAACAAGTGATTCTATGGATATTAAATATATTGTACATCACTTTACAATATCGCTGAGCAATGACACGCACTGTACAAGTCATTATAATATAATAAAATAGTAATTAAAGTAAAACTTCGTAGATCAATGTACATTACATTTCTAAATAGGTAGGCTGAAAAATATTGCATTTTATTCATTTTGAATAAGACACCCAGTGATTTAAAACTCGGCGCATAAAATTGGTCCTATATTCCTCTATTATCTGGAAAGCTTTGGTTGGTGTAAAACTGCATATATGTTAGTGAAAGAAAATTTTGGGAATCTTCTGCTTGCGGCATTCTGAACAAAAATTAAAGATGCTCAGAAAACTCCTTCTCTTGAAATAAGCTGATTTACTTCCCTTATCTAAATGAATCCTGCCCGCATTATCTGCTTAAGTGATGTGCTCTAATAATCCCGTCAAAGCTGGTCTGATTAAAAATAAAGTCGGATGATGCCGAACTCTAATATTCATCTTGTGGTGAATTTCTATATACGCAGCGAATATCGTTGGCATGAATGGATTCATAATTATCAACTTAACAAGTAATTTTAAGAAAAAATAAAACCGACTTCTAAAGATTGTTCCTCACATTATTTCACTGCTATTAACTTATTGCACGACAGTTAGCTTGTTTTATTTTTTTTTAAACGCATGGTTTGGCAGAACGGAATATTTGTCCAGCCTTTATTGTTATCCACATTTATCTTAAATCCAGATGTTGCAAATAAATCGCTTAATTTGACGAGTAGACGGTCACAGAATGCAGTTTGCTGTACGTGTACATTTGGGAAACCCGGGTTGGATTCCCTAGTTTCTTTAATTGTCAGAGCAATATGCACACAATATGTTGTATCCAGTGCATTAACATACGCATTATTTGCAAAAACTCAAGATATGTGACGGATATACGTACGTGGAGCATAAAAAAGGTATCAAAAATAGGGAACTCTGCATTTATAGCGTCTTCATTGCTGAGTAAACAGTTCTTTTCGAAAGATATAGCACGATATCCTTGTTATTTTCAGTCAATTATTTTCTAGTTATAAAATAGAGGTACCTTAGCTATAAAAATATAAATATATCAAAATATCAAAGCCATCAGTACAGGAATTAGAATTTATATACACACGCATATGTGCGTGCATATGCCTGAGTCGTGTTAGTTCGAAATCAAATTTAAATTTAAAAAAATTCAAAATTTAAATTAACGAAAAAACGTTTAACAGCAAACACTTAAAAATAAACCAATCGATATGGTACATATTGATATATAAAAAAATGCTGCAGAAAACTGTAACATACAAATAATGTGGTCCTGCATCCATAATGCATGACTTACAAGTAACATAAAAATTATGTTTTTGCGTAAAACTGTACACTTTAAATAAAAAGGAGTGAATAGTCACTTTATCGCAGAGTCAAAATATGCTCACCTCTTTAGAATGGCTATTCACTCTGAGCAAAAGTGGAATTGTTGACTCTCTAAAAGAGTGAATACTCACTCCTGGGAAGTGAATATTAACTCTAAACAGGGGTGAATAATTACTCTTTTGGAGGAGTGAGTATTCGCTCTTGCTAAAGGAGTGCGTTTTTTCACTCCTAGTAGGAGTGAATAGTCACTCTTTCATAGGGGTGTATGTTCATTTTTTATGGAGTGAATTCTTTTTATATGTTACTTTTATGGGCATTTTAAAAGAATCACATCTTTTAGAGCATGCAATAAAAATAGATACAAGCGTGGTAAAGATTAGAATAAAATACTTTATTGACAATATTTATTTAATTCCTAGTTTGTAATACTAATTGAAATTTTAAGGAAAAACTCAATTAAAGTTACATATAAATTAAATTAGATTACTGACAGAAATAAACAAAAATATTTTATTCCAATCTTATCCCTTGCGTTTGCTTTCATTGCATGCCTTATAAATATATGATAGTTTTTAAATGCCCATAAGGGCAAGTAATTAACCGAAACCTTAATCAGGTAATATTATTTTTTTCTTTTCAGATGCCCATCAAGTTGCATTTAGTATTTTAATAATTTCCGAGATGTAGGTTAATTATTTTCTTTTTTTTTTTTTTTTTTAATGTGTAATTCAAATTTTAAATATGTAGATCTCAGTATTCACTGCTACTGAATTTAAATATAATTTTACAGAGACTTATTCTTCTAGAATATATTAAATTTTTTCCACTTAAAAAACAAATGCTCATCAACTTACACCTTTGTTTATAAGTTCTATAAGCTTGGTCTAAATATTAAGAATGTGTACGTTTTTTTATGCGTTGGGATTTATAATTGTTTTATTAAATATGAACATGGAGTCTAGAATTTTATATTTTCTGGAATATGTATATATTTTCTTTTAAACATATTCCTTAACTTAATAATGGTTTCGAATTTTCTTCCGCTATTGCTGAAAAACGGATACTAATACAACATTTATTTATGGAACGACATGATAAGCCATATTTAATTTAAATTTTTTATTCCCGTATATATTGATATGTTTAACTGCCAGCTCTTCTGTAGTTCAGAGACTTTCGAAACAATTTCGATTCGCAGATTCAGTCTAAAAGGTTCAGTTAAGGACGATGAAGTGCTAAGTCAAATCCTGATAACAGATATTTCCAGTTGCGAACGTGGAGAAAACAGAACTTCAAGCTCAAACCAAATTCTATTTTTTTTTTTTTTTCTGCTCCAGGTAAACTGTTGCAACCTTCATTTCTACCTTTTTTTCTGAATCTTTGCCTTTCTTGGCAAAGTTTTTCTCCCATTTTCTTTGAACGTCATGATGGCACTTTAACCGATTTAGGAAAATTGTGTTTTTAAAGAGTTTCGGAGGAGGGTTCTTGTTTCTGCGCATGTGCGGGGAAACCTCTGCATTTTTAACACAGGTTATCAGTACTTGAAGATAGGGGGCAAGGGCGCGTTTTATATAATCTACGTTTTCTCGGTAACTTTTGGTCAGAATTGAAAGTTTAATATTTCTATATGTGAGAAATTAAATAAGCAATCACTATAACGGAGGCTCCTTAGAAGATTCGGAAAGATTTTCGTTTAATTAATGTATTATATAAATTTGAGGTTCGTTTGCAAAAACAGGTGGAGTATGCGTAACAGTCCGCTGTACGCAGCCAAAAGCGGTGGGACCCTCAACTTTAGGTTCGTTTGGATAGATTTTTATTTAAAAATATAAAATTATACAAATTCGATAGTGTACGCTGCCGAAGACAGTCAGAAACGTTATGTTCATTTGAACTTTCGTTTAAAATATAGTGTGTCCATAAAAGAATGTCCCAGTTTCAGTAGTATATTATAACTGCTTAATTTAGACTATTTACAACAAATCATACATCAAATTCAAGATACACTAACCTAGTATTTTTTACAAATGTTCAATAAGTGCACCTTTATCTGAAGTTCAGTTCTTCCCACACCTAACAAATCCGGAGTAATGGAAGCAACAGCTTCTTCAGTTCTGTGTCTCAACTCTGGCAAATTATTAGGTAGCGGCAGAACGTAGATACGATTTTTTATAAAGCCCAAAAGGAAAAAATCGAATGGTGTTATGTTATGCGAACGTGGAGGCCAGCGAAAAAGAGCTTTACGCTCAGGAGTCGCCAACTGCAAGCAAGTAAACACATCCACTGATAGGTTGTTTAACAGAGTTTCGATCTGATACACTTTTGTTATGAATAGTGTGCGCTCCCTGGTGGTGGAATTTGCAACTAGCATAACGCAATTTTGTTAAAATTATGAAATCTAACAAGTCGATCTGCTGCAAACTTTGACATAGTTCATAACACATAATAAAAGGCTTATAAAAGAATGTTCCGTGCAATTTCCTGGGGCGCCTACCTATCTCGTGTGCTATAGACCCGATCCCCTCGACAAATATACCCACGGATAGGTTGTAAAACGGAGTTTCCTTTTGATAGAGGTTTGTGTAGAATAGAATGCGCCCCTTGGTTGCGAAATGTGGAACTAACAGATTTCGCAAAAGGATAAAGTGTTTTAAAGGAATATTAAACGAAACACTCTGTGCGATCTGTGATCACACTTACCCACTTCTTTCTGGTCATTAGAGTGTCAAGATAATGAGGTTCGACTGTATTAAAATTTATAACTGCAACATTCTTTTATGGTTATTTTTTGTATAAAAATAAAACAAAGCGCAGAAACCATAGTACGCCCGGTGTACACTGACAAAGCAGAAGGGTACCCGACATTAGGTTCATTTGGAAATTTGTTCATTTAAAAATATAAAATTATTAAACACTGATTAAAGTACAGTCGTGGGAAAAAAAAGTAAACACACTAACTCCTCATCAAATTATCATAGAAGAAAGTTACTGGTACCGAACGATTGGAAATTAAGTCTACTTTTAAATGATGCATATAAAGTTTGCTTAGGGGGCCATCTTCATATTAAAATGAACCATAACTTTGTTTTTTTCATAAGCAGTACACTATTCTGACAGCATAAATGAACTCTACACCCTTCAATTAGCCTAAAAACAAATTTTTATGCAATTCGTACGATAAGTTTCCGAGAAATTAATTGGTTTAAAACAAGCGTATTATAAGGGCTGTATCCAAATTGAAGTTCGGTATTCGATTATTAACCGAGAGAGCCGACTTCTTGATCAAGGCACCTTAAGCAACACTCAAGCAGTCATTGAAGCTGGATTACAGGATAACATAAGAAATTTCAAAATATCTATTCACTTCTATCATAGACGGCCCCTTAAACCATCATTTTGCCATTTTTTAAGCATAATTTGAAAACTACTTGGAAGAAAAATGTGAAATTTTGGATTTCCTTAAAGCAAGACTTAATAAATCTAAATCCATCAAAAAAAAAATGGTAGATTGCAATTCATATTTTTTTCGAATATTAATTTCATAATTCATATCATAAAATTATAAAAATTGTAAATTCAACGCATTTATGTTTGGGTATATTAGTATTATTGCTACACAAAAAATTAGCACATTAGGAGCATAATTTTAGGAGATATAAATAAAAATATGAAAATGTAATTTAACATTAGAAGCACTAAATTTTGAATGTCTATAATTCAAAAACTTATCACTCAAATGACTTGAAATTTCGTTTCTAGGCATAGTTTGAACCGAAAATTTGAAATATCTCGTTAAATTTGGGTATTGTCATTGAAAAAAATGAAGTTTGGATTCATTTTAATATGTAGATGGCCCTCAAAGCAAATTTTATATACATCATTTTAAAGTAGACTTTATTTCCAATTGTCCGGTACCAGTAACTTTCGTCTGCGATAATTTGTTGAGGAGTTAGTGGGGGCGTTTACTTTTTTTTCCACGACTGTACATTTAAAATTATTACGTGGGTTCGGACAATGCCGGCGGCTCAGCTAGCACATGTATATATTTCAAGACAGGGTTGCCATTTTGGTCTCCATTTTTGTTCCGAAATATCAAATTCCTACTTGAAGTTTCGAAAGAAATATTTTTATTTTATGTAATTACGAAATATCTCTCATTAAATAAAACAAAAATTTATGTTATTAATTTCTGGTTTGAACTTGAAATGTCTAAATAAAAATGGAGGGCAAATTAGCAATCTTGTTTCAAGAAGAAAAAGAGTAAATAATATTTTTAAATAACAAAAAATTATTACTTATTAGTTGCTGCTTTAACACATTTTTCCGCTGATTTTTTTTTTTCTCGGAAAGCCTAAAATGCGCCAGTAGTGGGTACGCAAAATTTAACAGAGGACACCTGCCTGTTCCATTAGTGGAAATGCTTGAAATTTTCCAGAAAAAGTCAAATAAAAGCGAAATAGCTTACTTTAGGGAGTCATTTTACTGGTATCTGTTTAAACGATAAGACAGTAATGTCCTCAAAATTATCGTCCCTCTTACAAGAGAATCACTTTTGGAGCTGCTCGCACCCAGCATCGAGACCTGGTGCATTTTGTAACCCTATACATAAAAATTAGAGAACCAATAAAATTTATCTTTTAAAATCATATTTTACATATATTTTTTATACTTTTAATTTTATAAAATAGGAATTTGTTTATTTCACACCAAAAGTGAGTTGAGTCGCCAAATTTGGCGCTGCAAATTTTTCGCCCGCTTTATCCCTGGACGTATTAGAAATAAACTAGATTCCGATTTGTTTGATAATTGATAACATATGAAACAAGAATTCGGTTTTATTCTATGGTAAATGCATAAATAGTAAATATATTTCTGTTAAAAGCTTTCAAGTTCAATAAAAACTATTTTTTTAGTGAAATACAAAATAAGCAAGCTATTTTCTTTTGAATTCGGATGGAATGAAGTTCCGAATGCTTAAAATGAAATGTTGTTGTATTAAAGGTTGTGTCTTTTGGCAAAAGTAATCATAAAGTAAATTAATATTTTTATACAATTTGGAAAATTTACTGTGCCTAATTAGGTCGAACATTACAATTTATAGTGAAGTCCAAACAACTGCTCACACACGACAAGCAGCTATGACATTCTTCTAGGATTGCCGGAAAGCTCTACTTTTGAAAAAGAAACGCCAACTTTTTCTCCGCCAAAAATGTTAATATAATGTTGTAATTTTCAAAATCAAATTCGTAGGTTCTTGAAGGATTTTTAAATTTTTTCCTCAATATTTTATACTTATTATTGACTAATTTGTATTTAGAAACGCTTTTCTTTAAAAAAAAAACTTCTGCTTTTAATAGTCCGTTAAGTGGTTTCGAATTTACATTTTTAGAAAATTATGCTGCTGTAAAATCAAAAAATATGATTTTAACAAAAAAATTCTATCGATTCTCAAACTTCGTAATATAGGGCTTTAAAATGCCCTCAGATCTCAATGTTAGGTTCCAGCAGCACCAAAAGTGGTTCCCTTGTTAGATCTTTCGGTATACGGATTGTCCGATTAAGCTAATACAGGCTAAGGCTATGTCTACCCTTTTGAAAGCAGTAGAGTTCCCACAACACGCGCATCTATATTTTACATAAAGCATTTCGTAGTAAACCTCAGTAACGCATATCAGTTTAATTTTCTTTGAATTAGTGAAAATTATTAAAATACACTGCAAACAATTTTTCTCCATTAGCCATAATGAAACAGAATAATTTTTATGTCTCTGTAAATTAACGATAAATGATTATATATGTCCCATGTTCAGTAGTAAACATCCTATAGTAAACTTCAATAACATATCCAAATTACGTGGCAATCAAACATATTTACGAAAGGTAGATTACTGGCAGACGCCGGGCAAACAGACAGGCAGATAGACGGCTAGACCGACGCAAAAACTGAAGTCATAAACAAATGTTAACTAAGTTTGATTTTTTTTTTTTTTTAAGCACTGTAGACAAGAAGCATGTGAACTTATATCTCACAGTTCTGATGTGAACAACTAGTTACATTCATATTTCCGGCTTTCGGTAGTAATGATTGTAAAGAAAATGTAGTTGATTAAAAATAAACATCAATTATGCATTCCGCATTTTTTTTTTTAATCATATAAAAGCAAAAGTTAAAAAAAAAATTGCTTAAACATAGGCATAAAAAAACCTAGTATTTCTGCCATGGCTTAAGCGACGGTCCCTTCGTTTGCGTTGAACTGATTGAACTCCGAAACTAGGGGCTCAAAATCTGTAGCTCAAAGCATTAACATTACAAGACTATAGTAGCATTTGCGTACAGAGTGAACCACTGTGTGACTTTCAAAGCCTACTGTTTAAAAGGCTACAGGACGCAAAGAATCTCGCAAGCTAATATTAAATCCTATTGAACCGTTCTTTTCAAATTTCTCACTTGCCGTTCTTAGGTAGATTTCGTATGAAATACTACCTATTACATTTTCCCCTCTGTTGGAATTTCTGAAAACTTTTTGCAGATCTACATCAATTGACCCCTAGAACCCCAAATCACCCTCAGTAAAAAACTTTATATATATATATATATGCACCCTTATATATATAAAATCCCAATGAAATGAATTTATGAAACGAATATATGAATAAACTGATTAAACAACTGATTATGTTTCAAGCAATTTCTCCTAAAATATGGAATAATTTGCGATGAAATTAACACCAAAAATCAGTATTGATCCGCAGATCCCAAAAGTGGTATTAGAATTTTTAAATTCGAATTAGTTTTCGAAATATTATTTTTTTTCTAATTTTATATGCATTTTTCCAATGATGGCAATTCAAATTTTAATCAAACAGATATTTTTTTTATATTTCAGAAAAGGTTGACATGGTAACCCGGCTATTAATGTTTATTTGATAATAAATGTTTATTTACTTTTATTTATTTTTATAAATTATATAAATTATTTTGTTCTATAATTATTAATTTTTTTTATATTTCCTTTAGAAAATAATAGAAGATAATTAAAAAATACGTCGTAATAAAAAATACGTCGTAAAAAATAGTTATTCCGTCGACCAATTTCGCCAAATTATACAATACGCAAAAACACTCGCCAAATTATAGAAATTGACATAATTTATATTTTAAATAACGAAAGAACAAATAAATTAGTATAAAATTAATAAATATACAAATAAAAAGTCGAAATAAAAATCACTTGATGACGTAAACACGTGTAACTTGCTTAAAGTCAAGTGAATGTGACATTTACGATCAACCATTATAAGCATTTAATCTTATAGTTTGGCGATTGATTTTTGGTAGACGGGATAACTAAGTAATACCAAAAATGCATATGTAACTGGTATTTGAAAACGCGGTTTTCGCTAAATTTTCTTTAAAAAAAAATCACGCCAAACCTGCTGAGCGTATATGATATCTGACCAAATATTACCACTCGAAAAAAAAATTGCTAACTGGCGAGTTGAAAAAAAGCTATTGGCGAGATTTGCATCCAGCTAGCGTAACAGTAGCAATAATTCTCTGCAACCATGGCAAATTTTATGTAGTTTTATTCGAAAAATTTTTTTTTTTTTATTTTTTAATCAAAATGGAAAACATACGGTCCTATATTGGCGCGATTTTTTTCTGACTCCAATGTCATATACGGAACGGGCACGTAACTGGCGCCAAAGTATCGTTATTTTGCTTGATATGGTAAGCGGGATGTTGTTGTTTATGCTGTTGATGCGTTCCCCAAATTGGCGTCGTTAAAAAATCGCACCAACATGGGACGTATATGACATCTGTGCCAAACTTTCATATGAACGGCGAAGGGATCAGACCGTATTTGTTTATGGCAGTTGATGACTTGAACTATTATAACATAGATGAAATAATAGCGATAGAATAATATTTGGCGACTTATCACCTGTGCCTGGCTAACATTGAAGTACCAAAATGGCACCTAGAGTATAAAAAGCGAAGTGGTCCGCCTGGAACTGTTGATGATAGTCATATGGCTTAGGCTATTGTTATAGAGATTGTTTTAAAATACCGGGAGACAAGGACTCTGTATACTTAATTTATTTTATTTTAGCTTCTTTTCAAATGTTTGACTGATCCTCTTTAATCAAAAACGAAAACAACCATTGGATGACTTAACAGCAACTGATTCGCCCTTAAATTTTTGCAATCAGAGGAAATTGAATGGAAACCCGTTTACAGGGAGATCTGCACAGCTTTTTTCAGTATAATTCAATCTTCTCTAATATTTTTGTAACCCATCAGATTAGCGTGTTTTTAGATTCTGCGGTGTCTGAACGGAGGTTGGCGAGCCTAGCTTGCAGGGAGCAGAGCCTCCTAGTATATATATATATATGTGTGTGTGTGTATGTATCATTTTCTTCTGGGCAAGTTAACTTCCATAATTCTGCACAAATCTCTTTCAAACTGATACACAAAATCAAGGGGCATAAAATCTCGATCAAGTTCGTTAATGGGCAAAATCGGACCAAGGGGACGGAAATAGAGAGGGGTTTTGTGAAAACCGAAAAAACACTATAACTTCTTAATTTTTATGCTTATCAAATCAGTTTAAAGTTTTTATTGCTTCTAAAAATTGGGCCAAAAATGTATGTGTCACAGATTTGATAAAATTAAAAATGGGCTCAAGGGCGCAAAAAATAGGGTTTTAGGTAGAAAAAAAATCATAACCTCATCAATTCTCAAGATATCAAATCCAATTAAATTTATTATAAATCTTCTTAATATTATCTACAACTTTTATATTCATAAGTTTTTGATGGGACCAATTCGTACCGCAAAAAAAATAAAATAAAAACGAAAACAAAAAGGGGGATTTGAAGAAGAAAAAATCCACAACTTCGCCAATTCACAAGACATAAAATGCACATGAATTTATTATATATCTTCTTAATATTATCTACAACATTTATACTGACAAGTTTTTGATAGGACCAATTCTTACAGCAAAAACAAATTAAAAATACATGGCGGTTGTAGAAAAAAAATCATCGTATTAAAGGTGTATTCAAATCCAAACTGCTTCTTTCCTGTCTCATTTTTAAATTCATTTTTGCTCTCAAGCGCTTCCAAATTGTAGATTCTCCTATTCAGAAACTATATAATGTATCGCAATGATCGATTTTTTGATAGAGGCAGAATATATTTCACAAAAGGATGTCAAATTGGGCATTTTTAACCGAATTTCCCGAAGCGATTGTGTTAGAAACGAAAAATATTATCCTACTTTGAAAATAATTGTTTATAAATCAAGTTTTAATTAATTGAACGAAAAATAAAAGCACAGGTCGCTTATAAATCTCTTCAAAAATCACGCCACCAAGTTTCATACTTTTTCTATTAAAAATGAATCTGAAAATGTGCCAGAAAATTTCGAGTTGTTGAGCATGGAAAAGTATTTTATTGAATACCGCATTCACATGATTCTGATAAAACCAGCACTTATTTAAAAATGAAGTAAAAACTCGTCAAAAGCTGCCAAATAAAATTGTTAAAGTCGGTTTATCTCTAATCCTGATTTAGTTTTTGTTGGTGAAATTAATATACTTAACTTCGAAATCTACTTCCCTGTAGGCCGGGCCGGCAGGGATTTTTTTTTTTTTTTTAATGAGGCTACTTTTTCTTCCAGATCAGGTTCCGAAAGTGAAAATAACTTTATAAAAAAATATGCAACCAAAAAGGACGTTCCCATGGATTTAACATTAGCGTGCAAGTGTCTTCGCGTGACTGTTGTGGACTTTTAAGTTCAATGTTTAAAGTCTATTATTTAAGTTCAAAGCTTCACCACGGGTGCAGTTATCTTATATATGTAACATATACATGTATATTTTATATACGCATAAATGTATTTATAAAATATAGTATTTCATAACCGTATAGTGAATTTATATTTTTATAAAGAAAACTACAAAAGAAAAATTTAATATCCACCATTTTTTTTTTAAAGGTCACGGGAAAAAATAAAAATGAACAAAAATAATCAGACAGAAAAATAGCTTCTGAATTGGGGATCATACTAAGAGGATTTAGCTTGTCTTTTTATTGCTCTAAATGTATAGTGTACCAAAAGCGATTAAGTTGTTTGAAGAGACTATATGTTCGGAGCTTTGTTAAATCGATATTAACAATGTCCTTTTTTCCCCTAAGAATAAATGATTAAAAATTCTAATCCGTGTATATTATTAACATGTTATATTTGCCTTTATGTTATACTGTTTTACAAAATAAAAAATAGGTCTGATGTTTTATTTTACATTACACTGAAAATCATTAAATATAAAATTAAACGAGTTATGGATTGATAAATTTATATACTATAAACAAGTAATGCAGTATTTCTAAATTATATTTTATGTCATGTTGAAGTAATCTAAACATAAAATACTAAAAATACAATATTATGCAATTAAATTTATAAATAATAATTAAATAAATTTATAAATAACAATTCCAAAAAAATATATTATGCATTTTGGCTTTATTATTATTATTATTGTTGTTATTATTATTATTATTATTACTATTATTATTATTAGGATGAGCAAAACGAATCTTCTACTAGTCTACACAAATTACATTTTGTCGTACACTTTACAAAAAAACTATTCAGTATTTTGACTTGAAATTAAACTTAAAAATACATTATGATCTGTAGATTTGCACACTATTACTTTTTTTTACAGAATAACCTTAATTTTTTTTTATTTATTTATTTTACGTGTTTTTCCATTGCGTACGCATATTGGGAAATAAAAAATGAATCACGTACATTTTCAGAAGAAAACTAGTATATTGTGGCCATCACAAAACTTTCTTCTATATAAATCACGTCGATTAAATCATTTAAATAATACAAGAAATTACATCAATTTAGCACCAATTCATATCAATGTATATCTGAATTTGGAGTTTCATGAAAATTCGTGCATTAGTTATTGAGATAAGGCTATAGTGGAAATTCTGAAAAACGGAGCATAGCAGCGCCACCTGTTGAGCCATTTGCACCAAAACATAAACAGCAGTAATTCATATCAAGGTATACCTGAATCTGAAGTTTGTTGAAAATCCAAGCGTTAGTTCTTGAGATAGAGCTATTGCGGAAATCGCAAAAAATAGAGCATAGCAGCGCCACCTGTTGAGCTATTTACACCAAAATGTATAAAATGTCAATTCCTGTCAAGGACTAACTGAATCTGAAGTTTGGTGAAAATCCCTGCATTAGTTCTGCTGATTGAGATGTTGTGGAAATCGTGAAAAATGCTGCATAGCAGCACCACTTGTTGAACGATTTACACCAAAAACTAATCAGCATCAATTTATATCAGGGACTAACTGAATATAAATTTTTATTAAGGGGTCTCAAGACTTTTAAAATTGGAAAAAATGAAAAAAAAAAAAAAAGACCATTTTCAACATTTAATATCTTAAAATGTATTTTATTTTAAGAAACAATTTTAATTGGAAAAAAATATATAAGTATGTTCTTTCATTTCGTGTATTTAAAAAATTATAAGATGCAGAATTAGCATTTACAGGGGGCTGCAAACTGTTAGACATTTTTCGAGCAAAAAATCGGCATAACAGCTTACGCGAACGATTACAAAATAAGTGTTGCAACTAGAATGAAAATTTTGGTACCTACTTATACTTCAGATTATAATAATTACCCTGAACCTAAATAAATTTGTATTTAAGTCTTTTTTTATATTTTTAATACAAAGTTGTATTTAGCTAATGCAAAATTAAGAAAATTTCAACAGTATAATCACCTAAAAAAATATTATTTTGGACAATAAAAAGGAAATTTTAGGTTCAGTTTATACAGACTAACATGAAACATATGGTTCGAAAATTTCATGAAAAAAATATTCATAAGTTTTTGAGATATCGTGTGCGTTATGCCCAAAAACGTCATTTGAGAAAAATGGCTTCAAAGTTTCCGAAACGACGCTTCAGCTATTGAACGTGTATAAATGTAAAAGCCATAACTTCAGTTCTAATAGGAATTTCAAGGAAACAATTATATCAAAATGTTCAGAAAAGATAGGAGTTTAACACCTAAAAAAATTAAAATTTCGAAAATTTTAAAGCTTTAAGAGTCCTGAGACCCCTTAAATTCCGTTCATTAGTTCTTGAGATAGAGCGCCCACAAAATTCGTGTGACAGACTCACAGACAATTGAATTATTTTATATTATTGTTTCATTATCCTGTATAGCATTGTAATTAGTATGACAAACTTTATTATGCCGGAAAAAACTGTCATACCTACTTAAAGGAGGCGATCAGTGATAAATTTACACATTTATTTTGATTATACTTTTTACCGGTGGCAACTTTATTTCACGTCTGGACGCTGGCTAAGTGTCTATTTTCCGCGAAAAACGTAATTCACTACATGTTTTAAATAATAATTAATTTAATTACACTTATTTTTGGCTTGTGAAACCTAGTCATACCTAACTCATTTTGTTCGTATGGTATTTTATTGTTGATTTACATAATTTCTTTTTTTCAATTCTACGATGGCTTTTGATGTCACCGGCTCCCGGATTATTTATTATTATCAGATTTTCAGTAATATAAATAGTTTATTTTTTAAAAATTCATAGTATCCAAACTAAGTGAAATGTATGGAAAACGTGTGACGCAAAGAAAATATGTCCGCAATTTTTCCTTATGTTTTTGGATAGCGTGACGCAAGAAAAAACAAATTAATTTATAAAATAAATACATTTAATATATAATAAATACTCAGTGAAAGTGTGATATATTTGACAGTGCATTTGAAAATAAAAAATATTATAAATAAAGACACAATATTGCTTAATGGTACGCAAAAGAGGAACTTCAATAAGTTAAAAGTTAATTTCTACATTTCTAGCTGTTTCTACAGCCGTCTTCAAGAAAATATGATGGTAGAAAGGCTCAAAGTTCAGAGACGAAAGCTTCCTGTAAGGAACTTTTAACATATTAAAGTTCCTCTTTTGTGTACCATTAAGCAATATTGTGTCTTTATTTATTATATTTTATGATGCAATTGTCCAGTATGTGATATATAAAAAATATTGTTTGAATGTTTAAGGGGGCACAGGACCTTTAAACTTTCAAAAAATCGGTTTTCGGATTTTGTTTTATTCTGAATTTGTAATAGATTCTCAACAATGTGTAAAAAACATTATTCAAAAATCTGCATTATTTCTTGGGTTATAATCATTTATAGACGGTGAGTACAATGGAAAGTCTATTGATATTAAAACTTTAAAAAGCGTTTTCTCCATTTAGTAAATTTGGAGTTTGAGCGCACTGCTGCGTTCAAACTATATAAGCTACAGCTTTTAAAAAATGAAAAAAATATGCGCTTCTTTATAGTTTTCATGCTAAAACAAAAAAGAAAAAATCACATATTTTGATTATTTAATTTTTTGCACTTGAAAAACATTTAAAAAAATCTTGAATTTTTTTTTTTGTTTTATTTTGTACTAAAATTAAATTTTAAACAAAACTGTTTGTATATATTTTTGTTTTAATTTAGAAGTAGGTGTGTTATGATTATATTTTGTTCAAAAATTGTTTTCTATATGCATAATTTAGAGTTTTATCATGCGCGCAGCACTTAATGATTTTAATTCACGTATTAGTGAGATGAATTTTTAAATTTAAAATTTAAATATTAACTTTCTATGTACAAGACTTATTTTTCTGAATAATATAGCTAAGTATATATACTTTAGGCAGAAAGGGAAAAATAAAGATCTTAATTGCATAGTATTTGAGTTTTGGTACTTTGAAAAATGCGATGTTTTGATCGTTTCGACAAACTCAAAGTTCCTGTGCCCCCTTAAATATAGTTCAGAAGACAAAACAAAATTAGGGGAGACTAGGGACGGTTGACCATACGGGAGGCTTGACCCACTCATCAATTTTCACGTTTAGAAGAATTAAAGAGATTTAATAATAGGTATCAACCAAAGCTACTGGAATGCTCAAACAACTGTCTTCGTTTCATAGAGATAATCGAAATACGTGTTGAAAAAATCAATTGGGAGAAGTTTTCAACCTAAAAGTTGTGTTATTTAGAAATATTTTGCAAGCTTTTTTCAGATAAATTATATCATAGAAATTTAAGTAAGTAGGTTTAAAGTAATGCAGAAATATAGAGCTTTCATTGCCGGTATACAAATTGTACAGTAAGTTAGGATTAACATAACAATGTGCTATTCTTTAGTAAAGGCCTATGCAGGGAGGCTTGATCCAGTCAGTGTGAGGAAGGGTTGACCAGATGCTCAAGGCTCCCTTAATTAAGTGGTTTTGGAAATATTTTTATTATACACTGTGCATTATGAAAAGTTAATGGTTATATATATATAAGAATGTAAATTTATTCGGTAAAGCTATAGTAAAATGGTGTGATGGAAAAGAAAATGCTTAAAACTGACTAAAGAAAAATGTGAAAAATTGCTTGAAAATGGGAAAGTTGATAGGAACTTTTTTCCATTTAAATATTACTTACAATAGGTACATAAAAACAGTGGGAAAGATTAGAAAGGATGAAATCAGCAGTCTTAACCCTTTCAGGGACAGTGATATGTTTATAAAACCACTTAATTTTAATTCCGTAACATCATAATGGCACCAGAATTTTGCTAAAATCTTTTCCATTTAAGGGGTCTCAGGACTCTTAGATCTAAAATTTTCGAAATTTTAATTTTTTTAGATGTTAAACTTCTATGTTTTCTGAACACTTTGATATAATTGTTATCTTGAAATTCCCATTAGAACAGAAGTTATGGCATTTAGAATTATACTCGCTCAATAGCTAAAGCGGTGTTTCCAAAACTTTGCAGTCATTTTTCTTCAAATGACGCTTTTGGCCATAACGCGCACGATATCTCAAAAACTTTTGAATATTTTTTATGAAATTTTCAAAACGTATTATTCACGTTAATCTGTATAAACTGAACCTAAAATTTCCTTTTTATTGTAAAAAGAAAACATTTTTTAGGGGTTTATATTGTTGAAATTTTCTAAATTTTGCATTAGCTAAATACAACTTTGTATTAAAAATATAAAAATGCTTTAAATACAAATTTATTTAGGTTCAGTGTAATTATTATAATCTGAGGTATAAGTAGGCACCAAAGTTTTTATTCTAGTTGCAAAATTTATTTTGTAATCGTGCGCATAATCTGTTATGCCGATTTTCTGCTTGTCAAGTGTCTGACAGTTTAGAACCCCCTGTAAAGGCTAATTCTGTATAATGCAATTTTTCAAATATTTTAAATGAAAGAACATACTTGTATCTTTCATTCCCATTTAAAATAATTTCTTAATATCAAATACATTTTACGATATTAAAAATTGAAAATGGTCCTTTTTTTTCCTTTTTTCCAATTTTAAGAGTCCTGAGACCCCTTAATATGTATGTGAAATATAGCCTTTTTTTTAATTTCTAAATAAATTTGTTCGTAAATTCCGGTGCCATTCATTTATTTTAACATTTTAGTACTGAAAGTACTTTGCTCCTTAAAACTTTAAATCGTGTTAATGATAAGTTAAGTTCTCATGCGGCTACAAAAGAACATAGCATCGATCGAAAAACTTTAGGAAGGTATGTAGACAAATTTCACCAGAGTGAATACAGTGAGATGAAACCAAACTATGTGACAAATAGAGTTTTCAGGTCGACTGTCACAAAAAATAGGACAAGGAGACAAAAAAAAAGCGGGGCAATGGTTCCTAAATCCGGACATAATAACACGAAACACTATGAAAACGGAACCTGTCTCTAACAGAATACTGCCTTAAATGTTATTTCATTTTCCCTGCTGTTCAATCATACCTGCTCAGACAAAATCCTGTTTAAAACAAAATTTGCCTCCTCTGACTTGCGATTGTGTCTCAACAGGTTTGTTTAAGCAACATATTTAAAAAAAAAAATATTTTTTTTAATAATAATTAAAGCATGTAGCATAAAGTTATTTTGCTTTTTTAAAACTGATTTTATTTCTCTTCACAAATATTGCAATATAAAACAAAGTGGGTCAAGCCTCCCATATGTGGGGAGCCTTGACACATTATTTTTTCATGATTAAAATCAATATTTTTTAAAATTTATTATATGTTACGCTTATATAGCAATTTTATTTTGATAACTGATTGTATAACAAATAAAATGATACCCAAAACTTTATTCTACGTTCAATATTTAAAAAATAAAAACCATTTTGTAAAAAGTGGGTCAACCCTCCCTAGTCTCCCCTAATTGTAATGGAATTTTAAAATAAATCTTTTAAAGTCACGTCACGGTTTCACTGAAATTTTGATGCCACTCCTTTTAAAACCCATATTTTGAATTATGAGAGTTGCGAATGAAAAAGCCCTAATGACTAATTTTTATTATATCTTTTAGTGTTAAAAATAATGTTTATACTGCGAATATAAATAGAACAAATATATATATATATATATATATATATATATATATAATTATGAAATAAAAAATTACCAGAAAACACGAAATCTGCTGTTTCAGAATTTAGTGTTGCCCCCCCCCCCCCCCCCACCGATGAAAAAAACATATAGATAGTACAAAACATATTTCAATTTTAAGACCTAAAATACACGCTTTTATTTTATATAAAATGACGTCATTTGCATCCTCTGAAAAATTCTACATTTACGATCCAGTCTTAAACAACATCTATAGAAAAGAATGCATATGGCGTCACTTTATTTAAATAAGAGGAAATAAGTCACACAAATATACATTAAAATACATTTTTATAGCAGGCGATATTCTTCGCATAGCACGTATTTTAGTTCAATTTTTTTTCTGTTGTTATGAGAAAAGGGAAACAAAAATATATAGTAATCTACTATTTTCCAACTATTTCCCTTTACTTTGTACAGAAATGGAGTACCTCAGTTGCCACCATTACAGAAATGGCATTAAAAATTTGAATATAATTAATATCTCAAAAATAAACCGAGATGTAGATTTTAAACAAATTGCACTTAGTAGTAATTTTTTCCCCTACACGACGGTGTAAAAGTTTAAAATGTGTGATGCTTAGAAGTTAAAAATATTGCAGCAGAGATTATCAGTATTTCACTGTACAATAATGCATCTGTTCCATTTTAAGGCAGGTGTATGTAACATTACTTTATTTTTTAGGAAAGACGCTTTAATTGTTCGCCTGACAGATATGGCATATCGGGGTCTAATATATTTTTTAATAAATAGCATAGAGTCATTCAAAATTTTATATTATTATTTTTAAAACTTATATTTAAAATGCTTAGAGCATCCATAAGATAAAGTGCTGCGTCACAAACTTTTAACCCGTTAAAGGTTTTTGTAAAGATAATCGTTTACAGAAATAATAGTTTAAGAAATAAAATTATCCTAAATCTTTTTTACGAAAAAGTACAAAAATATTTTTATATTAATCTAATAACTATTATCGAATTTACAGGAAGGAAAAATAGCTCTGATTGATAATAAGTAAAAATTAATAAAAATTAAACCACTTGATTAATTTGATACCTCTTTGAGAGAAACAACGAATTTGTTTTAAATTTTTGATATACTATATCTAAACAATAATAAAATAAAAAATTAATTATATCTATATCTAAAATATTACCATTCCTTAAATTCAAAAATATTTACTTATCCTAAAACGCGATCAAAAAAAGTATCGCATTCAATTTGAATGTTTTATATACTAAAATGCATTTACATAAGTGGAAGGATATGTTTTGAGAGGTGTAAAATTTCTACATGCATGGTACATGTGGAAATTTTATTTTAGTGCCGTTATATAGCATTTCAGACAATTTTTTATGCGTTAAATTTCATATTTCAACGTTTTTATATAATAATATAAAGCTATATCATTGCGGAAGTTAAATGAAAAATCTCAGAATTCATAAAATATACAGAGCAGAGTCGCTATTTATGAAATTTATTCTACAGCATAAATATTTTCCTCAATTTGTTCAACTAGTAGAATTTAATATTTAAGGCATTTTGCTCAAAAAACCGTACCAAAAACCTTTCTTGCGAATGAATTTATTAATTTTATATTTGAAAGGGGATTACTTAAAATGTATTCTAGGATTTCATATAAAGCATTCTTTGAAAAGAGTACATCCTTTGAGTATTTATATGCATTTTAATGTCATAAAAGTGTATATTTTCATGCTTATGGAGGAAGTATAGTAAGGGTACATGCATTTACATTTTCAGACTGGTTATGTTACTAATTTAATTCGTAAAAGCTTCAGTTCGCAAATGTATACTTATCTATATATTCAACTATTTTTGTAGTGTTATTTTTTATTTTTTATAAAAGATCGTTAAAATCAATAACAAAATATTTTCCAGTAAGCCTTTAAACTTTAAATTTTTAAATAGAATCAAAAGACGAAACGCAATATTTCAGCTTGTTTGAAACATCAAATATGCAATATGAACTTTAAAAAGTTCACTGTTTTACTTAAAAGGCAACTAAAATAGTAAAAGAGAGATGTTACAATTTAAAATTATACATTTTACTTAAAAACTTCTTAGTACTTCCAGGCTTTACCAAACCCTTGATCAGAGAATATTATGATAACTAATTGCTGTTTATTTATACAAATATGTCACTTTGTTTTGAAAACGAGAGAGCCAATAATTATTAGAGCTGAAAGTAGAAGTAGCAGTTTCTTCGATTGAATATCTGTAGTTAATAATAATATATATTTTCTCTAATTAAGTTCAATCAAGAAACTGCTACTTCTACTTTCAATCTAATAATTATTAAGTCTCTCTTTTTCAAAACGAAGTGACGTATTTGTATAAATAAATAGCAATTATAGTTATTATAATATTCTCCGATGAAGGGCTTGGTAGAGCCTGAAAGTACTAAGACGTTTTTAAATAAAATGTATCTTTTTAAATAGTAACATCTGTCTTTTAAAGTTCATATTACATATTCAAATTTTTACTACTCAGTTTTAGGCGATACTTTCAAATTATTCTTTAACCCTTTATCTACTGACGGTACTTATAAGTACCATTAAAATAACTTGTTATTAAATCCATTTACTACATCGATTAGTAGTAGTAATGCAGTTTAGAAGGAGTTATAGATGCGTTACATTATCTTGTTCCAAAAGCATTATTGGTTACAGAAAACAAAACTATTTTTAAAAGGATGATTTGTTTTGCCTTTGCATCTTTTCAGCTTTCTTGGCGTAGTGGGGGGAGGGGGGGGGAGGAATTTTTCAGTTCTGAAATATTTCTATATTTCTATTGTAAGAACGTTTCATTAGCTCATTTCCTAATTCTACAAAATAATAACAAAAATATTAAAATAAAAGATTTGATTGGGATTATAAATATTGATCAAAATCCCTATAAATTCAGATTTAATGAATCCTTCTCAAATTTATTAAACGATTATGTAAATCTTCTAATGTAGTTTCCAAAAATTTACGAAAAACATTTTAGAAAATAAAATTTTCATGAATTCATAATTCAGTACATAAAGGGTTAAATACAGGGTTCTATAATATCACTATTATGCTATATATCGCTATATATGGCTATATATCATTATTTGTAGGTGATATGATAGATTGCTGTCAACAAAAGAAAAAATAGCCATTGTTTGTGCTAGTCTACGTGGATTAATGTATGAACAAGTATAAGAGGACTCCACCTGAGTTAAGTCCTCATACATCACAGCTTCCAGCAAATCATAATACATATCTTGCTGAGTTCCTTTAGTCCTCAGCTTCAAGATTATGCATAGTTTGAACGTAGTATGCACGTTTGTTTAAATGATATGGTAATGTTTCAAAAATAGCAGAATGTGGAACAGCCGAACAGCGAGCTCAAGGTTGTTTTCGAAGTTACTCGGAGCTACGTGTAACCGCTTCTTCTATATTAAAAAAAAAAAAAAAAAAAAAAAAAAAAAAAAGAACTGTGAAAAGACGGAAAATGCATTGGCAGCAAAGTTGCCATCTGTTATCCGTTATGGTATTGCCACGTTTTCAAGATGAAAATTTCCCGCTGTTCAAAACGAGTAATTTTCGTTTTTAGAAATAAACAATGGGATAAACCCGGGCTTCCCGAGTTACAGAATATAGGTGAAAACATTTTATTTTATTAAATTGGTAACTCTAATAGATTTTTTACGCGTAATATATATTTTTTAGAATGCTAACAACGCCAAAAATCATATTTATATGAAAAATAGCAATCATACGTTCATATGAAGTTTTGGAAACTTTATACCGATACTTTCGTATTGGCCTCACGCCAGGAATTAACAGCTGAAGAAATCGTCAAATATCATTATTTACAATCAGCCTTTTTAATTTTGATTATTTCAATGATTTAAGCGCAATAGTTCCATTACATGTCTTAAATTTATGTTTTATTTATATTTTATTGTTTTATTTATTGATTGATGAATGTTTTAATAGAACATAAGATGGAAACAAATGCTGAGCTATTTATATTAACATAAGTGCAAACGGATTTATCTTTCGTAATTGTCTGCACGCCATAGAAAAATATTTTTAAAAAAGGTTAAAAAAAAATGAGTAAATTGCGATACCGTTTTCAAACAAATTGCATTTGAAAGTACATTTTATTTCCTATTCAACGGTGTAAAAATTTAAAATGTGCGATGTTTAGAATTTAAAAAAATTACAGTAAAAGTTAAATTTAATCGTCTGGTGTTGCCACTATCTAAATGACGTCAGCATTAAGGACAGAAGTGTTTATCCTTTATAATACAGATGTGAGCAATAGGGCAATATTTAAAAAAAAATCTAGATAATAATTATGTATACTTATGCACATGTATACGGAACAGGTAATTGTGTTGAATATTATCACACCCGTTTTTTATCGCTTTGTTTACTTCCAGATTCGAACCTCGTTACTCGCCATTAGATGATGAATGTTTAATCCTCTACACACCAACTGGCCACATCCGAATGATTTGGTTACAGGGCTAAACATCAATTACGAAAGTTTAACTGAAATGTTTTCATTTTCTCTCGATTAAAAAGACACATTTCCGTTTGTCCTGTCTTCGAAGGAACATCTACAATTTTAACATGCTACGAGTAAGGATGAAAAGGAAATTTCCGTTCATTCTGGTAAAAACCTACGATTTCCACTCAAAATAGAAAATTTCCGTTAAGAAACAGAAATTTCATATAAAATCACTCATATGTATACGGAATTACTTTTAGAGTGTGCAACCTCTCTGTACAACACACTGTAAAAAAAAACACTGTAGATTTTCCAGAACAAACTCGATCACAGTGAATGTGCTGTATCTTTCTTTGGTTTCCTGACTATATTAACATAGAAAATACAGTAGTTGTGTAAAATGAACAGCACAATGTGTTGGCAATTTGGACGCATTTTTTTACAGCACAAACTGCTGGCGTCCAAATTGCCAGCACATTGTGCTGTTAATTTTACGCAACTACTGTGTTTCCCATGTTAATATAGTCAGGAAACGAAAGAAAGATACAGCACATTCACTGTGATCGAGTTTGTGCGCGAGATGAACGGTACTTTGTACTGTAAAAATGTCGTTTTTTTTTTGTTTTTTTTTTACAATGCATCTGGTGTTATCTGGTGGTCTGCCTAAGCTATTTTCAACTTTAACGCTACCAGTTCGCTAGAATTAGTGTAATTTCTTTTATTGCTAATCTGGTAGGCAATCTAAGAATTTTTATTTCAATTTTTAAAAACTATGGCCGTCTATCCTACAGTTACCTTATATCAAGAAGTGGATTAAAAATCGTTCACAAAACTCCATCTTTGAATACAAAAACCACGTTGAGTTAAAAAGTGTAATGAGAAAGTGTTTTCTAATAAAAACCACACTAGCACACAAGCTTTCCAATCACACCTTTTTTCTAATCTTTTTATTTCAAAAATGATTCGCCACATAATTTGAGGTATTCATTTCTTTATCTGGACTGTAAGAGTTATGCCTTTATCAAACATTTAAATTGGTTTAAAAATATGCCGAACAAGTCTATTTATACTAGAATAGATCTTAGGCTATATATAGTATAACCAGTATATATCGTAAATATAAACTGGTTTCTTAAACCTACACAAAAATATTTCTTCTTAGATTTAATTCTTTTGCTGGCATCAAATACTTTCGGAGAAATGCTCTTTTGTAAAACCATTCTTTTGAAAGCCTTCACATTCTTAACACGGCCAAAAGTAATATTGTGTTTCCAAAGTTCAATCCCGAAAAATATATCCTTTTCAATTGATTCTATTTCGAATGTATTCAGTTTCGAATACTATATTCTTTTGAAAAATAGCGTTTAGAAAAATGTGATGGAATTCAATTAAATAACCAAATATAGAACTGGGTATTTATAAGAAAATCTTGTTTGTAACATAGATCTTTTATATGCTTTTTCGTTCGAAGTAAGGATTTACCTGATTTTGTTGTTATAGTCGTTTTCTGTTTTATTTTCTTCTTAGGATAAAAACAACAAAATATTTTCGTAGCAATTGATTTGCTCATACGTACTTAAAAACCAAGAGAAGCATCAAAATGAAAAGAAAAATCATGCCCACGCATATGTGGTTATATGTTTTCAGAAAAGCATTAATGCTTGAAATATAAATATATATGCTAAAAGTGATTACAATAAACATTAAAACTTAAAAAAAACTTTCAATAAATAGACGTACAAGTTTTGTACACACAGCCGGTGACATTATCAGGATCAGTAAAGATAAAGTGAATTATATTCGCAAAAAAAAAAAAAAAAAAATATCTTGAAATTAAAAATTGATCTTCAGAATGCCACCGGATGCGTGTACAAAACTAGTAGGTCTGTTCATTAAAAATATTTTTAAGCCTTTATGTTTACTATAATCATTTTTTTAGCATATGTATTTTTATTTTAATGATAATTAGTCATTTTTCGCATTTAATTCTATAGCATTAAGGGGATTCTTCACGCACTTGAAAACACACGCTTCGTTATGTTAATCCAATGGGCAGATTTTTTTCCGAATTTCTTGTTTCAATATGAATATTTTTAAACGATTTTTTTTTTGCATAGGATAGTTGAGCTCAATCTTTAATGTGACTCTTTTTTACTTTTTCGATTTTGGTTGCAGATTTTTTTTTTAAAAAGGTACTTTCAGTTTCGAAACCGGTTTGGAAACTGAAAGTACCTTTTTAAATAAAATCTGCAACCAAAATCGAAAAAGTAAAAATAGTCATATTAAAGATTAAGCTCAGCTATCTCATGCAAAAAAAAATCGTTTAAAAATATTCAAATTAAAACGAGAAATTCGAAAATAACCTGCCCATAGCATTACGGAGCCTGTGTTTTCGAGTGCGTGAAGAAGCCCCTTAATGCTATAGAATTAAATGCGAAAAATGACTGATTATCATTAAAATAAAAATACATATGCTAAAAAAATGATTATAGTAAACATAAAGGCTTAAAAATATTTTTAATGAACAGACCTACTAGTTTTGTACACGCATCCGGTGACATTCTCAAGATCAATTTTTATTTTCAAGATATTTTTTTTTTTTTTTTTTTTGCAAATAGAATTCATTTTATCTTTACTGATCCTGAGAATGTCACCGACTGTGTGTACAAAACTTGTACGTCTATTTATTGAAAGTTTTTTAAGTTTTAATGTTTATTGTAATCACTTTTAGCATATATATTTATATTTCAAGCATTAATGCTTTTCAGAAAACATATAACCACTTATGCGTGGGCATGATTTTTCTTTTCGCAAATAGTAAATTTCAAAATAAAAAAAAAATAGCTGATACTATAAAATAGAGTCGATGGTTGTGTTTTTTAACTTTTATGATTGATTATTATGTGCTTGTTAGCACTAAATGTAAAAATTACCTTCATATTTAACTATCATGTTAGACATTTTTGCAAATTGTAAATTTCAAAGCTAAAAAACAGCGAAATTCTGATACTATAAAATGGATGTAAAATTTCTTTTATTCAATTTAATTTTATTTAATTCAACAATTTATTCGCTCTTTAGCTTATACTGGGATTCTTACAGCTAATCAGCTCAGGGATCCGATTAGGTAGGAGGGAAAGAGGTTCAATTAAAACTTGAACTTTTAAACTTTGAAATTTACAATTTGCGAAAAATCCTGACGTGCAAGTTAAAAATGAAGGTTATTTTCGGATGCATTAGTAAAAAAATACATAAAAATCAATTATCAAAAGTTAAAGAAATAACAATCACATCCATTTTATACTATCAAATTTTCGTTACTTTTTTTTTCACTTTTCAGCTTTCAAATTTATGATTTGCAAAAAATCTATACGTTGTGATACAAAATGAAGATCATTTTTGGATTCTGTGCTACAAAATACATAAGAATTAATTATCAAAAGCTAAAATACATGACACAACACAAATTTTTATCTCAGTGCAATCTAATAACATTTTAAAATATGTGTCATTTTATAAAGAATCGAGACTGTTGCTTTTCAATCGGGGCCGTTGCGTAAATTCTATTATTTTTTTCCTGTTATATGTTTAGTACAAGCTGTATATTTTGCATTAATTTTTCAGAATTATTCTAGATTTCAAATTTATAATGCAATTTTAATTTTACTCTCAAATTTTTTTATATATATCTAACAGTTATTTATATTTCTACTAAATTTCGCAGCAAAAAATATGATCCAACTTTAAACAACTATTTCTCGGTCAGTCTTAATCGCAGAATAATAGGACTTTTTTTTTTTTGTCTTATTTGTAATTGTAATAGGAAAATTTTACTAAATATAACTTGTAGGACCGGGGGACCGTATAAAACTTTTATTGGCCCAAATCACTTTTTAAATACTTCTTTACCCCATTTAAAACATTTTTGTAATTTGAACTATATGTTTATGACTGTGATGTTTAGGATTTAGCCATAGGACATCTTTGAGAGTGGATACCCTGTATAGGAAATTTTATTATTGTTCTGATATTTGTCACCAGGGTCTAGGAATTTTTATTCACATTAGATTCCTCTTCAAAATCTACCCCTAGGTTTCACCGTAGTGGAGATTGCTTTGAGGCCTATAGCAACAATGGCTTTCGCCTCGAAAGATCCTTATTTATACACAGAAATCGTAACACAAACCAAACATAACAATTTTTATTTCTCTATATTACATATATATATTACTTTGAAAACACAATCACAATTACATCCATGTCTTACCCAGGGACTCGAATCCGGACCCTCAGCGTGACAGCAGCCTTAGATTCCTGACCACGCCACTACCCCTTGGTAATCTTAATTTCATTTTTATTCTGATGGTCCTATACTGGTTTGGATATGCAACTTGTTAAAGTAGATGCATTTTTGTTCGTTTTGTACCAGTGTCCGTACTTTCAATAACTTTATCCCCTTTATTGTCTTTGTCTTCAGTCTGCACAGAGGATATTTCGCATAATTCAACAACATTATTATCACTGCCGTCTGGATCTGGTTCAGAAGTGGAAGCACTAAGGCAATGACTGCTGTTTTCTTTTCACAGATTTAATTTTTACTCCAACGCTTGATGGATGCTTCCTTGTAAGATGCCACATTAAATTTGTAGTTCTACCACCTTTATAAGAAATTTTCGTAGAACAGAAATCACAAATAGCGATACTTTCATCTTTAGATAATTTAAAATGCTTTCACTTAAACTTAAAATAGTTTCACTTTTTTTTCCTTTCCATTGCAAACAAGAAAGAAAAAATCATGCGTCAAGGATCGATTATGAAACACTTTCCAACACATTCAGAATAATGTGACGAAACTTTACTGCTTTTCAACTTATTAAAGTTGAAATACGATGCCTAATTGAATCATTTGGAAACGCATTAATACATCTGAAAACGCAATTTCAGCAGGTCCCATCTAAGGTCGGAAATTTATCAGAATTCCTTGATCAGCCCTATATATGATACATAGATTCGTATCTATAAACTACATGAATGCAAACATTTAGTTCAGTTAGGAAATGCATACACAGTTAAAAATTCAGCAATTTCCGCTAATACGGAAAATGGTACGTGGATTCTTTTGTGCAGCTCTGTATACAAGGTATAAAACCTATAAACAACGAGTAACATGCAAAAAATTAGTTAAATTTAAAAGCTCATACCAAAATTAAAAACGCACTTTCAGCAATTATTACTCAAAGACGGTACTGATACCTATTTCCTTCCTTTATTTGTCCCTGTAAATGAACGATAAATGTTATGAACCCCTATTCTACAGCAATCATCTTGTAGTGCAATTCAGTGATTTATATCAATTTTAACACATTTGAAATAGCTTAATGTCATTAAAATACACTGCAAACGATTTTTCCCCGTTGACCATAATGTAACGGAATACTTTTGAGTGTCCCTGTAAATAAACTATTAATGCTACACTCTTCATATTGAATACCAAACATGCCATGTTAAACATCATTAACGTATATCAATTGCATGGAAATACGAGTATATTTACGGGAGTTAGAGCGTGAACAGACGGACTGACGGGCAGACAAACCGCATTCATAAACTAACACTGACTTTGTTGGAAAGTGTTAAAAAATAAAGCACGTTTTTGCACACTCCTTCCTGTGTGACTGATGTATGTCTTGTCTTATGCCGTAATTTTAGTGAACTGCAGTAAACTACGTAGAATTTTAAACTTACAGCTCTTTTTGAATTTCCAATTTCACATAGAGAACCTACAGGAGTTTTTCTAATTTCACACCCTCATCCGCCTTCACGCTCCCTCCACTTATATCATA
This sequence comes from Maratus speciosus, assembly GCA_963932465.1. Classification (NCBI taxonomy): domain Eukaryota; kingdom Metazoa; phylum Arthropoda; class Arachnida; order Araneae; family Salticidae; genus Maratus; species Maratus speciosus. The sequence continues at coordinate 325,169,373 of OZ010800.1, read as the reverse complement.
CTGCACCTCAGGTCGGTGTGAGTGGAATTCGCGCGGAGTGCGATGCTAATATGTTTGTTTGAACTTGGGATCTTTGGAATGTCATAACTCATGCGATCATGGAACACTTGTACTATGGTGTTACACGAAATGGTAAAAGTTCCTTCAGATGATTTGTAAACAGATTCATTAGCAGCATGGCTAGAGATATGTAAGATAATATTATATATATATATATATTAATATTATAAAAAATATATATATACATTGTATAAAATGGATGATTTTATACAGATAGTAAATATTATCTCCGCCAAAAGATATAGTGATTCACTACATTTCAAAGTTCTATTTCTTTCAATTTAAAATTCGCTAAATTTTTAACTGGAAAACGGTTCATTGGTTTAATTAAATTGAACAAATTGAAAGTATGTCCATTATTATTACAGAGTGTAGTATTATATAAAGAAATATCCTTTTGCTAACATCTTTTTGACGATGTTTTGGCCGTTGAATCAAAGACATCTGTTGTAAACGTGTTATAGATAACACCAACCTTAATTTTTTTGAGAATTTGACTATTTTTTATTCGGAGTTAAACTTTTTACTGTCAAAACTATTTAAAATAAATTTAAAAAAAAAATGTTAAATTCGAACTTTTCAGAAAACTTTGCATAAGTAAAAAAAAAAAAAAAAAAAAAAATGAAAATAAATAAATAAATGTTCAAAGTGAAAAGAATAACAATAAGAAAGGAAAATACATAAAATTTTGTGTTGTATTTGCAGTAAGTTTTACCTCAATAAAAATGGAAGTTTGGTATTAGGCTTGAAACATTAAATTTAGTTTGGCATGAAGGGAGCCTCGCTCGGATCGAAGTTAAACTCAGATATCTATTATCCATCACCACAGTAACAGACATTAATCCGGGTATTGATTTCGGGATTTTCGAGTATCAATCTCCCGATTGAGAAATCGGAATTATTATAAGAGATTATTACAATAAACGATTATTTTTGCTTTCATTTTACGTTGAATTGAAAAAAAAGTCAGAAATATTTAACTTCTAATTCTTTAGCAAGAAACAGAAATAAAATGACAAATGAAAAAACTGTACAAAATGACAACTTGTATGCTTTGGAAACCAATAATTAAGAAGAAATAGGCGTAACAGTGCTCCTCTTTTTCTTTTCTTTTCTTTTTTTTCTTTCTTTTTTTTCTTTTTTTTTCTTTTTTTTCTTTCTTTTTTTTTCTTTTTTTTATCTTTTTTTTTTTTTTTTTTTTTTTTTTTTTTTGCAAAAGATAAAAAGGTTTTCTAATCTGTACAAACGTCCAAAATATTAACATTAGAATCATTTAAAAAAAATTCATAAATGTATTTAGTGTAAATTATGTTTGTTTTGCTATTCCAATATTCGTATATTCTAAAACTAGTTTAATGCAATCTTAACCCTCCCCCAACCAGACGGGTGCAACAGACATCATAAGTAGGCTCAAGCCTACATTCAAGTTGATTTTTCACATTAAAAAATAATGAAAATTTTGTAAATATGTGACTTTTTCTGGAATGTTATACTCAAAAGAATAGAACATTCCAGAAAAATAAATCACATATTTACAGAAATTTATTATTATTTTTTTAAAATGAGAAATGTTAATATAAATGTACATATCGGGGCCTTCTGGTAGGCCCATCTGGTAGGCGGAGGGTTAACATAAATCTATTAAACAGAAACAAGCATAAAATATGCAGCTTTACATATATTTCGCACTGTTGAAGAAAGTCCGATAATCTGTATGTAGCACGTGATCTTTCTTTCCAGTTTTTATACTCGAAACGGCCATTAAGAGAGCGAACCGCGGTTAAATTATTTGAATCCCACTCACCACTGTTACTGTTACATTATTACACATTATGTTTTCTGAAATATTCATTATTTTAAGAAAGAAAGAAACGCTTTACAAAAATTCCTTCTTCAAACAGATTTCACTCTATGTAATAAACCTCAATGTAAGTTGATTAAAACAATCTTCGAATTTTTCGAGATTTCTCGAATCATCTTCTTCAGGAGAGAAAAACAAGACGCCAAACTGTGGAAATAAAGTGATACTCGAGCGCCCGTAGCTGGTCTTATTTTTCCTTTGACAAAGAGAATTCTTAAATTGAAATTATGCTTGAGGAAAAAAACATGAAACAGTGAAATATACATGAAAGTGCGTAACTCTACAAATATTAAAATAATCGGAAATCAGTTATTATTATCCGATTAAAATGGCTTTTTTATGGCATAGTGATGTATTTCTGATATTATTCAAAACTGTTTCTAATCAGATTTTTTAAAAAAGCATTTTCCACTATTATTTAAACAAGCATTTACTTTGTTTTCTTAAGAATTCATTCGGAAAAATTAATTTCGTATGATATATTTACCAATTAGAAAAAGTATTAGTGTATTTAAGAGCAGATGATGTTCCATTACCTTCGCCCAGGTACTCTATCGGTAAAGCACGTTAAGGTTCTGGGTTCGAATCTTAGCTCGGGTATTTTTTCACTCAGGTGGAAAAAATCCAATTCGTATAAAATATTTTTTTCAATTATTTCTTTCAGATTAATTTATCACAAAAAGGTCCAGTAGTAATGTAATTAAGTTGCAGATGATAAGTAAATAATTTAAAATAGACAATATTTTAATTAAAGAAAAATAATAAAATTATATGCTTCTATATTCATCTAAACATAAAATTTAAGAGAATATAATGTTGTAGTTTATTAAACGCCCTTCTCCGCCCCGCACTTCAATTTCTTTTTTCTTCTTTTCGGTTTATTTATATATGTATATATATATATTTTTTTTTTTTTTTCATACAGATTACAAGGATATTTTGTCAATAAATTTAGCTTTAATCAAAATCTGTTATTCAATCAAAATATGTTATTTAAAAATAATATACCATATTTTAATTTATTAAAGCTGGCCAGTCTACAAGAACAAGAACCGATTCTCCAGGAATCGGTCCTTTTCGGAGTCGGTACATTTCGAACTGATTCCGAGGATTCGTTTCTTTTTTGGAATCGTTACATTTCGGGCCGATTCCGAGGATTCGCTCCTTTTCGGAATCGTTCCGAAAAGGACCGATTCCTTTTTACAGACTGGAATCGTTCCCCAACAAATGACACATCTCTAATACCAGGGTTCAATCGAAGAACACTGGTGCAATCAATGACTGTTACGTACGCTTATTGGACACATGTTTTTGCTCCCTTAGAGGTGGCGGAGGGAAATTTTAAATATTTTTTACAGAATATTGCATTGTTACCGGAAATATGCCATACTGTCAAAAATTGGGTCAATTGTATCACAGAAAGTTTCTAAAATTAGATTGCAAGATTTGAGCCCAACGCACACACAGCACACGTTAAATAAAAACTTGTAAAAATTTCAAGTGTTTGAATTCAAGATCAGAGAAACAATTGTCTTTTTCTACGATGTAAGTTACATTTTGACTGTCGATGTTTTTATAACCATTTGGAAAAATGGTTATTGTTCTCGTCAGGATGGAAAATCAAAAGCATATCTGAAGGTTTTCATTGGTTGAATCTGCATTTTATTCGTTTTCTGATTGGTCTATACAGTAATCTGTATTTCCCTTTAATTTCAACAACGATGGATACCTTCTATTGCCACTATGACAAAAAAGTACAAAAAACTACAAAAAAAAATAATAACTCAGAAACAAATAGAGATTTAGCTTTCAAACAAATTGCATTTAAAAGTACATTTTTTTCTCTATCCGACGGTGTAAAAAGTAATATTGTCGGATGTTTAAAAGTTTAAGAATGAAATTTCATTTAAAATTGGCCGTCAGATTTCTTGGAAATCTGACGATGGAAAAGCCTTTTCCCGAACAGCCAATGAAATGCTTGGATATTTACGTAAGTTTCAGGTGGATAATACTTAAGTTTCATGAAATCTGACGGGTCGCAGGCGATTTTGTTGGCTTGCAATTTTTACATGTAATAACACTATTAATGTTTAATTCATGGCGTACGTAATGCATGATCATCTCCGTGCGATTTTTTATGTCTTAAATTTTAGTCTTCGAAAAAAAAAAATTTCCAAATGGTCGTTGTATTTTGTTAAATTCCTTTTTTTTTTTTTTTTATTGCAGCAAATATTTTATTATAAAAATTAATGGCACTAATAGGTTAAATGTCCAGTGCTGTGTTTAAAAGAATTTGTTTATATAATGTAAAAATAATTTGCCGATATTGGAAAAGAATAAAGTTTTTATGTACGTTTCAAACAATAAGGGTCAATAAAACGTTAGTTTATTTTAATTTGTTTACTTAATCGGGTAAATTAAATGATTTATCATAATTATGTATCATTTTAATAGAAAACATTGTAAAATATACGTCAATAGTGCACTAAAAGTCTTTTAGCGTGTTACTTAGATAGCCGTTGCTGTTGCCAATTTCCTATGTTACAACAGCATCAATATAACTTTAAAAAATAATTTCTGATAATTTATACTGCATTATTATTACTATATGTCGCCTGAAAAAGTCAACTAAAGTTATAGAACTTTTTTTTTCAAAAACTGTATAGTGTGGTGATGTGTGTTTAACCCATACTTTTATTTCCCATTTGATAAAGTATTTTTTCTGAAGTTAAAATTCAGGATAAAGAGTAATTAAAAGAAACTTAAAAACAAGTAGGAAAGCAAACCAAAGCATTTTAAAACTATTTCCGAAGCGAGTTAAAAGTGATTAAGATAAAAGAAAGCTTCTCTTTCTAAATTTCATCTTTGAACCGTTACTATTTATAAATGTGTTACAAACTGCGTCGTTCGCTTTAAAGATTCCAGCAAAATTCCATTACTTAACATTAAAAGAGCAAATATTCTCAGTAAACACTACAGTTGATCGTATTTTCTTCTAAAATTGAGTGAAAAGAAGAAAAAAAAAGCAATGACGATATTTGACTGCACCTTTGAAGAAAAGAATTAATTCGATTGCATCTTTTAGAATATGTGAAATGTCTTTTTATTTTATTTTTATGTTTTAAATGTTCCAGCAGTTTGTTAAAGCATTTTATCGAAAACTGCAATAATGTCTCCCCAGGCAGAAATTTCCTTTAGCACCGACTATAAATTTATAAAACACCTATAAAACTGAGACAATTTTTTTCTCCCTTTTTTCAGCAAGTATAAAAAGGATGAATTCTTAATAATTTCAACATGTTGTAAAATTTAATTGTAAAAAAAGAAAATACTTTTAAATTCAAGCACAGTTACATAATTATTTTTAGAATGATAAATAGCTGATATAGAGTTTCTTAGTTTTATATTAAAGAGTCCTTATTGTTAAAGCTATATTAAGCAGTTTTCTACTAAAAATGTATGAACATGAACATATAAAAGTTATTGTCGAAAGCATTGTATTTAAAATAGCATTTACAAATTTTGCAGCTATTTATAAATAACAAGCATTCTTTATAAAATTTAAAACTGGCTCGTTTTAAGTTTTGTCACTGTGTTTGCTAAAGATAACGATACAATGTTTTGTATGCGTGCCATTTTTATTTAATCCCTTTTAAGCTATAAGAATTCAAAGTGTATAAAATGTTTGATGTGACTTTTTATTCATGTAAAAAGACATTTATCAAGGGATTTTCACTTTTTATTTATTTATTTATTTATTTTTTTTTTTTTTTGTAAGCAACATAGTGCGGTGTTGCATGTTTAACAAAATACTTTTATTTCACATTTATCAAAATATTTTTCCTAAAGTTCAGACTAAGGAAAAAGAGTCATTTGCAGAAACAGAAAAAAAAGTAAGGAAAGCAAACCGAAGCATTTTAAAACTATTTTCGAAGCGAGTTAAAAGTAATTAAGATAAAAGGAAGCTTCTCTTTCTAAATTTCATCTTTGAACCGTTACTATTTATAAATGTGTTACAAACTGCGTCTTTCGCTTTAAATATTCCAGCAAAATTCCTTTACTTAACATTAAAAAAGCAAATGTTCTCAGTAAACTCTATAATAGTCTATCGTATTTTAGGTAGCTTTCTTTACAAAAAAGCTACCTATTGCAGCCGTTCGGAGGAAAGCGATTTCAAAAAATTTTGGTATATTTTCATCGATCATGACCCCCAGACCCCGAAACCACCCTCCGTTCAAAATTGATATATATATATATATATATATATATATATATATATATATATATATATATATATATATATATATCTGACCTATGTCACACTGTAACTCCCGTAATTATGAACCGATTTCGATGTAATTCGGTGTGTACATAGTACATACCAATGTCTCGACCGAGTTCGTTGGGCAGCTTCATCCGCCGTTTTGTTTCAAAATGGCGGCCATTTAAAAATTTTAAAAAATTTTAAAACTTGAAATGTGGTACCAAAAAATTACAAATGGAAAAATATTTTTTTCTTATGTATTTGACCTCTATACAAAGATTCCGGAGCAGTTTTTGTTTCGTCTATATCTTAAAAAATGGCTGAGTTATAGCATTTTGAATTTCTAGCGTGGCTGACATTTTGAAACGTCCTGAATTTTGTCACGCGATAAAAGGCGTATTTATGAACCGATTTGGATGTAATTCAGTGTGTACATAGTACATACCAATCTCTCGACCGAGTTCGTTGGCCAGCTTCATCCGCCATTTTGTTTCAAAATGGCGGCCATTTAAAAAATTTTTCAAAATTTAAAATTTGAAATGTGGTACCAAAAAATTGAAAATGGAAAAATATTTTTTCTTATGTATTTGACCTTTATACAAAGATTTCGGAGAAGTTTTTGATTCGTCTATATCTTAAAAAATGGCTGAGTTATAGCATTTTGAATTTCTAGCGTGGCTGACATTTTGAAACGTCCTGAATTTTGTCACGCGATAAAAGGCGTATTTATGAACCGATTTGGATGTAACTTCGTTTATACATAGTACATACCAATGTCTCGACCGGGTTCGTTGGTCAGCTTCATCCGCCATCTTGTTTAAAAATGGTGGCCATTTAAATTTTTAAGAAAAATTTAAATTTGAAATGTGGTACCAAAAAATTAAAAATTGAAAAAATATTTTCGTCTTATGTGTTTGACCTTGATAAAAAGATTCGGGAGCAGTTTTTGTTTCGTCTATATCTTAAGAAATGGCTGAGTTATAGCATTTTGAATTTCTAGCGTGGCTGACATTTTGAAACGTCCTGATTTTTCTCACATAATAACAGGCGTATTTATGAACCGACTTGGATGTACCTTGGTGTGTACACAGTACATACAAATATCTCGACCGAGTTCGTTGGCCGGCTTCATCCGCCATCTTGTTTCAAAATGGCGGCCATTTAAAAAAATAAAAAAATAAAAAAATTTAAATCAGATACCAAAAAATTGGAAAGTGAAAAAGATTTTTTTTGTATGGGTTTGTCTTTTATTCAATATAAATACATTCAATAATTACCTCTTCTGATTGCCTGTGGTGGACATGTCATGGGTCCACGTGGTGTATGGAAGGGTGTTTTTGAGATTGTTTTATTTTTAAGAACTTAAATACCACTAGAAATATTGTAACTTGCCTCTTGTGCTCTCGTCGGCGTGTCAGGCGGGTCGTTCTGAAGTCTTCTTTCCCGGAGACTGGGGTTCTGGGCTTGTTTCCGCAGGTAGTAAAACTTTTCCCTGCCCTGGGCTTGGGGGTTACACCTAACCATAAGCCAAAAGCGGGTTCCCAGGGTGGGTGCTTACTTACTTACTTACCTTAATACAAAGATTCCGGAACAGTTTTTCTTTTGTCTATATCTAAAAAAAATGGCTGAGTAATAGCATTTTGAATTTCTCTTGTGGCTGACATTTTAAAACGACCTGATTTTTGTCACGCGATAACAGGCGTAATTATGAACCTATTTGGATGTAACTTGGTCTGTACATAGTACATACCAATGTCTCGACCGGGTTCGTTGGCCAGCTTCATTCGCCATCTTGTTTCAAAAGGGTTGCCATTTAAAAAAAAATTAAATTTAAAATTCAAAATGAGGTATTAAACAATTGGAAAATGAAAAAGATTTTTTAATGTGTTTGGCCTTGATACAAAGATTCCGGAGCAGTTTTTGTTTCTGAAAATTTGTTCTTTTGTTTAGATCTTAAAAAATGGTTGATTTATAGCACTTTGAATTTCTAGCATGGCTAACATTTTGAAACGATCTTGTATTTGTCACGCGATAACACACGTATTCGCCTATTTCGATGTAAGAAGGCATGTGGATAGTATACATCAACACCTCGACCAAGTTCGCTGGCCAGATTCATCAGCCATCTTGTTTCAAAATGGCGACCATTAAATTAAAAAATATATATATATTTAAAGTGAGGTGCAAAAAAATTAGAAATTGAAAAAGGTTTCTTTCTTAAGTATTTGACCTTGATATAAGGATTCAGGAGCATTTTTTGTTTGTCTTTACCTTAAAAATGGCTCAGATATAGCAGTTTCAATTTCTATTGTGGGTGGCATTTTGAAAAAATCTGATTTTTTGCATGCGACAGCACTCCTATATATTAACCGATTCCGATGTGAGTGAGCATGTGCACAGCAATTACTAAGGTCTCGACCAAGTTCACTGCTTAGCCTCATCCACCATGTTGTCTTAAAATGACAGGCACTTTAAGAAATTGCCGAATTTGGCAGCCAAATATAAGTTACTTTAAAGAAAAGCAGCTTGGATAAAGCTGACTAATTTTGCGAAATTCTCATTCATTATATTGATAAAAATTAGTATTGAATCTCCTATATTCGGTTTCCACTAAATTGAGCTTCGTGTGTTTGCATGATATAATTTGGCTTTTTTTAAATAAGGATTATGAAAGCTACCTCTTCCTCCCGGCACTGGCCGGAAGGACTTTTTCTTCTAAAATTGAGTGAAAAGAAGAAAAAAATGCAATGACGATATTTGACTGCACTTTTGACGAAAAGAATTAATTCGATTGCATCTTTTAGAATATGTGAAATGTCTTTTTATTTTATTTTTATTTTTAAAATGTTCTAGCAGTTTGGTAAAGCATTTTATCGAAAAAAGCAATAATGTCTCCCAAGGTCCTTTAGCACCGACTCTAAATTTATAAAACACCTATAAAACTGAGCCAGATTTTTTCGCCCTTTTTTTTGTGCACGTATAAAAAGGATGAATTCTTAATAATTTCAACATGTAGTAAAATTTACTTGTAAAAAGAAAATACTTTCAAATTAAGCACAGTTAAACATTTTTTTAGACTGATAAATATCTGAAATAGAGTTTCTTAGTATTATGTTAAAGAGTTTTTGTTGTTAATGCTATATTAAGAAGTTTTCAACTAAAAATGTATGAGCATATTAAAATTATTTTCGAAAATACTGTATTTAAAATAACATTTAAAAATTTTACAGCTATGTACAAATAACAGGCATTCTTTATAAAATAAAATTCAAAACTGACTTGTTTTAAGTTTTGTCACTGTGTTTGTCAAAGATAACAATGTCTTCTATGGGTACCATTTTTATTTAATGCCTTTTAAGCTTGGCAAATTCGAAGTGTGTCAAATGTTTGATGCATATTTCTATTCATGTGAAAAGACATTTTCTATATTAAGAGGATTTTGTATGCTCAACAAAATACTTTTATTTCACATTTATCAAAATATTTTTTCTAAAGTTCAAACTCAGGCGAAAGAGTCATTTGCAGAAACGGAAAAACAAGTAGGAAGCCAAACCAAAGCATTTTAACTATTTTCAAACTATTTAACTACTTTCAAAGAATATTTCTTTCTGTTAATTTCTTTTTATATAAATTAGCTTTTAATTTTTTTCGGTGGGATATTCCGTGATCTGGTCTTCTACCGTTCTGGGCAGTATTGGAGGAAGAAAAAGAAAGCTAGGGGGCAATTCAGCCTTGTCTGCGAATGGCGGCTTTTAGTATGAAAAATAAGTGAGCTGGAAGCCGCCGTAGACATCCGATGTATTAAACACCCCGGCACGCCTGAGGCCGTTGGACGATGTCTTAAAATTACCTAAAATAGCATTTTTTGGATGATGTTTGGAGGATGGAAATTTTCTGGTGGGATCTTCTGTAGTTGGGTCTGCTTCCTTTGCAGCAGTCTTGAAAAAATGAGTTCTACGTCTCGGCCTTGATTCGCCATACGCAGTCCAGGAGGGCTGGGGATGTTTAATTCATCGACGGCCGACACGGCTTCGAGCTTATTATTTGCTCTGTGACCTAGACTATACTGCATTATGATTTTTATAAACGCTCTTTGACACAGATTAGACGTGTTCATAGCTTCAGTTTGTCTGCCCTTCCATTCATTCACACATCTGAATTACCGGATTTGTTTGCATCACTAAACTGTAAAAATTAGACAAGTGTTTCTTAGGCATATCACACACTGAGACGACAGAGCGTCATGAAGCGCCACATGAAGTGCAAAAACCGGTCGAAATAAAATAAAGAACGAAGTTGTTTCAAACCTGTTTTAACCAGTTTTTTCAGTGAACTCAAACGACATGTCTTATGTGTCGCCTAAGGGGCATCGCCACACAGGCGACACATAAGACATGTCGCTTGAATTCGCTGGAAAAACTGGTTTAAAACAGGTTTGAAACAACTTAGTTCTTTGTTTCGACCGGTTTTTGCGCTACATGTTGCTGCTACATGTCGCTTGTCGCCTTAGTGTGGGATGCCCCTTAGTGTGTGACTTGCCTTAATCTACGAATAATATAATCACGAACGAAACTATACAATAACCTCTTCCGTGTCATCCAAGAATCCAAAAAGCGTTCCTTTATCTTTTGAAACCCCAGAAAACAATTTATTTTCGAAATTTAAAGAAGAATTTATAAAATATATTTTTTTATTATCTGTCCGTAAATTTCGGGAACGTTTTCGAGTAGCTTTTAAAATGGATTAACCAGTTCTCTCTACACGGAAAATCGGTTTTTCGGATGGTATCCAATCTTAAATAAGATTAATTTCATGTTTAAAAAACATGTTTAACAGACAAACATACAAAATGAACAGTATTAATATTAACATTAAAATTAGCATCATTTTGTTAGAACTGCATGCACAAATTTAGGTATGCAGCTGAAAATGTTTAAAATAGATAGCATCCGAAAAACAGATTTACCGGGTAGCGAGAACTGATTAATACATTATAAAAGCTATTCGGAAACGTTTTCGAAAATGACGAGCAGCTAATACAAAATTATTTTTATAAATTATTCTTTAAATTTCGAAAATAAATTGTTTTCTGAATTTTCTAAAGAAAAATGAACGTTTTTTGGATTCTTAGGTGACTCGGAAGAGGGTATTGTATATTTTCGTTCGTGATTATAGTACATTTTCGTCGATTAAGAAACATTTGTCTTTTTTTACAGTGTACTCATCTTTCGATTCGTGTATTTTTCTTTTAAAATATCTAGAAAGGGTGAGTTCGCGATTAGCTTGAAGCTAAGGACCCAGTATAAATATAAAATTGTTATACCAAAAGTATTTACATCAATAATGAAAGATAGAAAGTTTTTTCTTAGCTTTCTGGTAAGTGAACGCAGAGTGCTTGACTTCTCATGTTGATCACCTAGAAACACTCGATTAATTTTATTTGAAAAAATGTGTAAGTGGTATACATTGATGAGCAGAAGTGCAGAATAATACCATTTAATCTAATGCTATATCTTGATTACATAAGGATGCAAACTCACACTATAAAAGAAGAATAAAATAAGATTAGTAATTTGAATCATGATATTGAATCCACGCAGATACAAGGTTTTCTTTATAACAATAGAACAACGCACAGAAATTCGTGCGCTGTTGGCCCGACAATATCGGCCATTCGAGTGAGAAGTAAAAAAGGGGCCCACAAGAGTTAAAACAGAGTAAAAAAGTCTGGAGACAATAAAACTGCTTAACAAGCAAAAAAGGTCCTAATTAAATGAGTCTATATGTTCAGAAAAGTTCTCTAGTGCTGCTATCTGTTGTCGCCTTTTCAATACATAAGTCTTTTACACAACTTTTCGTTAGTCCGTGATCTTACGAGAACTTCGCTCAGGGAAGTGTCGCCATCTTGGAACATATTTCACAACTAAAAAAAATGAAGACGCGTTGCATATGTCACAAGGAAATTGTCATTTCACAAGCGAGGTGATGTTGGACATAAAATCACTTACACTGAGACGTTTTCCAACACCCCCGCGTTTTATGTCAAACCGACGAGCGTAAAATGTTTAACTTATTTCTCAAACACTCGAAATGAGGCTTAGGCAACAGCTTGGTGAGCACGTCTGCCAGCATTAACTTCGATGGGCAATAAGATATTTTGATAAGATATTTTGATTATGCCATTCTGGCATAGATGTCTGATGTGGTGATACTTAACTTCCACGTGTTTAGTTCTTGTCTGTGCCTTTTCGTTTTCGGTCAATCTTATGGCTGATAAGTTATCTTCGTACAATGTTACGGGTAGTTGTTGACATAGTTCGAGGTCATTTAACAAGTCTAATAACCACGAGATTTCTTGACCTGCATTAGAGGCAGCGATATATTCAGCCTCCGTGGACGAGAGTGCTGTGCAGCTCTGCTTCCTCGATGACCATGCCAATATATTATTTCCTAATTTAAACAAGTTTCCAGTGGTTGATTTCCTGTCTATTCTGTCGTTCCCCCAATCGGCATCGCTATATGCCGTTAGGATTGGAGGTTTTGTTTTATCTATGACAAATTTAAGATCTTTGGTAGTAAGCAGATATCTAATTAATTTCACGATAGCTTGCCAATCGACTTCCCTTGGGGATTCATTCCTTCTTCCCAGGATGTTAACGACTGATGCTATGTCGGGTCTAGTTAAAGTTGCAATGTATAGAAGCCCTCCTATAGCCTGTCTAAATTTTACGTTATCTCCCATTAGTTTCCCGTTTGGATCTAGATTAAAGTAGTTAGTATTCATGGGTGTATACGTAGGCTTACCATTTAACAAATTGAATTTTTCTGCGATTTGTATTATTTTGTGTTCCTGGTCTAATTCTAGATTACCGTTTGCTGTTTCCTTTATGTTTATGCCTAAATATTGTGTTACTTGACCTAAATTTTTGATTTCGTATTGCTTTGATAATTCAGTGTATATTTCGTGTGTGTCTGTTTTGTCTCCTGCGACTAAGATGTCATCAACATACACTATTATGTATGCGATTTTTCCATCTTGGACTCTTTTGTACAGACATTTGTCTGACGCGTATTCAACGAAATTTAGTTCTTTTAGAGATTTACTTATTTTTTGGTTCCACGCCCTAGCTGCCTGCTTAAGGCCGTAAATCGCTTTGTTTAAACTACACACTTTATCTTCTTCCCCTTTTGTTATGTATCCCTCTGGCTGATGCATATAAACCTCCTCTTCTAAATCGCCATGTAAGAAAGCAGTTTTGACATCTAGGTGAGTTATTTTAAGGTCTTTGTACACCGCTGCGTTTAAGAATGCTCGCAGGGTGGTATGCGCTACAACGGGTGCGTAGGTCTCGTCGAAATCGCTTCCATATTTTTGAGCATATCCCTTAGCGACCAATCTGGCTTTATATCGCTCTATAGACCCGTTGGCTCCACTTTTTGCCTTAAACGTCCACCTACAACCTATGACGCGTTTTCCCGGGATAGGTTTTATTAATCTCCAAGTATTATTTTGCTTCAGAGAATCTATTTCCTCACTAGTGGCTTTTAGCCATTTATCTTTAGTTTCTGCGTCATTGATATTTTGTAGGTCTGTCCATGACTTTGGCTCCTGAATTTGACACAGGTTTGCGCTTATTCCATAACGGTTAGGTGGTACGCCACGATTTTGTCTTTGCAATCTTCTCGGCTCAAGGGATGTGTCGGTCGGGGTGTTATTCTGATCATCGTCGCGCTCTTCTAGATCAATTTCAATATTATCTGCGGGAGTTTGTTCCTTGTTTTGATTTTCTTTGGCGGGTTTAATTTCCTCATCTTTTATACCTTCTTCGAAGAATTTTACGGTTCTAGATATTATAATTTTATTTTCACCCGTATATATCCTATAGCCCTTGCTTCTGAAATCATATCCCAACATTATTCCCTCGATGGCTTTCTCATCTAATTTATTTCTTTTAGGTTTGTCGACATAGGCAAATGCCTTACATCCGAATGTTTTGATGCTCGAGAGATCGGGTTTTCTTTTATGCCAAAGTTCATAGGGTGTCATGTTATTTTTGTTAGCTTTTGTTGGTAGACGGTTGATGAGGTAGGTGGCGGACATGACAGCTTCCCCCCAGAATTGCTTAGGTAACTTGGCGTCCGACAACATGGTTCTAGCCATTTCCACTATCGTTCTATTCTTTCTCTCTGAAACGCCGTTCTGTGGGCTAGAATAGGGAACACTCAATTGACGCTCTATCCCGTTTTCTATCAGGCAGTTTTCAAATTCATCACTGATATACTCTTTTGCGTTATCGGACCTTATTGCCTTTATCAACTTGCCAAATTTATTTTTTGTTAGCGCTATGTATTCTTTCAGTTTGATAACGGCTTCCGATTTAAGCGCGATTAAGTATGTTATTGTGTACCTGCTATAATCATCCGTGAATGTTATAAAGTACCTTTTCCCTCCTATCGTTTCAGTATTCATGGGGCCACATATATTGGAATGTGCGAGGGTACCGATGACTTTGCTTCTGTTTGTGGCTACTTTAGGGTAGGGTAGAGCGGAAAGTTTCCCTTCAATGCACTTGGTGCATCGCGTGTCATGTTTACATTTGTTAATTGTTATCCCATTGGCTAATTCATGATTAACAAGGTATTTAATATCATCAAAATTTTTGTGTCCGAGTCTTCGGTGCCACAATGAAATACAATTTGTATTGTTACAGAAAGTTTGAGTACTTATAGTATAGCCGTAATCATCTTCAGGGTTTAATACGTAGAGATTATCATTTAATTTAGCTGTCAAGATTATATTATCATCTTTGACAAATAAACATGCATTTTTCTCGAAAATTACCTTTATATTATTTTCAGTGGCTTTCTTAACTGACAATAAATTGCCCTTTAGTTCTGGACAGTATAATACGTTTCTTAGTGTAATGTAGTGGTTTTTGTCTGTTTTTATTTTTACGTCGCCCATAACTTCCGAATTAAGCCTTTTTCCATTAGCGATTGTTATATTCCCAAAATTCCCGGCTGTGAATGTAGCAAAATTTGTTTTTGCTGATGCGACGTGCCTGGTACAACCCGAGTCAATGATATATGTGTTTGGATCTGTTGTTTGTGTTTGGTTAATTTTTACTGACTCAATTTCAAAATTGTTTTCCACTGCGAAGAGAGGAATGATCGATTGGTTGACCTCATCCTCTATATTTGACTTGCTGTTGAAGCAAAAATTCGAGGAGTCGGTTTTACTACCATTGTGTTGATTTTTGGGGTTTACCGAATTGGTTTTAAAGTTGGCATGGTTGTTAAATTTATTACTGTTATAATTTTCACTTCTTTGGTAATTGTTTTTCTGTTTGTTTTTTAATTTGTAACATTCTGAACGAGCGTGCCCATCTCGTTGACAGAAGCTGCAATACTTTTTATTGCCTTTGTTTACAATTTTATATGCTGTGTCCCTTGGTCGTGTGCTGGTGTTTTTGTATTCGATTCGATGAGAGTACTCATCGATGAGTTTGTTTTTTACAAACTCGAGGTCTAGATCCTTTTCGTCTCTAGCATCCATGCTCGTTATAAGAGGAGCGTATGACTGAGGCAAGCTGCAAAGCATAAGAGCCACAATGTGCGAATCATTTATGAGCTCTCCAATGGCAGCGAGTTTGTCGCGGATAGTTAAAATATTGTTGATATGTAGATTTAAGTCTCCGCCCTCGTTGAGCCTTTGCGAATATAGTTTCCTCAAAAGGAATAATTTGGATGATAAATTCGCCCTTTGGTGAACACTTTTTAATCTTTCCCAAATGTCTTTGGGAGATGTCAAATGTCTGATATGCACAATTTGTGTATTTTCAATGCATAAACAAATTATGGCTTTCGCCTTAGCCGCGTTTTTAGTATATGTATCATCGGGTGCGGCAGGTGGAGATTCTGTTATATATTTGAATAAATCCTCTTTAATTAACAAATTTTCTAATTTAAAACACCAATGATTATAATTATTATCGTTTAATTTCTCTACTGCCGTAATTTCTTTTGAGGCAGACATAGCGTGTTATTCAAGTTTTATAAATTCTTTGATAACAAATATATTTACTATAAGAAGTTTGTGATTTTCTTAAAATAATTTCTTAGAATATACTCATAAATATAAATAAAATGATCATTTATTCATAATAATCAATCAATATTCATTCACAATAATAACCTTTTTTTGCGATATTATATATATCGTTATTTATTCATGCACATTTATTTTTATTTTCATGTATATATTTCAATATTTCATATCTCATATGTGCATCTTGTTCATCATTTTATCACAATCAGATAAACAAATTTTTATTACTGGGTTTTTTATTTATTTATTTATTTATTTATTTACTTTCCCCTTCAACTCAGTCTCATAATCTTTTAAAATATCTAGAAAGGGTGAGTTCGCGATTAGCTTGAAGCTAAGGACCCAGTATAAATATAAAATTGTTATACCAAAAGTATTTACATCAATAATGAAAGATAGAAAGTTTTTTCTTACCTTTTCTGGTAAGTGAACGCAGAGTGCTTGACTTCTCACGTTGATCACCTAGAAACACTCGATTAATTTTATTTGAAAAAATGTGTAAGTGGTATTCATTGATGAGCAGAAGTGCAGAATAATACCATTTAATCTAATGCTATATCTTGATTACATAAGGATGCACACTCACACGATAAAAGAAGAATAAAATAAGATTAGTAATTTGAATCATGATATTGAATCCACGCAGATACAAGGTTTTCTTTATAACAATAGAACAACGCACAGAAATTCGTGCGCTGTTGGCCCGACAATATCGGCCATTCGAGTGAGAAGTAAAAAAGGGGCCCACAAGAGTTAAAACAGAGTAAAAAAGTCTGGAGACAATAAAACTGCTTAACAAGCAAAAAAAGTCCTAATTAAATGAGTCTATATGTTCAGAAAAGTTCTCTAGTGCTGCTATCTGTTCTCGCCTTTTCGAAACATAAGTCTTTTACACAACTGTTCGTTAGTCCGTGATCTTACGAGAACTTCGCTCAGGGAAGTGTCGCCATCCTGGAACATATTTCACAACTAAAAAAAATGAAGACGCGTTGCATATGTCACAAGGAAATTGTCATTTCACAAGCGAGGTGATGTTGGACATAAAATCACTTACACTGAGACGTTTTCCAACATTTTCTTACCGTATATCTGTGAGTTCCCAAATGCTCAAAAAGTCTTTTTTTAAAAAAGGTAAAACGATAATGTACGAATATGTAGTTGATAGAAAAAAGTAAGGAAAGTTCGCTCTAGGTGTAACTGCATGCTTCTTATCTAAAATACCAGTAGAATGGTATACAGAGATGTCATTTGTTGGACAAAGTAATTGAAAAACCTCTCTTTCAAACGACTGCCAGTCTGGTGCGCTCGTGTACTCTATAATCATCATGGGAAGTTTCAAACTTCAAACAATAGAAAAATAAGAATTGTAAAAGATATGCTATTTCAATACTTTGAATGGAGTCATTTTGCTTGAATTATTACTTCTAATCTAAACGTCATAGTATTGGTGCTATCAGTTTTGTTGTTTTAAATTCCTTATGATCTTATTTAACTTTCGGGCGGATATTCTGGTTTTGATATATATATATATATATTATTCAATCTATGCAAGTTGAAAGTATTAGGATCGTGAAGAATTTCGACTTCCAGTTTTTGAAGAATTTATATGTTTTAGAAATTTCTGAACACTATTTGACTGTTTTTAGGAAATATCTGTCCGTGAATCTGTGTGTCTGTATATGTATATGACATAAATTATATAGGCGCTGTAACTCACGAACTACTGTGTGGAAATTGATTAAATTTCATATGGTTCTATTCTTATCATTCAATCCTTTTGTGAACTGGTGTTGATTAGATTTTGGGCGAAATTCCACAAAAAAGGGTGCCATATTTGTTAATAAGGGTCAATTATTTGTCCGATTTATGTGATGCTTATATATCCCGTTTATGTGCGCAGAATTGAATGAAACATAAAAATTAGAATCCTTATGATAGGAATTAAATTGTCGATCAATTTTGGTTCTGATCATCGAAGAGGGGATGCCGAAATTGGTGATTTGCTCGAAATATGCTATGTTTATATCACCAGTTCAAATGCACAGAATTCAACGAATCTTTCTGCTTAACATCCTAAATATGTGAATACTTAATCATTCAATTTTGGTTGTAGACATATGAGGGGGAGTTGAAATTCACTGAATTATTCTCAAATGCGATGCTTATATATCCACCTTTAGAATCCTCATTATGAGAATATATTGTCATTTAATTTTGGTTGTAGACTTCCAAAAGAAAGTGCCGAAATTCGATGATTTGTTCGAAATATACGATGCTTATAATTTAATTTTAAATAACGAAATCTTTAGCGCATTTTATAAAAATAACACAAACACCCCACACCACTGTAAAAAAAAAAATTAAAAAAGTAGTTATAACATTAAGTTTTGAACGCCTCAAATAAATTTGTATAAAGTATTACGTTACAGTATATACAGTATATATAGTATATATATACAGTATATATAGTATATATATACAGTATATACAGTACATACTGTTACAGTATTACGTACACTACGGTCGATCATGCAGTACATGCATTCTATGAAAATGTTCGTCTAAATTAAATAAATTTAATCTGAATTTAATTACGTGAATTTTTATTCACATTGCTAACAAAGTGTAAAATCAACATAGTGATAAACTATTCAGACAGGGTTCGAACCTGTGTCTTTGGTTCTGCGAACTAAGCCACCTGGACGACACATCTAGCATGACACCCTTCTCTGTAGTATGTTGCTAAGGCTGCAACCGCAGCACAAGCTGGGATAACTTCATGAACCACAATCTTATGGGAAACATGAGTCAAAATTAATCCAGCATCGATTAATATATGTATATATATAACTAGCAAAAGCCCTGCTTTGTTTGGATTCGCGAAGCATTATTTCTACCCTATATATATAAAATCCTAATGAAACTACTTTATGAAACGACTGAATAAACAACTGATTGTGTTTCACGGCGATTTCTCCTAAAATGTGAAATATTATGCGATGAAATTAACACCAAAAATCCGTATTGATCTGCAGATCTCAAAACTGGTATTAGAATTTTTAAATTCGAATTAGTTTTCGAGATATTACTTTTTTTGCTAATTTTAAACACTTTTCTCCAATGATGGCAACTCATATTTTAATCATAACATATGTTTATTTTCATATTTTAGAAAAGGTTATTATTTTAAACTAATTTGGCGACCAGTTTGGCCTCTCTTAACCCTTTCCGGCACGGACAATTTTTATTGTAAAATGATAAAATGATTGACTGACATCGGAATTTAGAAATGACTTTTTTAGGTATTAAAAACATGCTACTTTACATGTACATTGTAAAAGCAAAATTCTACTAAAATATTCCTGGTGCCGTTCGTAAGTTTGGAGTTAAAATTAGGTATCCCGAACAGGGCACACTGTGCCGGAAAGGGTTTTAAATGTATCATGTTACTTTTATTTATAATTCAATTTACTTGAGCAATCTTTCGTTAAATCGGAAGATTCTGATAAAGAAATCAAGAACTCGAATTTTAATGTTAGCGCGACGAAGGTAATGAATCGCCAAACATTTCTCACGTCGGATTTTTTATTTATTTATTTTTTTTTTTTTTTTGTATTTCATTATCATTTTATTTAAAATACAAAATTTTCTTTTAAAACTGAAACATTTAAAATTAATGGCTTTCACTTTTTTTTTAACAAAATGAAAAGAAAAATATTAGGCCCAGATGTCATATACACACCGGGGCACCTAATTGGCGCCAAAATGGCGTTATTTTGCCCGGAATTGAAACCCGGTTATTGTTGCTTATTCATTAATAAATGTTTATTTACATTTATTTTCTTTTTATTTAAAAAAAGTCATAAATTGTTTTGTTCTATAGTTATTAATTAAACTATATTTTATTTATTGTTATTTCATTTTAAAAATAACAGAAAATAATTTAAAAATACATATGTAACTGGTCTTCGAAAACGAGGTTTTTGCCAAATTGTCGTAAAACCCCGGTGCGTATATGACATCTGTGCCAAATCACTACTATAATAGCCTAAATCATGTGACTGTCATGAACAGTTCCGCATTGACCGCTTCGCTTTTTATATGCCAGTCGGTCATTTTGGTACCTTAATGTTAGTCAGGCGCAGGTGATAAATCGCAAAATATTGTCCAATCGCGATCATTTCATCTATATTATAATAGTCCAAGTCATGTGAGTGTCATAAACAATTACAGGCTGACCCATTCACCTTTCACTATTTCTGTTTAACCTACATTGTAAATACAATTTCTTACTTCAAATTTAGCATTTAATAAAATTAATGTTATCAGTTTTTTCATTTAATGTAAAACAATATTAGACTTCTTTTTCCCTCGGTAAATCGGAAGACCTCAAGCAATGGAAATGCAACACAACTGGTTGCCACGCACCTAGTTACTAGAGGGAAAGGTCCAAATACCGGCTACTACTTTTGTTTTCAATCTAGATCATACAATTTTCAAAATTATTAAAATAAAAAGTGACAGCAGGGTATCTTGACACGTCTTACACCTGTTTAGAGAAAAAAAATCAGTTTAAAAGGCGTTTTCTGTTTATAAGAAGCAAAGTTCCGAAAGTCTTCAAATTTTGAGTTTTTAAAATGGGGTCTAAATCCCAGCTACCTAAGTTTTCTTTTTTTCCAAAAGATCACACAAATAGAGCTAATGACAATTATTAAGCAATAAGAATATTATTTTAATAAATTGTATTGATTAATAACATTTCTTATGCACAGGAAAAATACGCAATTTTTAATAAATATGTATTTCTGTCAAATTTCTAAAATTCTTTTCGACTATCTCTCACAGTCTTCTTCTCATTATGTTTCTAATTTTGTTTTTTTAACGTGTAAAACAAAACAAAAGTTTGCTGATTGAAATGAGAATTATTTTATCTGAAAAAATCAAAAGCATAATATCACTCTCTGCGTCGGTATAGTCCCTATCAACCCACATATTGCATTCTTAACATTGAACCCAGAATCCCCCCCCCCATTCTTGTCCACAGAGAAAGCACCCATACAGAAGACACAAATTTATCATCTTCTCCTGTTGGATATTTTCCTTTTTCACTTTTTTAGCCCTCACGCTGCGTAATTGTTTTATCAAAATAGCTTCAAAGATTGCGTATTTAACCCCTTCACGACGAGCGTCTTTCAAGAATTTTTATTCTTTTGTCACCGGTTTTTCAAAACAAAAGTTTTTGTCTAATTTAACCGGGAAAATGCTCCGATTAAATAAGGCATAATTTACAATAAAAAAAATAACTGGTGGGAATAATCAAGGAGGGTTAATTAGACGGAAAAAATGCATCCCCTAGGAAATGTCGGGTTGCGAAAATTTTGCTACTTTTAAGATGCCCAAGGAAATCTCGGGTTGCGCAGCGAGAGGGTTAAAATCAAATTTCTGCCTCTTTCGCCTGGTTTACTCCGTCATTTTTTTCTTTCTCTTCACATTTGTTACAGGCAATTTTGTAGTGTCTAACAGCTCTTTTTTGGAAAGTGATCCGGTAACCAGCGTCAGTCCTGAAGAATTACGGCCATGATTGCTTTTTTCATATTGCGAAATGGGACGGGTACTATTTCTGAACTATTTAAATTAATTTATTAATTATGGAACTATTTAAATTAATTTATTTTGCTCCCCTTCAAGCAGAGCAACCGAGAGAGGTCCAAATACCGGCTAGCCGCTATTTAGACCACTCCAGGTAGCCGGTATTCGGACCACTGTTATGTTTAAGTTAAAACCGGTATTACTCATTCATATAATAAAATACCAATACTGTGCGCGTGGCAATTGAGAGCTAAATATGTCTAGAAAATAACTTAATCAACAACTCAAGCCAATATACGATCAGTATATTTAAAAAAAATGAGAAACACATGTCTGAAAAACTTTTGATGTACCAGATTACGTAGATTCGACACTTTTGCATTTACTATTTGTAAATTACACAGACTTCAGAGACGTACTTTTCGTAACTTTCTTCTCTCACTTAAAGTTACAAACTCTGCCTATCACTGCTAGGATGGGCTGTGCTCAGTTCTCAGAACACCTAGTAGCCGATATTTGGACCCTAGACGCTATTTGGACCTTCTCCTCTATTAATTTTATCCGCAGTAAAAATATGATAAATACAGCATATAGCATATCTTATAAAAAATCGTGAAAGATTATAACAAAACAATTCAATGTAAAGACAATATTTTATTAAATAATGTATTGAGAGGGACTTTAACCCTTTATGTACTGAATTACGAATTCATGAAAATTTTAACTTCTAAAGCCTTTTTCGTGGATTGTTTAAACTGCATTAGAAGATTTACATAATCATTTAATAAATTTTAGAAGGATTTTAGTAGGATTGAAGGATTTAGAAGGATTAATTAAATTTGAATTTATAGGGATTTTGTGCAATATTTATAACGCCACTCAAATCTTTTATTTTAAATATTGTTCTTAGTATTTTGTAAAATTAGGAAATGTACAAATATAATGTTCTTACAATAGAAAAACAGAAATATTTCCGAATTAAAAAATCCCCCTCCCCAACGACAAGAAATCTGAAAAGATGCAAAGGCAAAAGAAACCACCCTTTTAAAAATATTTTTGTTTTGTGTAACCAATAATGCTTTTGGATCAAGATAAAGTAATGTATCTATAACTCATTCTAAACTGTATTACAACTAATCGATGCATTAAATGAATTTTATAACAATTTATTTTAACGGTACTTATAAGTACCGTCAGTAGATAAAGGGTTAAACTAGAATTAACATGCTTGGACACAGATATAAACTATCTCATTAGTGCAAAGCAATGTTATAAATTTCATTGACCTGTAAAGTGCATTGTTATGCGTATTAATAAACATATTTTCCGTGCATAGTAAAACAATGTTATGTTATATGATTCAGATTCTATTATATCGCATTCTTATTAATAAGATAATTCATCATTTGATACGTCTATTTCTGTCTTTATGTATGCACTTTTTTGTGTGTGTGATATGTACATTAGAAATCAGTTCGAGCTCTCTTTTTGGAGCCCAGGCCCGAACGAATCCGACGATTTTAAATCCGAACCCGCCCGAGCCCGATAGCGAAAGTATACAACACAAAATAAAAATTGCATAATATTTAAAATTGTTCTAAATGTAATATCTCATTTTTTTAGCTTTTAATCCTTAGCACATAATTAATTTTATGGAAATTTACATTCAATCTTATCAAAATATAAGTTTAGTATAAAAAAAAAAATACAATTAAAAGAATTCTCATATTTGTCTTCGCCAACAAGAAAATCTGGTGTACACATCGAAAAGTGCGTTCTATGCATAAATGAATGAAATTTCCATAAATTACAATTTATATGACGAAGAATCGAACAACGTTTTTCTATTTCCTCTAAAAGGTGTACATATTATATTATAATGGATTCCTTACTGAAAACAATTTTTCGTAATTCTCGTGTCCTTGAAAATCAGCTTAAATGAAAAATTTGAGATCGTTATCTGAAAGATCTGATGCTTTTATAGGAAAAGAGGAAACACTGCTTGATTGCTTTACGGCCATTTATATCTACTTGGGAATGAATGTGACTCTGTGAGTGCGAAGAGCAGCGCGCTGCATGAGCACAGTTCGTGATGAAAAATGGATAGAATCGCTAAAGTTATTTTCATATAAAAAGCAATTATGATTCACATACAATAGAAGACTAAAAATGTGCAAACCTTAAGCTAATGCGAGTTGCTTAAAAACAAAAGAAAATATTCATTTCTGTTTAAATCTCTAAAAAAAAAAAATAATAATAATAATAATACGTAATAATAATAATAATAAATAAACATTCCAATTAAAAGATGTTCTAATGACAACATATTCCTATTGGCGCCATAACAACAGGTCGTAGCCGTCAGTGCCACACATAAATCTACAAACATCACATTTCTTTTAAAATAGCATTCTAAAACTAGAAGGGAATTAAATTTAAAAAATTAAAAAATCCGACTGCGTAAAAAGCGAAATAAATAATTATTTCTTATCAATGAGAAAATATTTTTTATATTACTTACCTATTTTTTTATTTACTTGTATTGATGACTTTTAAGTTACGTTTAATTGTTAGTTCCTATCTAAAAACATTGTTTTGATGAGGCCTATAGATGTCTATGAAGGTTAGAGTTTCAGTAAAACTAGATAGATCTATCCAATGATATGTCACTCAATAGGGTGCGTAAAAAAGTTTTTTCGTCTCTACCGTCATTTTGTATTTTACGGCCGCCATTTTGAATTTATAAAAACAAAACCTAGCCCATAACCATCGGACGGTTAAGATGAATCGATAGATACCTCATACATTAAAAGCCATCCAGTCGTTGCGATGTTTCGAGGGTATAAAGAAATCCAAATAACCCAGATACGCGTGAAATACATAACCCTTCTTGGCAGTTGGGTAAAAAATACACGGTTTTTGTTTCCCCTTCATTCTGATCAAAAGAGCATTAAAATGAAATGAAATCAGCAATTTTTAAAGGGAAAAAAAGACGCTTTTTCTATACGATAATGAATAAAATTGGCAGTTTCTAAAATAATGAGCCCGAGACCGAAGGCTGATATAAAAATCGAGCCCGTCTCACCTCTAATGTGCATACTGTTTTCCTTAGTATACTTTCCTGTATGAAAGGCGAGCTCTTCTGAAAGGTTGCCTTTTTCACTTGGTAAATTATACAAGAGCTTTTATATATTCATATATTAGGTAGCTCCGAAAATTTTTTAAACAGTAAGGTAGGGCGCATAACAATAAAATGTGGGATTCGTTGATGTCTAGCCTTATAGGTATGCCTTTGGGAAATATATAAATGCTGGTGTTGTAAAAATGCATGCTGGTCAAGTTTCGTGTTCTTGTACGAAGAGTAAAACAAATTTAAAAAATACTGAGTTTATGAAAGATGGTTTCGTACTTAAAAAAATAAGGAATTATTGTTCGAAAGAGTACGTTTTCTTGAAGTATTTTTAAGGATAGAATTAAGGATAGAATTTAGGCTAGAATGCTCACTGAATAAAAATAAATATATCTTATTTTTCTATAAAAAAAAACACTAAAAGAAAAGAAAAAGAATGCAAAAATATCACTCTGTAAGTAATCTGCAGACTTAAAAAATCTGGAACGTGCTCGACTTTTTTTTTTTTTTTTTTTTTTTTTTTTCAGGCTCCTAACTGCACAATTAATTACCAAGATCCCTATAAAATATTCTCTGAAAATCGCCAAGACGCGTCCACAACATAGAATGTAACGTAATTAGAGTAAGAATATTTTGCTTCATTCATGAGTAATAGGAAATGGGGTAAAATTTTGCAGCATGCATAAAAATGAATTCAAGCACGCAAAGCAGTACAAAATGACGAAGGACTTTTTGCGCAAATAATACAGGTGAGATAAAGTAGGAAAAAGTCTCTCATGCATTTCAGATAGGTTACCACTTTAGAGTCTTGAATAAATTTTCGATTGTTGCGTTTTAGATTACGTTTACCTGGCAGAAATATATTGAGCGTAATGAATCAAAGATGAAATGAAATGCGATTTGAAAATTCGCACCTGTTTATTTACAAGAAAAGTAATACAACTCTGAAAATCGATATGAATTGAGTTAAGGTAATTCAGTACTTTTTTTAGTATTTTAACCGGTGTTTCATTTATGCAAACAGAAGGATATTTTCAGTGGTTTCTTTTTAAAATAGAATCAAAACACTGTATTAAAAAACTGTTGTCGGGAAGGAGTTTTCGATTGTTATTAGTATAAACTTTAAAACATACTTATAATTACTTAAAAGGTGACACAAACATATAAAGATATTATTTAATATAAATCTCAGATCTTTCAGAGGCACACGCGTTCATTTTCAAAGGGGAAAGACAACTGACTGGAATAGAAAATGTATTTGAAAACAAAACAAAATAGTACGCATTCGCAAGCGAAGTTCAGTCCATATATTATATTATATTATATTATGAGAGATTGAAATATGCATTACTAAAATATAATATTAATTTAACAGCTAAACCTCCAACAAAATTGAAAGAATTGATTCACAGTAAAGTTGATCCGATTGCAGATTACGAATAAAGAAATTAAATTTAAAAAAACAAAAAACTCGATTGCGTAAAAAACGAACTAATTAATTTTTTCTCTGTTTTGAGGAGGCCTATAGATGTCTATGATGGTTAGAGTTTCAGTAAAGCTAGAGATCCTACCTACACAACTTCCAGGTTGTGTAATATTGCAACGGAGCTTCCGACGGTAAAATAGACAATGAAACATCGTCTTCATTTGGAAAGACCTATCCAATGATATACCACTCAATATGTTGCCTGAATTTTTTTTCGTCTCTACAGCCATTTTGTATTTTACGGCCGCCATTTTGAATTTATGAAAACAACATCTAACCTATAACCATCGGACGGTTAAGACGAATCGATAGAAATCTCATTCATTAAAATCCATCCAGCCGTTGGGATGTTTCGAAGGTATAAAGAAATCCACATACCCAGATACGCGTGAAACACATAACCCTTCTTAGCAGTCGGGTAAAAAGCAGGAGTTTACATAATGCCATTCAGTATAGAACATCTAGAAAGTTTATTCTATATTGGTATGACATCTCGAAAATTTAAAGAAAGGCTAAAAGAGCACTTATCTGATATTAAGTTTAATAAACAAAGTACAGCTTTATCGAGATTGCATCAAAAAGAAAATATTAAGAAAAACTTCGAAAACGCTAAAGTGATCATTTCAACATCTAGCCATTACTCTTCAGTAATCCGTGAGTCCATTGAGATTTTACTTAGGAGTGATACTGTTTGTAACGATGTCCTTTCTTACATTATTCCCTTTCTTATAATATTTGGTGTAATATCCTAAGTATTTCAAGAGCTCCTGAAAATATTGTCTTTTCACCCCTCTGTAGACTGAACTTTACTTACGCATGCGTAGTATTTTGTTTTGTTTTTAAATATGTTTTCTATTCGAGTCAGTTATCTTTTCCCTTTGAAAACGAACGTGTGTGCGTTTGATAGAACTCAGAGTTATATTAAATAATACCTTTATAGGTTTGTGTCACCTTTTAAGTAAATATAAGTATGTTTTAAAGTTCCTTTTTAAATTTAATGATCGATATCATGAGAAAAAAAATTATTTAATATTAAGTAAATACCTTCGTAAGGCTAGTACATCACGCACAGCACTTCAAAGCAACACGTTAACCCAGACTCAGCTTCCAGTCGTTCTACTCTAATTTCCTGTATCTCTGACCATAGCTTATCATTTCCAAGTGTGAACTTTAACAAGCGATATCAAATCGAAGCCATACGTGTTTTTTTTATTTTATTTTTCTATATCTTATTTTTAATTAACTCTAACTTAGTTCATTTTTAAAAGATTTCGCTTAAGAGAACGACTTTTTCGCAAGTTAATAAATAACTAAATAATAATGAAACAATACCATGAAAAATAACAGTTTTGGGTCACACAAAGTTATTTTTTCTTCTTTTTCGTTGTTTGTCGCAGAATGGCAGTATTTCTTTTACAAAAATCCTCTAACATGTATAATTTTGTCTTTTTTTATGATTTGTTTTTTAGTTTTTGCTTTTCGTCTTACTTCAGTCCATTTATCCATTGATCAGCTTTTATTACCCGACTGCCAAGAAGGGTTATGTGTTTCACACGTATCTGGGTATGTGGATTTCTTTATACCTTCAAAACATCTCAACGGCTTCGTGGATTGTAATGAATGAGGTCTCTATCGATTCATCTTAACCGTCCGATGGTTATAGGCTAGGTTTTGTTTTTATAAATTTAAAATGGCGGTAGACAAGAAAAAAAAATTACGCACCGTATTGAGTGGCATCATTGGATAGGTCTTTCAAAATGAAGACGATGTTTCATTGACTATTTTACAGTCAGAAGCTCCGTTTAAATATTACACAACCTGGAAATTGTGTAGGTAGGATCTCTGGTTTTACTGCAACTCAAACCGTCATAGACATCTATAGGCCTCATCAAAACAGTGTTTATAGATAGAAAATAACAATGAAAACCAAATTAAAAGTCATCAATACAAGTAAATAAAAAAATAGGCAAGTAATGTAAAAAATTGTTTAACATTGGGGAGAAATAATTAATTAGTTCGCTTTTTACGCAGTCGGGTTTTTTGATTTTTTAAATTTAATATTTACTTGTTTCTATATACTATATTATAGGAGCTTATTATATGTCGGCAAAAGGCATTTTTAGGCCTCTTGCCGACAATATTCGATTAAATAATCTATCATTATATCATGAGTTGTGCTTGTGAAGCTCTCCCGAAGGTTTCGCTACACATTCATAGTCTTTCATTTTTGAACATTCAATCTCTTTTGTTCCTTTTGATTTCGCAATTATTTTTTTTATTGTACTTTTCTTCCTCAATGTTTTCTAGTTGATGTATTTAATTAGCCTACCTGTAAAATACTTCTTCTTCTTTAATTACATTTAATTCATTTTAATTTTAAGATGTATGGTGTATTTTTACCCGACTGCCAAGAAGGGTTATGTGTTTCACACATATCTGGGTATGTGGATTTCTTTATACCCTCGAAACATCCCAACGGCTTGATGGATTTTAATGAATGAGGTCTCTATCGATTCGTCTTAACCGTCTGATGGTTATAGGCTAGATTTTGTTTTCATAAATTCCAAATGGTGGTCCAGACGAAAAAAAAATTACGCACCCTATTAAGTGGCATAGGATCATTGGATATTGGATATTGGTCAATGGATAGGCCTTTCAAAATGAAGACGATGTTTCATTGACTATTTCACAGTCAGAAACTCCGTTTAAATATTACACAACCTGGAAGTTGTGTAGCTAGGATCTCTAGTTTTACTGCAACTCTAACCATCATAGGCATCTTCCTCCTCAAAACAGTGTTTATAGATAGGAAATAACAATTAAACACAACTAAAAGTCATCAATACAAGTAAATAAAAAAATAAGTAAGTAATATAAAAAATAGTTTAACATTGATGAGAAATAATTAGTTCGCTTTTTACGCAGCCGGGTTTTTTGGTTTTTTAAATTTAATTTTTACTTGTTGTCAATTTTGGGCCTATCATGTTTATTTTTATAATATGATATACTTCTCTTTCAAGTATATTTTCCATTTAAGTTTCTACGTGTTTTTCATTATATAAAATATATATTATTATTATTATTATTATTATAAAGTTCACAAAAAAGCTATGATCAAAAACAATATGCACGCCTAAAAATGAATACTTAAAAAAATGAAGAAGATGTATTCATTGTTCACTATTTTATAGGCTTATAACAGCTTTTCTTATTTCATTATTAATTTTGAAGAACACGCATAGCACAGTCTGTTCTGTCTTATAGTTACCTAATAGCTTATTCCTAAACAGTTAGTTTTAGATTTTGAATTGCAAAAATATTTCGTATGTCGTTCTTCAACGTGCGAGAACTATTATGCCAAAATAATAATTCTTCTAACTATTATGAAAATCAATTTTTAATACGATCCCTGAGTCCCATATTTAAAAAAAACTTTCTTGATATTGTAACAAGTGAAACAGAAAAGTCCTCAATAATATTACCGAGTTATTATACCATAAATTTATGAATTTCTAACGTTTTTCGACACTAAAAACAAGTTTTTTTCCGTTTTTCAAAATTCAAAAAGTTTGGCGATGCCATTGTGTAACAGGATCAGGCTGGTGTTAATTTCTACTGTTTAAACTCGGCAAGCTCTTTCCCGCATTTTTCCCGAAATTAATCTTTGTATTAATTTAATCGTAAAAAAACACTAGGAATTACAACAAAAATTTCTATTTGGAAAGAGAGTAGTGAAAGAAAATGTCCAATTTACAATCCTTAACTTCTTCAGGGACAATTTTTTAAAGTGAGAAAAAAAATGAGCCTTTTTTTACGATTTATTCATTTTATATTGACAGGAATTCAAATAAAAAAAAGGGGGGGGGACAATAAAAATTCACGAAATAATAATAATAATAATAATGACATCCACATTTGTGGCCAGTGATTGAAATGATTTCATCCATTACGGTTATACCGGATCTTCACATTTCTCTCAAATGTAACGAGTTCGTCTTACACAATTTTTGTCATGACATCTTGGAGGATTTTTTTTTTGTTACTTTTTTGTAGGATAAATCCTACTTACGTTTGGATTTAAGTAAAAATACCACCTCGAACGATAACTGTACGGTGTACTTTTGTTAATTTCTTATATATAAAAAAAAAAAAACGAACAGTAAATTTCTTTCTTACACTTCTATGAATTATTAAAACTTAATATATTTAATGTATATCATATTATTTTTATCAAATATTAACAATTTGTTCAAATAATCCAACAACACTGATTGCCGAAAAATTACTTTACTCTTTTTTTATATCTCTAACTGTGCATCCAAAATAGCATTATCAGTGCAGTCAAACCATACAATTTTATAAGCATAAATCAAGCGCACAAATATGTACAATACCATGACACAAAAAAACACTTCAAGGATTCTTAGATCCCCTTCATCAGTTCGACGGAAAATAAATAAAATGGATTGAAAGAACCCCTCGCTTATAGTCCTTATACTGGCTAACAAATATTTCAGCTTATTCATATAGCCAGTACTCGGGATTATAACCGAGGGTTTCTTTGAACACATTTTAATCTTTTAATTTTTTTTTCTCGCACTGAGGATGGTGTTCCAAGGATTCTTGAAACGGCAATATATGTTTTTTTGTGTCATGGTATTGTACATATTTGTGCGTTTGAACGTTGTAAAAGGTTTTAGCTTATATACATACAATTTTTACTTCTCTTGTTTAATGATTCTATAGTCAATAAGTTATTATAACAATTTTGTTCTTTTTATTATTAACAGTAATTATAATTATAAAAAGCTAAACGTCCATATATGTGGCCAAGGGCGTGAAAAGGTTAAATACTTAGGAATATTTTTTGCTAGTTCTTTCATTATCTTAAATAATAATAATGCACTTTTTCATCTCTATAATAATAGCCTAAGTCATGTGACTGTCATCAACAGTTCCGGGTTGACCGCTTCGATTCTTAAATGCCAAGTGGCCAATTTGGTAGTTTAATGTTAGCCGTGCGCAGGGTATTGTAACAGTCCATTTCATGCGACAGTCATAGACAATTTTTCGCGTGGTAAATTACTAAGTTGAGCAAAAAGTTCTGGGAAATTTGTGAAATTTGTGTTGTTATGCGCAAATTAACAACAAAAGAAACAAGGGCTATTCTTCAAAGTAGAGACCATCATAGTCCACGACTTTCTGCCATCGTTCTGCCAGTTTCCAGATTTTCAGGAAGTACGAAGTTTGTCACCGTACCAGCACCTTCACCCTCATTAATCTCATCGACGGCTTTCAGAATTACTAGACTTTTTCCCCAATAATGCCAGATTAACACACGCAAATCATACTGTTCAATAGGCATTTTGGAGTCGAAATTCCTGAACTCCTATAAATATACCACAAGCATTTCTATATTCCATACAAATTCTGGTAACTATTAGATTAAAAATTTCCCAGAACTTTTTGCTCAATTTAATAAAACAAAGCTTTGATGTTGAAATTAAATGTCATGGTTTATGGTATTATTTATTACTTTTCTTTTTTCTTTTCTTGGTTTTAAGCAAATAATTGAGAGTCATAAACTTTAAATATTTCAGTTTTTAAATTAAAGTCATGTATTTTAAATAAAATGAGTGAAAGTATTATATTTTAAATGAAATTAATATAATACGAAAAAATACGACGGGAACAATGTTTGGCTATTTATCACCTACGCCTGCCTAAAATAAAAATACTGAGCTCATGATTTCTGTATCAGAAACTTCCGATTTGGCTAAGGATTGAACAAGTAAAATAAATTTTGAATAAAAGTAATACGATACAATGCTTAGCATGCATTTAAGGGAGACCAAACTGGTTGCTAAGGGCGGCTAGTGTGAGAAAATAAACACTTTCTGGTAAAATTATCTTAATGAAATGAAGGGTTAACTGCTCTTTCATATTAACTCTTCGATCTTCTTAATGCTTTAGAATCCTTAAATACCTAGATTCTTCAAAAGATCCCATTGAAGCAACTTCGAAGCAATCATTCTTTCATATATCTCATGCTACGTTTGAAAACTAAAAATAGCTATATTTCTATGAGAAAATCAGCACTTCACCCTTATTTGAACAATAGTAAAGAGAATTATTAAAGTTCTTTTTCTGAGTAATATTGTACGATTTTATGTCCAATCAAAGCCTTGGGAGAAAATCAGTTCCTGACTCAGCAATTTCAAGATAGGGAAGAGAGGGTTACGGCTTCTTAAGGTTTCGTGGCAAGCAAAGAGAAAGAGAACTTTAGCTCATTTTACCTTAAAACTCCGTCTGCCGTAGAAAGTGAATAAGAAATGAGGTACAGCGAATCGATATCTGCATTCTTTCTCGATGTTCAAAGCAATAAAATTTTGACGTTAGAAATTTTTGTAGAAGTTATGTTTAGTTCTAACAAATTAGACAAAATCTGCAGGGCACGTAGTTTTCCTTTATATCCGCCAGGAAACAACGAAGAACTTAAAAAAACATTGTTAATAATTGAAATTATTCTTTTAGATACCAGTGTAAAACTGATAAAGAACGAAATATTACTTTTAATATCTTTACAGGTATTTTAATAAATAGTGTGTATTTAAAAAAGTTTTTGGTATTTTATTTCTCCGTAAAAACCCCGCTGTTCTGTAGTTTATAAGTTAAAGAGAGTAAAAAATGATTTTAAAGACGGAAAAACTTAGTCAAATATTAAACTAGCATGTTGTGGCCATCACAAAACTTTCTTCTATATAAATTACATCAATTAAATCATTTAAATAATATAAGAAATTACATCAATTTAGTACCAGTTCATATCAAAGTATATCTGAATTTGAAGTTTGATGGATGAAAATTCGTGCATTAGTTCTTGAGATAGAGCTATAGCGGAAATTCTGAAAATTGTAGCATAGCAGTGCCACCTGTTGAGCGATTTACACAAAAACATAAGCAGCACTAAAGGATATCAAGGTGTACCTGGATCTGAAGTTTGATGAAAATTCGTGCATTAATTATTAAGATACAGTGGAAATTTTGAAAAATGCAGCATAGCAGCGCCACTTGTTGAGCGACTTGTACCAAAATATAAACAGCACTAATTCATATCAATATATATCTGAATCTGATGTTTGTTCAAAATCCAAGCATTAGTTCTTGAGATAGAGCTATAGCAGAAATTCTGAAAAATGTAGCATAGCAGGCCCATTTGTTGAGTGATTTGCACCAAAACATAAGCAGCACTAATTCATATCAAGGTATACCTGAATCTGAAGTTTGTTGAAAATCCATGCATTAGTTAAAGAACTAATAATAATAACAATAAGTATAATAATAATAATATAATAATAATAATTATAATTATAATAATAGTTATAACAATAATAATTAGTTAAATATAGAGCTATTGCGGAAATCGCAAAAAATGTAGCATAGCAGTGCTAAATGTTGAGCGATTTACACCAAAATGTATAAAACGTCAGTTCATGTCAAGGACTAACTGAGTCTGATGTTTGATGAAAATCCGTGCATTAGTTCTGGAGATTGGGCTATTGTAGAATTAGTGAAAAATTCTGCATAGCAGCACCACCCGTTGAGCGATTTACACCGAAAACTAATCAGCACCAATTTATATCAGGGACTAACTGAACATAAATTTTTGTTAAATTCTATGCATTAGTTCTTGAGATAGAGCGCCCACAAAATTTGTGTCACATATATACAACCAGACAGAGTCACAGACTTACAGACTCAGAGACAGACAATTTGTAAAAACATGTTTTTTGGAATCTCTGAACACTAAAACGTGTAAATCCGTCGAAAACCGAAAGTCGAAAATTTCACGAATCCAATACTTTCTTCTTGTAAAGACAGAAGAAAGTAAAAAAGTAAAAATGAAAATGAAAGAATGAAAATAAAAGAAAAATCATGCTTCAAATATAGATTTTGAAACACTTTCCAACGCTTCCAGAGTTCTTTAAAAAAACTTCGAAGTTTAATAAGGCAAAGAAGGTACCTAAATAAACATTTTAGAAAACGCATAATACATTTGAAAACCAGATTTCAACGTTTACTACACATAGCAGGGAAATGTACTCCAATTATTTTGTGCAGCTCTGTTTATGATCTATAATTTTGTATATATCTTACATAGTATGCTAAAATTTTGTTTAGTTAGAAAACGCATAAAACACGTGAAAATCCACCTTTAGCAATTTCTAGCAGTAGACAAAAACGTACGTGAATTCTTTTGTACCTGTATATCACATACAGATTTTTATAGACGCCCACTATTATCCTGAAATTTAATTCAGGTAAACACACTATTTAAACTACTGGAATCACACTTCCAGGAATTGCAATCCATAGGTGGTCATTTATCCATTTTTTTTTTTTTTTTTTTTTTTTTTTTTTTTTTTTTTTTTTTTGCATAACCTTGTATGTGATCTTATTCATATGCTACAGACATCCCTTTAGTAGTATACTAATTGTAGTTGATCTTGAAAATAGATAACTTAAATTAAAAACACCTTTAAGCAATTCACGCTCATTCTTAGAAATGCTTACGATAACTTTTGTATAGCTCTGTATATGTTCTACAGAATGTATACACATCGCGTTGTGTGCAAATATTTAGTTAAACTTAAAACGCATACTATAACTAAAAAAACACTATTAACAATCATCTCTAATAGATAATACTTCGGATACAGTATTGCATTCGAAATCCTTTATAGGTGTCCCTGTAAATGAACGATGCACACCATATTCTACTGCAATTATCTTGTATTAAAGCTCAGTAATATACGTATATCAATTTCACCGTGCTTGAAACAGAGCTGCAAACAGTTTTTCCCCTGTAGACCCTTATATTGCCGAACTCTTTTGAGTGACCCTGTATATGAATGATAAATGCTTTGCAACCCATATTCTATTGAAAGCATAATTTATTGCCCTTCAGAAATTCATGTCAAATTCATTATGTTTGTAACAGTGTAACATCATTAAAATACGTCATAAACGATTTTTCTTCAAAGACCAGTGACGGAATACTTTTCAGTTCCCGTGTACGCGTGCTATAAGTGCTACTCATAACATATTCCATAGTAACCATCTTCTAGGGCTCTTCAATAAGATATATAAGTCTCATTATTTTTAAAATTGTGTAACAATAGTAAAATTCACCTCAAATTATTTTTCTCCATAGACCATAATGCAACGGAATACTTTTAAGTGCTTCTCTAAATAAACCATGAATGCTACACACTTCATTTTCAATAACGAGCATGGCATGAATAACGTATATTAAATACACTTGCGATCACACGACAAATCATAAAACTTTCAAAAAGTCTTATTTTTACCCCTCCGGTCTGTAACTTGTGTATTTTAAGCAATTTTTCTAACTCAGCTCCTAATTAAGTTGGAGACTTCAAATTTTGTATACTTATAGCAGAACACTTGCGATCACATGAAAAATCATAAACCAAATTCATTGCGTTTGTAACAGTGTAACATCATTAAAATACGTCACAAACGATTTTCATCATAGACCTGTAACTTAATATATTTGAGTTCCCTTGTACGCGTCCTATAACTGCTACATATAACATGTTCTATAGTGAACATCTGCTAATGCTCTTAAATAAGGTATGTAAGTCTCATTATGTTTAAAATTGTGTAACAACAGTAAAATTTACCTCAAATTATTTTTTTCCTTAGACAACGGAAATGTAATAACGGAAATAATCTAACGGAATACTTTTTGAGTGCCTCTCAAAATAAACCATGAATGCTACACACTTCATTTTCAATACCGAGCATGGCATGAATAACGTATATTAAATACACTTGCGATCACACGACAAATCATAAAACTTGCAAAAAGTCTTATTTTTACCCCTCCGATCTCTAACTTGTGTATTTTAAGCAATTTTTCTAACTCAGCTCCTAATTAAGTTGGAGACTTCAAATTCATTATTTTTGTAACAGTGTAACATCATTAAAATACGTCACAAACGATTTTTCATCATAGTCCAGTAACGGAATACTTTTGAGTTCCATTGTTCGCGTCCTATAATTGCTACACATAACATATTCTATAGTGAACATCTGCTAGTGCTCTTCAATAAGGTATGTAAGTCTCATTATGTTTAAAACTGTGTAACAACAGTAAAATTTACATCAAATTATTTTTCTCCTTAGACAACGGAAATGTAATAACGGAAATAATCTAACGGAATACTTTTTGAGTGCCTCTCAAAATAAACCATGAATGCTACACACTTCATTTTCAATACCGAGCATGGCATGAATAACGTATATTAAATACACTTGCGATCACACGACAAATCATAAAACTTTCAAAAAGTCTTATTTTTACCCCTTCGGTCTCTAACTTGTGAATTTTAAGCAATTTTCCTAACTCAGCTCCTAATTAAGTTGGAGACTTCACATTCATTATTTTTGTAACAGTGTAGCATCATTAAAATACGTCACAAACGATTTTTCACCATAGTCCAGTAACGGAATACTTTTAAATTCCCTTGTTCGCGTCCTATAATTGCTTCACATAACACATTCTATAGTGAACATCTGCTATTGCTCTTCAATAAGGTATGTAAGTCTCATTATGTTTAAAACTGTGTAACAACAGTAAAATTTACATCAAATTATTTTTCTCCTTAGCCAACGGAAATGTAATAACGTAAA
Organism: Maratus speciosus; assembly: GCA_963932465.1. NCBI lineage: Eukaryota > Metazoa > Arthropoda > Arachnida > Araneae > Salticidae > Maratus > Maratus speciosus. The sequence continues at coordinate 325,132,156 of OZ010800.1, read as the reverse complement.
TAATGTAACGGAATACTTTTGAGTACCTCTCTAAATAAACCATGAATGCTACACACTTCATTTTCAATACCGAGCATGGCATGAATAACGTATATTAAATAAGGTCAATCCGAGTATATTTACGCAAGTTACAGCACGGACAGATAGACGGCAGACAGACAAACCAAAGTCATAAACACTTTTCAACTATATTGGAAAGTGCTAAGCATGAATAACGTATATTAAATAAGGTCAATCCGAGTATATTTACGCAAGTTACAGCACGGACAGACAGACGGCAGACAGACAAACCAAAGTCATAAACACTTTTCAACTATATTGGAAAGTGCTAGGCATGAATAACGTATATTAAATAAGGTCAATCCGAGTATATTTACGCAAGTTACAGCACGGACAGACAGACGGCAGACAGACAAACCAAAGTCATAAACACTTTTCAACTATATTGGAAAGTGCTAGGCATGAATAACGTATATTAAATAAGGTCAATCCGAGTATATTTACGCAAGTTACAGCACGGACAGACAGACGGCAGACAGACAAACCAAAGTCATTCAGACAAACCAAAGTCATAAACACTTTTCAACTATATTGGAAAGTGCTAGGCATGAATAACGTATATTAAATAAGGTCAATCCGAGTATATTTACGCAAGTTACAGCACGGACAGATAGACGGCAGACAGACAAACCAAAGTCATAAACACTTTTCAACTATATTGGAAAGTGCTAGGCATGAATAACGTATATTAAATAAGGTCAATCCGAGTATATTTACGCAAGTTACAGCACGGACAGACAGACGGCAGACAGACAAACCAAAGTCATAAACACTTTTCAACTACATTGGAAAGTACTAAAAAGACACTTTTCAGCTAAATAATGTATTTTTTTTCTTTTTCTTGCTTACCAACATCTATAAATTTGAGATTTTCAAAAAGAAAAGAAGTTATTACGCAATGCATTCGAAGTATTTTGTTCGATTTGGAAATAAAATATTTCATTACATGGCAAGTAAAATAAAATTAATAGAGAAATAGCTTTTTCTCGTTTTCTGACAACAAGTGTATTTAATAAGAGGTATACGACTGTTAAATCTTTTAAAAAAATTACATTTTTCGAAAAAAAAATTAATTAAGTGTGTATAAAATAGCAGTATTTTCTGTGCACTTAAAAACAAATCGTGCTAACAAATTCCTATGATTGAGATATTTGTGACTAAACATGTGTCAGGTTCAATGCAAGCAATGATTAAAAGGCTACTTTAAAGTGATTTATTCCAATATTTTATATGGGTGTTTCCTTTTGTTTTAAATTGCGCGCTATCTTTCTCTTGAACTACTTATTACTTTTGCATCCAATCTTATGCTCTATAAATCCGTGAAGATATTCGCATTTAAATACTGCATATTTTAGCAAAATTTCTATTTATAAAATAAAGTTGAAAGTATAGTAAATTTCTTCAGAGTTTATCTATGCATTTTTATTTTCTTGCGGCTGAAATGATAAATAAATTCATGCTCAGTATTAACATATAGCTATAATCTATAAATCAGTGATGATTAGTCAAGGTGATCTATAAATTATTGAGAGAAATACTGTGCATCACAAATAAAGAAAAGATGCGCGTTTTCAACATTTTCAGATAAAACACTTTATATTATCCTTTAAATTAGTGCTTACATTGAAAATTCCTGGCACGTTTTTAGTTCTAATTAGCGTAATTATAAGGGTTTTTTGTTCGGCTTGTTTTAAAATGTCCAGAAATTTTTTGCTCTTTCACATACCTACACATTTTATTTTCTCCGAAAATCGAATCTTTTAGGGATTTAAATGTCTTATGTCTCCTTAAGGGTGTTCTTTTCTATAGAAAATTTACTAACTTTCTAAAAAAGTCTTTAACAACTCCATCACAAGTAAAAAATAAAATTAAACTAATAACAGTAATTAAAATAAAGTAGAAACTTTATTTTGTGATTTTTTTTTAAATATCTTGAAAATTTTTAACAGAAAATATCATCTACACCACCACTTAACACCACTTCGGAACTTTTCCTCGATTCAAGCATTATTACAAATTTTCGATGTCAGGAAAAGGAGAGACAAATAAAGACAACTTATTTTTAATTATCTCATAAGGAAAAAAGATTAGTTTAATGATCTCCTTGAATATTGTAATGTTTTAAATTAATGAAATAGATAAATATCGTATTGGTTGTAAGGATTGTTTTGATTCACCAAAATAATACTTTTTTCAGTTTAAAAGAAGCAAATAAAATGAATCGTCATTCAAAATAAAAAATAAAGGTTTAAAACCTATTGTTCGCCTATTGTTTTTCTGCAAGATCTTCATGCAAATACATCCCATATTACAGAATGTAATTCTAAGATGTTGTTTTTAAGTAAAATAATCCTAAAATGCTGATGCTTTTATTTTGTTTTTCCTAGAAACAACTATAGTTGAATAAATTATATTTTCTGTGCAAATCCCGTTCAATAATTTGAATTTTATTTTCCTCAAGTGCATTTTGTCCAAAAATTATTTAACTTCGATCATATTTTCTTTAAATAAAGATCCTGCAATGTTTTAATGTTAGTTTAAATTTATAATGAAATACGAAGGACTACTACTTCTACTATTTTCCAGTTATGTATTTAAAACAAAGTGACTCATATAAATAAAATGACGTATTAAAAATGAATGGAACGACAGTTAAATATTTTCCTCTACACAAATTTAATCCGAAGCACTACTACTTCCACTTACAGCTATGCTAGGAATTTTGATTCACCAAAATAGTACTTTTTCAGTTTAAAAGACGCAAATAAAATGAATCGTCATTCAAAATAAAAAATAAAGGTTTAAAACCTATTGTTCGCCAATTGTTTTTCTGCAAGATCTCCATGCAAATACATCCCATATTACAGAATGTAATTCTAAGATGTTGTTTTTAAGTAAAATAATCCTAAAATGTTGATGCTTTTATTTTGTTTTTTGTGGAAACAACTATAGCTGAATAATTATATTTTCTGTGCAAATCACGTTCAATAATTTGAATTTTATTTTCCTCAAGTGACTTTTGTCCAAAAATTATTTAACTTCGATGATATTTTTTTAAATAAAGATCCTGCAATGTTTTAATGTTAGATTAATTAATGTTAGTTTAAATTTATAATGAAATCCGAAGGACTACTACTTCTACTATTTTCCAGTTATGTATTTAAAACAAAGTGACTCATATAAATGAAATGTTATAATATTAATAATGTTATAATATATAAATATTAAAAATGAATGGAACGGCAGTTAAATATTTTCCTCTACACAAGTTTTATCCGAAGCACTACTACTTCCACTTACAGCTACGCTAGGAATTATAAATACCTAGGAGTATTACTGTACCTAAGAATTAAAGACTCTCCCATCTCAAACGAGGTGAGGTGTTTGAATGCATGGAACGACAATTAATGAAAATATCATTGACACCATACATATTTTCAGTCACATCCCTAACTAAGGAGCATTTAGCTCTGTTATATTGAGACCAACCAGAAATACTTTGCAATAGTTAATTCAACAACGCTTAGTAAATTTAAAGACTGCAAGATATTTACTGTAAATAAAGATGGGTTTTTTTTTAGTTTTCTTTTATATCCTTCATTAAGAATCTTAATTTAGTAAATAACTAGCAAACCCCGCGGCTTTGCTCGCGTAATATTTGAAATATGCCAAGTGATATTTATATGTCTAATTTTTATTAAAAGGTACTAACTAAATTTTTATTTTATTAAACGGTAATATTTTATTTTATTAATTTTTTTTTTATTAAAAGGTACTTATTACTTTTAGGAATAATTCAAAAATTACTATTTAAAACACAGTTTGATTAAACATCATTACTACACTGCATTAGGCATAAATGAGACTTAAATTAATAAAACGAAATAAAACTTTTATGCTCAATTAATACGCTTATCTCGGTATTCATTTGAAGTTTTGAATTTTTTAGAAACAATCTTCTTACATCTTGAAATTAACTATTATGTCAAATTCCAAGTCCTACCACCTCTCTTAACAAAAGGGGCTATGTTGAAATAGGAACTGTCACCATTAATTTTAAAATCGGTTTGTTATTTCCTAATATTTCACAGAAACGTAATTTAGAAAGCTTTTAAAGGCCTTTTTTAGAACGTTTGTTGTTCCTGTGAACCCCAGGTTGTAAAATAATCGGCATAAAATATAGACTATGTAGGATCAGAGACTGTTACCATTGATTCGCAACTATTACTTTTATAATTGGTTTATATTCCCTGAAATTGCATAGAAATCGTAATTTAGGACTTTTTTAGAATGCTTTTCGAATCTCCACTTCGCTTCACCCCTTTTTAATTCGAATTTATTTTCGACAGTCCTTCGAGGGTATTTATATTTTATGAGTAACTACCATGCCATATTTAAAGTTTCTAACCTTTTCAGTATCACAGAAATTGCAATTAAGAAAGTTTTTAGCTTCTGCAACCCTCTGGTGGTAGTGGCACAGACATAAAATATAGCTTATGTATGAGCAGGTTCTATCACCAACAATTTGTCATCATTATTTTTTTAATCGGTTTGGTATTTGATAAGATTGCATAAAAATTGTAATTTATAACGCTTTTCGCTCACTTCATCTTTTTAAATTTGGAATTTTCTTTCGACTGTTCCTAGAAAGCAGTTGCATCTTGTAAGTAAATACCGTGCCATACTTCAAAGTGTTAGACCCCTCAGTTGTGCAAAAAACGCAAATTAGAACATGTTTTGCTTTTGAAACCCTCAGATAGTAGTGACAGCAACATAAAATATAACCTATGTTATAGCAGGGATTGTCACCATTGATTTGCAACCATTACTTTTGAAATAGCTTTGGTATTTCCTGAGACTGAGTCGAAATCGCAATTTAGAACATTTTTAGAACGCTTTTCGCGCATTTTCAGCCCTTTTTAAATTTCTAATTTTTTCGAAACTGTTCTTTAATATCATTTATATCTAATAAATATGTACCTTGCCTAATTTTAAGTTGCTAGCCCCTACCGATCACAAAAATCGAAATTTAGAACGCTTTTTTGCTCCTGCAACGTCTGGGTGATAGTGATACCCACATAAAATAGCGTCTATGTTAGAGCAGAGGCTGTCAGCAACAATTTCCTACCATTACTTTGAAATCAGTTTGATTCTTCCTGAGATATTGCTGACAAATCGGCATTTAGAACGTTTTTAGAATGCTTTTCGCGCATTTTGCTCCTGCATCTCCTCTGGGGTAGTGGAAACAGATATAAAATATAGCCTGCCTTGGAGCAAGATCTGTCACCATCATTTTTACACCATTATATTTGAAATCGGTTCAGTGCTTAGTACTTCCTGAGATTGCATAGGAATCGCAACTTAGAACTTTTTATACAACGCTTTTTGCGCATTTTGACCCCCTTTTAAATTCCGATTTTTTTTTAGAAAATGTGCTTAGAGATCATTATAATCTTATAACTAACCTAATTCCAAATTTCACGATTCTAGGCCCTTACGTAACGTAAAAACCGCAATTTAGAACGTTTTTTGCTGCTGCACCCCCTTTTGGGTAGTGGCACCGACATAAAACATAGCCTATGTTGGAGCAAGGGTTGTCACCGTCATTTTGACACCATTATTTTTTAAATCGGTTTGGTATTTCCTGAGATTGTGTAGAAACCACCATTTAGAACGTTTTTTAGAACGCTTTTTGCGCATTTTCACCCCCTTTAAATTTCGAATTGTTTAAGAACTGTTCTTAGAAATCCTTTATATCTAATAAGTAGCTAATATTTCAAATTTCATATTTCTAGGCCCTTCAGTAACACATAAATCGCATTTTTAGAACGTTTTTTAATCCTGCACCCCCTTTGGGGTAGTGGCACCGACATAAAATGTAGCCTATCTTGGAGCAAGCGTCGTCACCATCATTTTGACACCAATATTTTTTAAATTAGTTTGGTATTTCCTGAGATTATGTAGAAACTACCATTTAGAACGTTTTTTAGAACGCTTTGTGTGCATTTTCACTCCTTTTAAATTTCGAATTGTTTAAGAACTGTTCTTAGACATCATTTATATCTTATAAGTAACTAATATTCCAAATTTCATATTTCTAGGACCTTCAGTAACGCCAAAATCGCATTTTTAGAACGTTTTTTGCTCCTGCATCCCCTTTGGGGTAGTGGCACCGACATAAGATATAGCCTATGTTCTAAGTTGGACTAACACCATCATTTTGATGCCATTACTTTTGGAATCGGTTCGGTAGTTCCTGAGCTTACCTCCTACAAATAAACAATTTTTCCCTCTTTATAATAGGAGTATAGATAAGCAAATACAGTTTCATAAATTGTATGTGTATTGTATATCTTAATATTTATGTGGAATTTATTCAAGATTTGAACCGAAAAAAGGAATTTTTTTTCTTTATAACACGGTAATTTTTTGGGGGCTGTACATATATAATATTATCACTTTAAAAGAGAGAGGGATCTGGCACTCGATATCGTAAGATATCTCTAAGGGGCGGAGAGATTTGATTTTTGATATTGTTATCATTTTTGATCCAACCAAAATTTACTTATTTGGTAATTTTTTTCTTTAAAACTGATGTAGTCTATTTTTTTTTTTCTAGTCTGTTATTTATTTTTATGAAAATACAAAGTTATTATTAAAACTATTAAGTGATTATAAAATCATTTCATTCCAAAATATGGAATATCACAACGTTTGTGTTGGAAATCTGGACAAAGTCTTGTCCCTCAAAATTTGTCGTTTGGTTTGTTCGGAAGTTATATCGTTCCGAACCAGTTTTTATTTTTCCATTTCGGTCGTAAAGGCACTCTCTTTTAACTGTAACTGTATGCATATTTTTATTCCAGTTTAATGTACTCAGTAAGTATATTTAGTGTGAAACAACTCCATGGAGTATGATGTGTAGTGATGGAGGTAATTTAATGGAAGGACGATTGAGTTGGAGTTTAAACTTACTCCTTGATACAGCTATAATATGTCTATATAACTCCCAGCAAAAGCTGGAGGTGTATGTATATATCTTTATTATTTAAGTTTTTTAAATTCAAGTTGAATTTAACAAATGAACTGTTATTTTGAAATGAACTGTTTCATCGACTGTGATTTATACTTTAACGCCACACCAAATGACCTTAAAACCTGCGTATTTATAACTCTGCTTTAATTATAACAGTTCGCCATCCTTAATCTTCCGCCATATATATAATTCGTTGTTAGAGAAACCAGGTTCAAAATGATACTATGTTTACTAGTACAAAATGGAAAAGAATGCTGTCCACATATTTTGTTTATAAGAAGTTCTTCTTACCTTTATGCAGTGTGCAAGGGCAAGAAGACAAAATTGCTGTTGAATGCATTATGTGACAAAAAGCTATTATTAAATACTTTTAAATAGTAAGTACTTCTTTCAAGGAAGGTCTCCTTACTGGCCATACTCAGAATATTTAAAAAAAAATACTAATTAAACTACTTATCTATCTAATAAAAGATCAGTCAAATTTAGCGGCGTAATTACAGTAGAAAGCCTGTAAAAAAATAAAATACTTTCGAATATTTGGCGCGAAAAGACGAAAGCGACACGTGATTTGGCGAGCAGTACTTTTCCTCGCCAAAAGCAAACGATTTTAATGCACCTGAAAATTGTTTATTAATTGATTTTTAGAATGCGTGTAAAAAGTATTTAATGAATTTAAACATAAACAATGAGAGAGTTTAATAAATACATGTTTTCGTATTACATATTTATGTTGCTTGTTAATTAATTTTATCACTTTAAAACAATTTCATATATAAAGAAATACTTTCATATATTTAAGCGTATTCCAAAATAAAGGCAAGATTCGTTTAGCAGTTATTCATTTCAATATCAAAGAATTCGTCGTTTCCATAGCAAGAAAATTGAATCGACATTGCTCAATTGGACTTAATTTCGAGATATTGGAGCAATTTTAATTTATTTTAATTTTGTTTTAATTCAAAAAATTTGAAATTTAACTTTCATTATATATATATATATATATATATATATATATATATATGACAAAAATATAGTTAAACCAAACTAAAACTGACAAAACTAAATTTATTTACATTAAATTTATTTAAACAAGTTCAATATGAAACATTTTTATCTTAAAGAGTATTCGACATAAAAAAGTATTTTTCGAAATTTCATTTCATCGCCAACCGATGATAAATCGCCAAATAAACGAAATTTTCTCTATTTTTTTGCAAACAATCTATCGAGGTATCCAAAAAGAAATTTTATAAACATATATATCCACATGAGAAGAACACTCTGTAATTTTTTCAGATTTTTCTGAATATGCCCGTATGGAGACCTTCCTTGTTAGTATTATTTGATATAAAGTTATTTCATATATAATAGTGATATTTTATTAACTTATTCTCTTTGTTTAAATCAGTAGAGTATACGAATAATAAATGTATAACCATATCTGCATATCATTGCAAACGTATAAAAAGAAAAACAAAGAAAAAATTTGTAAAAATAAAAAGGATTTTCAGACACTGATAACGATATCATTAGTGGTGGTGGGGGGGGGGGGTGTTCCAGGAATGGAATGATAACCCATGATAATGACATTGTAAGAAGGATAGAGGGTTCAAAATTGCCAGACAGTTGATAACGTTACATATGTACAGCCCCTTTAGTTTAAAATAATTTTCAAATCATTTAAAACAGATTATCATATACATTAAAAAGAACTTAACATCACTGTAATATATTATTAGAAATTTATTGTTACGTTGGTTACTTTATGATAAAGTAAGTATTCGCAAGTACAAGTGAATTTGCCTCTATGCATTTCTTTAAGTAGATATGTGTCAAAGGGAGAAAAAAAAACATATAAACAGCGCAACACCGGGATAAAATAAGTTTACTTTAGGAAAACAAAATCAAATTCTTTAAATATCTTATGTAATCTGTTCCAAAGTTAAAAGTACGTCTGAAATGGTACAGAATTATGTTGTAAAATATAGCATACCTAACTGTACGATTTTTCAGTATACATATAAGACAATATCTTAAAAATACATAAACTCTGTACCACTATATAAAAATAAATTACTTTATAAAAGAAATCTTGTTTATTTCCATTAATTATGTAATCTATTCCAAGCTAAAAAAAATAAAACCCTGTCGGCTCGGTCCACAGGTAGATTTCGAAATTAAGTACTAATTTTACCAACAAAAACTAAATCAAGTTAGAGATAAACCCAGTTTAACAATTTTATCTGGCCTCTTTTGACGAGTTTTCAATTTCATTTTTCTGTAAGAGCTTACTTTATCAGAATCATGTTAAAGCGGTATTAAAATAAATACTTTTCTACGATCCGCAACTCAAAGTTTTCTGACGCATTTTTTGACTCAATTTTAAAAGTAAAAACATGAAACTTGCTGGCGTGATTTTTGAAGAGATTTATAAGCGACCTGTGTTTTTATTTTTCGTTCAATTAATTAGAACTTGATTTGCAAACAATTATTTTTTCAGTACTACTACCTTTTTTTTTTTTTTTCATTTCCAGCTCTATCGCTTTGGGAAATTCGGTTCAAAATTCGCATTTTGACAGCATTTTTTGAAATATATTCTGCCTTTATCAAAAAATCGACCCATACGACACATTATATAGTTTTTGAATAAGAGAATCTGCCAACTGGGTGCGTTTGAGAGTAAAAATGAATTTAAAAAAGAATCAGAAAATAAAGAGTTTGGATTTGAGCATAACCTTTAATACGATACTTTTTTCTTATAGTTTAATTTCTTTTTGCTGTAAGACTTTGTCCTATCAAAAACTTGTTAATATAAAAGTTGTAGATAATATTAAGAGGATGTATATTAAATTTAAGCAGATTGGATATCGTGTGAAATGACGAAGTTATGAATTTTTTTCTTCTTCACCCCCCCCCCCCACACACACACCACCACCACCACCACCACCACCACTACCTTCTTTTTTTTCAGTAAGAGCTGGTCCTATCAAAATCTTATCGATATAAAATTTGTAGATAGTATTATAAAGATTTATAATAAATTTAAGTGAATTTGATATCTTGAGAATTGACGAAGCTATGAATTTTTTTCTCCCTAAAACCCTATTTTTTTCGCCCTTTGAGCCCATTTTAAATGTTATCAAAAATCTGTGATGCATATATTTTCGGCCCTTTTCTTAGAAGTAATAATAACTTTAAACGGATCTGATATGTATTATAATTAAGAAGTTGTGGGTTTTTTTCTGTTTTCACAAAACCCCTCCCTATTTTTATCCCCGTGATCTGATTTTGCCCATTAAAAAACTTGACCGAGATTTCTGCCCCTTGATTTTATGCGTGAGTTTGAAAGAGATTTGTGCAGAATTATAGAAGTTATGGTGCCCATAAAAATGTGATATAGATAGATAGACAGATAGATAGATAAAGTTTTAAACTGGGGGTGATCTTAGGGGTGATCATAGGTGATCTAGGGGTCATAATAGGCGTAGATCTGCAAAAATGCTTCAGAAATTCAAACATAGGAGAGAATGTAATAGGTTGTATTTCTTACGAAATCTACCTAAAAATATGAATACCAAAGCACACAGTATTGAGTCTTCTAAGTGAAACTTTTTCAATTATACGTTATTTCAGTTATACGTGTGTCAAAGATGATATCCTTAAGTAACGCATAAATTGTGCGCTATTATATAAAATAAGTTTTTCTTTCTATATATAAAAAAAAAGTAACGATTTGGAAATGGACCAATGAAAATCTGCGTAGATTCCGCGAAACGCATCTAATAGGTCAGAGCTCTCTGACGCTATAAGGGGGGCTACCAAAGGGAGGGGGGCTCTGTCGCCAAACGCCTTCAAGTTTGTCGTCATCTTGTCTATATATCACCAAATTTGGCGACCAAAATTAGCCACCAAAAGTAACGCCAACTTACCGCTATTTCCATAGACTCACATTGAAATCCCTTAAGGTTTACTAGCTTGCAGAAAATCAACGAATTGAGATATTTCAATGCCACAAAAACTAATATTAGCTTACGAATAGAGCTTAATTGAACTATTTACATTATTTTTAAGTACAAACTTTAACTATTTACAATATTCGTAAGGATATAAAATTGTCAGAAGTTGGGGAGGAGCGCGTTTTTACCAAGTGGAATCTAAAAATTGAATGCATAGAAAATAAGGAATCGCGAAGCGATCCAGAATGTAAACACGAAACAATTATGTCTGGGGTTGGCTAGATAATAAGGACTCCTTCGCGATACCGAATGGAAGTGCAAAGCGATTACGCGGGGGGTTGGTGAGCGTAGCGAGCAGGAGGGCAGAGCCCCCCTAGTTTTAGAAAGGAAAATATATTCTTTATATACAGTAGCTATGCGGTCTTTTTCAAAGTAAAAAATATAAATCGTAAAGTGTAGAGTAGAGAAATAAACATCCCAATTAAAGAATTTTCATTTATATGTTTCTTCAGTTATACGTATGTCAAAAAGGTGTGTGCCTCAAAAAAGCATGAAAAGCACAACGCAGTTTAAGATAAGTTTATTTTAGAAAAACAAAATCTTATTTTTTATATCCAGTAATTATGCAATCGATTTCACACTTTAAAAAAGAATCTCAAATCAAACAGAATTAAGTTTATAAGTGAACAATTTTAAATTTTTAAAAAGACTCTCATTATATATTTATTCATTTTTCTAAGCATTCAACAAAAGTTCATTTTATAGTAAACGCATAAAACCGGTGCACCACTGTATGAAATAAGTTTATTTCATAAAAACAAATCATGATTCTTATGTCCAGTAATTATGCATTTTATACTAAATTCAAGAAAAACTAATCGGATGTGCAAATGACAAATCTTTCTTCTATCTCATTCATGTTAATACTTCAACAGTAGCTAGCACAGTGCAACAACTATATGGAAATCTATGCCCATCATGAGGATTCTAGAGATATGAAATTCCATGCATTAGTTCTTGAGAAATGACTATCGCTGTAATCATGTAAATCATGCAAAATGCAGCATAGCAGTGTTGGTGGTTTAAACCAAAACCTAATTAGCAGCAACTTATGTCAACGTTTAACTGAATCTAAAGTTTGGTGAAAATCCGTACATAAGTTTTTCAGATAAAGCTATTGCAAACAACATGAAAAATGCAGCATAGCAGCGCCACCTGTTGAGCAATTTGCACCAAAACATAATCTGCACCAATATTTGTCATGGTATACATGAATCTGAAGTTTGATGAAAATTTGTGCATTAGTTCTTGAGATGGAGCTATTTTTGAAATCGTACACAATGCAGCATAGCAGCGCCACCAGTTGGATGATTTACTCCAAAACGTAATCAGCATTAATTCATATCAAGGACTAACTGAATCTGATGTTTTATGAAAACACTTGCATTAGTTCTTGAAATAGAGCTATTACGGATATCGTGAAAATGCAGCATAGTAGTGCCATCTGTTGGGTTATATACACCAAACACTAATCAGTACAAGTTTATGCCAAGTTCTAACTGAATCTAAAGCTTTGTGAAATTCCGTGCATTAGTTCTTGAAATTTAGTGCCCACAAAATCTTTGTCACATACGAACTCACAGAGTGACAGGCAGACATTTTCTAAAAACCATCAAATTGTGTTCAGGACCTTCTAAAATGTATAAATCCATCGAAAACCGGGAGTCGAAATTTTTCACGAATCCAATACTTTCAACTTGTAAAGATAGAAGAAAGTAATAATAATAAAAAAAAGAGTCCCAAAAAGAACAAAATTAAGTTTATAAGTGAAAAAAAAAATCATTCACACCATTTTAAAAATAAACGTTCAAAAACAATTCATTTTTAAGAAGTGCATAAAAACGGTGCAATTCCATCGTAACTGGCGTAACATTTGATCAGCAAATTTTGTTTTCAAAACTATGAAGAAAATTTACTATTAAAGCTAGAACAATATTTTACAATTTAAAATATTTCTTACTAAAAGCTTAATACCCGAATGCCTGCAGATTATTTCAATCTCTCTTTTAGTCCCAAAAATTTCAATTCAAAATTCTGTAACTGACGTAACATAAAATATACAAACATTTTTTTCTGCCTTCATTGAAGTGTAAAAATTATCAAAACTACCCCGTTAAAGAAAGTGATTTAATGTTCTCAACAACACCAAGTAATGGCAAATTATAACAGTAACTAGTTTAATTAATTTCTGAATAATAAAAAAGGAAAAAAAATGTCATTTACACGTGTAATTGACGTCACTTTTATTGTGTAACTAACGTAACAATATGACTTTACAAAGACAACAATGGCAACAATGGCATTTAACTTAGTTTGTAAACAGTAATTTACAATGCCTTTTTATTTGGATTTTATTATAGAATATAAAAATATCAAGTTTTCCAGTTATACCCTTAAATTAAACATATTATAAATCTTATCCTCCCCCCCCCCCAAAAAAAAAAAAATGTATTTATATAAAATCCAAGTCTCTGTGTGTCCCTCACTATTCCGGTAGGACCACCTCATTGAAATGAGTAATTGTTGAAAAATATTAATGCAGGGTTACCACAGTATCGCCAAATGTTAGCCAACTTGGCGATAGCTGGCTAATTTGCCGAAATTCCCATTTAAAACCATTAATCTTTCATAATGGAGGTCACCGAAATTTAATTTAAACTCCACTCTTTTAAGATTATTTTTTCGAAATATATGGGTGAGAATTTAAAGTACATCTTTACATCTTCCTCCCGATGCTACTAATAAAATAATCGCCAATAGACATCGGTGTACTGTATGAGCTCCTAACTGCGCGATTTTAATGTGATTTAGGTACTTTTCCAGTATAGGTGCCTTGGCGAAAAAGGAAATTTGGTAACATTTTTTCCGGGAACCTATTCACTGTTTCATTTTATATACACGCGCATTTTTTTCGATATTAATACGATTTATTTAACATAAAAAAGCCGTTTCTCTAAATTTATACAGAAACAGATGAAATTTGTACATAAAAACATCAATAATATACATATAAAACAAACAAAAACGCTCATCAAATTTGTTTTCATAGCTGTTTATATGATTTGACAACAAATCTCGATATTTTTCCGTTATACGGACACCATGCTAAAATGTATGCTAATGCGCCAATTATTTCAAAATGCTAAAAGATATTTGTAATTTTATGCCAGCAGTTTAACATGAGTTTTATTTTATTGCTTTATTTTATAGCAGTTATTTGTTCACTTATTTTAAGTATATATTTGTGATTTGATGAAATAGTTCGTAAAAGTCTGGAATTTTCAAATGTTATATTTTTTAAATGCTCATTTTAGTATCGACAATGGTTTTTCTTTTATTTTTCAAATGCTTCAATTCACGATTTTGCGCCAACTATTACGCTTGGCGACAATGGTGTCCGCATAACGGAGAAGTACCCAAATCTCACTTTCTGATGCTCAAATTACACCAAGCTTTTTTAAAAAAATGCCAAAGCCCCTACAGTGGAAAAGTACCAAACTGTCTATTATTTTGCGCTATCCGTGTTATAGTTTGTACTATATGCAAGGGGAGAGGAGCGAAGAGTTTAAACATTAAATATTAAAGTTTCGGCAGAGATGTCATATACGCATATTGGCGCGATTTTTTTCTGACGCCAATGTCATATACACAACGGGTACTTAACTGGTGCCAAAGTGTCGTAATTTTGCTTGATATGGTAATCCGGATGTTGTTGTTTATGCTGTTGATGTTTTCGCCAAATTGGCGTCGGAAAAAATCGCGCCAATATATGATAACGTATATGACAACTGTGCCAAAGTTTCTATAAAGCAGTATAAGACTAAAAAATTAAGAATAAAATAAATGCAAAATAAGACTAAAGAAGAAAGAAAAATCATGCGTTAAGCATAGAATATGAAACACTTTCCAATACATCCTGAATCCTTTAACAAAACTTCGTTATTTAGGGAAATAAGGTAAATAAGATAACGTTACTTCTTAGATATCCTGTCGACCGATTTCGTCAAATTATATAAATCGCCAAATCAATAGTAAAACATTAACAAAAATACAAATAAAAAGTCGAATTAATGGTTTTATTGGCCATTATTGGCATTTAATCTTACAATTAATTAATTAATGGTTACCATTAGTGGCAATTAATCTTACAATTTGGCGACAGTAATTTGGTCGACGGGAATAACTAAGAAGTACCAAGATAACTAAGTAAACATTTTAGAAAACGCATAAAAAAATTTAAAAATTGATTTCAGCAGTTACCGTCCATAGCCAATTGTACCGTTATTACATGCCACTATTTAGCTAAAATTTAATTTAAACTACTCTTAAAACTACTGAAATCATATTTCCAGATATTATCATCCATAGACGGTTATGTATCCAATTTTTTGCGTGACCATGTATATCATTTTATCTATATTCTACAAACATTTCTTAGGAAACTAAATGCAGTTCAGCGTAAAAATGCATAACTTCTTTAAAAACCACCTTTAAGCAATTTATTCTCATACTCAGTAACCCTTACGAATTCTTTTGTGTATCCCTGCATATGAACTGTAGCATTTATACACACAGTATAGTATGCATAAATGTAGTGAAACATAAAAGCGCATATCATAATTAAAAATGCATTTCCAGCAATCATTGCTTATGTACAATACTTCGGAGAAAAGTTTCTTGGCGAGAAAGAAGTTTGCCAACGTATTTTCTGGCAACCTATTTACTGTTTCATACTCACAAGTAATTTTCTCCATATGTATACAATTTGGCACAGATGTCATATACGCCCCATATTGGCGCGATTTTTTTCCGACGCCAATTTGGCGAAAACATCAACAGCATAAACAACATTCGGGTTACCATTACTAGCAAAATAACAACACTTTGGCGCCAGTTAAGTACCCGGTGCGCATATGACATCGGCGTCAAAAACAAAATCGCGCCAATATGGGCGTATATGACATCTGTGCCGACAATTTAATATAAAAAAAGCTATTTACCCATTTTTATAAAGAAACAGAAGTAATTTTTGCACAGATGTCATATACACATGGGGGTTGGCGTGATTTTTCTATGACGCCAATTTGGCAGAAATCTCGCTTTCGAATACCAGTTACTTATATATTTTTCAATTATTTGCTATCTTTTTGAAAAGGAAATAACTATAAATAAATAAAAGTTTGAATAATAACTATAGAACAAAGCAGTTTATATAATTAAAAAACAGAAAGTAAAAGTAAATAAACAATTTATTAATAAATAAAAAACAATAGCCGGGTTACCATAGCAGGCAAAATAATACCATTTTGGCGCCAGTTAGGTATCCCGGTTCACATCTGAACTGTGCCATAATTTGTATATAAAAAAATCATATATATTTAGAAACGATTTTTTTTATGTATATAAGTGCATATATAAACAAAGATAAAAGTTCATTAGATTTGTTTTCATAGCTGTTTATATATTTTCGCAACATATCTCACTTTCTGATGCCCGAATCGCGCCAAGCTTTTTTTAAAAATGCGCTATAATGGAAAAGTACTTAAATAAATAATTAACAGAAATAACAAATTATACAAACTAAAACTTTTTATTTCGAGATCAATGCATTGTTTTTAATTTAAACTAAAAATACATATATCCTTAGATAACTTCAATTGAAATTAGGTTCACAGCTTAATATCTCATTCCATAAACCTAAACAAACACAAGTGATTCATTCATCGTGAAACGTCAAAAATATTAAATCATTGAGGTAATCATTCACAAAATAAGTTCTCCAACAATCAATGGGCAATATTCTAATGACGTCAGAGTAGGTAAAATGGTGGCGGTATCGTTTGTTTATGGTTTGTAATCACAAAGATTTAATTTTACAATGTCTCTTAGTTACATTATTTTATTGTCATATTTATGAGCTCAGAACAAAAGCCTATTTTTTCATTATTTAGTTATTAAAGACGGAAAAAAATCATAAATGCATGATTTGAAAATTTTAAGTAATTTTATTTCTTAATACTAAAAAATAACATCGGGAAGTAACAGCGGGTTTAAGTTAAATAAGTTTAACTGTTTAATTCTGTTGTAATATTCAAAATAACTGTATTTATTAGATTTCAGTACTCAACATCAGGGCCCTATTAAACTTTGAAGTTCGAGGAATTACAATGTCATTTCAGGATCTTTCTTTTGGAGAAGCTTTTCTAAATTCCAAATATACATGGAAAATCTTCAGTGTTAGAAATATTATTCCTAGGACTGACATAACACGAGAACGGCCTGCAATTTTACACAAGTTTTTGAAAGCTACTTTATATCAGAAATTTTACTAAAAACTGGTTACTTTTTTGTTGTAGCGGCCCACACTATTAGGATTATAACAAGTTGCAGCCAATTTCACCAACGTCGTAACCAAGATCGTGAAGCACACACATATAATACCATATAATACCATTTCATGAAATCGTATACGATAATTTAATAGTTTTTAACCTTACTTCAAGTGTGTTATTTATTTATTTTTAAGGCTCAACAATCTAAATTGTCCAATATATGAATTTAAAAAAAGGTATACAAAGATTGAACAGACATGACCGCAAAAAGCCTCAAATCTGCATAACACTTGGAACCAAACTTTGCAGATTAGTGGTCTTCTACTGTACACAGTTTTTCATAAATGTGTTTCGTTCTTAAAATGTGTTATTTTCATCTATCACTGCGGAACAAGCGAGAAAACTCATATTCTTGCACATGAGTTGTATATATCTTTATATCTAAATTTCCGTGACTTTTGACGGGCTACCTTTCTAGTAATAATAATAATTTTCTGTGGAATTGCCTTGCATTATTGTATAAAATAAATTTATTTCATAAAATAAAAATCATGTTTCTTACATCCAGATGATATATAATCTATTCAAATGTAAAAAAAAAATGTCAATACTCTAAAGGAGACAAAATTAAGTTTCCCAATTAAAATTTCGGTGACAAAATCATGTTTCTTACATAAAGTTGTTATGAAATCTAGTCCAAGCTTTTTTAAAAATGAGTCCCAAAGCGAACACATTTACGTTTATCAGTGAACAATTTTCAATTTTTAAAAAATATTATATTTCACATCATTAAAAAAAATATATCAACAATTCATTTTTTAAAAAACGGCAAAACACAGTATAAACGAAGTTTATTTCATAAAAACAAAATCATGTTTCTTACATTCAGTAGTTCGGTAATCTATTCAAAGCTAAAAAAAAAAAAAAAAAAAAAAAATATCTGAATACCAAAGGTGACAAAATTAATTAATGAGTTTTCCAAGTAAAAATTTGATGAGAAAACAAATGTTTCTTACATGCAGTCGTTATGCAATCTATTCCAAACCTTAAAATAATTACTCCCAAAGCGAACAGAATTACGTTTATAAGTGAATAATTTTCAATTTCTAAAAAATAATAAATTTCACACAATAAAAAAAATAGACATTTTTTTTTTTAAAGAAACACATATAAACGGTGCAACACAGTTTAAAAGAAGTTTTTTTTTTATAAACACAGTATCATGATTCTTACATTCAGTAGTTATGTAAGCCATTTAAGCTGAAATAATTCTGAATATCAAAGGAGACAAAATTAAGTTTTGTAATTAAGTAAAATTTTGGTGAGAAAACTCAGGTTTCGTACATCCAGTAGTTATGCAATCTATTTTATACTTTTAACTCCTTGGGAACGAGCGACCAGTATGTGTGCCAGTTAACGTACTCAGAATCCTTCATTATTCCAATTAGTTATTTTTAACTAGTGCACTGTTAACAATTTTGCAGCATTCTGGCAGGTCATTCGACCGTTTTTTGAAAAAACGGTTTCATAACCATAATTTAACTATATTCTGACCATAAAATGGCCAATAATATGGTCAGAATAGTGTTAAAATTACGGTTGTGTAACCGTTTTCGGAAAAAACGGTCAAATGACCTGCCAGAATGCTGCAAATTTTTAACAGTGTGGGAACTAGTTATTTTTAACAACACTGATTGTCAGGACAATCAGTGTTGTTGTCATAGAAAAACCAGAGGGTACACGCTAGAAACAGGGGATATACGCTAAAGTCATTAACGTCATGTCGCCTGGGGTATACGCTATAGCTTTATTTGAGAAACAGAGGTTATACGGAGCTTCTTTAAAAAACCCAGAAGGTATACGGCATGTACCTCCGTATACTCTCCACCACACCTCTGAAAAAGGTGTCATTGACATCGGTAGAAATAGTGTTAAAGAACACAGAAAATAATTTACCAGACTTAACCCCTTCGCGACAAGAGCCTTTTGCTTAATATTTATTCTTTTACCACCAGTTTTTCAAAACAGAAAACTTTCTGTAATTGAATCGCGAAAATGCTATGAATAAATAAGGTAAACTTAACAGTTAAAAGTAACTAGTGGGAATAATGAAGGATTCTGAGTACTTTAAGTGGCACGTATACTGGTCGCTCGCCCCCGCAGGGGTTAAGAAAATGATTTCCACAAGCGAACATAATTAATTTTATAAGTGAACAATTTTCAATTAAAAAAAAAAAAAAAACATTAATTCCACACCATTTTTTTTTAAAAATTCAGCAATAATTTATTTTTTAAGAAACGCATAAAAACGGTACAACAGTGTGTAAAATAAGTTTATTTCATAAAAACAGAATCATGTTTCTTACATTCAGAAGTTATGTAATCTGTTCAAAGTTAAAAAAAAAAAAAAAAATGGGAATACCAAAGGAGACAAAATTAAGTTTTATAGGTAAAATTTTGGTGAAAAAAACTCATTTTTCTTACATCCAGTCATTATGCAATCTGTTTCAAAATTTAAACTAGTATGCTGTGGCCATCACAAAATTTTCTTCTATATAAATCACGTCAATTAAATCCTTTTAATAGTACAAGAAATTACATCCATTTAGAACCAATTCATATCAAAGTATATGTGAATGTGAAGTTTGATGAAAATTCGTGCATTAGTTCTTGAGGCAGAGTTATAGCGGAAATTCTGAAAAATGTAGCATAGCAGCGCCACCAGTTGAGCGATTTACACCAAAAAACTAATCAGCACCAATTTATATCAGAGACTAACTGAATATAATTTTTTATTAAATTCCGTTCATTAGTTCTTGAGATAGA
Source organism: Maratus speciosus (assembly GCA_963932465.1). Taxonomy (NCBI): domain Eukaryota; kingdom Metazoa; phylum Arthropoda; class Arachnida; order Araneae; family Salticidae; genus Maratus; species Maratus speciosus. Next base: position 325,111,886 of record OZ010800.1, on the reverse strand, counting down.
GCGCCCACAAAATTTGTGTGACACACAGACAGACATTTTGTAAAAACATGTTTTTCGGGTTCTCTGACCCCAAAACGTGTAAATCCGTCGAAAACCGGAATTCGAAAATTTTCATGAATCCAATACTTTCTTCTTGTAAAGATAGAAGAAAGTAAAAAGTCCAAAGCTAACAGAATTACGTTTATCAGTGAACAATTTCAGAATTTTACAAAATACAGTAGAGCGCCGATTATCCGAACTCCAATTAACCAAACTTTCAATTATCCGAACAGCCTATTTCCCTCAAAAAAAAAATTATAGCCAAACTTCCAATTATCCGAACAGCCTACTTCTCCCAAAAATTTTTTTTAACCGAACTTCCAATTATCCATTGGCTTGGAATAAAATTTTAAATAAAGAAAAAACTACTAGTGGATCAGAAAATAAAGAATGTAAAAACAATGAAGGAGATGGGAAGAATCCTAAGCTAGAAAGAAAATTAATTAAGGAGTGGTTAAATAGTGAAGTACTTGGCCCTGGATATCAGATTTTAAATGATGATGAGATTCATGATGAAAAAGAAAATGAAAACGAATGCTCTGAAAATAACCCAGGTTCATCACATAACGAAGCCTTTGAATGTTTGGAAACAGCTATGAAATGGCTCGAACGGCAGAAGAATGCTGATCCTATTCAACTAACGGTATTTAAGAAGAATTAGAGATATGGCAGCATTGAAAAGAATGTCTTCGTTGAACCAAGCAACAATCAAAAGCTTTTTTCCTTAAATTAGAATATCTGCAGTTCAGAAAATGATAAAAAGAGAAAAAAGAAATTAATGATAAAGATGTAAACAACAAATAAAAATAAAAATAAAAAAAAAAAAAAGAGAGAAAGAAAGAAAGAAACAATTTTTAAACATGCCAGCACTAACTGGTGCTTCCAGTCCTAAGCTTAGATAACGTGTGAAGGTTTTAGTATACACTGTTAAAAATTTGCAGCATTCTGGCAGGTCATTTGACCGTTTTTTCCGAAAACGGTTACACAACCGTGAATTTAACACTATTCTTACCATATTATTGGCCATTTTATGGTCAGAATGCAGTTAAATTATGGTTATGAAACCGTTTTTTTCAAAAAGCGGTCGAATGACCTGCCAGAATGCTGCAAAATTTTTAACAGTGTAGTCAGAAACATCCCTTAAATTGTCTGTCCATTTATCCGAACATTTGCTTATCCGAACTAGGGTCAATCCCAACTTGTTCGGATAATCGGCGCTCTACTGTATTAAATTTCACAGCATTTAAAAATATACAGTCGAAACAATTCATTTTTTTAAGAAACTCACAAAAAAGCGGCAGAACACAGTATGAAAGAAGTTTATTTCATAAAAACAAAATCATGTTTCTTACATTCAGTAGTTATATAATCCATTCAGAACTTCATAAAAAAAAAAATCTGAATAGCAAAGGAGGCAAAATTAAGTTTTCAAGTAAAATTTTGGGGAGAAAAATCATGTTTCCTACATCCAGTAGTCATGTAATCTATTCTAGGCTAGAAATATAAAGACTAAAGCGTGCAGAAATAAGTTTTGCGCCACAAAAATAAGAAGGATTAGTGGTCATCGATCTGATGATGCCTTATAAGAGTCTGACTTCGACGAAAAACAGCCGATATCTTTCGACGTCTCGTCCTATAAATATTATTGATAGTGACAATAAATCCTGTGATGAATGTTAGCACAGATAAAGGAAGTACAAAATTTCGGATAGAACGTTTCTGTTCCATGAACTGATTTCAGAATTAAGCTAAAGCCATTTTAAATTAAGCATTGACTTTTATTAACAGTTTAATATACAGCATTATTTCAGAACTAAACAGACACCTTCATTATTTGTGTGGTTAATTTAACCCTTTGAAGGGTGATGATTTCATGGCGTTTCATTCTTGTCTTAATTCCAAACTACCAAATGGTGTCCAGAATTTTTCAATAAAAATTAGCTATCATAAAATACGTAAAGAAAAGCTTTTATTATTTCCAAACAAATTTGTTCGTAAATTCTGGTGTAATTCAATTATTTCAACATTTTAGCGACAGAAGTACTTTGCCCCTGAATGTGTTACGTCCATTAACGCAATTATGCAGCGAACCCAATGACACGAAAACTCCGATTATAGAATGAATAAATATCTCTTCAATTATTCACGTAAAAACATATAAAAATTTCTGATAGAATCATCATAAAATGTTATGGATAAAAACGAAGTTTTTATTTATTTTTTCTTTTTTCAAGAGATCTTTTCTTGGCGTATTAAACTAATCGGATGCACCCATCCCAAAACTTTCTTCTATCTCATACAAGTTAATACTTCAAAAGTCACAATGAAAAATTAAATGGCAATCTATGCTCATCAAAAGGATTCTAAAGATATGAAATACCGTGCATTATTACGATATACCGCATATTATTTGCGCTGTCTTAAAATTCACAATAACAGTTGAAAAGATTATCTCAAAATATAAAATATTTAAATATCTCGCGCAAATGTATTTTTAAATTTAAACTGTTTTCCATTATTATTTGTCCATTTAAAATATGACGTAATTCTTCCATTTACGATTTTTAACGCATAATAATGAATTTTTTATTTTAAAATTGTCTTTCTCTTTTAAAATTCAAGTGTAAATATATTTCTTATGAGGTAATTTTCAATATTCTCCTGCTTTTAATACGTAATCATTTAATTCTAATATGAAAGTTTTTTTTTCTGTTTATAATAGCCACGCGTAAATAAATTTTTAATTTCAAGGAAGATTCTTTGCCCTGTTTTTAAAAGTGGCAACAATTTAAAATAATACCATTTTCTAAAATATGTAAAAAAAAAATATCTCTCGAAATGCTGAAAATTTGAATTTAAAATGGAAATAAAACCTCAAAAAATGAATGAAATTAAAAACTAAATGCAGTCTGCGCACCGTCAACTTCTAATGTATAAAATGATCTAAATATAATTAAATTCCTATGTATAGTTTTTGCTCCTATAAAACTTTTTTAATGGAACGAATTGAAAAACTTTAACATTAAATATCTCTTAAAATAATTTTTCGATTCGAAAACTGTCTGCGTCAACGTGTTTATCAAACATTTCTCAATAATACCATTAATTTTCATTTTTTATATGCAGTATTTTTCTTAATATTAACGAAGAAAGACTTCAGGTCACAAAAAATTCATTGCCAGCGGCGGGGACAGCGTTAGTTACTTTTTTTTTAGAATAGAGAGATTCGTATAAACCATTTTAGAAGTTATTAAAATGTTTTCTTCTGCTATTCGAAATCCCATTCAATATGTATTATCTTTTATCATGTGATCAATTCATTTATCATATCCCTTCTGTACATTATACCGATACTGTGAGTGATAACGAGAATAATATCGAAAACAAAAATGGCCATTTTTTTTTTTTTTTTTTGAAAAAAAAAAATTGTCGCCATTTTTTTCGACATTTTGACCAGAAAATCAATGTTCTAACTTTTTACGGCTGCTCTTTCATCTGCACCTAACACTTCATTTATAATGGCTGTTTCATAATAATGGAAGCCATCAGTCCATCGGAAGGAAATAACTCGGTTAAAGCGGAAACTCGGATAATCGGGACTCTACTGTATATTTCATTTTAAAAATGATCTTTAGAATATTTTTGTTGGTATTCAGAGGGGGGACATGACCAGTGGTGGGATTCAGACGATTCGCACCGGTTCGGTAGAACCGGTTGTTAATTTGTGTTGAGTTCGGCGAACCGGTTGTTAAAATGATGCTTCAAATGCGAAAATCGCATTTACATTAATTTACTTTCTTTAAATGTTTATCTGCACAACATTGTTTTGTAGGCATAACTCTGTGATGAGTCCTGATTAATTTCATTTAATAAAATAATATTTCCTTTGGAACAATAATATATTTTTTCTTCATCAATCTTGTGAGAGAAAATTCAACTTTAAAAAAAAAACGAAATTTTGAAGAATTTTGGTAACTAAATTGACAGCCCTAGGCTAATCCCAGTTATATGGTAAGGCAATTAAAAATTACCCTAACTACGTATCTACACTAATAAAAGAAAGTTTTGTCTGTCTGCGGGTCTATGTGTGTGCGATGGCTAGCAAAATCTACGGCAAGTACGAAACTGAAAAATTTTGTGAGGCTAATTCAAAATGTCTCCTGATGCAGCTGAGACACAGAATTTTAAAATTCTAATAATTAGTTGAGTTATTAATTAAAAATTGCAACTCACTCTCATTAAAAATTCAACTCGGTCCTTGCGCGAAAGAAAAAACTCTGGCGTACGCACAGAAGCCTTATTTACACATTAGTTGAAAATGATGAACGAAAAGAAGAAATTTCGGGATTACTTTGTCATTATTTATTAACTTACATCGGCCAAACTACTTAGTAAAGTTAAAAATGAAATACATATGCTGAAAGGTCTACATCTCAAATGCGGCAATCAAGTAAAAAAAAATCGCAGTTAACCGCTCGAAATTTTTTTTTCAAAAAGGGTCGTTTTTCCGAAAAACTCTTTCTCCCTTATTGCAATGCCCCTCCAAGGCGCAATTTTAGATGTACCGACAAACAAAAAATATGTTCTTAAAGTGAAACCCTTTTCTAATCGGTGGTGCAATTGGTTTAAAACAAACATGATTTTAACCCTTTCAAATGCACCGGTAAACGTAGGTCACTTCGCGCCTCAGGAAGACGATATTTTTTCTACACTAAAAATAACTAAACGACCGTATTATTTTTAGAGCATCTCAATAAACAGACCAGATATACATCACCTACAAAAATTTTGAAACGTTCGAACGAGTAGAAATATTTCTTACAAAATTTTTATTGTGTGTGAAGATTTCGACAAAATCAGCAAAAATCTGAATATTTCGTTGGGGTTTCGTTCCTTCAGGACGAAATTTTAGAGGTACTGACAAACCAATAACATGTTCGTAAATACCTTCTTATCGATGGGACAATCGGTTTAAAAAAAAAGGAATTTTAACCCTTGCAAATACACCGGCAAATGCAGGTCATTTCGCGCCTCAAAGAGACGATATTTTTCTACGCTAAAGTAAACGACCGCATTTGAATTTTTAGTATAAGAGTTTTTTACTTTTAAGAGTATCTCAAATTCAGATGGTATTGAGATTCTCAATAGATCAGATTTACATCATCTACAAAAATTTTGAAACATTCGGCGGGTAAAAATATTTTTTACAAAATAAAATGCGTGAAATTTCGACGAAATCAATGAAAACCTCAGTGTTTCTTCGCGGTTTCGCTCGCTTTCGTTGCGCATAGACTCCACAAATCAAATTGCGCAGAAAGTAAAGTACCAAATAGCATATACTTTCAGTTCAATATTTTTTCATTTAAAAATATAAATTCAGATAAAATAGATTTAAAGATATAAAATCATACAAATTTCAGGTTAATTTAAGGGTCATTCATCACGGGCCCAGGCAACGCTACTATTCGAATAAACGGTACTTTGCTTTGGTACGGAATGTTCCCTGTTATCGCTGATCTATAGCTAATACTTAAATCTTCAGATTTAGCTATATACTTCCAACTGCGCAGTTATTTCCGTAAATGTAACAAATCCAAAATTTTGATAAGTTCCTCTAGTCTTATAATTTATATTTAGAAAAATATTTTTCCAGCTCTAACAAATGAAAAGACATTGCATGATCTAAACTTGCCGAATCATGATACTTTGTTTTTACGAATTTCCAGCGTTGTCTGGGTTGTTTTTTTTTTGTTGTTGTTGTTGTTTGTTTTTTGTACTAAGAAATGGTAAAAATTCTTAAAATTTCTAAATGTCATAACTCGAGAAGTTTTGGTCGTGCAAAAATTGGTCTCACTAGCTATAGCATGGATAATATTTTCTAAATATGTTATATACAACTTTAGGTCATGAACATGGGTTCATTCTTAAACTTACATGTCTGCTATTTTTATATTATATTGTTTATTGTTTTGATGCATTTTCTGATAGAAATTATGATCACGGTTTCATGATTGCCGAATATTTATTAACGTCCTTTTATAGGGTAACATGTTTCAGGATTTTTTTCACCGTACCAAAGGATCAAAGTTCTTTTTTACAATGTTCTTATAATATTGGAAAGTGTTTCATAATCTATGTGTGATGCTTCATTTTTCTTTCATTTTTGTACATCAAAAATCATTTGGGCAGCGAACCGGTTGTTAAATTATTTGAATCCCACCACTGGACATGACCCCTGTGACCTTCCCCTTGGATTCGCCATTGTACATTACGTAGTTCAATATTACAAATTTTATGATTATATATTTTAAATTTTAAAACAAGTCGGCTATTAGAAAATTAGTAAAATTCTCTTTGTAAATATACTTTGAGGAAGAGGGGGGGGGGGCGCCAAAATCCATGCTTGCCACGGGTGCAAAAAAGGCTAGTTTCGGCCCTGCGTCCAGAACTGTTAGAAATATGTTAAAAAGCGCCGAATGCTTGAATTATGCTAAATTAAATGCCAAGCCAAAACTACAAATGCGTCGCACTGATGCAAGTCTAAAATCCGCATCTTCCAATGTCTGAAAATTCAATATATGACTTTTTTTTTTTTTCACATGAAAAAATATCCACCCTTGATTGTACAGATCATTTAAGATATTACTCGCATGATTTACTACTAAGTGAGCCATGATTGCTTTCAAAGCGTGTACAAGGTGGTGGCACAGTAGTGATTTGGACAGGCTTTAATCTAAAATTAAACAACAAGTTTGGTTTCCACCGAGACAAAGATCAACTTCTTTAACTATCAAGATATTCTTGGTAATAATTTTGTTCCACTTAAAGATGAACTTCTGGATACGAATTTGGCATTGCTTCAAGATGACGTTTCTATTCGCAAGCCTGTGTCAACTTCAGATTGGTTATCTGCAAACAATATCAAAACTTTACACATTTCATCTAAAAGTCCCGATATAAATCCTGTAGAAAATATGTGGGGAACCTTAGTTCTTCAAGTTAATGCCAACAAAAAGCAGTTTGATTCGATTGTTGAGGTGAAAGTAGTCATTTTGGAAATATGGAAGGAAATTCCCATTTCCACATGTAAAAAATTGTTTAAATCCTTCCCAAAGCGTCTTTTAGAAATCATCAGTGTTGAGAAGCCACAAACAAAGGACTAAAAATTAATGTACAAATCATTTATACGTGTAATTTTGATTTTAAATATACTAGTCCTAAACTTTTTTCCACCAATTTTTTATTATCTAGAATTTAATTTTTGCTTATTTTTTTTAAAATATACTCATTGCCATAAAAATTTGCGGACCAAGAAATAATTGTGGGATCGTAACGAAACTTGGCATGAAGGTACATATTAGGCAGATATGCAAATGATTAGAAATGCAGCGTGATTGCGCAATGCGTAATGCCACTAGAGGGCGTTGAACTTTGTCCTCCTTGGAGTATAAAACTGGTAAGCAGAACGTGTCTGAGTGTACCTTTTCTTTTGCAAAGGAAACGCTGAGGTAGACATGCCGTTACGCAGCCATCGAAGACAATATGAGCAGCTGTCAGAGTTTTAGAGGGGAAGAATCATCGGGATGATGGAAGCTGGGTGGTCAGTTCGGCGAGTAGCTCGTCAAGTAGGCCGTTCTGATTTTACTGAGAGGAGGTGTTGGGACTAGTTGACTGAAGAGACGTCATTTACACGGCGACCAGGCTCGGGACGCACTCGACAGACCAGTCGTCGAGAAGACCGTCACATCATACGAAACGCACGCGTAGAGCCAACTGCCTCAGTGGCCGCTATCCAGACACAGGCAGAATTTTCACTACGGATCCCTGTGTCTTTCCGAACCATCGCAAGGCGCCTGGCCGAAGGACATCTGGTATCGCGGCGCCCATTACGTGTGCTGCGAATGACACCCACCCACCGACGCCTCCGTTTGGATGGTGTCGTTTACGACAGGATTGGACTGCAACGGAATGGAACCAGGTCGTCATCAGCGACGACTCTAGATTCAATTTGAGCAGCGATGACAATCGTGTTCGTGTGTGGAGATCCCGTGGTAAATGCCACAATCCTGCCTTCGCTTTACAGCGACACACCGCTCTCACAGCTGGTGTGATGGTATGGGGTGCCATCGCTTACGATACACGGTCATCCCTAATATTGATCCGTGGCACAATGACAGCCCAGCGGTACGTCCGGGACATTCTTCAGCCACATGTGTTGCCACTCGTGGCAGGGCTCCCAGGAGCCATTTTTCAGCAAGACAGTACTCGGCCACACACAACAAGGATGTCATAAGCCTGCCTCCGCCACATTTCCACCTTTCCCTGGCCTACTCGATCCCCAGATTTGTCACCAATCGAGCATAACTGGGATCATTTGGGACGGCAAGTTGGCTACCCTACGAATTTGGTTGAACTCGAGGCGCGTTTACAGCAACTGTGGAACGAGATGTCTCAGGACATCATGCGGAACTTGTATGCCTCAATGCCCGCTCGTATCGCATCGTGCATTCGCTCTAGAGGGGGTCCAACAGAGTACTAAAATTCCCGTTCATTTGTACTTTTTTCTGCAATAAATGATCCTTTTTCTTTGGTTTTCTACTCACTTACTTATATGACAGTAGTACTTACGCGTGTAAAATTTCGTTTCATTTGGACATCTTTTTCTTGGTGCGCAAATTTTTATGGCAATGAGTGTATATTATTGTAATTTAAAACAAATAACAAAACTTGTATAATTTTATGGTGTATATAATTTTGCAATGATATTGTTTTTTTCTTTAACACGTTCACGCCAGCGCGGTGGTTTCACAATCGACTGCCTCAGAGTTGTCAAGTCTTCGGCTTTTTGCACACCACTGTTATTTTAGAGAAAATGTTGTTCCTTTAAATCGCCCAATTGTTCTAATTAAATAAAACAAAATTTTTTGTATTAAAATACTGGTATCCAAAAAGCCGGAGACTTGGCAGCTCTGAGACAGTCGAGTGTGACCCACCGCGCCGGCGTGAACGTGTTAAAGTAAGATCTGTACTGTTTTTGTTGGTGGTCCTAAACTTTTTTCCAACGCTGTTTAACTCAAATTTTTCTACATAAAAATACTGACATATTAGCTGAAAGCGTAGGAACCCTGGTTGTGTGATTTCAATTACGCACCAGTTATAGATTTTTTTAAATAAATTACTCGCTTAACAGCTTAAACAAGATACAGAGAACAGCTATTTGAAGCCCATAGAAGATTCTGTGCAGTTTTCTGAAAAAAGGGAAGAAATCCAATTGGAAAAATTAAGTAAGTGGCATTTAAGAATTTTTGATTTTTAAATCGGAACTGACATGTTCGATCTTTTTCACCAAATCATGTTTACACAGGAAACTTGATATAGAAAGGAATTGCATCCATAATCGTCGTCCCCCTCATGTTGCTCCGCCTCAGACAAGATATCAAAGGAATTTCATAACCTCTCTTTAAAATTAATGAATAAAGGCGGTGATTTATTAATTAAATGTGAACAAAGATCCAAGACCGAATTATAATTTTATTATACATACTTATTCAAGTCTTTTAAATGTCTATTGCTTGTCTTATATTCTTAAATCATTTCTCCACATTATGAAAAGTGCGAAAATTAGTTCTCAAAGAAGAACATCTCAACAAAACCTCAGTAGAATCAGACAGACTCGTCGCTCTAATTCCTAGTTTTAGGTAAATTTTTGAAAAATTAATAATAAGCATTAAAATTTCAATTATTAAAAGCGGCAAGATTTGTTCCCACGCAACATGACTTTTTGAAATTAAGCCAGTTAGCTATGCAAATAAGTACTTTCAATAATAATAGATAACATAATTTTTTTTAAATATCCAAAAAAATTGCAAGTTTAGAATATAAATACAGTTAAATTCGTTTAATCCGAGCACGGCTAACACAAGGACACGGTTAAAGCAAGTAATTTGCACTTTATGAATGGTTCATAAGAGTGGTTCTGTTTAAACTATTAAGATTTCCCACGCTTTTTATGATTTACAAAAACAGGATCACGGTTAATACGTTTAAAACATCTGTTTATTTCAAATTGATTTTCTTCGAAAAGTAGGATTGAACCAGGAAAGAAATCACTTTGTTATAGGAATTTTTTTTTTTACTGAGCGATAATATTTCTACATTACTCTTGTCTGTCAAAATGTAGTATCAGTTTCACCAGAAAGAATTTTAGTCTTGAAGTTGACCTCTCACCCAAGAAAATGAAAAGAAATGCTCTGAGATATTTAAACAATGAGCAAAGGGAGGACGTTCGAAAGACCGCCCCTTTGTAAGAGTTGTAATTAAGCCATGCAAAGATAGGAGCATAGAATTTAATTGATTATCTCTTTATTTGTTTCTCATCTCTTTGTTTATTTCTGTAAATTTGGACTCTGAGCCATATTCACCAGCCTTTTCATGCCTCTTATTGCACTGTTAAAATGAAAAGGATACGTGTAATCATTAACTCGAAAGTAACTGTTGACATCTTAGCCGAATTTTTACAGGGAACATTATCATATTAAAATTATTTTAGCATTGCGGTAAATAGAGTTACTCATACTTGTAATTACTTTATTTATGTGTGTGCTTTTAAGATTTTTATTACACTGGTTATCAAAAATTAAGGAAAAATCACAAAATGCAAATTTTTAAATACGGGAATACTCAAAAGGAAGTAATATAATTCGAATAATTACTATTCCTGCAGAACAGCTAGTCCATATAACATCTCATTCAGGTCACACATGGTCACAAGAGTCACAGTCACTACGGCGAAACAAAAAATAGGAAATTCCATACGTCTCTTTTATGAGTCTCAAATGACTACTATATGTGACTCCACTGACAGGTCACTGTGACTGCTGCTTTGTGGCGAGTCACCAGGTGACTTTACAATGTCATTTCATTGAGACTCTCGTGTGACTCTCATCTGGAGACTCAATTTCAAAGTCATTGTGAACGTTGCTTTATGATAAATCACCAAATAATGTCAAATTAAAGTCACATGGTGACTTTTCACCACTTTTCACAGTGGTGACTTTACAGTAGGGTCTCTGTCACCATTTGACAAAGTCATGTGACAGAAAGTCACCATGTGACTTTAATTTGACATTATTTGGTGATTTATCATAATGCAACGTTCACAATGACTTTGAAATTGAGTCTCCAGATGAGAGTCACACGAGAGTCTCAATGAAATGACATTGTAAAATCACCTGGTGACTCGCCACAAAGCAGCAGTCACAGTGACCTGTCAGTGGAGTCACATATAGTAGTCATTTGAGACTCATAAAAGAGACGTATGGAATTTCCTATTTTTTGTTTCGCCGTAGTGACTGTGACTCTTGTGACCATGTGTGACCTGAATGAGATGTTATATGGACTAGCTGTTCTGCAGAGATAGTAATTATTCAAATTATATTAGTACGTTTGAGAATTCGCGTATTTAAAAATTAGCATTTTGTGACTTTTCCGTAATTTTTGATAACCAATGTATATTCGCGGTTATAACGAGTAACGTTAATACGACAACTTTTATAATTCCCTTGCTTCTTGTATAAATCAAGTTCAAATGTATTATTTCTCCACACACACACACTAAAAAAAAAAAAAAAAACACCCGTACCGGGTTCGAGAATATTTTCTCTCATTTAGACATACAAAACGGTTCTGGAGAGACCCATTTCCAGATCGGGCTTGGATTTTGAGCCGAGAAGACCTCTGCTACCGCTTATGAGTCAAAATATAAAGCTTAAGGTATTCTAAATATAATTACACACCATGGCATTTAATTTAATTTTCTATGGTATTGCTTCTGTCTGTTATGTACATTAGGAACTTTTTGGTCATTGAGCTACCTTTAAATATTCTTCAATTCTGCTAATATTTTCACTATATATATCTATATTATAAAGGGCAAACATATCTGTGCGTAACGCATACGTCATTCTGCGAATGGCAACAGTTTGAAATTTACAATGAAATTTCGGTTTTGCAATTTTTGCTACGGCAATTTTTTAAACTTCTAAACATCGCATAGTTTCATTTTTTACACCGTCGTATAGGGAAAAAAATGTGCTTTAAAGTGCAATTTGCTTGAAAGCTCTATCTCAATATATTTTTGAGATATTAATTTTTTTATAGTTTTTAGTACTAAATTTTTGGGGGCAACTGAAGTACTCCATTTCTATTAAAAGTGAAGGGAAATTAGTCATGGTTTATTTATTTTTATTGATGATATCCTTATTGATGCCATTTTCATATCACAAATAAAGGTAATATTTTTCTAATTTTTGAACAGAAAATGACGTCAGCCATAAAAAAAAAAAAAAAAAAAAAAAAAAAAAAAAAAAACTCGCATTCTTCTTCATAAATAAAAAGAATGAAGAAGATATTTCAATATTTTTACATTACGCTGATACTGAGTTTGAAACGTTAGGCAAAATGATTCAGTTGGTGAAAATGATTTCATATTTAAAACAAATGATCATTTTCTTTGATAAAACTAAATATTTGACCAATACTATGGCAACTAAAGGAAAATTTCTGAATAGTAAATTTCTGCGGATTACTGAGATTAAAACTTAAAGTTTGTGCGAATGTTCACATGAAAAGTTGTATCGGACAAACGTAACTTTAGGTTTGGAAATAGTACATTCATTAATAATATGTTGTGCGTTAAAATACTTTTAAATTGTGATTTGAGTGGTGCGTATGTAAATTTTGAGAATGTGAAAATTACGTACAGTTTAGATTTTATGGGGGGAAGTTTTATGATGTGACAAAGCGAAATCCTTTTTACTGATTTTTCATTCCGTAAAAACAAACATAAGAGCCTCAATCGATAATTTCAACGTAATTACTGATCTTGATTACGTATTCTAATACAGTTTAATTTTTCAATAATTTAAGCAGTTGAAGTTTGTGGAAATAATATTTTGGTAATTTTAGGTTAAAAACATTATTTATTTTAAGAGTTAGACAACCAATGCAAGATGAATTTTTTATTGTAATTATTTTTGTAGGTTTATTATAAATTCGATCTAACAGTTCCACTCTAAACATTTTAATTCGTCGAATTTCGACGGGTTCCAACTCGTATATATAAAGGAATAACTTCAGAAGATGAAAGGATAAAATTTTCATAGTTGAAAATTAAGCTCCACTCTTGTAAAAATGTCTCAATTAATTTTATGTAAAAAATTTAAAAATTCGTACCCTTCATATATATATATATTTTTTTTTTTTAATGAAGGGTACCAAACTCTCTCTTAACTAAATAAAAAATGGATGAAAATATTTCTAAAAATATGTTACTTTGTTTCAATAAAGAGGTTCTTCGTTGGAAAAAAATTACAAAAGTAATATTTCAATTTGAAATGTATTTTCATTTCATAATTACATATACTAGAGGAAACAACCCACAATTTACAGGTTGCATAACATAGGTGACAACTATTTTTTTAATATTGTAAACTTTTAACAGAATTTTAAACTTAATATATTTTTTTAGATTGCCCACTAACATCACCAAAAGGCATTTTCATATGGAAAATATCAATAATAAATTTTAAAAAAATTTTCAAAATTATTAAAAGCGATATTTTTGTATTAGATGCATCTCAGAAGCTAATAGCCAAAGAAATCGCCAAAGATTTCGTTGCTTAGAGCAGCCTTCTTGATTCTGTTAATTTCAGTGTAGTTCGATTTCCTGTCTGTTAAATTTGTGTTTTACTTATATTGCATAATTTATTTATTTATTTTTAAATGTAGTTTTAATTTCGCTATGGAATATTAGTCGGAAGCAAATGATCGACTATTCATATCGTTTAAATTGCAAATGGGTTAGTTTTTTGTAATCGGGCTGTATGCGAGAGAGGTAGATAAAAAAAGAAATCATGCTTCAAAATTACTTTAAAAACCATAAAAAAATCAGTAAATTGAAATACAATTTTCAATTAAATTGCATTTGAAAATGCATTTTTTTTCTATTCGACGGTGTAAAATTTGCAGTTGTTCGATGTCTAGAAGTTTTTTAAAAAATGCAGTAAAAGCGAAATTTATTGGTCAAGTGTTAAAACCGTCAATATGACGCCAGCGTTCCTCGCGGACATGCTTTCGTTTTATAATATATATTAATTTATTCCTATTCTTTATTTTATTATATATTCACTACTCAGTACTTATTAAGTTTATTCCTATTTTTTCATTCTACTTTAACTAAATATTAATCTAAGTCTTTTCTTGATTTCTTAAATCAATTTCATTCCTTTTATTTATTATTTTTTTGGGGCTAAAGATGGCAACACTAAACATTATTGTTATTAATCCAGTTCCAATTTACATTTTTCCTTTCTCACACCAGATGGCAGCACAGTTATGCGTTTCAGTCAGATGCTCAACTGTAGCTTACATGTTAAAATAGTCTTAACTATGTTTTCCATCCTGATATGCTGTAGTTTTGACTCCTAGTATGTAATTCAGGTATATAATAATACTCTAATAATTTTTAATATCCTGTATGAGGTGTATCTTTCTTTAGATCTCTTAGATTTTTATTATCTATTTTCTGTAATGTTTGCGTTATAAGGAGCTAAATCTTGTCATTTTAGGCTTAATGCCGACAAAATTGGATGAAATAACGCATCTTCTGTGAATGAACTCACAAGCTCCTCTGACGATTCTGTGGGTCATTCATAGTTTCTTATTTTACATACTGGTTTCCTATGTTCATTTCTAAATCATCTTTAGAACTTTACCAATTTCTTCATATATTTGTGATTTCAAATTCATTATATATATATATATATATAATCTGCTCAACCCCAAAGCATGTCGTCCTCTTAATAAATTAAAAACTATTAATGGTAATTCGTAAACGGATTAAGCGAATCTATCTAGAAATTGCTATTTCATTTCTATTTTTTTCGTTCATCATCATCATAAAGCATAAACATAACAAAATGTGACAGTATCAAAAGCCCCTGTTTCATTATTTCCAGCTTTCATTAAAGACACCCGCGGAACAATGTTCGAATTCGAATTATCTCAAGGGACGCTTTATCCCTCTCTCCTAGTTCCGCACCCGACAACACCAAAAAAGACGTACTTTTCCTTCAATTATGAAACTCCTTTTATCCAATTTTGCTGGATATGCACGCTTAGTAAATGAATTATTTTAGAAAAGCGGCGAAATGGTCCTTGTGGAATAATTCTGGCAGAGTGCGGTTTGTCAGCCATTCTCTGATATCTAAAGCTAGAAATTAATGTTTTTATTTTTGTTGATGCGTATAAAGGGTTTGTTGTAGTTAGTAAAAGAGCTAAGCTTTTATGTTGAGGTTTTTGTAGTGGAAGATTATAAACTATTTAATTAAATTAAATTTCCAGAAAATTAAAATTTTTATAATATACTTTCACTTAAGAGGATTATAGAAGTTTTGCCAAAATAAAAATGTTCACATTATGTTAAATCCTTTAACATCTAAGATGTATTATTACTCCTCCTACATTTGTATTATTTTTCAGAATAGAAAGTAAACATTTTAAACAAGCAATAATGAACATGCTTTTATCGTAATCTCTCTAAGCCCCCCCCCCCCCCCCCCCATTTGAGAGATATTACGATATTAGTAACACTGGATTTCCCTTTAGCATTTAAAGAAATATAAATAGAATTTAAATTGTTACATTGAAAAATGCTTAATCCAGTGATGGTATTTTCGGTAAGTACAATAAACATAAATCTTGTTCAATTTAAATATGTGATAGTTGTATTTATTTGTTTGATTTTTGATATGTTTTTCGAACTTAAAATTTGATGATAGGCAGATTATTATAGATGAAAGGGGGGCGGTTTGTCAAGCGTTCTGTGATATCAAAAACTAGAAGTTAATGTTTTTCTCTTTGTTCCTGTGAATAAAGGGATTGTTCGGGCTAAAAAAAAGAGCGAAGCTTACATGTGAATGTAAACGTAAACCTATAATATTATTGAGCAATTGTCTATATTGAGCTTTTTGTAGTCAAGAATTATAAACATTTTAATCAAATTACATTTATGATATTTAAAACTTTATAATATGCTTCCACTAAGAGGATTATAAAACTTATAGAAAAAAATATTATTGTTTAAGCACTTGACATCTAAACTCGAATATCATGCGTATCTTAGTACAATATAGCCTTTTTTTCGATAGCGAAAATAAAAAAATTTAAGAGATATTTAAAGATCTTTTATAAATGAAAATAATGCTAATACTTTGATAAAAATAATACTTTGCTAATACTTTGATGAAAATAAAGATACCTTAAATATTAATCCAAATCTGTAAGTGAAAAAGTATTGATTAAAACCAACTTTCTGAAAAATTAATTTTAACACTGATAAAACAAAAACTTTTTATTTTATAATTAAAATAGTTATAATTTTGAGTAATCAATATTAAAACTTTAAAATCGGGAGCTTTGGTACAATTTTATGATATAGATCCACCTATGAGTTTTTGGTTGCATTTCTCCACAACAACAAAATTTTATTTTTATGTCTATTATATTTCTGTATGTGCACTCGAAAGTTTGTGTGCATGCATAAACTAAGGTTAATGGATTATTAAACACTTAAGCATCCAGAAAAAACTATCAAAAAATTTAAAATTAATGGTGTACCATTTTTTTTTATTATAAAACTTTTAAAACACATAATATACAATTTCTTCACCAACTCGAATTCCAATCAACTATAATATTGGTTTTTAAGGGGTCTCAGGACTCTTAAAATTGGAAAAAACGAAAAAAAAAAAGACCATTTTCAACATTTAATATCTTAAAATGTATTTGATTTTAAGACACAATTTTAATTGATATAAAATATATAGGTATGTTCTTTCATTTCATGTATTTAAAAAGTTATAAGATGCAGAATTAGCATTTACAGGGGGCTCCAAACTGTTAGACATTTGACGAGCAAAAAATCGGCATAACAGCTTACGCGCACGATTACAAAATAAGTATTGCAACTAGAATGGAAATTTTGGTGCCTACTTATACTTCAGATTATTTTAACGACACTGAACCTAAATAAATTTGTATTTAAAGCTTTTTTTATATTTTTAATACAAAGTTGTATTTAGCTAATGCAAAATTAAGAAAATTTCAACAGCATAATCACCTAAAAAAATATTGTTTTGAACAATAAAGAGAAGATTTTAGGTTCAGTTTATACAGACTAACATGAAACGTATGTTTTGAAAATATATTCATAAGTTTTTGAGATATCGTGCGCGTTATGCCCAAAAACGTCATTTGGAGAAAAATGGCTTCAAAGTTTCCGAAACGACGCTTCAGCTATTGAACGTGTATAAATGTAAAAGCCATAACTTCAGTTCTAATAGGAATTTCAAGGAAACAATTATATCAAAATGTTCAGAAAAACGAGGAGTTTAACATCTAAAAAAATTAAAATTTCGAAAATTTAAAGCTTTAAAAGTCCTGAGACCCCTTAAGTATGAATGAAATCATAGAACCACAATTATTTTCTATTATAATGATGAACTAAACATTATGTATTTACATGTATATTATATTCCGCAGGAAGCTGAAGGTATTTGATACTTACGTTCAAATCTTTAATAACTTTAAGTTTTTCTGTCTTTAGGTATATTCGCTACATTACACCCCACCCTCCACTCTCCTTCGCAAAAAGAACTTCATGAAATATGTAACATGAAAATACAGCAAAGAATATTAAAAGAATAGGAAGAGAAAAAATGTGCAAATGTGAAGCTACGATATAGAATACTGTCAAGAATATTTATTTATATGAATCCGCATAAAACGTTTGGACTCGTATTTTGGATCATTCAACTATTCAAGTCTTCTTTTCTTGATCATTAATGTAGAAATACTAGTTATTATACTTATCTTTTCATAATTTTTATTCATGATTTTTATATCCTACGTATAACGCGCGTCTGTATATTTTTATGCATTTACTTGTTTCAAAAGTACACTTTATATGCCGGAATATACGCTAATTTAATTAAAGACGTTATAGCTTTCATTCTACATTAAAAATTTAAAAGCATTTCTGAAAAACAAGATCGACAATATATTTTGTTTATTTTTAATAAAAATCTTTAGTTTAGAGCACTGCTGGACCCACCATGGCTGAGTGGATAAGACACCACGCCGCTAATCGCTTGAGAGCGTAGGTGGGGCGGGTTCGAATCCCGCCGGTTCCGTTGCACACTCTTTGTGGAGCCCCCAGGATGTAAATTTCCTTCTGCTATCTCGTCCCTGTATATCGACGATGACTTATAAGCGGGTCCTGGTGTCAAGCACACAAGTCTGATGTATGTGTTCAACAAAAAACAAAGAGCACTGCTAATGTAGCTTTGATCAAACACTGCAAGGCATTAATCACCGGACACTTTCAATTTTACACATTTTGTCAAATATTTAAAAATATACTTGTCGAATTCTTCTGGAACTTCAGGATTTATAAAGAATGTGTTTGACCTTATATTTATCAATGTCGATTTGATAAGGAGGACAATTAGGGAATCAACAAAAAATCAAAGACAAATAATAATATTTGGGTCACCCTGCAAAATAAAATGCACGGAATTATCTATCGCTACAGATATGTGGATAATGTACAATATGTGTATTCATTTGTGTAAGACTAGCATGTATATTCATAGAGATATAACGGTTTTTTTTTTTTTTTTTTTTTTTTTTTTAAGTAAAGGAAATTCTTTCACGTTTTTTGCTTATATCATGCAGAGTTTTCACCCAAATTTAACACAAGTTTCAGAAAATTTGGCAAAATGTAGTCGAAACAATATAGTGAAATTAGAATATAAATATATTAAACATTTGATGAAATATGAGCAGTTGTCTGAAATATTTTTTATCTGCGCATGCGAGAACGATAACATTTTTACATCTATCTTTAAAAGAAGAAAGTATTGGATTCATGAGAAATGTCGACTTCCGGTTTTTCGACGGATTTATACGTTTCAGAAGGTCCTGAACACGATTTGATGTTTTTAAAAAAATGTCTGTCTGTGAGTCTGTAAGTGACACAAATTGCGTGGGCGCTCTATCTCAAGAACTAATACACGGAATTTCACAAAACTTTAGATTTAGTTAGACCTTTACATGAACTGGCGCTTATTACGTTTTGGTATAAATCGTCCAACAGGTGGTGCTGCTGTGCTGCTGCATTTTTTACGATTTCTGCAAAGCTATATCTCAAGGATTAATGTATGGATTTTCATAAAACATCAGATTCAGTTAGTCCTTGATACAATTTGGTGCTGATTATATTTTGGTGAAAATCGTCCAACAAGTGGCGCTGGTATGCTGCATTATTCGTGATTATCGCAATAGCTATGTCTCAAGAATTAATGCATAAATTTTTATCAAGCTTCAGATTCAGTTAGTCAATGGTATAAAACGATCCTAATTAGTTTTTGGTGTAAATCGCCCAACAGGTGGCGCTGCTATGTAGAATTTTTTACGTTTTCCGCGATAGCTCTATGAAAACTAATGCACGGATTTTCCTCTAACTTCAGATTCAGTTAGAAGTTGACATAAGTTGTTGATGATTAGATTTTGGTGTAAATCACCTAATCAGTGGCGCTGATATGCTGCATTTTTCAGGAAGTATTAACATGTATGAGACATTAACGTGTAATTTTTGGAATTGCCATTTCCGACTAGTTTTTTTTTTTCTTTCATGTTTTTATCGTCAGCTCTATGGAGCAACTCATAAAAAAGCGAGTCAAATATCGTGAAAATTCAGAAGGATATCGGTGAGCTGATTTTTAGTTTATTTCTAAAAGAAGATGAATGATAAGACATTTTCCACAAATTGTCATTTCTTATTAATTGACTTTCAGCAAAGGAGTTAGTATTTAATCAATGTCAGCGAGTAGATTTAGAACAAACGCTTCGATTTCGTTACTTCTTGGAATTGGTTTTTTCTTGGAATTGGCTCATTCTGGTGGTTTTCGAAAAATGACTAATGCATCAATAAAAAATTAAAATTAAAATAAATAAAAATTAAAAACGACAATTTATGGAAAATTCCTTATCATCCAGCTGCTTTTAGAGAGCAACTAAAAATCAGCTCACACTATCGCCGATATCTTTCTGAATTTTCATATTAAATCATGAAACAAAATCTTTGTTATGCGCATGCGCAGATAAAAAATATTTCATACAACTGCTCATATTTCATCAAATGTTTAATATAATTATATTCTAATTGCACTATATTATTTCTACAATACTTTGCCAAATTTTCTGAAACTTGTATTAAATTCGGTTAAAAACGCTGCATAATATAAGCAGAAAACATGCAAGAATTTTTTGAACTTTTTAAAATAATCGCTATATCTCCATGAATACACATGCTATTCTTACACAAATGATTACACATTTTGTGCAATAAACACATATTTGTATGCTGTAGCGGTAGATCATTCCTGTTTAGTTTACAGGGTGATCCCAAATATTATTATTTTTCTTTGAATTTTTGTTGGCTCCCTTGTCGCCCTGCTTATCAAATCGACGTTGATAAATATGAGGTAAACATATACTTTACAATCCTGAAGTTCAAAAGAATCCGAACAGTATGTCTTTAAATATTCGACAAAATGTCTAAAATTGAAAGTGGCCGGTGATTAATGACTATAGAGTGTTCATTATAAGCAATTCTCCAATAAGTGGGTAATTTCACTGTGATTTAGTAAAAAATAAAAGTTAAATTTTAAATTATTTTTTAGAAATATGTAAGGCATAAGGTAGTGAGTGAGCAATGTACAATATTCCGGCATGAACTTTAAACAGTATTTTTCTTTAACCTACCTACCTCTAATCGACCCGTTTCTATATTTTATTGCTTTCGATTCGAACCAGAAATTTCTTTATAAAGTTATTTGCATAAAAGCTTCATAATATTAAGCTCAGTAAATATATTAAATAGTTCTAAATAAAGATCTAGTGTAAATGTTTTTTATCAAGGTTTAGTAAAATTTCAACAGGGTTCTGAGCTGATGCAATTTCATTGAAAAGGGGCAGAAGTGGCTGGGACAGCAGTGATAACTATATACACTAAAACTAATGGTTTAGGCCTAAGATTAATTATAGCTATAATTACGCAATAGGTTAATATAGCTATTAGTAAACGATAAGAAGAGGCACCCTGTATATAACCGACTCGAAAAGAAAGTGAAAGCATGCGTACATTCTGGGTTTGTATAGTGACAATTTCCTTCTATAAATGTATCATTAGTAGCATACAACTTTTGTGTATAAAATATAAATATCTACCCTATATGTATAAAATCCTAATGAAACGAATTTATGAAACGGCTGAAATGAAACGAATTTATGAAACGATTCTATGAAACGACTGATTAAACAACTGATTATGTTTCACGGCAAATTCTCCTAAAATATGGAATACTTTGCGATGAAATTAACACACACACACACACACAAAAAAAAAAAAAAAAAAAAAAAAAAAAAAAAAAAAGTATTGATCCGCAGATCTCAAAACTGGTATTAGAATTTTTAAATTCTAATTAGTTTTCGAAATATTAATTTTTTTCTCATTTTAAATAATTTTCTCTTATGATGGCAATTTAAATTTTAATCATAACACACATTTATTTTTCATATTTTAGAACAGGTTATTATTTTAAACGAATTTGGCGAGCAGTTTGGCCTCCATTAAATGTATACTAAGAAATGCATCATATTACTTTTATTCATAATTCAATTTGTATTTCATTATCATTTTATTTAATACAAAACTTTCATTTAAAATAAATGGCTTTCACTTCTTTCTATTTTTTCAACGAAACGAAAAGAAAAATATTAGGCACAGATGTCATATACGCAACAGGGTACCTAATTCGCACAAAAATGGCGTTTTTTTTGTCTGACATGGTAACCCGGCTATTGTTGCTTATATTTATTAATAAATGTTTATTTGAATTTATTTTCTTTTTATTTACAAAAAAATGTTCTAAATTGTTTTGCTCTATAGTTATTAATTAAACTTTTTTTTAATTCATTGTTATTTCATTTTAAAAATAATAGAAAATAATTTAAAAATACATATGTAACTGGTATTCGAAAACAAGGTTTTCGCCAAATTGTCGTAAAAAAAAAAAAAAAAAAAAAAAAAAAAAGAAAGAAAGAAAGAAAAAGAAAAACGTCAAATCCGGTGCGTATATGACAATGCAACAAATCATGACATTTAATTTCAACTTCAAAGCAATGTTTTAATGGTACTACTTCTCCCGTCGACCAATTTCGCCAAATTATATAAATCGCCAAATAATTCACCAAATTAGACAAATCGACATAATTTTTTATTTTAAATAACGAAAGAACAAATAAATTAGTATAATATTAATAAAAATACTAAAAAATTTCGGAATAAAAATCACTTGATGGCGTAAACACGTGTAACTTCCTTACAGTCAAGTGAATGTGACATTTACGATCAACCATTATTGGCATTTAATCTTATAGTTTGGCGACAGATTTTTGGTCGATGGGATAACCAAGTAACACCGTTTTAATTTACCACTCGAAAAATAAAAAAATGCTAACTGGCGAATTAAAAAAAAGCTATTGGCGAGATTTGCACCCGGCTAACATAAAAGTACCAGGAATTCTTTGCGATCGTGGCAACTTTTATGTAGTTTTATTCGAAAAAATAATTTTGATTCTTTAATCAAAACGGAAACCTTTCTTATGAAAAGCGAAGTGATCAGCCCATAATTATTTATTGCAATTACATGACTTATAATGTAAGTGAAATAATGGCGATAGAATAATATTTGGCGACTTATCACATCTGCGGCTGGCTAACATTAAAGTACCAAAATGGCCGCCTGAAATATAAAAAGCAAAGGGATCCGCTCAGAACTGTTGATGATAATCACCTGACTTAGGCTATTATTATAGAGATTGTTTTCAATTCTAAAAACAGCGCAAAGAATAATATTTCCTAACGATTAAAAATTTATTTACACGTGACTATTAAAAACAGAAAAAAAAAACTTTAAAATTACTATTAAATGAGTGCGTGTTAAAAGTAGGAAAATATTGAAATTTATGTCTTGAAAATTGTATGTACACGTGAATATTAAAAGAGAAAGGAAACTTTAAAATAATAAATACATTAAAATGCGTTTAACCCTTTCAGGGGCAAGGTACTTCTATCCGTAAAATCTTGAAATCAGTGAATGTCACCAGAATTTACAAACAAATTTCGAAATACAAAAATGCTTTTGTTCACTTACTTAATAAAAGGAAAATTTTCATCCCAATGTTCTGGTGCCAATGTGGAATTTAAGAATTAAAATTAAGTGGTCCAAAAATGAACCACAGCCCTTGAAGAGGTTAAAGCAGTAACTTTTAGTAATTGTAGTAAATTGTATATTATGTCAGTCGTTTTATAACGTTGTTAAAAAATACCGGTAGGCAAAGACTCTGTTTACTTAATTCGTTTTATTTCAGGTTCTTTTCAAATGTTTAACTGATCTTCTGTAAACAAACACAAAAACAACCATTGGATGTCTTAACAGCAGCTGATTCTGCTTTAAATTTTTGCAATCAAAGGTAATTGAATGAAAACCCGTTTACAGGGAGATCGCTACAGGTTTTTTCAGTGTAATTCTATCTTCTCTAATCTTTTTAAAACCGATCAGATTAGCGTGCTTTTGATTCTGCAGTGTCTGAACGGGAGTTGGGGAGCGCAACTTCTAGGGGCAGAGCCCCCTAGTTTAAATATATTTAAATAGAGATGGTGTGGATAAATAAAAAAATCTTTTCCAGTTGTACTTCAGCCGGTGTATTTTTCTTCATTGTTGATTTCCCTCCATTTAGAAATACTACATGTCTCTATAAAATAATACTTACAGCTACAAAGGAAATATGTTATTCAGATATACAGGGTGACCACTCTCAACGATGTCCAATGGCTAATTCCTAAACCGTTAGCCATAGACATATAGTTCCAATTACAAAAATATTTTAAAGAGGTAAAGAAATATTTTTAAAGCAATTTGGATCAAGAAAAACTTTTTTTAAAATATTACGAAATCTAAATTTTTATATGGTCCCCCGGTCCTATAAGTGATATTTAGTAAAAATTTCATATTACACTAACAAGTAATACAAAAACAGCCCCATTCATTGACTGTCTATTCTAAAATTGACCAAATTATGAAACTTTCAATTTCATGACTTAAACCAATTTTCTGCAGCTAAACACAGATGAATTTTGTCAAGATTGGAGGGATCGTAGACAAAGTGCTTAACGTATTAGAAGGATTTATTTCGCGTGTACATTTCTACATTGCAGTCGAAGGAACTGCTTTGAGCAAGTTTTAAGATAACTTTAATTTTTATTAATTAAGTTTTAAATTAGATCATCTAATAACATTTTAAAATATGTATCATTTTGTAACGACTTGCGACTGTTGCTTTTCATCATTTTATTAAACAAAAATCCTGTTACTTTTTAACTTATAATTTTAATACAAGTTGTATATATTTTTTTAATATGTCAGAATGAAAATAAATTTCGAATTTATATTGTAATGTTAATTTTACTCTCGAATATATAATTTATTTTTAATGTTAGTCGATTATTTATATGTATAGTAAATTTGTGAAGATCCCCTATTTCGCAGCAAAAAAGATGTTTCAACTTTAAACAACTATTACCCAGTTAGTTCTAATCGTAGAAGAATGGGGCTTTTTTGTATTACTTCTTAGTGTAATAGGAGATTTTTACTAAATATCACTTATAGGACCGAGGGATCGCATAAAATTTAATTTTCATAATTTTTCAAGAAATGTTTTTATTGATTTTAAAAATACTTCTCTACGTCATTAAAAACATTTTTGTAATTGGAATTAGATGTCTATGAATAACGGTTCAGGAATTAGCTATTGCACATCGTTGAGGGTGGACACCTTGTATATACGTATTGTTTCAAAATACAATTTTTTTTTTTTTTTCAAATTCTCCAAAATCACTATTACATTTTAGTATGTTAATATTTTCACTACAAACTTTGTGTAGGCATTTATTAAAACGTGTTTCACAAACATAAATACAAATTTTTGTTAAGAATAATATTAAATTTTATATTAAAACCCAGAATAATATTAAAAGTTGCTTAACACTTTTAAAAAAGTATGATAATAAGAAAAATGTGTACAATCTTAATCGTTATTTTCTAAAATTAAAAATAGTCTGAAATCGACTATTTTAGATCAATGATTTTTTATAATCATTAAAATATTTAATATTTATGTTGTTTATTAAGTTATTTTTATATTCTGTTTAAACACTATATTTCCTAAAGACTTTCAGTTTCTGATTCATTACCATTCACATGTGCTTATGAATTGTTTTATGATATTCAATAAAACCAATCCAATAAAAAAACGAAAAAGTCTATTTGCTGATTTGAATGTTCTTGAACAACTTTGCATTTAATTAAATTTGCACAAAATTAAAAAAAAACTTTGCCGAGTTTACTTTAACTTTTAACTTAGAAGCTTTAATACAAAGGAGTCGGTTAAAAATAGATTTTCAAATAAGTTTAAACAAAAAATATATTATCTCTGCTATTCATATTTAAATATATGCAATGTTGAATTTTATTTCCTTTAAACAACCCTACATAAACATATAAATAACGTTTACTGATTTTAATTTTATGGGAATTTAAAAATATCTTTCCAGTAAATAAATAACGCTTCCGGTTAAAAATGATTTTTCACCTAGAAATACTGGTCTAAAAAATAATGGAAAATATATTTCAAGAAAGTTGACGCATGGATAATGTATATCTTCCCTCGTCTAGTTCTATTTAAAGCTATGCATTATTAAACAGTATTTTCTTAAAATAACCAAAACACGTCATCCGCTATTTATTTTTCTTTGGCCGAGAAAATATTTCAAATTACAAAACTTATTTCAAGAGGGGAATATGACATAAAGCGCCTTGAGGGTCAAGTTGAGTTGCGAAATAAATGAAAACAGCCAATAATTATGTTTACCTTTCTCCGAAAGTACTGGATATATTTCAATAATTTATTTTATGTTTTTTGCTATTGAAATTAGCTGCATTTTTATTGTTTTCTTTTCCTGGCATACCAATTGTATATTAATAACATTAATTAAAAAAAACAGATATTTTTGTTTAAGAAATTGCACAACTATAGCATTTTTTTTTTTTTTTTTTTTTTTTTTTTTAACAATTTAATACATTTTTTTTGTTGTTTGTTTTTACTCTCTTTTTTTTTATAACCTCTTCAGACCCGAGGTACACAAATGTGCACCTCTATTCTTTACGTCATAAAAAATATACTGTTTCATTGTTTTACATTTTGACTTCATTTCTATGTCGTTGAATATTTTTTGCTTTAAAAACAAATCAATAAAAGGCAACATCGATGCTGATTTCTTCATAAAATAAACGTTATTTTCATCCGAATTTGCAAAATGCCTTCAAGACAGTGTGGTCGAGAAAGTAAGTAATTTTCATAATTATTTAACTTAAATACTTATCCATAAAATTTTTTGAGAATTTGTGGATCATTCGCTTGTTTAAAGATCTTAAATGTATCATTGTGTGATTTATTTTATTGTTAATTAAATTTATATTTGAGGGGTCTAATAATTTTAGATCCATATTTTCCAAACTAAATTATGAAGTCCCCTAAAGTATCAATTTACAAAAAAGGGCTTTTACTGTCATTCGGGATGACTTTTTGTTTGTGCAAAAGTAATGATTGAGTATTTGCAATATTATTTTACCTTCAGGTCTAAAGGGATTAACTAAACTCCGTTTTTGTATGTAAAGTTGGAATTTTGTAATCGAATTTACACTCACTCCTGTTATGCTAGATAGAGGCTAACTAAACTCCGTTTTAGGTAGCTTTCTTTACAAAAAAGCTACCTATTGCAGCCGTTCGGAGGAAAGCGATTTCAAAAAATTTTGGTATATTTTCATCGATCATGACCCCCAGACCCCGAAACCACCCTCCGTTCAAAATTGATATATATATATATATATATATATATATATCTGACCTATGTCACACTGTAACTCTCGTATTTATGAACCGATTTGGATGTAATTCGGTGTGTACATAGTACATACCAATGTCTCGACCGAGTTCGTTGGCCAGCTTCATCCGCCGTTTTGTTTCAAAATGGCGGCCATTTAAAATTTTTAAAAAATTTTAAAACTTGAAATGTGGTACCAAAAAATTAAAAATGGAAAAATATTTTTTTCTTATGTATTTGACCTTTATACAAAGATTCCGGAGCAGTTTTTGTTTCGTCTATATCTTACAAAATGGCCGAGTTATAGCATTTTGAATTTCTAGCGTGGCTGGCATTTTGAAACGTCCTGAATTTTGTCACGCGATAAAAGGCGTATTTATGAACCGATTTGGATGTAATTCAGAGTGTACATAGTACATACCAATCTCTCGACCGAGTTCGTTGGCCAGCTTCATCCGCCATTTTGTTTCAAAATGGCGGCCATTTAAAAAATTTTTAAAAATTTAAAATTTGAAATGTGCTACCAAAAAATTGAAAATGGAAAAACATTTTTTCTTATGTATTTGACCTTTATACAAAGATTTCGGAGCCGTTTTTGTTTCGTCTATATCTTAAAAAATGGCTGAGTTATAGCATTTTGAATTTCTAGCGTGGCTGACGTTTTGAAACGTCCTGAATTTTGTCACGCGATAAAAGGCGTATTTATGAACCGATTTGGATGTAACTTCGTTTATACATAGTACATACGAATGTCTCGACCCTGTTCGTTGGTCAGCTTCATCCGCCATCTTGTTTAAAAATGGTGGCCATTTAAATTTTTAAGAAAAATTTAAATTTGAAATGTGGTACCAAAAAATTAAAAAATTAAAAAATATTTTCTTCTTATGTGTTTGACCTTGATAAAGAGATTCGGGAGCAGTTTTTGTTTCGTCTATATCTTAAGAAATGGCTGAGTTATAGCATTTTGAATTTCTAGCGTGGCTGACATTTTGAAACGTCCTGATTTTTCTCACGTAATAACAGGCGTATTTATGAACCGACTTGGATGTACCTTGGTGTGTACATAGTACATACAAGTATCTCGACCGAGTTCGTTGGCCGGCTTCATCCGCCATCTTGTTTCAAAATGGCGGCCATTTAAAAAAATTAAAAAATAAAAAAATTTAAATGAGATACCAAAAAATTGGAAAGTGAAAAAGATTTTTTTTGTATGTGTTTGACCTTAATACAAAGATTCCGGAACAGTTTTTATTTCGTCTATATCTAAAAAAAATGGCTGAGTAACAGCATTTTGAATTTCTCTTGTGGCTGACATTTTAAAACGACCTGATTTTTGTCACGCGATAACAGGCGTAATTATGAACCTATTTGGAAGGAACTTGGTCTGTACATAGTACATACCAATGTCTCGATCGAGTTCGTTGGCCAGCTTCATTCGCCATCTTGTTTCAAAAGGGTTGCCATTTAAAAAAAATTAAATTTAAAATTCAAAATGAGGTATTAAACAATTGGAAAATGAAAAAGATTTTTTTATGTGTTTGGCCTTGATACAAAGATTCCGGAGCAGTTTTTGTTTCTGAAAATTTGTTCTTTTGTTTATATCTTAAAAAATGGTTGATTTATAGCACTTTGAATTTCTAGCATGGCTAACATTTTGAAACGATCTTGTATTTGTCACGCGATAACACACGTATTCGCCTATTTCGATGTAAGAAGGCATGTGGATAGTATACATCAACACCTCGACCAAGTTCGCTGGCCAGATTCATCAGCCATCTTGTTTCAAAATGGCGACCATTAAATTAAAAAATATATATATATTTAAAGTGAGGTGCAAAAAAATTAGAAATTGAAAAAGGTTTCTTTCTTAAGTATTTGACCTTGATATAAGGATTCAGGAGCATTTTTTGTTTGTCTTTACCTTAAAAAATGGCTCAGATATAGCAGTTTCAATTTCTATTGTGGGTGACATTTTGAAAAATCTGATTTTTTGCATGCGACAGCACTCCTATATATTAACCGATTCCGATGTGAGTGAGCATGTGCACAGCAATTACTAAGGTCTCGACCAAGTTCACTGCTTAGCCTCATCCACCATGTTGTCTTAAAATGACAGGCACATTAAGAAATTGCCGAATTTGGCAGCCAAATATATGTTACTTTAAAGAAAAGCAGCTTGGATAAAGCTGACTAATTTCGCGAAATTCTCATTCATTATATTGATAAAAATTAGTATTGAATCTCCTATATTCGGTTTCCACTAAACTGAGCTTCGTGTGTTTGAATGATATAATTTGGCTTTTTTAAAATAAGGATTATGAAAGCTACCTCTTCCTCCCGGCACTGGCCGGAAGGACTTTTTGTATGTAAAGTTGGAATTGTGTAATCGAATTTACACTCACTCCTGTTATGCTAGATAGAGGTTAACTAAACTCCGTTTTTGTATATGTAAAGTTGGAATTTTGTAATCGAATTTACACTCGCTCCTGTTATGCTAGATAGAGGTTAACTAAACTCCGTTTTTGTATGTAAAGTTGGAATTTTGTAATCGAATTTACACTCACTCCTGTTATGCTAGATAGAGGTCAGCACGGGCCAACATTTTCAGACCCGGGCCCGACCCGACTCAGAGAAAAAAAAATTCGGCCCGGCCCGGTATAAAAGTTAAAAGTTCGGCCCGAGTCCGGCCCGAGTGAATTTCTACAAAACATTGATTTTTAAGTCGATTTGGTTAAAAGTTTGTCTCGTACAAGGAGTTCAAGCCAAAAATATTTATCATAACTTTTCTTTTCATGTTTATAATCTTCATTTTTATAGAAGTGCCGCAGAGTGCGATATTTATTTTTTTAATGAATCTCTATTTCTTGCATGTAAATGTTTCAGTTATCATTAATATTGTTAATCCATATTGCATGTATTGAAGTGTTAAATATCTGAAAAATGCTATACAGTAAAATCTAAGACTGTATTGCATAGAAAAGAAAAAAAAATGCGTTATAGACAAGTTCCCTTCTTAGCAAGTGTAAATGTATTATATATTATTTTCTTACGTAGTAGTATATTAATTTTGCATGGATCAACACGTTTTTCAGTTTAAAACAAGATTCCGTCACAGACAGATTCTTTTTCACTCGTTTTACTATATTTTAATTTAACTATATTTTAATTTAACTATATTTTAATAAGTGTAGAAATCTACTACTCTTTAAAAAGAATGAATTTGAATGTTTAATTGTAGCATAATGGCGATTTAAAAATGTATGCATTTTTTAACAAAAAATTTGTGCCAAGCCTAATTTTACTGCCATTTGAACGGACTAGGCCACGCCGCGACAATGATTTTCATACGGGCTGGGTGAAAACTAGGAATGAAAATTTTGGGCCATGAAGATTAGGAATGAAACCAGTACCCGGGTGTGTGCAGAAAAAATAAGTTAGTCCCGGCCCATAAAGAGTAGTGACTAGGCCCGACCCGGCCCGCGACTTCAGAAAAAAGTAAGGCCCGGGCCCGGTCCGTGCAGATCTCTAATGCTAGAAGTATGGAAAGTATGCACACAGGTGTGTTTTCGTTTATAATACAACATTTTAATATTTTTAAACTTAATTATAAAGTAATAAATTAATTTTTAAGCAATTTCCTGTTAGTCGGTGATAAATCGCAAAATATTCTTTATGGTTTCAACAGTTTATGTGAAAAAAAATCGAGTTAATAGACGCAAAACGACTCTCGCCAAAATAGGCTAACTAGCTGTGAAGCAGCAACAACGTAATATTTTAAGACTGTAAAGCAGAAATTATAAGAGTGAAAAAAAATACTCTTTCATCATTTAAAGGTTTAATATTAATTAATTTATGATTATATTGAGAAAAGAAATTAGAAATCCCGAACAGATAGTTTAAATAATGTTCTTTTTTTCTTTTATGTTGCCATATCTTAAAAAATAAACAGTGCAATAATAAAAAAATTTTGTCATAAATGCACTAATTCGCGCATTCTATCAAACGTAAATCAAAGCTGAGAATTTTCAATAACCGAGGCCCGTGCCAAATTAACGCATTTTAACACAAATTTTTTGTAACCACATGAAATTAGGCGTGAAAAGTCATGAAATTAAGCGTGATATGTTTAGATAAAAATTAAATGCTTATAAAAGAGTGTTTAAAAAATACTATGTTTACTTTTATTATTTTTTCCGAATAATCAGTTTATAAATTAGTTCCCGACAAAAGTATTTTCTAAAATAAATATATGTATCGCTTGAGTAGCTCTTGAAAATAGGAACAAGTCAGAAATTGTACGTCAAACGTGGCAAATTAGGTGCGTTCGTAATATAACTAGTTTTATAAATATTCAGATCTCTATGCAATAGCTGTTGCACTCTTATGCAAAAATGCATGAATACAAAATTTATGACGGTTATTATGATTAAATTCAGTAATACTGAAATAATAGGACTCCGTCTTAGATAGGACGTAATCACCGTGGCAACCTAGAATCGTTACATATCATGGGATATCATTGAATTAATTACGTATGTTATTATGTAGCAAAATGAAGAAAACTTTTATCAATATCTTTTTAAGTTTTGATTCGATTTTCATAAAATTTAAAATAACTCGACAAAACTCTGCAACGATTATATATATTAAATTTCAAACCATTCGGTTCGGTAGTTTTTTCGCAATTATATGCGGGCAGACGGACGCACCTAACGACGACGACTATAGATGCTACATATTTATATAATTACGACATTTCTCCATAGACCATAAAGCAATGGGATACTTTTGAGTGCCTCTGTAAATAAACTATCAACGCTACACACTTTATTTTCAATACCGAAAATGGCATGGTAAATCTCAATGATATATATCAATTACAGAACAATACAACTGTATTAACGCAAGTTAGAGTTCGGACAGACAGAAGGTCAGACGGACAGACAAACTGAATTCATAAACACTTTTCAACTAAGATGGAAAGTGTTAAAAACACATAATAAATTGAAATTTTACTTTCCGCAATTTATACCAATAGGCGGAAGCATATTTGAATACTTTTGTACAGCCCTGTATTTTACCTAATATCTTTATATACACGCCACTATTTAGCTAAAATTCAATTAAGACTAAACCAAGCTTAAAACTACTGAAATCATACTTCTAGAGATTATCGTCCATAGACGGTCATGTGTCCAATTCTTTGCTTGTCCCTGTATATCATTTTATCTATATTCTACAAGCATATCTTAATAAACTAAATGTAGTTCAGAGTAAAAATGCATAACTCATTTAAAAACCACCTTTAAGCTATTTTCGTTCATACTCAGTAACCCTTATGAATTCTTCTGTGTAGCCCTGTAATAACATCTACAGCATTTATACACACAACGTAAAGTGTAAAAAATTAGTTAAACTTAAAAACTCATATCACAACTAAAGCCGCATTTCCAGCAATTATTAGTGATATACAGTACCTCGGATACAATTTAGTATCCGGCGATTATAGGTGCTACGTATTTATATAATTACGAAGGCGCCTAAAAAAGAAAAAAAGACGCAAGTTTATAAGAAAAAGCATCAAAAATTCACACTGCACTGTTAATAATTTGTAGCAAAATGTCCTGTCATTCGACCGTTTTCATTGAAAACGGTTACATATCCGTAATTTAATTTTATTCTGACCCTAAAATGGTCAACCAAATGGTGAGATACGCTTTTTAATATGGTCCAGCAACCATTATCCTTAGAAACAGTCAAATGACTAGACAGTTTGCTGAAAATTTTTAACAGTGTAAGTCATGCTCTGTTTGTTTGTCCGTAGAATCAATTAATTTTTGTTTGTCATTTAAGTTCTGTCAATTGGTGAAAATTTGGTTACATTCCTTTTTGTTTGAAGATTTTTTTTATTTTTGACTATGCACTGTAAAAAGCAAATTCCGTGAAAAACGAAGATAGGGAAATTCCGGGATTTATGCCGCACATTTTTTTGAATGTGTGTATAAAGTCCCATGGTGGACATAAAATGAAAAAAATCATGCTGTGTTATTCAACGTTAAATATATAACACGTGTATTGCGACAAAAAATTCAAAACAAATTATTAATATTTTTTAACAATTTTTTTCTAAAACAATACACTGCGGCGCGTCACCCGTACATTCAGGCTGAGACGCCGCGCTTGTGCGGTAGTTATGCCGCGCTTGTAATAAGAACAGAATAAAGTTATAAATAAAAATATTTAAAAAAAAACATTCATATCTGGACTATAATCATGGATGTAATAACAAAATGAAACTAAATGAGTACAATGAAACGTATTAGTAGATTCAAATTACTAATTGTTGCCTACTTTCACTATTAAAATTATCGACTTATTTTTAGGGTTCCGTACTTAAAAAGTAAAAACGGAACCATTATAAGATCAGTCCTGTGTCTGTCCGTCTGTCTGTCTGTCTGTCACAGCCATTTTACTCGTAAACTATGGAACGTGGAAAGTTCAAATTCGGGGAAGTAATAAAGACCATTGACCCACATATTTTCAGATTAATACACATTCCTAAATATATTTAGTAAAAAAGTAGAGGGGCTAATTATGCTACTTGAAAAAAAAAATCTTTTCCTTGTATATCATGTGGGGTATCCTGTGAAAGCTTTTGTAACGCTGAACTCAAAAATACATTCCTTTTAATTTTAGGTATTATATATTCAAAGATATTGTTGAAAATGTAGCGCAAAAATATGTTCCCCCCCATCTAATTCCGAATCTACTGAAACTAAAATTATGAAAAAATTAGAGGTAGTAGACGTTAATATAAAACTTGCCGAAAAATTATAGCGAATACCCTATGTCACATAGTTTTTGAGTAATTAGCATTTTCCTGTTATACACAAATTTCGATTTACGGGCATTCAGAAAAATTCTTGAGCATCGCTGAATATACCTATCGTTGCAGAAGAATAAAAGCATTGTTGATAATGATTTTCGAAAAAAATCATCGGTAATTCGCCGAGATATTAACTCTTAAAGGTACGGTCAGTTTGGACATACACAAGGACAGGGGCGGCTCTATGCCTAGTTAACAACTTTTAATGATATATATGTGTAATGTAATGTCCAGTAACAGTATAAAAGCAATAAACGTCAAATTGTTAAAAACATACTAATTTAAGGAGTCTCGGGACTCTAAAAAGTGGGAAAAAAATGAAAAAAGACCATTTTCAACATTTAATGTCTTAAAATGTATATGATTTTAAAACATCATTTTAATTGGGATGAAAAATATAAGTATGTTCTTTCGTTTCATGTATTTAAAAAATTGCAAGATACAGAATTAGTATTTATAGGAGGATCGAAACTGGTAGACATTTGTCGAACAAAAAATTGGCATAACAGTTTACGCGCAGGATTACAAAATAAATATTGCAACTAGAATGAAAATTTTGGTGCTTACTTATACTTCAGATTGAAATAATTTCCCTGAACTTAAATAAATTTGTATTTAAAGCATTTTTATATTTTAATGCAATGTTGCATTTAGCTAATACAAAATTTTGAAAATTTCAACAGTGAAATCACCAAAAAAAAATATTTTTTGAACAATAAAAAGGAAATTTTAGGTTCAGTTTATACAGACTAACATGAAATATACGTTTTGAAAATTTCATGAAAAAATATTCAGAAGTTTTAGAGGTATCCTGCGCGTTATGCCCCAAAACCGCCATTTGGAAAATAATGACTTTAAAGTTTCGGAAACGCAGCTTCAGCTATTGAGCGGGTATAATTCTAAAAGCCAAAACTTCTGTTCTAATGGGAATTTCAAGGAAACAATTATATCAAAATATTCAGAAAAAAATAGGAGTTTAACATCTAAAAAAATTAAAATTTCTTGCATTTTGAAGCTTTAAGAGTCCTGCGACCACTTAATCCTTTCCGGCACGGAGTAATTCTATTTATAAACTTATGAAAAAATGAACTGACACCAGAATTTATAAACGAATTTATTTGAAAATGCGAACTTGCTTATTTTCACGTACATGATAAAAGGAAAATTTTAACTAAATATTCTTGATGCCGTTTGTCTGTTTTGGAATTAAAATTAGGTATCCGTATTTTAAGGGCATCACCCTCGAAAGATTTAATTAGAATGAATCGCATAAATACCGTGGGATTCGCGATAGTTTGCATTGATTGAATCTCTCAATATGCCTCGAGTGACTTTAAAAGTTAATTAAACACC
Source organism: Maratus speciosus (assembly GCA_963932465.1). Lineage (NCBI taxonomy): Eukaryota > Metazoa > Arthropoda > Arachnida > Araneae > Salticidae > Maratus > Maratus speciosus. The sequence continues at coordinate 325,076,481 of OZ010800.1, read as the reverse complement.
TATCTGTAAAAACGCGGCACTGACCAAGGCGGCGTTGCAACTTTGAGACCTCAATTTGAAGCGTGCTTAGCACAATGCCAAATTTAAACTTTGAACAAAGGTTTTGTTTTAGCTACACTGTAGAAATAAAGGTTATTACTATGCTGAATTTAGTTTCATGAAATGCCAAAGGAAGTTTAACTATGCACTGCTTTTATTGTCAGTACCAAATAAAGTTAATTATAAACAGATTAGGGTAATATTAAAAAAAGAGTTATACGAATAGCTATATTTGACATTATTTAGGTTCTATATCTCTTTGAACTTTCATGGTATACCCATTTACACTTTTAGGTAGCTTTCATTACAAAAAGCTACCTATTGCAGCCGTTCGGAGGAAAGCGATTTAAAAAAATTTTGGTATATTTTCATCGATCATAATCCCCAGACCCCGAAACCACCCTCCGTTCAAAATTGATATATATATACATACATATATATATATATATATATATATATATATATATATATATATATATTATATATCTGACCTATGTCACACTGTAACTCTCGTAATTATAAACCGATTTCGATGTAATTCGGTGCGTTCATAGTACTTTCCAATGTCTCGACCGAGTTCGTTGGCCAGCTTCATCCGCCGTTTTGTTTCAAAATGGCGGCCATTTAAAAATTTTAAGAAAATTTAAAATTTGAAATAAGGTACCAAAAAATTAAAAATGGAAAAATATTTTTTTCTTATATATTTGATCTTTATACAAAGATTCCGGAGCAGTTTTTGTTTTGACTATATCTTAAAAAATGGCTGAGTTATAGCATTTTGAATTTCTAGCGTGGCTGACATTTTGAAACGTCCTGAATTTAGTCACGCGATAAAAGGCGTATTTATGAACCGATTTCGATGCAATTCGGTGTGTACATAGTACATACCAATGTCTCGACCGAGTTCGTTGGCCAGCTTCATCCGCCATTTTGTTTCAAAATGGCGGCCATTGAAAATGTTTAAAAAAATTTAAAATTTGAAATGTGGTAACAAAAAATTGAAAATGGAAAAATATTTTTTTCTTATGTATTTGACCTTTATACAAAGATTTCGGAGCAGTTTTTGTTTCGTCTATATCTTAAAAAATGGCTGAGTTGCAGCATTTTGAATTTCTAGCGTGGCTGACATTTTGAGACGTTCTGAATTTTGTCACGCGATAAAAGGCGTATTTGTAAAGCGATTTGGATGTAACTTCGTTTATACATAGTACATACAAATGTCTCGACCGGGTTCGTTGGCCAGCTTCATCCGCCATCTTCTTTAAAAATGGCGGCCATTTAAATTTTTAATAAAAAATTAAATTTGAAATGCGGTACCAAAAAATTGAAAATTGAAAAAATATTTTCTTCTTATGTGTTTGACCTTGATAAAAAGATTCGGGATCAGTTTTTGTTTCGTCTACATCTTAAGAAATGGCTGAGTTATAGCATTTTGAATTTCTAGCGTGCTGACATTTTGAAACGTCCTGATTTTTGTCACGCGATAACAGGCGTATTTATTAACCGATTTGGACGTTACTTGGTCTGTACATAGTACATACCAATGTCTCGACCGAGTTCGTTGGCCAGCTTCATTCGCCATCTTGTTTCAAAAGGGTTGCTATTTAAAAAAAAATTAAATTTAAAATTTAAAATGATGTATTAAAAAATTGGAAAATGAAAAAGATTTTTTTTTATGTGTTTGGCTTTGATACAAAGATTTCGGAGCAGTTTTTGTTTCTGAAAATTTGTTCTTTTGTTTATATCTTAAAAAATGGTTGAATTATAGCACTTTGAATTCCTAGCATGGCTAACATTTTAAAACGATCTTTTATTTGTCACGCGATAACACACGTATTCGCCTATTTCGATGTAAGAAGGCATGTGGATAGTATACATCAATACTTCGACCAAGTTCGCTGGCCAGATTCATCAGCCATCTTGTTTCAAAATGGCGGCCATTAAATTAAAAAATATATATATATTTAAAGTGAGGTGCAAAAAAATTAGAAATTGAAAAAGGTTTCTTTCTTGTGTATTTGACCTTGATATAAGGATTCAGGAGCATTTTTTGTTTGTTCTTTTGTTTATATCTTAAAAAATGGTTGAATTATAGCACTTTGAATTCCTAGCATGGCTAACATTTTAAAACGATCTTTTATTTGTCACGCGATAACACACGTATTCGCCTATTTCGATGTAAGAAGGCATGTGGATAGTATACATCAATACTTCGACCAAGTTCGCTGGCCAGATTCATCAGCCATCTTGTTTCAAAATGGCGGCCATTAAATTAAAAAATATATATATATTTAAAGTGAGGTGCAAAAAAATTAGAAATTGAAAAAGGTTTCTTTCTTGAGTATTTGACCTTGATATAAGGATTCAGGAGCATTTTTTGTTTGTCTTTACCTTAACAAATGGCTCAGATATAGCAGTTTCAATTTCTATTGTGGGTGACATTTTGAAAAATCTAATTTTTTGCATGCGACAGCACTCGTATATATCAACCGATTCCGATGTGAGTGAGCATGTGCACAGCAATTACTAAGGTCTCGACCAAGTTCACTGGTTAGCCTCATCCATCATGTTGTCTTAAAATGGCAGGCACTTTAATAAATCGCCGAATTTGGCAGCCAAATATAAGTTACTTTAAAGAAAAGCAGCTTGGCTAAAGCTGACTAATTTCGCGAAATTCTCATTCATTATATTGATAAAAATTAGTATTGAATCTCCTATATTCGGTTTCCACTAAATTGAGCTTCGTGTGTTTAAAGTTGGCTTTTTTAAAATAAGGAATATGAAAGCTAACTCTTCCTCCCGGCACTGGCCGGAAGGACTTTTCTAATATATACAGTTATACCCAACCCTACGTTGTATAATTTTTTACAAAGTCATAGTATTCTTTTAGGAACTTTTTTTTTTTTTTTTTAAATAATACAATTAAAAATTCATATATTTATTCTACGGAACCCTCTGTGCGCGAGTAATGCTCGCACTTGACCGTTTATTTTACATTAAATTTTCATTGTTATTTCAGCAACAACGTAACTTCAATGTATTAGAAAGGAAAAAGAAAAAAAAAGTAAAATTGTGTTTACATAATTTATTTGTTAACCCTTTCGGGACCGGTGGCTTTTACACAAATTTTATTCGATTGGTACCACTTTTTTAAAAGAAGTTACCTTTCCTTAAATAACCGTGAAAATGCTCGAATTAAACAAAGCAAATATTACTTTTCTTTTTTACTGGTGCCTGAAACAAATTTTGTATGTTCTTTATGAAGGTGTTTACATGCACCTATGGTCCCGAATGGTTAAGAGATCGACTTCAATCTACAGAAAAAGTGTCAAAAAAGTACAGTCTTTATGTAACTACATTTAAACGCATGATGCAACGGAGGCAATTACACTTCCCCTTTTTTGGAGTAGTTTGCAAAGAACGCCTGCGTTACGCGTAATCCAATTTTTCATTATCATTATCTTGACTTGCATCTTTCTTGCCCTTCCTCCTTTTTATTTTCCCCTTTGGCTTTAGTAAACTTGATAACATGTCTAACATGGTTAGTCTGTGCAAAAGAAAAGGAAAATTTAATAACACTTAATTATCCCGTACAAAAGAAACTGCGGCATGTATACCGGAATAGCAGTGCGACATGTATTCCATTTTGCATGGTGCGACGTCGGTCATCACAGTTACCTGCCATCACTAACGGAAATGGCGTAAACATACACACAGTACTCTATACAAACGCTACACTTAGTTTTGACTTCGAAATCATGCATGCATTTAGTAATTAGTGTATAAAAAGTATTTAAACATGACGTGTTTAAAAGTTTGGACATTGAAATCATGCACTTACGTCAAATTAAGGATTGTTCTTCTACAAATAAACATCGAAATGGGATTCACGCTATACACTGGTTAAAATAATCTCATTGCGCACCTATACTGTGCGGTTGACGACCATCTATTGAAAATTAAAAGAAATACAAGCGGTGCGGCATCTATACCGTATGCGGCGACTCTCCCGGAGTTACCCTATACTTGTGCACAGTACCCGTCTATTTTTGTTTCTTCACCAAGCTTTCCATTTCGATATCCCCCACCCCCCCCATTCCCATTTTTAAAATGAAATTTTTCCACTATTCAAAACGGTAAATTTCTGTTTTTATATATAAATTTTAGCAATAGAGTAATATTTAAAACAGTAATCTAAATATAAATATATATATATATACTGATGCATGTTTACACGGAACAGATATTGGTAATGAATATCATCACATCCGTTTTTATCGCCTTGCCATCTCCTCACCCGGATTCGAACCTCGATACTTGCCATTAAAAGATGAATGCTCGGAACCCCCTACACAAGCATGCCACATCCGACAATTTGGTTATAGATCAAAACATAAATTACATTAATTTAACTGTAATTTTGCCGCTTTTAAAATCCTACGAGTACGAGTAAACAAAAATTTTACACTTATTCCAGGAAATTTGCAACTTCCACTCAAAATAGAAAGTTTCCGTGAAAAGATAGAAATTTCACATAAAATCACCAGTATATATAGGGATTTTTTTTTACAGCGCAGTTGCTTCCTTAATTCGTAATTTATTTAGTAAGAAATATTGTTCAAAGAGATATAAAGATGAAAATATATCCCCCCCTCCCCCATTTGTACCAATACATAAATCCAAGCAATTTTAAAACTTATTTCCATAAAATAAACTTCACATTTTTTTCTTCACTGCATAACATAGCTCAAGTTAAATAATTTATTTCAAAATGAAAATATGAATTTATACATAAATATGTCGAATTGCGTTTCAGTTCATCCAAAATATGTCTGTAGACGTATCTTGAAAAATATTTCTCATTTAAGATTCCCTTTTCATATCTTCAAAGTACGCCTACAAGAAGGCTTTTCAATCGAGAAAAATGCTTCCTGAACTTAAACTTCTTTGAGGATATTCTTTGTAAAGAAAATAATACTTTAAATTAAAATGAACATTAATGAGTGTTTCAATAACATTTTTTTTTTTACGCTTCTTCCTCATCTAGATATTCTTTTTCCTACTCCATGGATTTATTTTCTCATCGAAAGCACTCCAACATTTTAGCACTGTTTCCAATTCACTTAATTTTATTTGTACTTTCAATTATTTTTTGTAAATGAATAAATTTTGAATTAATAAGAATCAGTAGATTTGAATATTTGAGATTTCTCTATAGGAGAAAGTAAATGTTTTCTTTGCATTTGAAAATTTAACAAGAAAGAAAAAATTCATGTGTCAAGCTTAGATTATGAAACACTTTCCAACACATTCAAAATAATGTAACGAAACTGCACTGTTTGAAAAGTGAAAATGTTATATCTAATTAAACCATGTGGAAACGTATAACACATTTGAAAACTCAATTGCAGCTGTTCTCGTCTACAATCGGAAAATTATCCGAATTCTTGCAGCCCTGTATATGATATATACATTTGTATCTATTAACTACATGCATGCAAAAATTTAGTTCAGTTAGAAGATACATAAAAAAAAAAAAAAAAATTAACCTGCGGCTGTACGATCCATGAAGGATCAGGGCCTAGAGGGCCAAACTCTGTTTACTTGAACTTGTCCCCGAGATGCTATGCAGCATGTGTCCCGGTCAGGTGGTCAACCTAACGCGAGACCCTCGGTGTTTAGTTCCCAAGCAAGCTTGGTACTCAACTTAGACTTGGTAGAAGTTGGTACTTGGTAGAAGTTGGATAACTCCTTTCGGGGTTATCGACCCCGAAAGGATGAAAGGTTGAGTGAACCTCGCCCATCCGGGAGCAGAACTAGCGACCTGTAGCGTGGCAGACAGGCGTCTGACCACTACGCTACTGGGTTTTTTAGGAAATAAATACCTCAGTTGAAACTTCCTCTTCAGCAATTTCCGTTAATAAGGAGAATGAGTACGTAAAGTCTTTTGTGCAACCCTGAATACAAGGTATAGAATTCATATGTACAAGGAGTAATACATGCAAAACGATTAGTTACATTTAAAAGTGCATACCGAAATTGAAAACGTTCTTTCAACAATTATTGCTCAAAGACAGTACTGTAACTGATTTCTTTTGTGTGTCCCTGTAAACGAACGCCAAATGCTATGAATGCAATATTCTATCGTAATCACCTTGTAGTGAAATTCAGTGATTTAAATCAGTTTCAATACATTTAAAATAACCCAATGTTATTAACCGAACGTGCCACGGTAAGCATCATTAACATATTTCATTAACTGCATGAAAATCCAAGTATATTTACGTGAGTTAGAGCGTTGACTGACGGACAGACAAACCGAATTCATAACACTTTTCTACTTTGTTTGAAAGTGTTAAAAAGACAAAGAAATCGGAAAGCCTGCGATTAGTAAGATTTTAATATTATATATTCTACTGAAAAATTAATCAATAAATAAATCAGTATAATTAAATTACTTCCTCTGTCCAAAAGTATGATGTATATTTCAAAATTATTTTCTTCGAAATTTTTGACAAACATTTAAAAATAACTGCAATTTTAATTGACACCGCAGTACGACTCACAATTATCCGGCAATCGATTGTACAACAACTCGGTTAACCGACACTTTTCATGTATCTTATCATAACAATTTTTGTTGACTCTATTACAAAATTTCAAATGAAAATTTGTTACTTTAATTCGCAATAAATTATAATATCTTAATTATAATTATAATAAGCTTTATTACGAAAATCTGTAATAATATTTTTAGAGTTACCCACAAAACGGAAAAGCGTTCTTTATCTTTAGAAATCTTAAAAACCAATATATTTTCAAGATTCAAAAAGGAATTATTTAAAAAAAGTTTATTTTGATGCCACTGATTTTCGAAAACGTTTCCGAGTAGTTTTACAGCGTATTAATCTTTTTTCTTAACCCAGAATATCGGTTTTTCGGGTACTATTCATTCTCAAGTAAACATTTTCATATTCACCAAACATATGTTACAGACAAAAATAATATATTAACCGCATTAATATTAACATTAAATTTAATATTATTTTGTTATCTTTGCATGTTTATAATTAGTTCCGAAGCTGAAAATGTTTACTTGAGAAATGCCGATCCTAAAAACCGATATCCTGGATTGAAAAACTATTAATACACTATAAAAAAACTATTCGGAAACGTTTAAGAATACCAGTGGTTGAAAAATAGACTTTACTTTTATAAATGTTTCTATAAACCTCGAAAAGATATTACTTTCTGAATTTTCTAAAGATAAAAAACACTTTTTGGAATCATGGCTAACTCGGAAGAGCTTATTGTGTATTTTCATTCGTGGCTATATTATATTTTCGTATATTGAAAAACAGATCATTGATCTCATGAAACCCTTATAGTTCTCGCTTCTTTGTCTGTCCGTCCGTTACAGCCTCGTACTCGCAAAGTATTTAAATTACAGACTTGATTTTTTTTTTTCTTACATAGAGCTGAATACCCTTGTCATACTCAAAATAATAAAATTTTGAAAAAAAGTCTTATATTATTTTAATTAAATGAGTTCGTTCTTTTTCGATTTCAAAACAATAATCTTAATATCTACATATATCCCTTAGGGTCCATAGTGTAGTTGGTCGCGCCAAATAGCTCTATCTCAAATAATCACTACACACAACACACAATAAAATTCTTTCGGATTGTATTACTAATTTAATTTTAATTTACAAATAATAAAATGATCGAGAGCGAATATTTACATTACTCCTCGGATCGGTGTCTCGAAGGCAACTGACTAGTTTTTAAACATTTTTTATAGATGGCGCTTTAGCGGCAACAGTAGCGGTAAAGCATTCGTCTTCCACGCAGTAAATCGTGGTTTCGAATCTCTCAGGCGAAACTTTAAAATTTTGATTTTTATTAATATTTCACTTTTTTTCATATGGATTTAATTAAAAGAAAATTTCTTTTATTGGCCATTTTAAAGGCTTATTTTATTTTTATGCGCCGTGGTATTTTTTTTTTTTTTTTCAGACAGAGAAAATCTGGAATTTCAATCTAGAACCAATATTTTTGTTTGCTGCTGCACTGGCCAGTTTAGGTAGATTTCGTATGAAATACTACCTATTGGCGTCGTTCCTATGTTGGAATTTCTGAAAAATTTTTGCAGATCTACACCGATCATAACCCATAGAACCCAAAACCACCCTCAGTAAAAAACTTTATCTATCTATCTATCTATATATATATATGTGTGTGTGTATATATATAACCATTTTATTAACCAGGAGAAGACCCTTTAATTGCCTTCGAGGAGGACTTAAAGGAATCGACTGGGAGCGGAGACTTAATGTCCAATCCGCACCTTCTACCGGTACAGCCTGTTAGTACCCTTGCCTAGTGCATGGGGAACGAACGCGGATGGGCTTCCTCCAACCCGCTTTTCCAGCGTGGAGGAATTTGGCCACCTATCCCCCTTATTTTACCATGAATTCACAAAATAAATCACGGCCCTTAATTCCCGGCGGTCTGAATGTTCCTGGTTACGGCAGCGATCAGAAAGACATGAAGACAGAGGGTGCTAAGAATAACCGGGCTCGGCTAGGCTGCCATAAGTTGATGACCTTGGCTACGTATAATGGACGATCCCTGTCTTCGGAAAATCGTTTACAGGAACTTGAAGAAGAATTAGAAAGAATCAACTGGGACATCCTAGGATTATGTGAAGTAAGAAGAAAAGGAGAAGAGAAGATAGATCTTTCCAGCGGACATGTATTATACTACAGAGGCACAGAAGATGGAAGAACAAGCGGTGTAGGATTTCTGATTCATAAAAGGTGGAAGAATCACATCGTAGAATATGATAGTGCATCAGATAGAGTTGCAAGGTTAGTAATACAGGTGTCCAGAAGATATAAGTTGCAAATTACCCAAGTTTATGCACCAACAGTAAGCTATACTGATGAAGAAGTTGAGGATTTCTATGAAGAAGTAGCTTCAATGCATCAAAAGGGAAAATGCTACATAAAATTAATAATGGGAGACTGGAATGCTAGAATTGGGGAAAAAGAGAAAGGTGAGTTATCAGTAGGAAATCATGGATATGGGGTGCGAAATGAAAGAGGAAACAGATTGATTGAGTTTGCCGAATGTGAACAGTTGTATATCATGAATTCATTTTTCAAGAAAAAGCCACAAAGAAAATGGACATGGGGTTGTGCAAATGGCTCAACAAGTGAAATTGACTACATCTTAACAAACAAAAAGCATCTTATTCAGGATTGCAGCGTTCTCAATAACTTCAATACAGGAAGTGATCACAGGTTGGTTAGATGCAAACTGCTGTTAAATACTAAAGTGGAAAGAATGAAGCTTTTGCAACACTCAAAGAAATCAATCGATATAATAAATCTCCAGAAACATAAAGAAGAATTCCATTTGGAACTTAAAAACCGTTTCCAAGTACTTCAATCAACTTTAGAAGAAGAGCAAGATGTTACAGTAGTGAACAAGAAACTAACCAGTACTCTACAAGATATTGCAAAGAAGATAGCCGGCGATGCACAAGTAAAGCAGACAAAAAAAATAACAGAAGAAACAAGAAGATTGATGAAGAAACGCAGAGAATTTAAAATGAAGAAAAACGATCCTAAATCAAGAGTTGAATATGCTGAATTATGTAAAACAGTTAGAAAATGTGTTACAGAAGATATCAGAAAATTTAACTCTGATCTTGTCAAGAAAATTCTAGAAGATAACAAAAGTTTAAAATCAGCTAGACGAAAACTTTGTGTTGGAAGAAAAGGTATTTTTGCACTAAAGAGGGCAGATGGAACAATCACCAAAATCAATAAAGAAATAGTACACATTGTCGAAAAATTCTATAACGATTTATATAAATGTGAAGATCAGAGGGAAATCAACTTATGTGATCCACGAGAAAACTTAACAGAAACCGATGCCATAATCCCAGTGATGACAGACGAAGTTTTACAAGCCATTAAATTTATGAAAAAAGGTAAATGCCCCGGAGAAAATGGAATTACAATCGACCTTATCAAAGAAGCAGGAGAAGAATTTGCAAAAATGCTATCCTTACTGTTTTCCAAATGTCTCCAGAAGTCAGATGTACCAGAGGATTGGAATAATGCTGTGATGGTGCTACTTTACAAGAAAGGAGAGAAGGAAAACATTAAAAACTACCGTCCAATCAGCTTACTGTCAGTGATTTATAAAATTTTCACCAAAGTTTTAACAAGACTTGAATCAGCTCTGGACTCAGCTCAACCTAGAGAACAAGCAGGATTCCGAAGTGGATTCAGCACAATGGATCATATCCAAACGGTAAGGGAACTCATAGAAAAACATAAGGAATATAATTTACCTCTTTGCCTTGCCTTTATTGATTATGAAAAAGCATTTGATTCGGTCTACACATCAGCAGTAGTAGAATCTCTGGAGGACATTGGTATAGACAAACCTTACATCAATATTATAAAGAAGATTTACAAGAAAGCAACAGCAACCATCCGCTTGGACAAAGGAAAAGCAAAGATCAAGCTTGGAAGAGGGGTAAGACAAGGAGACACCATTTCGCCTAAGCTTTTTACTGCTGTCTTAGAAAATATTTTCAAGAAGCTGGATTGGAAAAACAAAGGGATTAGAATAAATGGGGAATATTTAAGTCATCTCCGATTCGCTGACGACATTTTAATTTTCAGTAACAGTCCTGAAGAATTGGAAAATATGCTAAAAGATTTGGCAGAAGCTAGCATTAATGTGGGATTAAAAATAAATTTGGAAAAGACTAAGGTGATGTTCAATTCATTTGCATCAAAAAAGAAAATCGTCTACAACAACACTGAAATTAAAGAAGTGCAAAGTTATGTGTACCTTGGGCAAGAAATATCATCTGATAATAGTATCATGAATGAAATCAATAGAAGAATAAGAAATGGATGGAGTGCTTTTGGGAAGAACAATATTATTCTGAAGAGTGGCATGCCCCTGTGTTTGAAAAGAAAGGTATTTAACCAATGTGTTTTGCCTGTCCTAACTTATGGAGCAGAAACATGGACACTAACAAAACGGATGGTACAAAGATTACAAACAACACAGAGAAGTATGGAAAGATGTATGCTAGGTATAACTAGAAGAGACAGAAAAAGAATAACCTGGATAAGAAATCAGAAGAAAGTTTTTGACATCATTGAAAGAATTAAACGGCTAAAATGGAAGTGGGCTGGGCACATCGCAAGAAGACAAGACAATATATGGAGCACAAACACCCTACAGTGCTATCCCAGAGATGTAAAACGGCCAAGAAGACGACCTCAAGTAAGATGGAGTGATGAAATCAGAAAAGTAGCCGGTGTAAATTGGATGACTAAAGCACTAGACAGGAAACATTGGAAAAATCTGGGGGAGACCTACATCCAGCAGTGGATTGAAAACGGTTGATGATGATGATGATGATGATATATAACCATTAATTAAACATTACTGACCACCATCAATAATTGTGATAGTATGAATGAATTTACAACAAGACAGTGTCCCCAATGACACTGAATGGATACCAAAAACATAATAAACAAGCTGCTATGTATAAAATAAAGTCCCTTGTACTATATAACAAGAATTAATAATGAAGAAAAAAAGAAGAATATGGATTTCGATAAAAATAATTGAAAAGCCTATATATTGAATTACGTTATCAAGAGTACAGAATTCAATTATATAAGCAATATTAGTTGTTTTCTGTGAGATAAAAAGCTAAAAGCTGAATTTTTTTCTCCTGTACTTTAACGACCAATATAACCAAGAGAATAGTTTCAAGATGAAAACAGAATAATATTAAATGCTATGAAATGAAAAAAGCAATACAACCTTTTAAATATTTAATTTATAGCAAGGAAAAATAGTATTATTACACAAAATACCTAATAAAATCCCAGTTATTTTATCCAAATACACATCAGCACATGGTATCCAAAAGCTCGATAAGTTTAAGGTTATTTTTACAGTTAAGTTAACACAGGTTTTAAAACATAATGTATACAGTTAATCTATTTTGAAATACCATGATAAATGCAATTAAAATAATATAAATAGAAAACAATTACATAAAAAGTAAATTACCCTTAACACTTTTAAATTTCTTAACTAAAGTCAAAAGTACCAAAACTATAAGTTTACAAAATCGCAAATAGCCAACATTAAGCTCCACCGTGTGTTAAAAATTGATATTATTACTCTATTCGAAGCATCAGACAAAATCTAATTTAAATTTTGGTGCTGCCATCTATGATATTAACTTGAAACTAATATGAACAAAATGTCATAAGATTATACTATTATAAGTTAATTCTTTCATAATATACCAACTGCTATCCCAACAAATCCTAATATAAAAATACCATATTATATTTCATTATTCATATAAGTATTAAATAAATACAAATGTTAATAGAATGATTACAAAATATTCTACTACCATACCCAATTAATCTATACGGAAAATTTAAATAATTTCAAAACAATAATAATATAGCACTATGCTATAACACTAAATAAATTATATATAAAAAAATATATATAATAAAAATATAAACTATAAGAAATACTTTAAAATATAAAAAAATTAATTAATAAAATGAACAGGAAGGGAGAAAAAATGGATGTTGATATAATTATATCAGAATCTTCATTTCCCAATTGCCTAATGATAACTAATAAATTGTGTGGCTTATTTTCATATTAACCATAAAAAACTAAAGAATATGAATATGGGATTAACATTCACATAAAACCGTTAATTAATCATTTAATACTAAGTTCAAAAATTAAAGAATATTAAAAAGTATAGAGGAATAATAAAAAACTAATAACCCAATTTTAATACAAACTGTAATATCATTAGTTATATCAAATAAACTTATTATGCATAAAGATGGTATGCTATTAGAATTTAATATGATATTGTCCCGAGAAGACTAAAAATTAAAAACAAGTTAATTGTTAACTTGATTAAATATTAATTAACCTAAATAAATTCTATATGATTTGAAATAAAATTTAACGTCACCATATATATATAAAATATCGAATCAATCTCCATATAAAAAGTGTATTAGCATTGTAGTTATAATTCAAATGCCCCATCAATTTTATTTATTTATTTTTTTTTTTATATCACTTTCTTCTGGACACGATAACTTCCACAATTCTGCACAAATCTCTTCCAAACTGATACATAAAATCAAGGGGCATAAAATCTCGGTCAAGTTCGTTAATGGGCAAAATCGAACAAAGGGGGTGGAAATAGGGGGGGGGGTGAAAAGCGAAAAAACCCCATAACTTCTTAAATTTTGTACATATCAAATCAGTTTAAAGTTTTATTACTTCTAAAAATAGGGCGAAAAATTTATGCATCTCAGATTTTTGATAAAATTAAAAATGGGCTCAAGGGGCGCAAAAAATAGAGTTTTTGGGAGAAGAAAAAATCATAACTTCGTCAATTCTCAAGATATAAAATCCAATTAATTTTATTATACATCTCCTTAATATTATCTACAATTTTTATATCCACAAGTTTTTGATAGGACCAATTCGTACCGCAAAAAAAATTAAAAACGAAAACAAAAAAGGGGGGTGAACAAGAAAAATTTCCATAACTCCGTCAATTCACAAGATATAAAATCCCCATGAATTTATCATACATCTTCTTAATATTGTCTTCAACATTTATATAGACATGTTTTTGAAAGGACCAATTCTTACAGCAAAAACAAATTAAAAAATACATACCGGTTGAAGAAAAAAATCATCTTATTAAGAATGTATTCAAATCCAAACTGCTTATTTTCTTACTCATTTTTAATTTATGCGCTCAAACGCATCCAATTGATAGATTTTCTTCTTCAGAAACTATATAATGTACCGTAATGATCGGTTTTTTGATAGAGGCAGAATATATTTCAAAAAATGATGTCAAAGTGGGCATTTTGAACAGAATTTTCGGAAGCGATTGTGTTAGAAACAAAAAAATATTGCCTACTGAGAAAATAATTGTTTATTAATCAAGTTTCAATTAATTGAAAGAAAAATAAAAACACATGTCGCTTATAAATCTTTTCAAAAATCACGTCAGCAAGTTTCGTATTTTTTCTATTAAAAATTAATCTGAAAATGTGCCAGAAAATTTCGAGTTGAGCATGGAATAGTATTTTTTTTAATACCGCCTTAATATGATTCTGATAAAACCGGCTATTATGTAAAAATGAAATAAAAACTCGTCAAAAGCGGTCAGATAAAACTGTTAAAGTGGATTTATCATGATTTAGTTTTTGTTGGTGCAATTAATATACATAACTTCGAAATCTACCTCCGCCTGTAGGCCAGGCCGGCAGGGATTTTTCAACTTATCATTAGAAGAATTATTCAGGAATTGATAGGTTTTTTTTTTTTTTTTTTTTTTTTTTTTTTTTTTTTTTTCGAATTTTAATAAATGTTAACAAGTTTTTTTGGCGCCATCTAGTGAGTTTTTGGAAAGTCAAACAATTAATATGGATTTTTTTCTGAATTATTTGAGCATCTAAAATATGTTTTAACCAATATTTGCTTTTGAAAATTTAATATTTTATTCATGCATGCACTAAAGTTTTGAAATTGCTGAATATAAAAATATTGGGGCTTAGATGCCTTATGTTCCCTCAGCCGTTGTTTTGAATTGTTTGGCTATTTTTTGTTGGCGTGTTGGCGGTGTTTATAAATATGGCAACCTCGAAATGTGGAACCCCGTGTGACGTGTGTATTCTGACGTGTTGTGTTCTGGCAACCCCTGAGAAGTGGTGGATTTTGTGGATGTATTTTGATATCGTGTTGTATCGTTCTGTCTTTTTATTTTTATGTTAAATTTATTGGATGTATTTGACTGACTATGGTTTCTGTAATCCGTTTAAACGCTTTTGCTGAAGTAATTAAGAAATGTGAGAAAATTTTGAGAAGAAAAGTAGGTTTATTTATTGTGTCTCAATGCGTATTCATAAGCCTATTTTGGAAAATGACGGTGGTGTTATGAGAGAGATTTCGTGCTGGAGCTTTCAAGAAAGCAGATATCTGTTAAGGTATGTTGATAATTTTATGTATATTTTGCTGCTTTAAGAGTTTTTTACATTTTGAGATTGCTAGAAAGCGAGAACTACTAAATTTTAAGAATTCTACACCGGGAGAACTGCTGAATGCAGTGATTTTATTTTTTCGGTTAATGTGCACGAAGCGCTCATACAAGATTACTGATTGCCACTTTAGCGAGTTTCGTTTTTATGTATATTTTGCTGCTTTAAGAGTTATTTATATTTTGAGATTGCTAGAAAGCGAGAACTACTGAATTTTGAGAATGCTACACCGGGAGAACTGCTGAATGCAGTAATGCTTTTTTCGGTTAATGTGCGCGAAGCGCTCATACAAGATTACTGATTGCCACTTTAGCGAATTTTGTTTATTATTTACATTTTATTTTCGTTAAGCGAAACATGCGTATAAACCGGTGCTTGGCGACATTTACTACTTGGCGGAAAATGGGTTTTCACGCCAAGAAAAATTCCAAGATGGCGGCCGTGGGAACTTATGAAATCTGTTCCAATATTGGGATTTTTTTTATTTTATTTAAATTATTTTTCTTAAATATTTTTCATTTAAATTAAAAATATTTTTCTAATTATTTTAAAATTAAATGTAATGGTGCTGCTATTTTTTTTAAGAATTAAATAATTTTAAACTAACAATTTTGATTTTTTAATTTAAGGATAAAGTGGTTTAAAACAGATATTAAACTTTTACTGTGTTAAAAACCAGTTGTTTTTACTGTGCATCGTAAAATGCTAATGAATGATTAAAAAATAAAAACTTCAATACTTTGTAAATTACTTCAATTTCATTATTACACAATTACTTCATTGAAGTTTCATTAGGTAGTACAGATTTTTTTCATGATAGTCATTTAAATTAGTTTGAAAATATTTGGAAATCCGAAAAAAATTCCAGCAGCAAAAAAACTTGCTTATTCTAAATCCGCTTGGCTACAAAAATTATTTAAAAAACAGGAAGAAGCCCTACCGCTTTGTTTTCAATAGAATCCGAAAACTTGTTTCACACAAATTACAACTGAAAAGAAAACATAAATGTATCAACGTTACTTTTCTTAAAATCGTTTTATTTTTGCTTCTGACAAAAAATAAAAAAGTGCATAATTAAAGTATTTTCTCCGTAAATTTGCTTTGATTTATTACTTATAATTTTTTTTAATAACATTTGTTTTAATTTAATTCATGATAGCAATTATTTATTTCATTTAAAGTCATTTTAATTGCTGTTTAGCGTATGCACGATTAGAAAACATATCCAATCGTGTTATAATAAAAACTTTAGTTGGTCGTGATGGTATAACTCAAAATCTGTGATAGTAAAACAGTATACTCAACGTAATTTCAATTGGCTTCTCAAGGACACCTATCCTCCCCACATCATCCGTCGTTGTCATGATAAAAAGGTAGAATGGTTAATCATCTAAATGGAGTATCACCATAGTTACTATACTAAGATAAGGACAGAGAAACTTACCTTTTGAGGTCAATAGAAAATATGTATAGTACAGTGCAGGTTTGTTTTTTTGCTTTTTTTTTATCCTTTTTAGATAATAAACTTATTCAGACAAATTATTGGTCTTTTACAAACTTAAATTTAAAAGAAGCACTTATCCAGAATAAAATAGGAATATGAGTGATGCCTTAATGGTCGTGCTAAACGAAAGCGACTACATGCTAGCAGGAGGCTGGTCAGAGAAGGAATTATCTAAAAGTCATATGCTGCCAATTGTTCCTTTAATTTATTGGCATATTTGATTTGGCGAGAGTACATGAATCATAAGATATCCATTAGGTTTTAACCTAAGGATACATTTGAATTTATAAGGATAAATTGGTTAAGTTAGCAGCGCTGAAAGCATGCCAACAATATGTTACCACAATTTTGGAAACCCGGTGAGAAACGTATTAGATCGACAAAAGAAAGAAGGGGAAGCTACCACTTAGCCATTTTGTGATTCATAAATAAACAAATTAATAAATTACAAATTGTAACGAACTCTAAAAGAGGATTAAAGGTATTTCTCTCTCTGTTATATTTATTTTATTTTTCTTTTACGATATATGTGGTTGATCTCGGGTTATAATTAAAGATTAGACTTTGCCCGGCAGAGTATAAGGATAAGAATAGTCTAATTATTTCTTTCATTTATTTAGATTGTGAAAACATAGAACTGAAATAAAAAATTTTAATTCATAATTTTTTGTTGGAAAGACTCGTTTAAGTGGTGGTTCCATATTGATGATATTAGGGTAAAAAATATTATGTTTATATTTTTTTTCCTGTAATTTATTATTATAATTATTTTACTTCATGGGCTTTAACTTTCGTAAAAACGGCGAGTGGTCACAAAATTTATATATATTATTAAGTTTTTTTTAACCATTTGGAAAAATGGTTATTGTCCTCGCCAGGGTAGGAAATCAAAAGCATATCTGAAGCTTTTTATTGGTTGAATACGCATTTTATTCGTTTTCTGATGGGTCTATACAGTAATCTGTATTTCCCTTTACTTTCAACAGAGTTGGATACTTCTGTTGCCACTATGGCAAAAAAGTAATAAAAACTACAAAAAATTTAATAACTCAGAAACAAATTGAGATACAGCTTTCAAACAAATTGCATTTAAAAGTACACTTATTTCTCTATACGACGGTGTAAAAAGTAATATTGTGGGATGTTTAGAAGTTTAAGAATGAAATTTCATTTAAAATTGGTCGTCAGATTTCTTGGAAATCTGACGATGGCAAAGCCTTTTCCCGAACAGCCAATGAAATGCTTGGATAATACGAAAGTTTTAAGAAATCTGACGGGTGGCAGGCGATTTTAGTCGCTTGTAATTTTTACGTGTAATAACACTATTAATGTTTAATTCATGGCGTACGTAATGTATGATCAACTCCGTGCGATTTTTTATGTCTTAAATTTTAGTCTTCGAAAAAAATCATTTTCCAAATGGTCGTTATAATTTGTTAAATTGCTTTTTTTTACTTTCTATTGCTCCTGTGTAAGCATTTTGGGGGATTTATTTTTAAATATAAACCAAATATATTAATGTACATGTTTTTCTTTTACATTTAGCTGTATTTCAAACTATCTTTTTCAACTTTTTGGAGAGAAAAAAAAATGTTATTACAAAATTGCGGGAAAGTTGAGCTTGTGGCCACACGCAATTGCGCTTTCATAGCAGATCTTATAAATTAGAAATATAATTTATGAAATGTTTTATAATCTGTGGACTTACATTTATGTTTGAACCGAGAAAATAACAATTTTGTCATTTTTTGTCAAAATTTTGAAAAAAATTGGTAGCAAAAATCGATATATTTTTTTTTTTCTCTTTAAGAGCCTGCATTAGTCACGCGAAGAAACTCATACGCTATCGTTAAGCCTATGGTATAAACCTTTGCAGATTTCTCGCTTGTATTTTCATATTTTTCATTTTTTTTTTTTTTTTTTTTTTTTTTGGGGGGGGGGGGGGGGTTCTTGCATAAGATACCCGTGGTCGATGTCTACTGTTGTGAGTTTGTGTTTTCTCGATTTTGGTTACAGTTTTTTTATATGAGGATAGTTTTACTTTCAGAACCGGTTCCAAAAGTGAGAGTATTCGCATGTAAAAAACTGTAACTAAAATCGAAATGTACAAATATACAACAATAGATATTGTACAAACGCACAACAGTAGATCTTGACGTCAGGTATCATATGCAGAAGAATGCAGAAGATATTTAATATAAATATATATTTTTTTTTTACATACATATTATAACAATAATATGAAAATATTAAAATGCGAGCGAGAAAGTTCCAAAGAACGCTCCCATATGATTAACATTACCTTGAGCGTTTCTTCCCGTGACGAGTGTAGGCTCTTAAGGGAGCAGAAACAATAGATTATAGCGATAAGTTCTACATATTGTAGAATCCGACCACAGGCGCATGCATACAGAAAATTGTCTAAAAATTTCATTTATAATTGATCAAGTAATTTTTCTTTTTTTTTTTTTAAGCATGGGACAAAGTAAATAAAAAAAAATAAATAATAATAAAAAAATAATAATAATAATAATAATAAGGGAGGGTAGTACACAGTGAGACGAAAAATATTATTACTTAACGTATGGCGACGATTTTTATTCTTTTGAAAAAAAACAAATTGCTACATCTTTAAGCTACACAAATATGCTAACAAGAATGTATAAATGGATTTTAAAAAGTTATTTATAAAACCACAGAAGCATCATAACGGAGTATCGGAAATTTTTTCGCTGTATACCACTTGTTGTAGACAGTGAGATAATGTATATATTTTCATAAATCATACATTTTTACACTCTATCAATACTTTTCTGCAGTTTGCGATTTCTAATTAATATTTCTAGATTTTCAAAATATCAAAAATATGAGCCTCAGGCGGACAATGGCAGGCCTTGGGCTACCTTCATGCAAATCATCAGCCACTTACGTTTAGTAGATTTCCCTAGCCATCGCTCGCCCACACACACACACAGAGAAAGAGACAGAAACCTTCTTTTATTAATAAATAACTTTTTTTTAACATCATAACCACATAGTAGGTACACAATGAGACACGTCTCACTGTATACCACAACTGTGTGTCTCACTGTGTACTTTCGTTAAGTTGTATAACCACTATAAAATAAAGAATTTTGTCGGACGAATAACTGAAGTGCCGAAACTACATCCACGTGCTGCATAAGATGAGGTCATTATGTGTGCGTGCCAGCTTGGAGAAAACGTTAGAACTATATGTCAAAGTGACTGCTGTCTCACTGTGTACTACTCTCCCCTATATATGGTTTCAAAAAAGAAAAACGTGAATTATTATTATTTTATTTATTTATTTATTTTTTATTTATTTATATTTTTTATTTATTTATTTATTTTTATTTTTATTTTTATTTTTATTTTATTTTATTTTATTTATTTATTTATTTATTTATTTATTTTGCTAGAAAACATTATTTTTAAAATTTTCCATTAACACTTGGACTACGGGCGGGATTTGTAAGTAACAGTGGACTTTTTTTTTTTTTTTTTTTTCCTATTCGTACCTTTTTTTGAAATATAACCTCTGCCGTATACTTATAATAGAATATTTTCAAGAAAAATACACCACAAAGAAACATTTTTGCAAATTGTGATAAGATTAAGTATAAAAATAGTCGCATCTCCTGGCTGTTAATCACAGTGTTAATAAGCGATTCCGGGAATATAAAGGACACCTTCCTGTTCCTCAATCAATGCGCTCGTCAATCTTCATCCGAGAATGTAGAAAAAACCCTTAACATAGTACTACACTATGTTTTTAAAATAGTCGCCGTATCATGAAAGTTTTTACATTAGGATCCCTCCAAAATTTCTATACTATGTGTGCCATAATTGTACGCCAAAATGGTGCATTTGGCGACAACGAGATTTTAAATGAATGTAGATCACCACAATAAGTGTTACCACAAAAACACTTTATTTTAACAAGCTACTCTCCCTAAAATAACCTAGCTGATGTAACAAGTTGGAAATTGTACGTCAGACGTGGAAAATGAGGTGCGTTCGTACTATAACTAGTTTTATAAATATTCAGATGCAATAGCCGTTGCACTCTTATGCAGAAAAGCAAGAATACAAAATTTATTACGGGATTACTGGATTAAATTCAGTAACTTGGAAGTAATAGGACTCCATCTTAAATAAGACGTTATGACCATGGCAACCTAGAATCATTACCTACCACGTACTGTCACCGAATTAATTACGTATGATAGGATTTAATAAAATGAAGAAAACTTTTATTAATATCTTTTTAAGTTTTGATTCCATTTTCATAAAATTTGAAATGACTCGACGAAATTCTGCAACGATTATACGTATTAAATTTCAAACCATTCAGTTTGGTAGTTTTTGTGCTGTTATATGCGGATAGACGGATGAATCAGACGACGACCGTAGGTGCTACGTATTTATATAATTCGAAACGCACCTATCTGTAAAAAAAAAATGGACTAAAAAACAGAGACTCTACTGGCCATCGAGACGCCAGTACTATTTCCGTATTTTAGCAGAAATTTCCCCTCCATAAATTCCAGAAATCCGTAGTTTTACGGAAATTTTTACCCATGAATTACAGAAAATTTTCCATTTTCTGGAATTTATGAGTGAAATTTTCTGTTAAAATACGGAAATAGTAGTGGCGTCTTGATTGCCAGTAGAAATTCCGTTTTTTGGTCATTTTAGGGTTTCGTTCATCTGACGAAACCCTATTCGTCTCGCTCCTCTGTCTGTCTGTCCGTCTGTCTGTCCGTCACAGAGCCCGTTCTCAGAAACTATACATGTTGGAGACATGAAATTTTGGGTACTTATAGCTGAGCACCTCACATCATACAACAAATCATAAAATTTTGAAAAAGTTGTACATTTAACCATTTGGGCTCCCGCATGTGTATTTTAAACAATTATTTCTAAGTGAGCTCCTAATTAGTTTGGAGGCGTGAAATTTTGCATACTTATAGCTGAACACCTCACATCAAACGACAAATCATAAAATTTTGAAAATGTCGTACTTTAACCCTTTGGGGTCCCACATGTGTATTTTAAACAATTCTTTCTAAGTGAGCTTCCTAATTAGTTTGGAGACGTGAAATTTTGCATACTTATAGCTGAACACCTCACATCAAACGACAAATCATAAAATTTTTGAAAAAGTCGTACATTTAACCCTTTGGGCTCCCACATGTGCATTTTAAACAATTCTTTCT